>OX463839.1:20187520-20244218 GCA_949825065.1 Odontocerum albicorne | reverse complement strand
ATATATATATATATATATATGATTTTTTTGTTTGGTTTAAGCGAAGGGTTATATATGTTTATTTTAGGTTTTCAGTTACTTCGCGAACTGTAAATATTGGATTCTGACATCAGATCTACCTGGAGATCCATCAGCAGCTTCCTTACAGCATTTTTTTGGCCTGGATGACTCTTTAGTAACATAGTTCTCTGTTTTGGATATACAGGAGACGGTATCTATTTTAATTGGTATTTTGTGGGCTTATGACCACCTTTGAAGGCTGAGTTAAGTGCTCACTTTATGCCTAGGCAACATTCCTCATTATACCATAGATTCATCTCTATACATCATTTAAATGTTTTTATTCTTAGTGCAGACAAGATGGTTTTTAGTCTTTATGCCATTTGTTGACGAACAATGGTAAGATTTTTTATTAACAGATGTTGAGGAAACCTCTTTATTATGTCAATACCTCATCATTGTTTGTTATACAAGCCGGATATTTTTTTTGGCTTTTGACAAAGCCCATTACACTTCTGTAGAGGGTAATATGTGATTTTTTTGTTTGGTTTAAGCGAAGGGTTATATATGTTTATTTTAGGTTTTCAGTTACTTCGCGAACTGTAAATATTGGATTCTGACATCAGATCTACCTGGAGATCCATCAGCAGCTTCCTTACAGCATTTTTTTGGCCTGGATGACTCTTTAGTAACATAGTTCTCTGTTTTGGATATACAGGAGACGGTATCTATTTTAATTGGTATTTTGTGGGCTTATGACCACCTTTGAAGGCTGAGTTAAGTGCTCACTTTATGCCTAGGCAACATTCCTCATTATACCATAGATTCATCTCTATACATCATTTAAATGTTTTTATTCTTAGTGCAGACAAGATGGTTTTTAGTCTTTATGCCATTTGTTGACGAACAATGGTAAGATTTTTTATTAACAGATGTTGAGGAAACCTCTTTATTATGTCAATACCTCATCATTGTTTGTTATACAAGCCGGATATTTTTTTGGCTTTTGACAAAGCCCATTACACTTCTGTAGAGGGTAATATGTGATTTTTTTGTTTGGTTTAAGCGAAGGGTTATATATGTTTATTTTAGGTTTTCAGTTACTTCGCGAACTGTAAATATTGGATTCTGACATCAGATCTACCTGGAGATCCATCAGCAGCTTCCTTACAGCATTTTTTTGGCCTGGATGTTGAAATAAAAACATTTAAATGATGTATAGAGATGAATCTATGGTATAATGAGGAATGTTGCCTAGGCATAAAGTGAGCACTTAACTCAGCCTTCAAAGGTGGTCATAAGCCCACAAAATACCAATTAAAATAAATACCGTCTCCTGTATATCCAAAACAGAGAACAATGTTACTAATTTCATTTATTTCCTCAACATCTGTTAATAAAAAATCTTACCATTGTTCGTCAACAAATGGCATAAAGACTAAAAACCATCTTGTCTGCACTAAGAATAAAAACATTTAAATGATGTATAGAGATGAATCTATGGTATAATGAGGAATGTTGCCTAGGCATAAAGTGAGCACTTAACTCAGCCTTCAAAGGTGGTCATAAGCCCACAAAATACCAATTAAAATAGATACCGTCTCCTGTATATCCAAAACAGAGAACTATGTTACTAAAGAGTCATCCAGGCCAAAAAAATGCTGTAAGGAAGCTGCTGATGGATCTCCAGGTAGATCTGATGTCAGAATCCAATATTTACAGTTCGCGAAGTAACTGAAAACCTAAAATAAACATATATAACCCTTCGCTTAAACCAAACAAAAAAATCACATATTACCCTCTACAGAAGTGTAATGGGCTTTGTCAAAAGCCAAAAAAATATCCGGCTTGTATAACAAACAATGATGAGGTATTGACATAATAAAGAGGTTTCCTCAACATCTGTTAATAAAAAATCTTACCATTGTTCGTCAACAAATGGCATAAAGACTAAAAACCATCTTGTCTGCACTAAGAATAAAAACATTTAAATGATGTATAGAGATGAATCTATGGTATAATGAGGAATGTTGCCTAGGCATAAAGTGAGCACTTAACTCAGCCTTCAAAGGTGGTCATAAGCCCACAAAATACCAATTAAAATAGATACCGTCTCCTGTATATCCAGACAAGATTCTGCACTAAGAATAAAAACATTTAAATGATGTATAGCGATGAATCTATGGTATAATGAGGAATGTTGCCTAGGCATAAAGTGAGCACTTAACTCAGCCTTCAAAGGTGGTCATAAGCCCACAAAATACCAATTAAAATAAATACCGTCTCCTGTATATCCAAAACAGAGAACAATGTTACTAAAGAGTCATCCAGGCCAAAAAAAATAAAAAATGCTGTAAGGAAGCTGCTGAGGGATCTCCAGGTAGATCTGATGTCAGAATCCAATATTTACAGTTCGCGAAGTAACTGAAAACCTAAAATAAACATATATATATATATATATATATATATATATATATATATATATATATATATACTATATATATATATATATATATATATATATATATATATATATATATATATATATATATATATATATATATATATATATATATATATATATACATATATATATATATATATATATATATATATATATATATATATATATATATATATATATATATATATATATATATATATATATATATATATATATATATATATATATATATATATATATATATATATATATATATATATATATATATATATATATATATATATATTTTTTTTTTTTTTTTTATCACTCCAAGGCTTGAGCTATCTAATAAGAGTTAATAATTGTGAAGATTAAAAAGCCTCATTAAAACCTTGTCCACAACTCCGTATCACTCCTCCAAAAGTTATGTAGAAATGTTTTCTCAAACGTATTTTATTTAAGTACACTTTTGTTGTATACAGAACAATCTGCTAAACTGCGATGTGGCAAATCTCTTCTAAACAACCAGAAATATATTAAAGAGACCTTGAGTGAAATTGAGACGAAGTCCTTTTTAAAAAAATCTGAGTTCCAACGGAAATCGAACCTAGTCTTCCTAACTAGGCCAAGGAGGTTGTCGTAGTTGATGTTAAAAAAATAATAGTAGTAAAATAATACCCATTAATAATTTAAATCATCATTTTCTATTTGCTAGTTATTTTATAACGCACCATATGGTACATGGAAAAAAAACTTCAAACATATATATATTTTATGTATCAAAATAAACAGTTTATATTATATTAATTTAAGCAATTCATTGTTGATTCAAGTGAAACACAAACAATCAATTTACGTTTCCTGATCCTAAGAGATAGTAGGTAATTACGGTTGTTATGAACTGAATGAGTGAATATTATTCATATATACTCGTGGGTGTCTCCCGTCATTTCTGTTCTCCCGATAAACACGTATTTAATGAGAAACTTAAACACACATCTCTCCACTCAATAAATGACGCGACCGGAAGAAAACTATTACTCTAATAAAATATGAACTGACTCATCTTTGAACATGCATCTTATTAAACCTTACTATTCTAAGCTTAATTTAATATCAACTAATTTATGATTTTTTCTAAAAAATACACATGGAAACAAATATCATTCAAAAAACATTATTAAAAATTATCTATGGTATCTCCTGTATTTCAATTGGCATGGAAATATACAAAAAAGAATATTGAAAGGTAAAAAAAATTAACACATATTAACTTATACAAAAAAAAAACTATCATAAATGTACGATTTCTTATACAATTGTTAAAATAAATTAAGTAAAAAAAATGATCCTCTGTTTTATTTGAAAGAATACGTTTCCGTTGCCCAATTCGTTCAACTAGATCGAACAAGGTGTTTAATGTATGTAGGGCAAATACAAATTATGTAATTGATTAATTTATCAGTAGGAGTTCAATAAGGAATTCGTTGAGTTGGGTTTATTTCGGATTTCAATTTAAAAGAGGATTAAACGCTACACATTGATTAATCTGATGGCGAATGACACTCCCTAGTTACTCTTAAACGTTTTGTTTCGACTTTTGTTTTCGGTCTTTGGTAGAATTATTCTGCATTTTTTATTTACTCGTATATTTCGATTTATAAAGTTCTTTTAATTGTTGAACGTCTAAAGTGTGATTTTGTTGCATGAAAACTTCTCTGATCCATGTTAAGTTATTTATAATCTTTAAAATATGTATATTGTTTTTTTCCCTAGTAAACAATAAAACGAAAATAAAAAATATATTTAAATATTCTAAGAAATTATAATTAATAAATATGAATAACAAGAAAACAATTAATTATTACTAATAATTAAATTCAGTTTTATTCGGTGTTCTGCGTACACACAGTTTGTAACTTACAATATTTTATGAACACTCGCAACCACTAGTTTATGAACTTAATTTTCGGAGTAAAATTTGCTGTTTTATGTACTACACACCAACATCTTGATCACACCGTTTCCCTGTTGGATAGGCAGAGAAGAGAGCGCCAGACTTTCCTATCGCGAAACACATCCTTAGCCTCTTCTACATCCATACAACGTCTAGGATTGTTCTGACTTTCTACGTTTCCTTCTTTCAAAATATCATTCACTTGAACCAACCTTACTTTTCTTGGTCTTCTTCTCACAAGCTTTTTTACTCAAATTTGCACTGTATATTGATTTTGTTAATTTTTCGTCCTTCATTTATTCCACGTACCCATTTTACTCAACATATCAACCATAAGTTTATGTTCATCCCTAATTACGTCATTCTGTATTCTGTCATACATTGACACCCCATATATTATTCTAACTGCACGTATTTCTACGACAGCTATGGACTTCTTTTCATTGTTTTTCCACGTCTATGTTTCTCTCTCATACATCAGTGTTGGTTCTAAAATACTTCTGTGAACTATCATCTTAGTCACCTTAGCAGGTACGAGTATTGATATCATCCGGTTTGAGTACATAATAAAATGACGAAATAACATTAGGCTCTTTGGAAAAGTGCTAATAATTTATTTAATTAAGTTTGAAAATAAGTCAGTGTACACTAGTATAAATAAGTCAGTGTATCATCAAATTTTATCACTATCACTAGTATAAATAAGTCAGTGTACTCGTATCATCAAATTTTATCTTCAATACGCCCGCATAGGCTGGACTTCTAGTAGACGGTAATAAATAGGGAATTCCAGGAAAATATTTATGCCAGCAATGACAACATATATTTATAATTTATCCACTGTAAAGTATTACAAATGAATACGCCTTCCTTATTAAATAATTTATTCAATATAGACAACTGTTATGAAGTTTTCAGATCAGGTGTCTTGTGAAAATTTTGCATAAGCTGAACAATCCACCGGAAGATGCAAAAACTTTCTATCATCTTGTTCAAAAGCCCGACACAGTGCTCTCCTCAGCGCTTTAAAACTTACGAGTTTACTGGATATTAAAATTCTTAAAGAGCAGACCGACAGCCTTTCAGCTAGAAAAAAACTGGTGTGACCAGGTCTTAAGGCTTGAAACATGTATAAAAGCAGGTTTTCAAATTGGAAGGAAAATAGTCGGGACGTTCTTGGATCTTATGATACTACGTGGCGCAAAGGTCTTATGTATAAATGAAATACACTTGCAAACACCCCATCACGGCAAAGTTAATTAACGTGATACTACAAAATTAATTATTTGTGTGTACATTAATATTAGTAAGACATTCTACCAAAAAAATACTGTTCTCATGTTCATTACGGGCAACGCTCTTCATTGACATTTATATTTCAGGCCTTTCATACCAATACCACTCTGATAATTAAGAATACTGGAAGAAAATGCTGACAACAAGAACGAGGATATGTTTAAAATTGAAGATAATTTAAATATTCGAAAGCTAAAACAATATCTTCTGAAACAATAGTTGCATCATTCTATTTCGAACACTCACATATTTCTAAAAAAGTCAACGCATTTTTTTGCTGCAAGATTACAAAATAAAACATTTTCACGATACCTTAGTAAGACTCAAATACATGTATCCCAACTTACTACAGTGCCTGATGTTGGTTTTTGCTGCAAGATTACAAAATAAAACATTTTCACGATACCTTAGTAAGACTCTAATACATGTATCCCAACTTACTACAGTGCCTGATGTTGGTTTTTGCTGCAAGATTACAAAATAAACATTTTCACGATACCTTAGTAAGACTCTAATACATGTATCCCAACTTACTACAGTGCCTGATGTTGGTTTTTGAAGCTGTTTGTAAGAATATTACATGTATGCAAAATCTAAACAGATAAAGAGAGACTATTGACATTCCTTCTAAATCGTAATGTAACAGCTAAGTATTTTAGTATTTAGGACAAATATATGAAATCTATGATTCAGGAATTAGACTAATTCACCACTAGTCTTGCCAAGTCAAGTGGTTATCCACAAAATGAAGATTTTTAACATTGTTAATAACTATTACTGTACGGTTTGTCTTTCCATTAAAATGATGTGGAAAAGTGTGGAAAGTAATAATAAAAACACACACACAATTAGTTTTAAGAAAGCTCAATACAATTACTGTTTATGGAGTTCTTCCAATTTCAAAGACGATTTAGATGCAGCATTCTACAATGAGGCAACGACCGAGTGAAATGTTCCTTGTAGCTGTGATAAATCCTGGGCTCGTTATTTTTCTACTAAAAAGCCCGATGCAATCACTTGTCACGATAATTTAAGAGAAAGAAAAGGTTACGAATCAACTGTTTCAAAAAGATTGTTCGCGGTGGTGTATGTGGATAACGACGCGTTATGAATTGCATTTCATGTTTTTTTGCATAATTTCACTAACGAAAAATCTTTCCTTGAATTTATTTTTCATATTGATACAACTTTTATGAGAAAAGTATGTTGTGACATAATTAGTGAACCAGTCTTCGGAGATTTGAATTTGATTTACAAAGATTTAGAAGGAATGTCGACTTGTTTCATATTTTATTAAGGTTGAAAATAGTTTTCAAATCTTCAATCAATTATTCTCTTCAATTTCTCCACATATCAACAAATGTATTTTTTAATCGCTTCAAATATTTTTAAAAGGCCTAAGTATTGTTTTCCAATATAGAAATTTCAGGTAATATTCATCTTGAGGTGATATCTTCTGTCAGAGGTTGGTCGCCATTATGGCAATCCTTATTCCATTCACTGCAGTCCGGAACAACCGAGTACAATCGCACCCAGCCCCCCCCCGTTCAAGTTCTTAAGCTAAGAAATTCGGTGTCTCGCTCTGCCTCGATTACCATTTATTTTTCCCTAGGTGCGTAATAGTGTATCTTGTATACCTCATTATGTGATATAAATAAGATAGTGAATTATTCACATTTATGGGAAATAATTCCTTATAAAAAATTATGTAAGAAATATATTTCATATAAATATAGAATTCCATGTTTGTAGTTTGCATCAGGCCGGTTTACAAATAAGTATATCATAACTACTACTTTGTGTATAGGGATATATTTAGTACCTACATGTACACGCATTCAGTCATCTATACCAATCCACTGGGGGAGACTTAATTGAAATTCCCCGTATTATTTCGATTAGAAAATCGTTTCTAAGACACGTCTGAGTTGAATATATGAGAATACACGACACTAGACACGCATTCAAGCGGAATCAAGGCGAAGAAATTTGTTTGGGTGAAATTCACTGTATTTTCCCTGCAAAGATTCAAAATTAACCAACATTGTTTAGCAACGAGATCAAATCAAACAAACGGAAGTAGACTAGACAAAACAAAGGTATGACAGTAATATAAGGACTTATGTTCAGTATGGAAATTTACACAATTATTATTGTTTACATTAGTTATAACATACGTTGTTCTGAAGGGTTTTTATTGTTTGAGATTTTGAATTGTTTAACTAATTAATAGATATTTTAAATAATTTTTCACTTTCTTTCCTGTTTTTATTCTCTTATAAAAGTGCCACATTTTTTTTTGAAAGATCGTTTTCCAAATGCAAACCTTATAGCGACCTGCTTGAATTTTCAGTTTTTAAAACATTACGTTTCTTGAACTATGGTTTCTCCGTATTTTAATGGAATATAAGCTAAGTTTAGTTGCCAAATATCATCCTCCAATTACTTGTGTTCTTCCCCCCTAGAAATAAGACATATCTTAATTTCGCTTATCAGGTCTCTGAATCGCTCAAGAAAATTTCCCCCACTTCTCCCTCCGATGTAGGTGTGCATAAGTAGTTCAGTATGTCTGTCATGGTCCCTTTCTTCTACTTGTATCTTTAAAAATTGCTTCTGAAGACTTCTTGTACTTGGTGTGCCCGTAATATCTTTCACATTAAGAACTAAGCAAATAATACCTGTTGTTAATGCATGGTGCAATTATATGAAAGGAAGCTGAGAAAGTCATTAGTTCAAAAAAGTGTAAAAGTGTATTTTTAACATTTTTACAGGCTATGTACCTACTTTGAATCCATTTTATTACTTTCACAAATTTTATCAGGTAGTCTTTCTTTTCACAACAAGGTTGACTCAGGGAATTTGAAAAAATCAGAACAGAAAATCATTGTATTGCTCTTTTGTTGTGTACTGATACAGTACAATCTGCGGAGATTATTGTTATACGATAGTCTCTTCCAACCAATCACAAAGATGTTAATGAGGCCTTAAGTTAACACCAGACTGTAATCCTTTTTTTTAAGTAGGTTTTTGCGGGAATCGGACCCACAGCCCCGAGTTGAAAGAAATACGTTTTAATAACTAGGCCTCCGAAATAATTTATGTGCGTATCTCCTGAAACGTTGCCAAACTACCCTTGAACTTTTTGCGTGGACTTGTATAAAACATTTGCCATGGGGTCTACCGTGCAGAATAACGCGCATGATTCTTGATTTGAACAACCCTTAGAAATCTGCAAGTTAAATATCTTTACTGTCTCCCCATTCGATAACGTCTTCAATGATAGATTTCTTGGCCATTATTTATTCTATCTCTGTTCCCTATTCCCTCTAAGTCTCACGCAATTATGTGATATATTATATTATATTTCTTCGTGTGTCCATTCAAACGAATTCTTGATCTAAATGCACCTAAAAGATTGTCCAGAGCCTTGTCTAAGATTAATCACTCGCACTGTGTCATCTCCAGCTCACTTTACTAATTGGTATCATGGGCCATCCTTTACATCTAAAACATATCTCTCCATGTTCGACGGAATTGAGCAAGAGACCAATTTATTATAGAGCTCTCTGTAGGGAATGATATACAGTCCTCAGAAAATACGACAATCTGAAAAAGCCAATGGCGACTGCAGACGTGCAAAAAATAAGAAAAAAGGACATATATTCGTCGAGAAAAGAGATGGTAAAGGCTTTAAACTATTTACGACTACTCTTCGAACTATGATGTTCATAGTACGAGAAAACCAGATTGTTAAGTGAGTCAAACACATAACCAATCCAAAGGATCAGAATGGACGAAACAATTCATGAGGTTACGTAGATGAAATAACTTCTTTGAGGTTAAATGTTTTCCGTTTGGTTTACATAAATCTGAAGTACATTATGTGTGGTAACTTTCAATAAGTATCAAAAGAAAATTAAATACGAGTATATGCAAGGGTTCTTTATCTTGCAGTAAATTCTTGATCTGTTTTTGTCTTTATTATTCTTGGGATGTAGGCGGCCAGTTATTCCTTTATATTTTAGGGGTCTACCTGGTGTTCGGTTTACTATGGGGTAACCACGAGAAACCATATGGGCAAATCTGGGTCTTATACATTTTTCGAACTTGATCCCTCTAATACCATCTTCTCTGTCAACCCCTATATTACGGAGTCTTCGGTTTAAACCATTCTTCTTGCTTTTGTATTTTTTATTTTGTCTCTGAATACTTATCAGTTCTACAGAAATTGATAATGGGAATATGTAATGAAGTGTTGAAGCCATGAGTGGGGTTGATCACAAGACTGATTGAGAGAGTATAAAGAGTGCCACTAGATTAAGGTAACAAGACAAAAAATAAAGTAACTAAAATAGCTAACGACAAGAAGAAACTCTTCACTTGCTGTTATAGATTTCCTGCTGGCAATAAACCCCAAAATATGCAAAATTCATAGTTCTAGCTATAAGGAAGAATGATAAGTCCTCTAGGGCTAGTTGAAAATATCTAAAGACTGTTATTGTAGACGTCTAATATAGATAAACTTATTGTTGGTTATCTCTTGGAGAAGGAAGAAGATAGACTTTATGGACAATGAAATATTTGTTTTAGATTCAAGTAAAACATTTACGTTTAAATGTTATAAATAAATTAAATAACCATCTTCCGTGTTCTACGTGTCAAAAGGAAACACGTATTATTCTCATATAAGAAGGAGAAAAGACGTTGGAGGATTATAAGACTTCTCTTCAACAAAATATCACTTCATTTCACCCAAGGGTTAAATAAGCATCACTTAACTCGACATAAATGTCCAAGAGTGTCGTTGACGAAAGTTTTACTTCGCTGACCCAATTGTTTCCCCCAAATTTTCCTAAGGATAAGGCATGTTCAGAGGTTTTTAGCTAATTATACGAGTATATTATTGTGACCACAAATAAAATCAATTCTTAATCAGAATCAAGATAAGTACAAAACAACACAATTTTGGTAACGCAATTTGTATAATAATATATCATCCAATCAGTTTTTTTCTTTTCTAAGTTATAGAGAAGTTTTGGTTTTAAGGTTAGCATTCACGCTAAGCAAGTGGACGTCCTAGGTTCGTTTTTTTTCGTGGATTCGATTCCAGACTCTTAGACCATTTTACATCAGAATTTATATATTTTTCGTTGCTTATGTGCCGTTTGTCAAAAAATCTTATGTTGCTAAACAGCAACGCAAAAATAGCGCTACGTACAATACTCTGCATATATAAAGGTGGTAGCATATTTATCCCGCCAATCATCTTGGAATTTTTATGTCTTTGCTGTTGGAACTTTGGATCTGTCAAGGCTGTATGTTTGCTGAAAAATAACATTTTGCACACAATAAATCAAAACATGTACAGGCCTCCTTTCGATAGACGAGTAGCAATCATACTTCAGTAGGATCGATTGCCGTTATAATTTATTAAATAACATTGAAAAATACAACTAGCAATGTATCCGATAGTCTCTGGTGATGATGCAAACTCAATTATCTACAATCCAGGAAATTTTTGAGAGAACCAAACCTTTTCTGGTGACTGTTATTTCTGACTTCAGACCCATGTGATCTTTTACAGCCGCCACAGCGACATATTAAATTAATGATTCGAACAAACAGCTTTATTATTCGATAATTTTTAGCCATCTTTGATTTGATTTAGGAGTGTGATATGCAAAACAACGGTGAAGTAAAAACTATATATTTGTTAAATTTCAAAGAAAGTAGCTGGAAGACGCCTATGTAACCTAGTTAGTAAGATCTCAACCCAGGGGTTGTGGGTTCGATTCCAATTGCTACCCAATTAACTAGATCTGAACATTTTTGTAGTTGGTTGTATGAGACTGCCACTTGATTAAAAGCCCACCAGGTTGTATTGTAAACATCGAAAGTGTAATACAGTACAGTAAAGGAAAGAGCGTACCGTATGAGAATTTAAGAAATAATCTGTAGAATACATTTAAAGAAATTCTTGGCAGTGCGGTAATACGCTATTCTTCTGTGCGGAAATCTTGGCTGTGCCGTAATACGCTATTGTTCTGTGCGGAAATCGACGGTTCGAACGCTGTACTAGCCTTCTCGAATAACATGGGCATTTTTCCGTCAAGTATTCGATGTTATAAGAATAACTATGATTGATTATTTGAAAACTATCACAATTAACTTCTAATTCACAACCTAAAGGCAAACAGAATGATGTTATAAGAAAAAATAAAGTATGATAGTAGATGGAAAAGAAAAAGAGAAACGTTGTTGTAGAGTAAAGTATGAAACAGAAAAATAAAGGAACAAGATGTTTGTCGGGAAATTTTTTTCTATGTAGTATAATCTTACATCAAATTCTTTTGTTTGCTTGTTTTTCTTTTCTGGATTTCTATTTTCGTCCTTCAGATGTTTTTCCAGGACGAAAACAAATCATAAATGTCAATTTAAGAAAAATAATGTATGATATTGGAAAAAATAAACAATGTCAAATTGAACAGCTTTAATATTTTTTCTCCGACCTAAAACCTGTTTCAGAATCATAGAGCTTAATGATATTTTATCATTTTTTTTATAACTTAAGCGATAAGATAGATTAGTTATAATCCAGTAAAATTTTTACTATCATATAAACATACTGACAAATATCAGGAAAAATAACCAAATTCACAAAACAATTTGTTTTTTGTTTATTCAAAAAATAATTTATTATGTATGCATAAAATAATCCAGGTACAAGTAATTACGTCACAGCGTTTTCTTTGTGCCATACGAGATCAATTAAAATGACGAAATATTTCCTGAATTATCTTAGGCCTACGTTTAATGGTAGTCGGATTATTTTTTCACAATAAAGTCCACATTCGATTCCTGATGGATTCACTTACTGGTTTGATTCTTAGGCCGTTTATGATATAAATTAATGTTTTCTATATCAGGAAAAATAATCCTATTCACAAAACAATTTGTTGTTAGGTTTATTTGAAAAATAATTTATCCTATAATAATAATTTATCCTGTAAAATAATCTAGACACAAGTAAATTACGTCTCAACGTTTTCTTTGTTCCATACGAGGCCAAACAATGAGGCGAAATATTTTCTGAATTATCTTAGACTTCGTTGAATGTCGGGTCAGGTTCTTTTTTCAAAATTAAGTTTACATTCAATTTCTGGCGGATTCGCTTCCTTACTGGTTTGATTCTTAGACCATTTAATATATAACACATCGATCAATAATTCCCTGGACTAACTACTAAAACAACATTTGTTGGCCAAAATTCTTCTTAATTCATCAATATAGTCTCCTTCAAGAGCGATACATTAATTCCAACGCTTTCCTAACTTTTCTATGCCAGCCGTGTAGAACGATTTATCTTTGGTTTCAAAATAGGCGTTAGTTTCGGCAATCACTTCTTCATTGAAGCCAAATCTCTTTCCCTGGAGCATATTTTCGAGGTCTGCGAACAGCCAATAGTCGCTGGGGGCCAAATCTGAGGAATACGGCGGGTGCGGAAGCAATCCGAAGTTCAAGTCATGCAATTTGACCATCGTTAACATCGACTTGTGACACGGTGCATTGTCCTGATGAAAGATAACTTTTTTTTCTTCATATGGGGCCGTGTTTTTGCAATTTCTGCCTTCAAGTGCTCCAATAACGCTATGTAATATTCGCTATTGATGGTTTTTCCCTTTTCAAGGTGATCGATGAATATTATACCACGCGCATATCAAAATACGGAGGCCATAACCTTCCCGGCCGACTGTTGAGTTTTTGGTCACTTCGGACGACTTTCATCGGCTGCTCTCCACTCAGCTGACTGCCGATTTGATTCCGGAGTATAGGGGTGGATCCAAGTTTCATCCATTGTCACATACCGATGCAAGAACTTCTGTTTATTTCGCGTAAACAGTGCCAAACAGCGCTCTGAATCATCGATGCGTTGTTGTTTCTGTTCCATTGTGAGCAAACGCGGCACCCATTTCGAAAAAAACTTTTTCATGACCAAATGTTCATGCAAAATAGTGTAAACACTACCAAATGATATCTTCAGGATGTCAGCTATCTCACGCAACTTTACTTTGCGATTTTCATTTTTTTGGGTTTTTTTTTTTATGTTTTCTGGTGTAATCATGATTTTGAGTTTTTTTTATGTTTTCTGGTGTAACAGCCTCATTTGGAGGACCATAGCGTTCAGAATAATTTGTGTCTATACGACCGCGTTTGAAATCAGCATACCACCGACAAATGGTTGTTTTCGACGGAGCAGAGCCCGGATAACACTTTTCAAGCCATCGCTGAGTTTGAACGGTATTTTTTACCACTTTTCAAGCCATTTTGAGTTTGAACGGTACTGACTAATAATGGTATGGATTTTTTATTAGAAGTGCCATCTGTTGGTTAGTCCCGGGAATTATTGATTGATACGTTAAATGTATGTGTTTTTTCTGTAAATTATATCATAAACTCTTAGTCAGGCGAAGTTACAGTTAAAATTAAATACATCTACCCTCAGTTACATGTAAACTACAGCCGACGTCCAAATTAAACGAGGTTTAGGTGTTGATTGAATCTTTGTTTTTGGTTGAAAATTTAAAAACGTTTAGTCAGATGGATCAAAACGTTATAAAAAGGCAACTCAACAGTGCAACCTCTGATATCATAGTGATGAAACTAGCGTCATAGAAAATAAGGCAACAATGAATGGGAGTGATGCCGATTTTGAGATTTATGATGACGGGTGTGATTAATTATAATGGGTAACTATAACTAGCTCGATAAGCGAAAGATATACGGGGTCATCAGGTGTTGTATTGTCTCAATAGATGAGTATTTCCCTCTTTTTATAAAAATACATTTATCGATAAAAGTGATTGTTTGGTTACTACGAGTATATGCATCATATAGATATCAAAAGGAATATGTTTTCTCTTCACACGACTAAATATGCTATTTTTATGATGTTTGATGGACCTCTATCAATTTAACTTTTAGTCAGTCATTAACGAGGTCCAGTGTTTGTTCTTTAGATTTAAACATGTCAGAATGTGGCCGAATGATGCCCTTTGAAAATTACGCACAAAGAATGAGAACCAGCCAATATCCCGATTCTCAAGTCACCTTCAATTATAATAAATAAAATAAAGATAAATTAATTATATTTCATCTTAGATTGAAAATTATAAGATTAATTAGTTATTCACATGACACCTTTCAATATATTCAAATTGGCGTATGAATATATTGAAGAGCGAGGCTGGCAGACAACATTGTTTTTAGCCCCATTTGTCGAGTATTCAGATTTAGAACCACTATAGTAGACACGGAGCTAGCAATTCGGCATGTTGGCAATACTAACACCGGGTACGATAAGGAAACAACACTTAACATACATACGTCTAGCGCATGGTTATTGTTACCGAATGACTGTTTTCTCTTTATTTTTAGTTACCATCAGGTAACCAGATGAAAGTCAAACGTCTTAACGACTAGACCACGGAGATCGTCGGTTGCACGATCAAGGTCAGGGGAAAGATTGAGGGGAGACTAACTTGAAAAAGTATATATTTCCGGTATATTGATTCATCATTTAATCACAGAAAGAAATTCAACTTATATTGGGTTGTCCGGAAAGTAATATCGTACTTTTAGATCAAATTCAAATGCATTTTCTTAATATTTAGATTTAACTTGCTCGTGGACTGTGGTATTTAATATTTTCAGCATCTGGGCGATCTCTCGTGTCGTGAAATGTTGACTTTTCTCGATCAAACCTTGATTTGGTCGTCATCAGTGGTAATCGGCATTCCAGAATGAACATAATATCCAATTATCACCATTATGGATTATTTTAAACCACATTTGACATACACGATCGCTTATTACATCTTCGCTATACACTACACATGTATACACTACACATGTATTATTACCGAAAAAACGACTTATTTTGTTCTATCTTCAAAATGACGTATAAAATTACTCTATCAATTTGGACAAATAAGGACCATAAAACATCCCAAAATTATTACCTGTTTATAATAATAATACATATTTAACACGTTTGGAAAGAAGTTGGCACGAAAATGTTGTCCTAACGACATATAAGAGAAATGCGAAACTACTTTCCGGACTGCCTATTTATAGATTATATATAAATACCACTCCATTTATTGGCTAATTTATTCCTTTATAAATCTTCTTCCCTGTTTTCGAGTATGAGGAAAAAAAGAAGGAACATTTTGTCCCGATTTTTTAAATAATTTATTTTGTAACCAGATGTACTCGTATAAAAAAGATAACAAAAGGCGTGGAAGATTACAATTTCTAAAGTGAATTAACGAATTATTTCGCTGGGCCGTTTTTATGTTGCCATAAGTACTAGGTTTCGGCCGTATGGGCGCCCTTCTACCCTTCTTCAGAGGGTAATGTTATTCCGCGCCGTTTATCTTTGAACAAAAGCCCACCTTTTTGGGTTTCAGATAGTTTTTCATTATTACCGTCCAACTCTCCAAAACGTTGTGTTATAAAATGAAATTTTCATAATGTTTTAGGATTGTCGTAAAATTTGCCCATAGGTCGATTGAAAAGCTCTTTCTTTGTATGATATTTCATAGAAAGTGGAAAAAATATTATATTGAAAATGAATAAACGAGAAACACATTGTCTCATTTCACTGAATTTGTTTTGTGACATATTTTCATTTTTGGATATTTTGATACCGAACCGCATTATTTATTTTTGTAAATTAACAAAAAAACGGATACATTTTGCTTTAACAAGAAAAATTGCCTGTGCTATACCATATGAGCGTTCTAATGGACCTTCAGAAACTAGATCGTCTAAAATATTTTTTTTTTAAATTAGCAAGAGGCTAAAGTTCTTCCAGAACTTAATAGTCATCAGATACGCAGTAAGGATTTGAACTCAATTCCTTGAGTAATTATATCTGAAAAGTACTAACTGTGATTGTTTTGAATGCCATTATTATTATTGTTAAACATGCATATATTATAATCGTACTATCCACATAAATACATAACATCTAGCCATTTCCCTGTCAAGGTAGACAGAGGGAACAGAGGGATAGGATTGTCTGTTGCGACACATATTTTGAATCTTCTTCATCTAAAAACCTTAGAATTTATTTGACTTTTTACATCTTCTAACAAAATATCATTCCAATGATTGAAACATATTTTCCTTAATATTTCTCTACCACGCCTTTCACTTACAGTTGTTTTGTTAGTCTTTCTTAATTTATTCGTTCTATATTCCCAAACTATCTCAAAGTGGTCTTCTTATCTTACTTAATCCATCAACCTGAAGTTCACATTCATCCCTAATAACTTAATTCCATATTATATCACAATTGTCATAGCTAGTGTTCTTATCAGTGCTTGCATTTTAAAAGTATTGGTTCGGCTCCTTCAAATATTTTTCCACGCCCACGTTTCGAATAAATGTAGAAATTATTAAAACTCAAATAAGTATAACGTTACCAATTCACAAGAGTGCACAAATTGGCTCTACGGTGTATTTCCGAGTTAAATAAACGTGAGGGGATAGTCCTCTTTACGATCTGCACTGACGTATAAATCCAGTTTATCGCACCACCGAGGACGAATAGAGTGATGTACTTTGATTAAGCTGCATTGCTGGTCATAGAACAAATCCCAGACTCAAAAAAACTACGTGGTTTAATGTGTAATTTACCGAGATAGTTGGTTTATAATAAATCAACAAGACAAATATTAAAGTAAAATGTTAAAACCAATTTGATATTCCATTTTAAACTCTCTTAACTGTATCAAAGACTTGAGCATCATGTTTAACATTGATGAATGAATGCCCATTACCATTACGCATGACAAGTAGGTAGACGACACAATCGTCGGGGCTAGGGCACGGGTGCGGGTCGTTGGTGCCACCGGAGATGAATAACATATGTAAGCTAATTTATGATAGATATGTTATGTAGTGTAAGGAGTTTCAGTACTTGCAGCTAATCTGCGTCTTCTTTCTCTATTGGTTACCTTAGAACTAGCAACCGTTTTATGCCATTTTTATAGTTTTGCTTCTGTTTGGTCCCAGTTGTGCTAAGCATTTATATTTTTGATCGTCTTATCCGTATATTTATCTCTTGCGTTGCCCACCGTGGTTTCTTCTACCAAAAAGGAAATTTCTTGAGAGTCTTGAGTTAAGCATGCAAGTTACATGTACAAAGTAATGCAGCCAAGCACACACGCCTGTTTAACATTTAACTTACATTTGGTTCTGATATCGAGAGTATGTGTTAATAACCTATAGGATTAGTTATAAGAGTATTAACCTGTTCCCCGCGGGGAGCACAAACGCCTGTGATCTGACGACAATCCAAGTTTCAAATCACAAATACTTAAAAAAAATGACACAAAACCGGAATAAAAATTGAACTAAAATTTAAAATAATCTTTATTCTAGCGACATCTCTGAAAACCTTGTCAAATAATATATTAGTTTATGAGATATTGTTGAATAAACAGAGCGCCGATTTTTTTTGGTTTCTCAATATTTCCAACATTAACGACCTGTCGCGCGGATCGAGTCCTGCGATGAGTCTCTCTTACGTAAATAAACATTACTAAGTCTCTCTTACGTAAATAAACATTACTAGTGCTATATGCATTTGATTGGGTGAGTGTCATGAAGCATTGATTTGATCGTAGCATTCCTTTGTTTATTTTACGTAATGTTAAGTTTATCTCCTTTATTTAATGAGTCTCCTTAAGAGTAATGACTATTATTTATTATCAGAAAATTACTTAAGTGTCATGTTTACTTGGTGTTGTAATCAAATATCAGTGGTTCTAAACAAAATATGTGTTTAAACTTAGAAATTAAAAAAACGCTGAAATTGTGCCGCGCACAGGATTCGTGGAATTTGATTTTTAACGCGGTGAACAGGTTAAGGGAATTCAGTTGAAGCTCTGTTATTAAATCTCTTTATAATTCGCTGGTTCCCAGTGGATTAGAATATTGCTCAATAATACTCGTACGTAACCAAGATGAATCCAGAAATCCCTGATAGTTGAGTGAGTCCAAAAGAGATGATACTTTTATAATATAAAAAATGGATTTCACCCATTGCTTTATCCCACAACTCATCAAATAGATATGTTTCGCAATTATTCTCTTCAAACGTCAGAAGAGATCTACACACCTGTTTGTACATAATATACAAATTTCTTACAGTAAAAATAGCAAACATATTGATTGAGAAATTTTGTTTTTGAACCGCATAGTTATTTAAGCCACTGTGAATTAAGGCTATTTTCGAGGTCACGTTCGCGAATTGAGCTAATTAAGAGCGTCACCACTCGCACGTAGAATGACCTTGTTGGACGAAATTTTCAATATCGATATCTTCCATATAACATCTGACAAAATCAGGCTTAAGCTCCTTTATAAACTTTATAGGAATAGCTAGGTCATTTCAATTGTTATTATTTTTAAACTTTTATCTGTTTACGTTTTTCTTATACATTATGTTTGATATAATTGAATTAAACCTGTATCATATTTAAAATTAAAGGAATAAATATGTATTCTTCTTTATAAATACGAATACATAAATTAGGTCCAAACAATAATATGACTGATGACATCCTGTTGATGGACGACCCCATCTTCATGCTCCTGAACTCTACACAGGCATTAAATGAAAATAAGTGTAAATTCAGATAGAATACAATTTAAAAGTAAATTCGACGGAAATCGAACATGTGGTGCCAGCTTATCAGATCACAGGCGCCGACTAAAGATAGTCATAAGCTATAAACACACTACGAGTATACTGAATATAATGAGGCGAGAATCAAACATAGTATTTTACTAGGAAAAACAAATTCACTAAGCTCTGAAACATACGTTGAGGCAAAAATGGAGAGAACTCAGATTAAGACTTAAAATTTTCGGAAACATTTTTCGGAAACTCCGAACTTTGTAAAAAGCATTTGAGTTTATACTTTTTCTGTCCGTATGTATGTAGCAATGCGATGGCTCTATAGTCGGCGAGAACAGGACGGAAAAAGTAGTTGTGACGTGTGGTGTCATTCTGTCCGTATGTATGTAGCAATGCGATGGCTCTATAGTCGGCGAGAACAGGACGGAAAAAGTAGTTGTGACGTGTGGTGTCATTCTGTCCGTATGTATGTAGCAATGCGATGGCTCTATAGTCGGCGAGAACAGGACGGAAAAAGTAGTTGTGACGTGTGGTGTCATTCTGTCCGTATGTATGTAGCAATGCGATGGCTCTATAGTCGGCGAGAACAGGACGGAAAAAGTAGTTGTGACGTGTGGTGTAATTCTGTCCGTATGTATGTAGCAATGCGATGGCTCTATATAGAGTCGGCGAGAACAGGACGGAAAAAGTAGTTGTGACGTGTGGTGTAATTCACAAAATGTCAAATGAGAACAAAGAATGCTTGTGGGTTTCAAAATTTTTGAAAGGGGTAAATTTTGAATTAACGAGCTTGGAAAAATGTGAAAAAGCTGTCCGTGAGAAAATATTTTATATCAAGGATCACATTTTCATATTTCAGTCCATGTGTATGCCATGATATAACATTTTTTAGACTTCGAAGTACATTTTACAATTTAAATGAAAGTATAAATTTGTTTTTTATTAGTAGTTTAAACTAGTAGTTTAAACATTAAAAATATTTACAATGTTTTGAAAAATAGAGAGCTTTTGTTTAGCTCATATATTTCTTCAATTATTTGATAATAGGTTAGTATTTTATTTAATAGATTCGTAAACTTAAACAGATATTTTATTTTTGGTATGAAATCTTTAAGAGCTTATATGGCTTTTTTGTAGCTCTAAGTATCAATCTTTCAAGAACGTCACAACAAACTATAATGATCCGAGGTGCAATGTTCCTGAAATATCAGTATTTTGAGCCACAAAACGCGGTTTAAATACTGAAAACCTTATACCATAAAATATATTGTTTATTGTGTAAGATAACGTTTTTAATGGCGTTGTTAATTATCTAAGTAAAATCTAAATAGCTCACCAACTTCAGTTAAAGATATAAAAATAAACTTGTTTAAGCGTGTTACAAGATAAATTAAATGTGTTGGAAAACGTTAACACAAGGATGAAAAGAGAGATATAACACATAATAAAAAGTTCACGGCTTGCCTGTTTTTAGAAAAGGAATGGGAGGAAATAAATATGAATACATATAGAGTTCTAATTTAGGAATGAAGTTTGAAGACAAATGTAGGAAAAATATTATGTTTGTTGAACATAGAATACATTCATTTGAAGTCTTAAGGGAGTATTCTACTCTAGAGGCGTGAATTTCGGACGTTTTTTCAGAATAAATAAAAAAAATGATTTTCCCATACATTTTTTTACAATTTGATTTAAAAATGTGCAAAAAAAAACTGAAAAAAAAAATTGAAAATTCAAGTTGTTATCGGTTGTTATATCTTGTCGTAAAAAAGAGGGGTAAGCTGGTCGACATGATTGGAGTTTTTTCGTAAATTTAAAACTAAAATCATACACAGTTTCTTAATAAAAAATAATGTCGTTATAGTTGGTACCAAAAAAAATTATATAATGGCGACTGTCTGAAAAAATTCTTTAAAAACAGTAAAATAACAGTTTTTAATTTTTCAAGGTAGGAACGATATAAAAATATTTATCAAAGTTTCATATTAAATTTGAAGGCAATCGGTTGAATAGAATTTGAGAGTTTTTGTCGACCAGGTCGAAAAAAGTAGTTTCGAAAAAAACGGGTTTAAAGTTTTGAGGTTATTGTCTGAGTCATTCTTGTGCGGCGCAATTGTTGCCTCATTTATAGTTATAACTTCGTAAATATTAAGAATTTTAAAGTTTCCTTTTGAGAACATATTATTAAAAGTCTAAACTTTAAGAATATGCAAAAAAAAAGATTTTTTTCAAATTTCTAGAAAAGAATTCCCCCTTAATGCGACATCACATCGCAAGATTTTGGTTCTTTATTACTGAATACAAAAAGGTTATTATTAAAACAATATCTGACCAACTATCCGTTTACTCAACTTATATTTTTTTGTTATGTTTTTAATGGGTCAATAATAAATTCCGAGTAAAAGCGGCTTTGTGGAGAGTTGGCTCTCTATGTTAAATGGCGCGATATAAATAGTTTATTATTATTAACTATGTGTAGGTTTCTCGCCAATTTTCGAACATTTGCGTACAAAACCGTTTCCTACATAAAAGGGTAAAATAAGAAGAGACCAAACATTTACCATATTTTCCTATTTTGTAACTTTTTATAACCGAATATGATTTTTTATACCTATTTATTATGAATGTTATTTATCAGGTGTTTTCTGATCAATGTTGTTTATCAGGTGTTGGGTTACATCCGAGTATATATTTTATTTGCTATATTTGTTATGTTCTGGTACTTTTTTTGTAAAATTATGACTTGTGTTACATTGCACCATGCTGGACACAGATTGGGATAAAATTACCATATATCACTGTTATTATTATAATTAGTAATAATCCGTCAATAATGATACATGCAATTTTTTTTCAATATTACGCTGTACATGTCTTTGTGCTGTTTCATGTTGTCGTCATGTCATATTGCTGCTTCTCTAGAAACTCGTTGTTATTGACGCGATTTTCTCTTGCTTTTAACATATGCAGTCCTTTTTGCTGCCACCTTATCATTTAGATCGATTGTAATAAATTTGTAAAACATTAAAAAAAAATATAAAAATAATGTAAAATTCATATTTAAATGTTATTATTTAACAAAATGTTAAGTTTTATTCGTTTGCGGAATAAAACTGGATTTTTTAATAATGTACAATTTAAACGAAACGAAACTTAGAACATATTTTACCCACAATTTATTTTTATCCCATAGTTTTATCCCACACTTGTTCAAATGGAAATGTATCGCTATTATTCCTCAAGCGTTAGAAGAAATTTATACACCTGTTTGTGCATAACATACAAACAACTAACAGGAAAATAGCATTATATTTCTAATAGTAATCTTATTGATCAAATAATTTTATTAATTTACATAGCAACAGTATGATGAAGAGTGGTAAGTGAATCTAATAATTGAGTGTTAATATCATAAATGTTAGAAGAATCAAACATTCTCACTCGTTATAAACTGCTTTCTTGTTTTAGTATGTATATTTTACAGTTCAACAGCAAAGTTACCTTTTTTTTCATTACCATACATTATTAGTCATTGTTATTTTGACTAATAATTATAATACTTCTTTTAACCTTAGCTGTCAAATAATATTTGAAAAATAAAAGTGTTCTAACTATGACATTTAATTAAATAAAAACTTTTAGACCGTTACTATGACAACACATATTGTCACACACGGACGTAAGTACAAACAATGTTATATTGTTCAATTGTTATTATTTTTTTTGTATTGCT
The DNA here is from genome assembly GCA_949825065.1 of Odontocerum albicorne. NCBI lineage: Eukaryota > Metazoa > Arthropoda > Insecta > Trichoptera > Odontoceridae > Odontocerum > Odontocerum albicorne. The sequence continues at coordinate 20,221,078 of OX463839.1, read as the reverse complement.
TGAAACCAGTGAAACGAAAAAGTTACAATTTAAAAATCTGTTTTTGTCAAAGCACGAAATTTGATACCAGGATAATGGTACAATAAACTTAGTAAGTATGGAAAAATTAATAAGATCAAAACTTGTAAGTGGAAGATTAGATGCCGCTGAAAATTAAGTAATGTACGTCGTGCATAGTTTCGGGATTCGGTGAATAATTGGTTTATAACTTCCAAATTAACTTCTTAATACCGCACTATTGTACAACCATATGCAACTATTTTCATATATGTTTGATTGGTTGATTACAAAGATTAATGAAATGACTAATTATTTCGCGTTCAGTACTTCGACGTCAAACACGGATAATCGCACGCGATATTCACTAATAATGTATACAAATACGCATGTATTTCTTAAATGTGCAAGAAATAAAATAGATCGTGACGAATGCTATTAAATAATCTCTACTGCAACATAAATTACTGCAGTGCTCAATTTATAATTCTTGGAAATACTCGTCAAGTTACGAGCGTAAGAAGTGGTTGCATTATATTAGTCTAAGGAGTAAAAAATCCTTTTTGGAAAGATGATCAAAATATTGACCGAAGATATGTGACTTGATAAAAATAATTCGATCAATGCACGAATTAGTATGGCATTGTATGAAATCATATATGACTTTGACTGCAAGGAGTAAAATGTTCTTGCCAGGACGAATTAAGTAGATTACGAGTATATACATAATTTGCTTTGTTATTGAGTGTGGTTTTCTCGTGTTTTTGTCGTTTTTTACTGTGTTTTTCTATTATATAACACTGCTTACATGTTAATGTTGAATTTAAATTGTGGTTTTTGCATCAAAAATGTCATTTTATAATTTAAATGAAATAAAATCATCGCTACTTTCAAACAATTTTCATCACTCGCGATGGATTGATTGCCTAACAACATTCCAAGTTTTATGTACTAACGTTTAAAATATGGCACCAAATTTTTCCTCCATTTATAATGATTAACATCATCTTGATGAACATTATCAGAATGTTATGTAATTGGTTGAAGACAGTTTCCTAGGCAGGATGAATGATTATATTTCACAGCTGAGGTGAGACGGGCCAGACAGGAGAGGGGTGAGGTGATTATTTCCTCGCCCCAAAGGATCTTCCTACCCTGAAGCGGGCTGCTGTAAAGTGCTGAATAAATAGAATGATACTGAAATGAAGTGTGCACTAACGAACGGATTCATCAAGGAAAATATAAAAAAAAATAGAATATTAAAAATTTCATTATTATTATATTAGTTAAAATATTACTCGTAAAAAAATGTTAAACTCTGTATTTTATGTTACACATATAAGCAAACCCCAATAACACTGTTACAAATATATACAAAATATCATAAATATATACAAGCTCATATTATAAATACATACAAAATAAAATTAATTATGTGTTCAATGTAAGGAAGAACGTGGCATAATAATGTATTGGTGCCCACCATGACTTATGGAAGTGAAACTTGGACTTTCATAAGAAGGATATAAGAAAGATAATGCAATGGAGATGCATGCACTAAGAAAAAAAATGATGTGTAAATATATGAACGAAGGTGGAATGAAGACATCAGGTATGAATGCATGGATAAAATAGGTTGAAGAAAGGAGCTTGAAGATGATTCGACACGTGGAGAAAATGAACGACGAAAAAAATACTAAGCGAGGATACAAGTCAGAAGGGATATGTGTACGTGGAAGAAGCAGGCCTAGAAAATACTAAGCGAGGATACAAGTCAGAAGGGATATGTGTGCGTGGAAGAAGCAGGCCTAGAAAATACTAAGCGAGGATACAAGTCAGAAGGGATATGTGTGCGTGGAAGAAGCAGGCCTAGAAAATACTAAGCGAGGATACAAGTCAGAAGGGATATGTGTGCGTGGAAGAAGCAGACCGAGAAAAACGTGACCGACTCAAGTGGAATAGATTTTTATAGGTGATGTGAAAAATATGAATAATAGAAGATTATGCATACCGAAATGTAAGAATGTGAACTAGGCGTAGATTGTGTGTTTGTATTGAAAAGTATCGAGATCTTTCAATTTAATGTGTGATAAAATGTATTGTATGTTTGTAAAAAAATCTGTATACAAATTTTCTCGTTCACGCCTGTTGAAGTTTTTTTCTCATGAAAATATTAAAGGCATTCAAACGAAATACTGAAATACACGGCTGAGTTACATTAAAGTAAAAAGCTATTAATTGCTGAATCTCGCAATAAAAATAAACGGGAAGGATAAGTTTTTTCAGTTGTTAGTCTCTGGATGAAGCGTCGCGGAAAGGGTTCCCAAACATCACATTATGGTGGAATTGTTACAAAATCGTCTACATTTTTGGATGATTGAAAATTAAAAAGTTATAAGGTGTTATGCTGTTAATTAGTTCAAAACACAAAATTATATATTTCTTTCGAAGTAAAATTGAAGTAATTAGTTTCCAAAAACTCGGGACGAGACTGACAAAATAGGGGTGACACGGTTATTTCCTCGTCCCAAAAGATCTTACCAACCTGAAGCGGCCTGTTTCAAAGTGCTGAATAAATAGGATAGAACCGAAGTCAGTTGTACAAAAAAACATTCACCCGTTCATACGTGTTTGCTGCAACATCACGTTTTCTATTTTAAGTAGATTACCCCATCATTACAGTTCGTTGCCTAAGCCTTTGTATTACCGTGGCTTTCTCTGGATGAGTCTCTTCTACCAATCAAATTTAAAATTTCTGACAGTAAAACAATGGAATTCCCTTGTTATGAATACTCATTTCTACTGAATGAAGTTAATTTCTACTTCTTCTTCTTCTAAGTGCCCTGTCGGGTCCCCCCAACGTTGGCGATCACTTCGGCGAATCCGTCTCGGTCCTGAGCCGCCCGGAACAGTTCCTCTGCACTCCGGATGCCGGTCCACTCCCTCACATTCCGCAGCCAAGACATCTGTCTTCTTCCGGGCCCCCGGTGTCCCTCGACTTTCCCCTTCAATATAAGCTGGAGCAAGTGGTACTTCTCTCCACGCAGCACGTGACCCAGATATGAAATCTTTCTAACTTTTATAGTGGACAACAACTCCCTGTCAGCTCTAGCTCGCCTCAGGACTTCGGTATTTGTCACCATGTCTGTCCAAGGAATTTTGAGCATTCGACGATGCAACCACATTTCAAATGCTTCCAGTCTGTTCGTTGCCTGGACTTTCAAGGTCCATGTTTCACAACCGTACAATAATACAGACCACACATAGCATCTAATCATCCTCTGACGGAGTTTCAAATTTAAGTTGTCATCACAGAAGAGCGACTTAATTTTATTAAATGCAGTTCTTCCTGCCTCAATTCTGCACCTGATTTCCACATCCGGGTCGAGAGACTGCGTGAGTATGTTGCCGAGGTATCTGAATTTCTCCACCCTTTCGACGCTACGGCCGTTCAAACGCAACACTGACCCACTGTAATCCAACTGCCCGAATGTCATCCACTTGGTTTTACTGACATTTATTGTAAGACCCACTCTTTCACCGGACTCGTCAACAAGATTAAGAAGGTCCTGGAGATCATTGACGCTTTCGGCTAGTAAAACGGTGTCATCCGCATATCTGATATTGTTTATCATAACGCCAATAATCTTCAAACCTTTATCGGTGCTGCTGAGGGATCTTTTAAAGACATGGTCAGAATATAAATTGAATAACAATGGAGACAGGATACAACCCTGTCTTACGCCTCGTTGGATATTTCTACTATTGCTTTTTTTCTTTTTTCAAGTCTTTGTCTAGATATACAATTCGTTCATTCGTATACTACTTTTCAATATATTCAGTTCATTTGTAGACTACTTTTCAATACATTCAGTTCATTCGTATACTACTTTTCAATACATTCAGTTCAGTCGTATACTACTTTTCAATAGATTCTATTCATTCGTATACTACTTTTGAACTGGCGTTGCAAACATATTAAAGAGCATGACTAACAGAACGTTGTCTTCTGCTCCATTAATCGCGCCACGTTGAACCACTGGAGTAGGCAAATAATTCATAGGTCGTTACGGCTTGTGTTGGCAATACTAACGTGCGTGAAAATACAACACTATCGCGCTCATCTAGCGCATGCGAGTATTGTTACAAAACGAACTATTTTTTGGTAAAAAATAAAATATTACATACAAAGCACAAAGCTCAACCCTTCACATAATGGAGTAATAATATAATTATCTTCAAATTTAAGAGACAAACTATCATTGAAAAAAATAAAAAAAGCTGAGTGTAAAATGTGAAATGTAAATATATTTTGTAAGAGAACGGCACAAAACTTACCAAGAGAAAACGAACTATTAATACGAAGAAACGTTCGTAGATCTTTCAATATATGACAGCAATACTTTTTGAAGAATGAAAAATTACTATGTTATTTATGTGTATTTCCTTATAGTTTGTCTTTGAGCATTTGTCCCGTGTTTAATCATGAAAAAGCTGGCAATCCTAAGTAGAAGGCTACATGTTAAAGAAAATGAGAAAGATAACGTTTCGAATGCTTATGAGAATATCCGATTACGGCAGGTATTACGCCGATACTTACCATAAGAACTTATGATAATGTAATAGAACGAGGAAGAAAAGAATTGTAGAGCGTTTAGCAACACGTAGTTAAGATCTAGATTACATAGTCTTAGAATTTATAAGATTTAAAACTGGTTTAACGATAATGCTGGATAAATATGACGAAAAGAGAAAAAGTAAAGATAACTTTTCTGCAAAATAAAAGAAGATTAAAATAGAATTCCAAGCTTTTGCCATGTTCATCCGGATAACAAAATTGATACTATTACAAAGTGGATATTTACTTAAATTTAAATTAACAAGAAATAATTATCTCAAATAATGAGACAAATATGCAGTGATTTGTCTGCATCAGCTAGGAAATTTCATATCAATTTACGGTGACCTCATTTTTATTACAACTTGAAATACAATACATAGTACCCAAATACTTTATAACTACATAAATACATAGTAACAAAATACTTTATAACTACACAAATACTTCAACAAACAAAAAACAAAATCTGCGTATATTTTATAACTCATGTTTATCCTTAAAAATGTATTGTATTATAAATTGATAAACTTCATAAATATGTGTAACATAAGAAAAGGAAAAGTTTGATTATTCGTACATTGTTGGAAAATGTGTATACGCCAAAAAGATTGAAATCTATTTTTTGTGTTTGAAACATATATTTGGTTTATTTAAAATAATATGAGGTTGTATTTCTTACACGTACAATGGTAAACAGTGGTTGTTAATACGAAGCCTAGATTACTGGGACCGAAGGCAATATTTTCTCATAATAGAATTTTGGTGACAACTTTGATGTATGGGAGTGATTGCTAAGAACCGAATAAATGCTGCACAAATACGTGCATTGAGAAGAATACATGTGGTCACAATATATAACGGAATACAGAATTATGTGATTAGAGATGAATGTGAACTTAAGGCTGATATTAAGATGAAGAAGAGCACGCTGAGATGGTTTGGATGTTATGTAGAGCGAGTGAATTAAGAAAGACTAACAAATCAAATATATATTGTGAATGTGAATGGAATACGTGTGAGAGGAAGACCAAGAAAAGTATGGTTGATTTAAATGAATAGTAGTCAGAGATATCGTTGAAGTTGTATGAGAAAGTGTATGGGTATGTTAGAAGCTAAGGATGTGTGTAGAGAATTGAAAGCCTGACGTTCGGTCCTCTTTGCCTACCCCGGGGGGAAGCGGTGTTATGGTATGTATATATGTAGTGTTTCAGTTATTTTGAGGGGTGCCATACGAATGGATTAAATCAATATTTAATAAAATTCTCAAGGATTGAGAGCACGAATATATTATGAAAAACATATTGTACATCTCACTAAATAAAAGCTTTCAAGAGTTCACGTAAGTTAGCTACTAAGCACTGATGTAAAATAAATAATTCAGACGATAAAAGGTCGGAAATTTGAAGCAAATCGAACAATGAATTCCAATGTTTATAAAGATATAAACCGTTCCATTATTTATAACATATGATTGATAAGAATTTAGTTCAAATGCTAACATACTTTTTCAAGAAATTAACCGGGCGATGTTTTTTTAACATCAAAGTTGTGTGTTTTGTATTTGTATATTATAGACTGAGGTTTTCGTTATAAAATGAAATGAAAGTAAACACAAAAATTATTAAAAAGAGAATCGTGGGGATTCCGGCATTCATTTGTGGGAATTCAAATTGAAAAAAAAAAATCATGGCGGAAATGTTAATTCAAAAGTCTGATAAGAAAGGCATTCAATTGAATATAAAAGAATTTTCGAGAAACTGTCTATAAACATTAAGAATAAAAAGATAAAGAGAATTTTCTCTTAAAATTGCCGGTAACGGATATGGTCGGAGACAAAGGATTTAAGTAAAGCGAATAAAGATTTATCGAGATGAAAATATAATGAAAATTTTGACGTGCTTTTATGAAGTTGGACATGGTTCTTTCCCGCATTACCAGGGTAGAATCAGAAGCTTTAAAATAAATAAATGCATTTGATATTTAATCGAAAAAATGTATTTTACATACTCGTAGCAAGAGGTGTTTTTTTTTCTGAAGAAACCATTTGTTTTTAAATGTAAAAAATAAACGGTAATGGTCAAAACTATGAACTCTATACTAGAACAAATAAATATCTCAGAGAGACTATCAACATTGTCTATTCAACAGATTTTTCAGTTCTGCGGTCAAATTTTGTGCAAAGAGGACATGAAAAAACTCATGATTACTGGTAAAATAAAAGGTCGCAGGAGTAGAAGTAGGCCATGGCCTTCTTCACAAACTTCTCCTTACTGGCACTCCACTCTATCTCGTGAAACTACTTCAATCCTACCTTTCCAATAGAAGTTTTACAGTCACCACTCATCATTCTACGTCATCCGCCAGGCCCATCCCTATGGGTGTCCCCCAAGGCAGTATACTTGGACCATGTCTATTTAACATTTACACACACGACATTTCTACTCCCCCAAACTGTAAGCTCGCACTCTTTGCTGACGATGCGGCATGCTACCGTGGAAAACTCATTTGAATACCATCAGACAGAAGAGTCACAAGGGCATAGAGGCTATCAGTTCGATATTTCATCGACGCAGCTTCCTTTCACCCAAAAATAAGCTCCTCCTCTATAAAACCCTTATTTGTCCTATCTTGCTGCATCCGTTTGGGGTAGTGTGAGCAACACGGATCACCTAAAACTCCAGAGAGTGCAGAACAAAGCATTCAAGATATCTTTTAACACCCATCCCAGAACAAACCTTACCCGACGTCAAGCCGAACAGCGAGAAGAAACCCTACATCACCACATCCTCGCTTGGACCGTGAAGTTCTATAAAAGCCAACAAAATCACAGCAATCCCTTAGTCGCTGCCCTGGGGGCTTACGAGAGTAAATCCGACCTACCCTTCCGTTATAAGCACAAGCTCCTGAAGCATTATCTGTTGCCTGACTAGTCCACCTACAGTATTAGCTGGGACGACCAAGGTCTGAATGAATGTGATGGAATACAAGTATCCTGAACGAGTGGACTTGTTTATGCTAAATAATTAGTGTAAGAATTGTTATCTAGTTATAAGTAGTATGTAGGTGTTAATTCTTTCTAAGATCTCATATATTAAGATTGAAAAAATAAAATAAAATGATATGTAGGAAAATAAGATTAAGTAAGTGCATAAATTATAACATATAATTAAGATTAGTTAAGTAATAGATTTGTATATAGGTATAGCTTTGACAAATGTTTGTACAATAATTTACTTTGTTTAATAAAAAAAAAAAAGAAGTAGGCTTTGCGCCAGAGCGACCAGGTGAAAAGAGCAATGGGCCTTCTTTTGTTGCAAACAATGCGGACAACAAAATGCCAAGTGAACTAGGGATGAATTTGCATGTCATACATTAATGACAATGTGGATCTAGTCCCTCGATATTGACGTCACGTCACAGAAGAGAAGAATATTAGTGTTTCGTCTCCAACTTACAAGTGTCTAAATTCTAAAGTAACATATATCTTCTTGTATCGTAATGTTTTACACTTCGTTGTAAACACTTTAATCTGGTGAGAGTCTTGAGTAAAACCTAGACTGTAACCATTTTTTAAAACTATTTGTTCCTACGAAAATTGAACCCGCATCCCTTGAATTGAAAGATAGGCAAGACTTTAGACAACCGACTAGGCCACAGAGGATATATCAATATTCCTGAGTGTTATCCAATTTATTTCGCGCAATTAAAGTGAAGAAAAATCTAAGATTTTTTATTATAAACATTCATAACTCTGATACAATTCTTGTTTTCTTATCGTAGATGCAACAATCTCCAGAAGTAAATTGTCACGAACATGATAAATTAGACTATTTCCTAGAAAAGTATAATAGATAAATAATAGTGAGCGTAAAATGACGTGAGAAATAATATCCATCACATGGCCAACCGAGAATCAAGTTTCCTATTTAGGAGTGGTGCAGTTAACGTACGGCATTAATGAAACACGATAGATTGTTGCATCTGGGTGCTTATAGAGAGAGATTAGACTACTGAATAAATAACAAGCAGATGTTCATATTAATGATTTCCAAGAACAGTCAAGAAAATTTATCAGATAATTCCGGATGAGGCTCAGTAACTAAAAAATACGATGAACATGATACGCTCAATAGAAATAACAATAATACGATTGATATAGGGTGTGGGCTGAAAAACATCTGGTGTCCCCGTGGCTGGGCTCGCCCTATATTGGTGGGGTGTATCTTGGCCGGGGGGATGTTATTAGATGAGCCCAGACCTTTTGATAGCTTCTGTTTTTTAATGTATTATCTTTTTAATGTGTTCCTGAAATGTGTCTAAATGTATTATGTTCATACTATGTTGCTACCAAAAAACCTGTATTTATTTATTTTATATAATATTTTTTATAAGAAACATCAATGTATCAAGCACACGTAATAATTTTGAATGAATTGTTCCATTTGTCAGAATGTCAGTATTACATACTCGTATCTCGATGTCATGAAAATGTTATTATATATAGCAAACTTATTGATGTTAGTCTGTAAAGACGGAGGAACTGTTCTTCAAGATAGGTACTTAAGACGAGTCGTAGAAATTGCTAGTTCCCATGAGGGCTGCACCAACCATGCAGAAATACGGAGCTTTTTAGTATGCAACATTTGGAGAAACAAGTTAGGTATGTACAGCGCTTTCAATGGTAATAACAATAAACGAGACAATGCAAATGGAATTTTCTTCAGAGCTTGTGAAGATGCTCTCTGTAGATTAGCAAAGCTCTGCTGCTCAAGTCTAAATTAAACACTTCAACTTCTCATATGCAAGTTAAGGCAGTTAAAAAGTTGTAAGTAAAATTTGAATACAGTTAATACTACGAGACTTAAAACACAAGTATATGCACTAGTTTATCTTAACTCTTGTTTGAAAGAGTGATATTTATTTACGTATTAATTTTTTATGGTACAGCATTTGTAAAAAATAAAATATCAATTATTTATATAAAAAAACAGAAATGTATAAAGTTAAATTTGAACACACAATCCAAACTGTGTACAAAATAGAAAAAAATATAGCGTAAGTATATCAAAAATAAAAATTACAATTACACTTTTTAATAACAAACTGTTTAATATTCAGTATTATTAATTTAAAATAAATATAAACATAGTAAATCTAAATGCATAACGGCATAACAATGTTGAACGGGAATGTATAATATATGAACTATTGCATGCTGATAATATAGTATGGTAGTGCTCTAGTGAAGAATGAAAATTAATAAGTAAAGTGAACGCGAAATGTGAATGAAAAGACCTAAGACTAGATATTATTAAATCTCAAGTCATGGTAATTAAAAAGGGGAAAAGTAAAAGTAAATGTGATATTTGGGTAAACTAAGAAATATTCGAACAAACTGACGAATTCTCCTCTTATGATACATTTAAAAAACTTTGTGATATTACGTATAATGCAGTGTGTGATCTTTTATTTCAACTTAAATACCTACGTTCCGTTCATATAATCGAAAATATTGTAATAAATCTTCATTTAATTTCAATATATATATAACATATTTAAGTCTTAAAGATAAAACGCTTATTTCTCTATTTCTATAGCTTGTGTAAGTCTTAAAGACTTTACTTATTATACTATTACTCTCTTTCCACGATCATGTTATTTTACTCAATGCATTCCCCGAACATGTTATTTTATTTAATAGTTAAAAATATATACTATATACGTATGTTTATGAACTTAGATCCAGCCCACATTCAAAACGTTTTGAGGTATTTGGTGACGTGTAAAATTTGCTGGAATAGAATATTTTTGATGAATTTCATATGCGTTTCACTAGATTACGCACAATATATCTGTCTATATGAATTATCTTAGTATCAATTTAATTTATTCCAAGAGTGACTCTGTTAGGTCATTATCGATTTTCAATCACATTTCATAAATACTTCTGAAGTTTCGTTCCAAATATCTAATTTAACATACTTTTGAAAGGATTTTACAGTAAAATGATTTTGATCGCCAAGTTTTGTCAGTTTGAAAGTTTATTGTAATCCACAAAATCCAATTTCCTGAATAATTTTGAGTCATTCAATTAAAAATTATAAAGAAAACTCTTTGTTAATTTTTAAACGATAAATTTTAGTATTTAAATTTATGTAATTAATATTTAGAAATACTGTTTTGATCACATTGTGCCATTTTGATATATTCATTTCATTATTCAGGGGTTACGTTAAGTCCAGACTCGTGCTGTGTACTATACATATCATTAGTTGGATTGCAGCAAAATGAAAGATGCGTGACCAGTGGAGGACTGTGGCTGAAAAGATGGTATGTTACTCTTTGAGAATAGAGTGCTCAGTATGCAGTTGCTAGATGCCAGCTGAAATAATTCATCTACATCATGGGAAGGTCTGCCGATCCAGGATTGGATTTATATCACTTAAGAATGGATACGATGGACTAAAAATCATACTCCTTTGCGAAAGATTGTATAAATAATAGAAGCACTATTAATTGAGTTTTGTGGTATTGTATAATTATTATTGAAGCTGCTTACTTTTTTTATTTTGTAAAACACGTCACCAGTATATTAATAAAATACCTATTGATAATTTAATTTCCTTAAAATAGGCAAAATTATTTAAAATCAAAAAATATCTTATGTTTCTTCCTTTTTGTACGTCAGGGCCGTTGATGACCTGGGCCTTGACTTGGCTCAAGTTTGTTTTTTATGCGTTGTGTGTAGTATGCACGTACGTATTGCCTTTCGACATTTTTTTGTGTATGATTCAAGTAAATGTTTATTATTGTTGTGATAAGTGGTATTTATATTCATGCGCACTCAAAATCCTTATTTAAATATTAAATCTTCCAACCATTTTTAATGGTCGATAAAATACCGAACATTCTAATTAAATTAAATAACGTATCTTAGATCTATTTTTATCTTGTCCACATAAGGTCTTCTTGGCTCTTAAAGAATTCATTTTTGGACTGGTTTAACTCTTAGCCCATTTAACGTTTGAATTTATATTTTTCCTAGTTTATACTCGTATGTTGTTTATCATAAATGCATATAGTGCTTTTAAACAACATAGAAATATCGGCATATTAAACTCTGCCTAACGAATGGTTGCAGCAAATTAAATCTGCCGATATTGGACGGTTATCTCCTTGCCACCGGAACTTTGTGATTGATATATTAAGAGTGTGTGCTAGCTAAAATGCAAGAGTTTACACACAATAAACCAATACTCGCACAGGCGTCTTCCATCCACGGGATAACTAACCATCATACTCGATCACGAGGGATGAGTTTGCGTATATGTAAAGAAGAAATAAAAATAAGTCAATGAAAATCATTCCATAAACTGTAGCTCTAATATTTTCAGAAAAAAAATTCTAACTAGTTTTTTTTCATAACGTACGTAATAAATCAATCATACCACAAGTCTAATAAATTTATTATATCAATATTTTTTCTCGTGAAAAATTCGAAGAATTTTTCTCGTTTTAATCTATAAACAACAGCGTTGGGAAAAAGGATGAAAAATAAAAGGAAAAGGCGGGTTGACGAGATATATAGTCCAGATGTGCCAAGACCGGGAAGGACAGAGTAATATAACCGGGTGACAAAGTGCAGACTTGCAGAGCCTCTCATTTTAGACCTTATGTTAGCAATAGTGGATAAATGTGAATAATGAGGATGAAAAACAATTTAAATATATTACAAATAATCGAAAATACTTAACAATAATGAAATCTATTTTTTGAATTCGAATATAAAATAAACTTTGCATTTATTTTAATAAAATTTTATTATTTAATTTTGTCCTATAAATTAGAAATAAATCCATAGCTTAATAATATTCTCAAAAAATATGTACGATATGCGCGAAATAATACTGAAAATTATGAAAAAAAAATAGAATCCAATGATTTTGTAACAAGTTTCTTTAACTTGTATCCCATGATTTTCATTGCGAGTCTTGCCAATTTAAAGTCTGAACTTTTCATCATCATAATCACGTCCCAATTTTGGTAAGCAGGGCGAACGAATCTCCACTTAGTTCTATCCTGGCCCACATTCGTTTCTCTCACGTCCATATATGGTACCTCGTCATGCATGCTGACTGTTCACTCATCCCTTATAACTCATACTTGAATAGACTTTTCACTCATACTTCAACAGACTTTTTTTAAATCTTTATTTTTTTTCTTTATACATGGCCGAACAATATCAATGCTCTTTTTATACATTTTAAGCTTAACGTCTTTGAATTCGCAGTAATTCATCATTCTATCATGTATTCTTTTTCTACACATTCTACGCAACGCGCTCATTTATAGCGCATTTAATTTATTCTTGTATGTTTTGCGACATCCAAGTTTTGTTTCCTTATTCTGATGTTTTTTTGTACAAAGCAGTATTAACGATGTGTAAATTGCAAATTGTTTTTTTGAACAAAGCATTTTTAACAATATGTAAATTAAAATACACCATAATTATTTTTTCATATTAATGAGTATGCTTTAGATTCATGATATATTTATCTACAACGTCTAATATTAGGTCCTTACATATGAAATTGGCGTTTTGTTTGGGAGGAACATAAAGTTGATTTTTTTTTAATATAATATATTTATTTAATCAAAGTATGTACCATTGCTATCTATGCACTTTTGCCATCTCATAGGTAGTTCATCGATCCCTTTACTAAAAAAACCATTCGGACGGGAATCAATAAAATCTTTGAAGTCGGTTTGGACTGCCCCATCGGAGTTGAATTTTTTCCCTTGCAAGAAGTTATCCAAATTTCGAAAAAAATAGTAATCTGTTGGGGCAAGGTCCGGAGAGTACGGTGGATGTCTTAGACATTCCAATTGAAGCTCTTCTAATTTGGTAGCCGTCTGTTGTGCAGTGTGTGGTCTAGAGTTATCATGAAGCAGCAGTGGCCTAGAGCGATTAACCAGCCTCGGTTGTTTAGCAGCTAGCTTTTCCATCATGGTTTGCAGTTGCTGACAATAGACATCTGCCGTAATCGTCTGGCCAGATTTAAGAAATCTGTAGTGAACGACACCAGCACTAGTCCACCAAACGCTCACAAGTAACTTTTTTGGAGTCAATTTTCGCTTGGGGCATGGTTTGGCTGGTTCGGCAGGGTTCAGCCATTGCGATGAGCGCTTCCGATTATCATACAGGATCCACTTTTCATCACAGGTAATGATTCGATTCAAAATCCCTTCATTATTGTGCCGGTTGAGTAATGCAACGCAGCAGTCAACGCGCGTTTGTTGATTTGCTTCACTCAATTCGTGAGGTACCCACCTTTCAAGCTTTTTCACCTTCCCAATTTGCTTCAAGTGGATTAAAACAGTTTTATCACTAACACCGCAGCCTGCAGCTAACTCGGACGTGGTTTGCGATGGATCCGCTTCCACAATAGCCTTCAATTCTTCATTATCAACTTTGGTCTCCGGCCGTCCACGGGGCTTGTTCTGCAGGTCGAAATTTCCAGAACGAAAACGTTGGAACCAAAAACGCACTGTGTTTTCTTTTGCGGCACCGTCGCCATACACATCATTAATCCTTCGAGCCGTTTCTGCAGCACTGGTGCCACGGTGGAACTCGTACTCGTAAATAACGCGATATTTCAAGTTTTCCATTTTGTAAACTGAGTGACGCAAAGAAAAAAAACAATTGAGGAAAAAACAAATGAATTATAATTTTCGAAACACAAATACTTGAGTAAATAGCTGTATAAATTTGAATTTGGAATTCCTAACCAAAGAGAAGATATTTGAGATCAAAGTTGCCAGTACGGCAAAACGCCAATTTCATATGTAAGGACCTAATATATACATAAATAACAATACATTTTGTTTTACCTTAATAAATACATATAACGATATCGTTAAGCCATTTTCAAGTATAAGTGCATTCTGATTTCTAATAATTATCATGGGTTTCTGACACAAATTGAAAACTAAAATTTTAATATTTCTGAGATATTTCGGTTTAAAAGTTGAAACTATTTCATGTATAATATGTATATCTGAGCACTTACTTATTTTTAGAATGTGTGAAAATAGTATTTTTAGTAAAAATATTCATGGCAAATTTGTACTAGGCATTGAACATTTGATGATATTTAACAAAAACTCTTATTTTTTTTTTTTACCAAATTGTACCAAAAACCCGATGATATTCATAACAAGCATTTGAAGTAGAGAAATTATAAAAAAAAATAGATACATTCTGAACCAAATAATTTTACATTTTTTGAAGTTCAAGGTTAACTGGAAACAGCAAGTAAACTCAAGTACAACTTATGATTTATCTTAATCAATATATTTCGGGATATCTTTGAATAATCCTTCAAGTGTAAACCTCTTATCTCCGAATATATGGAGACTTAGGGGGAGGAACTTTGGCAATAAGGGTTAGTGGAAGTGAAGGGTGTCGTTCTGGGAGCGGTAGATTAAACGATTCTCTAGGCCTAGCGGCTTATTCAAATGGAGTTTATTTAAAACTCTCACTCGGAATTGCAACACATCCTTAACGAAGTTTTTACATGTTTATTCAAATTATTTGCTTAGTTTTTTAAACATAGACTAATATTATAATATTCATATTATGATTTTAATGTGTCTTTGTTTAATTAATTATTATTGTATCCATAAAAATGCTTCTGGTGATGTTCTAATATTTCAATTCATGGAAGCACTAATGTAAAATGAAAGTTAGAAAACTTGAGTTTGAAGAAATATTTGGTTAATTGATGCCTTTGAACGAAAATTTTCTTTTCATAATGACTAAGGCTTGTTTCAGGGAATCTTCCTTCTCTCTCCTCTATACTCGTATTTCTTATAGTAACTAACTTCGTCAACCTGATCTGGTCTCGCCTTGCAACATATCCAAGAAACTTAAATATATGTTTTAAACAAATGAACGTGTGTCTGTCTGTCTCTTGTAGCATTGACGCGTTGTTCTCCTCATTGCCCAGGGGATTCGAAACATTCGCCTTCAGCACCATATCTCAAAAGTGTATATTTTTCGTCTTTTTCAGGCACTTATCGTCCACGACTCCATTTTATAAAGGAAAATCCAGAAGATAAACTTTCTTCGAACTGTACTAGTTACTAAATGATATTAATTTACTCATACCTAAAAATATATTAACTTCCTCTAACATATTTTGCGCTTTCGTTGTAGACAGTATAACCTACTATATGTATTACCTACTATATGTATTACCATCTCTTTTGACCAATTAGAAAGATATTTATGAAACCTGAAGGGAAACTAAACTTGAATCATTTTATAAAAATGTTGGTTGTAACGGAAATTGAATAACCCGCATCTTCCAGATTGGAAAACGGTTGTCTTACTAACTTGGCCGTGGAAATAAATTCTTATGAAGATAATTAATTACAAAGAAACATACAATTACGTAGTTTAATTTTTTGGGTAGGCAGAGAGGACAAAGGGTTTCCTATCTCGAAACAAAGCTTTAACGACCTCGAAATTCATACTCCTATAAAACAGTTTATCGGACAATTTTCGGATTTCATTCCTTAGTATCATTGATCGGTTCATATGAGTATTTCTTTATTTAGTCTTCATTAGTCTTTCTTCATTCATTCGTTCTACATGGCCATATCATCTCAGATCCCTCTTCTTCATCTAACTTAATACATTAATCTTAAGTTTATGACACATTTATATCTAACCACTTCATTTCGTATTTAGTTATACGTTATCAACCCACGTTTTCTTCTCAGTACACATATTTTTACACTTTTTATTCAGCTCCTTTCAATCTTTATTCACGTTTCATATATTATTGTCGGTACTGAGACATTTCTCAGGATCGATTCCTGGCGGATTCACTTCTCGACTAGTTTTATTCTTAGACTACTTAACATCTGAATATTTTATTTTGACTGAAGTTTATGTGTAGCTTATATGCTACTTATCATGAATTCTTAAAGCGCTACTAAGCAGTACGAAAATACCATTATGTAAAAAAAACTCTGCGTAATGAAATGCTGCTGCAGATTTAACCTGTCAATCGTCTTGGAAGTTTAATTTCCTTACCATCGGAACTTGAAGTTTGATTTTTTAAAACTGTGTGTTGGCCGAAGTGCAATAGTTTACACAAAATAAACTTCCACATGCACAGGCGTATGTCATTCATAGGATAGCTATTAATCATACTCGATTAAGAGGGTAGCCTATAGTAACAAACTAGGATATTCCCTCTTTGTGTAACAGGAGAAATCCGTGCAAAGTGGATAAAAAAGAAGTGAATTATCATCTTAGCGGATTTTGATACAGTTGGAATTTTAATTGATTCATCTAAAAGGTGAAAGGTTAAAAAAGCGTGTGGTGAGTTGTCATGAATATAAATATTTTATCAGGTTAATTGAAGCCTTTAAACTGTACTGGTTACCAAAGTATTGAAATCTAAATATTATTACACCTGAAAAGCCTGGTAATTCCTTAAGAAAATTACTCACGCATTGTTTTAAGTTGTGTTTTAATATCACTACTATTATTCGCTAATGCTACTGACTAGATTAAATCTCAAAAGCGTAATTCTCAAAAGTCTCATACGTTGAATAAGCTAGTTTAAGGAATGCAAGAAGCAATTGAAACTGTAGTGAACGCTCGTGCTGTAGTACACTAATCTTCTTTGACAAGGGTCGTAGAGAACAATGGAAATAGATGCAGACCAGAACAAAATAACTTTATCAAACAGTTTACTAATAATCATTAATCTTTGCAGGTTAATTGTTGAAAAGAGGATATGTGGAAGTAAAACTTAGACTTGGCAGAAGAGGGATATAAGTATGATTAATGCTTTGGATATACGTGAATTTACAAAAGCAATTTGTGGAGTATTAATTAATGAAAGGAGGCAAAATAAAGACATCAGTAATGAACGAGTGGATAAAATGGATATTTTTAAATAAGATGAAAAATGAAGCTTTAGGATGCTTTGGTCACCTAGAGACGTGTGATGACAAAATAATAACTAAGCAAATATACAAGTCAGAAGTACACGGTGTGCATGTAAGAAAGAGGTAGACCAAGGAAAACATGACTGCATCAAATGAACCAGGCTTTAAACAAAGATGAAGTGAATAGTATGAATCATATAAAATTGTACATGGTGAGATGTTGTGTGTATGGGAAGAAAAGTTTGGAAATTAGTCGTATCTACATATACTCCAAGGGACACACATGTACTGCCAACCCCTCAGGGGATATGTGTGTATGTAATATTATATAACACTTTCGTTGTATACAGTACAATCTGATGGGCTTTTTTCCATTTGTAAATCTCTTTTAATCATCCAGCAAGACGCCTTTAGTGAAAACCATACTGGAATCGTTATTAAATAATCTGGATTCTAACGGGAATCAAACCTGCAGCACCTGGGCTGAAAGACAGGGGTCTTATCAACTAGGCCGTGTAGGTTGCCTATTATTATTTTTATAGTGTTAGTTTGATTAATAGAAAAAGCTGAGTTGAATGATGTAATAGTTGTTTTGAATGATTTATTATATTTTAACATTAAGGCTATAGAATAATAAAAAAATCTTAAAGATATCAGAAACACTTATGTAAGTTCTTTTAACTTTATTTAAATCCTTAAGACGACCGTTAAGGCTTATTATGCCCAAGTGAACTTCATAAAATACTGGAAAGAAATTTTATTTATAGGTTCAGTAGAAGTTTTTTTTACAGAAACAATTTTATATACCTTTCTCACCGAGAGCCTAGTAACACAATAAAAACTATCCAAAATTGTACAGTATGTGTCATATCACATAGGCCACTAGTTGATACATACAAACATACCATCACACCATTTCTTTGTCAAGGTATGCAGATATAACAAAGTGTCAAACTTTTCTATCGCAACACACATTTTTAAACTTCTTTTCATCCATTCACCTTCTCCTAAGGCTTTTACAATTTCTCTAACTTTTACGGTTCCTTCTATTAAAATGTCCTTCACTCGATTTAACCATACTTTTCATGGTCTTCCTCTACCACGCTCTCTATCCAATTATACATGCATGCATACCATACATAACTTAAACTATACATTCACCGTCATTTTCATATTGCGATAGGCAGAGAAAAAAGAGCGCTAGATTTTCATATCTCCACACTCTTTCCTTTCCTCTTCTAAATTCATATACCTTCTCATAAAAACCCACAATCTCTTTGACTTTTTACTTTACTTTTTTCAAAATATCATTCACTTGATTCTACCATATTTTCCTCGGTCTTAGTCTACCACACTTTTCACTCACATTTACACTGTATATTTGTTTTGTTAGTCTTTCTCCATTCACTAGCCTACGAACCCAAACTCAACACATTAACCATAAGTTCAAATGCATCCATAATCACTTTGTTATGTATTCTATCTTACATTATCACCTCGTGTATTTCTACAGCATTAATTTGACTCTTTTCAATCTTTTTACCCATCCGCTTTTCCCTCCCATATATCAAAGTTGGTACTTAAATATTCTTGTGGACTTTCATCTTAGTAGATTTTGATGCTGCTGGGTTCGAGTATACACTTGGTCTATCGCTACACGCCGTTCAATATCTTTTATAACTTCTCCGTCTGGGTCTCTTCATAGTCGCACAACGAAGAACTTAATAACTTAATACAATATTTTGATGATTTATGTGCACACATACATTATATATATTTTTTTGTTTTCGGTGTACCACCTGCATTTAAAACTGAAAATAATGTCATATAGTTTTAAAAAAGCTCTTTAGTTAATTTATGACTTCACAGTTGGTATATTGTACGATGAGCCTGTTGTTTTGGTTCTAGTGAAAAAATCTTATATGTGATTCAAACGTGCAGGTTAAATTAAAGCCTGTGTCCGTTAACTTCTAATCGACTACTGCGTGAAATACTCGTAATATAATCTTTTGACTTAATTATCCAGGAAACTAGTCAGATGGTTACAATATAATATATCCTGTCCTAATTTGGGATAGTTGGTTTTCGTTCGGCTAAACCACATTTCCCGGGTGTTGAACAGCGTTGTATTTATGATTCTTGGCGTCACACGTCGCGCGGGCATTCGGCGCTAATTCCCGGGGTGTGCCGGGACGAAACATCTCGGGATACCAAATCCCATATTACACTGGGTCGAGCGGGCGCCCATATTTATGTGACCGTGCTGGGAATCCTAAGTGTCATGGTATACATCTCGGGACAGTTTGCGATACAATGCAACCCCAAGAGTGCAATTTCTTCTTATTTATTGAAGAAGATGTTATCTCTCTCTAACTTGGTTTAGTTTATATAAAACGTAACTGTTTCTACCTTGAAGAAATGAAAAAATAAAACAACCCAAATTTTGTCAAGGGATTTAACTTCTTACAAGTCTGAAATCAAAGGTTGTCAACTAGGGTGAATATATATATATTTTTTTTCAAATATTGTATAAAGTCTTCATAGAAAACTCAAGAAATTACTATACGGAAAGAAAGATTAAATTCCTTAGAAATCAATAAATTTAATACTATATCATTTAAATATTACTTCGTTATTTAAAAGGCTTTTGAAATATGGACTTTATTTAAAGTAAATATGAGGAAGCTGAATTCGAGATAGCAAAATAATTTTGTGAGGAATTAATTAAATTTCGATAGCAAAATCAATTTGGCTAATATTGATGAAGTAATGACTCAACTATTTGATTTTTTTATTTCTATCTTATGTCCATACAACTTTCATCTTATTACACCTTCTAGAGTTTGCAAACCATTTCACCGAAGAGTTCGTGTTTTCATACGTTTCTACAAAAGTTCTCGAGTGACTCGCAGAAGAGTAAAACTGTGTCAAGCGCTTCATCTCCGAGAGTGCTAGTTAGGGTGTTTTGTTCTGTGGAGGTGCATTTAGGATGAGTACGACCTAATTCTTATCGCCTCGGGTGTGTTGGTACTCTATGTATGCTAAGAGCAAGATGTTTCGGTTTAAAAATATCAAAAAGCGCGGTAAGAGAAACTTTTTGAAAATGAGTCAAATCGAATGAATAGTTTATATTTTTATTGATCAATCCATTGTGATCTAGTAATATTAGTGACGTGTCCTCCATGGGCTAGTTGATAAAGCGAATTTCTGCTAACCGTGGAGGTGCGGGTACAATTTCCATTTGTACCCAGATTTTGTTAAACAATGTCCCTGTCTTACATAAAATATTGGGGATTCTGATTACCACGTTTATTTATTTTATTTTGACAAATACACGTGATGATTTTTTACATTCAACCAGCTCTTGTTTCAAAATTATTATCATATTTATGATCGTGTTTCAAACTAAGAAAATTTCATTAATAAAATATGTAAATCCTAATGGAAATAGGGATAAGACAGCTATTGTAGTAAATTGTGAAAGAGTAAAGGATGAGGAATATTTTGAAATAAACAATGTTCCTTTTAGATTTTTCTTAAAAAATAATAAGTATGAAGCACATCTGACTGAGCTAGACCATCGTTCCAAAGTCGAGCCGAGGGAAGCGCAAAACATAATGTGTAGAATGGTGTGGGATACTTTGAAACACAAAGGAGTTTGCCGCCACCAGATCAGAGATAGTGTTCAGAAAGAAATTTGCTGAAATTCATACTCAGAATGAAAATTGAAATTTTCACGCAGATACTGAAGACAGATTGGATTTTTTAACACTCCAAAGAAATTTGATAGAACGTGAAGGTTTCATCATATTGACATTTGTTTATAAATTAAGAAGGGATTTATTATAAAAGTTACAAAGCTCATTAGTTTAAGTTTGAAATGTTGGTTGATACTAACCCTTTTTCTTCTTCATGTGCAGTATCAAATTCTTTTGACCCTGGAAAACACTCTTGGGAAAATATTATTTTCGGCACCATGAAATAGCTCCTCAATTATGTCGATACTTGTACATTCGCCAAGACAGATGCTTTCCATCGATTCCCATCGTCCCTCAATTTTGTCCATCAATATTAATTTAATGAATTAATATCTTTCTTTATCTTCTTATTCTCTCTTTTATATCATACGTGAATTGGGGATTCAGACAATGAAAGTCGTAGCAGGGAGATATTATTGTATTTGGTCCCAATAATCGAGCTATCGGGTTTAACAATGAAATAGGCACAGAACTTGAGGGAACCCGTTAGGCAGCACTACCACAAAAACAATAACAGTCACACATGTACTTGGCGTGTGGGAGTATACACGTATTTAACAAGCAAACGCGTTTGCCATACTAACCCTATTTCTTTTTTTTTGTAGCATCAGGAATCGAACCACTGAGTGATAATCAAGCATTTAACCAACAAGGCTACAGGAATCTTTATCCTCTACATATATGTCTCTATAAATATTCTCATTTAAAAAATATATATCCTAAATCAGTATACAACGTTTTTACATTAACTACAAATAAAATAAAATTAAGCGATTTTTATGTGATACAATCATTAATTAATATAGAGTGGCCCATGGAAGGCTGAAGAATGTACATCGCTGTACTGCGCACACTGCCATCGTCGCCCTGGAAGTATGCACAGTAGATCTATCCTGTTGGAACCACACCTACTGATTATCTTTGACCGCTGAGCGTAAAAAAATTTCAAGCATTGTTCTATACAGGGCCCCGTTGATTCTTTCTTGCTGACCTTCCTCATTTTCAAAGAAATAAGGGGCGATAACCCTTTCAGCCATAACACCGCGCCAAACAGTTCATTTTTGGGAATGCAATTGATGCTGATGTAATTCTCTGTGATTCTCAGTTCCCCAAAATCTGCAGTTTGGTTTGTTGATGTACCCATTTAAATAAAAATGAGCCTCATCACTCATTATCAAGTTGTTCTAAAAGTTGTTGTTATATCTGACTAGATGTTGAAATCAAATGGCGTACTGCAGGCGCTGCTGAGTATGTTGGGGTAGTAAAGCTCTATAACTTGTAAAAAAAATATTGAAAAAGAACAAGTTACGACTTTTTTAAACCCTTCAGTCTTTCTGTTGCCCCCTGTACAATTTGTGAAGATATTCTAAAATAGTATTTTTTAATTAAAAACAAGAAGAAGAGTTAACAATTTTCAGGAATTCTATGATCGGAAAATAATTTAGCAAACAAGGGAAATTGAAAAACGCTGGTTTAGTACATGTTTGATAAAATAACGGTGAACCAAACTTTGTTATTTCTCGGCGCTTGATTTTATTCTAGTATCGTCCTAAATAAAGGATGCCAGGCCAGAACTTCCGAGAGCCCCCCGAGGACTTCCTAAACATCGTTTCTCAATCAGTGGATCTCGGGGGATCTCGCGTGGACCTAGAGAGAATTGAAGCAAAATGTATGCATCTGTAAGGGCCGTGAGAAAACAAGAATATTTATATCCCTAAGAGAAATTATTGTCGAAATAGAGAAAGATGAGTATTCAACATGTAGAATTTAGACAAACATCACATTTTTTGGGCACAACCATCATTGGTTTGATTGTCATTTCCAAAGTAGACATTTCTTTTAAAATATAACTATACCATATAAAATAATATTTAATATATAAAAAATTTACAGTTTTTTTTCACTAGTTAGAAATGTTTTTTTTTGAGTTGTGGTTCAGTTGGCTTAAATGATGGCCAACTTTTTGAAGGCGAATATTAAATTTGGTAATGTTGTTTTGATATCGGCCTAAGGATGAAGGCTGCAACATCTTAAAACAGTCGACCATCATTTAAGCCAACTCAACACGGCAACATTTTAAACTAAGCCAACTCAACACGGCAACATTTTAAACTAAGCCAACTCAACACGGTAACATTGTAAACTAATGAAATTTTTTTTTACATAAACAATCTACTTCTACAAAAAATTGTCTTGTGTATCATGTAATTTTCTAAACACTTAAATTTCATGTTTATTTTAAATTTTGAGGTATATGAGTAAATTACTTATTTATGCACTTATTGTATTGAAATCAATATTATTATGAAAAAAAATAACTAAATTCTTGAGATACTTCAATACTCGACAAAAGCTTCAGTAAATCATTAGACAGTTAATTGGATTCGAACACATATCTCCATTGCAAAGCTACATCTTCCACAGTATACTCTTAAACGAATTCTCACAGAGTCGTATATAACATATTGTTATCTTGTAAACTGTGCCATTATCTCATCATTTTGCTGTCAATAAATCTATTATCCGAATGTGAACTTATTTATCTTATTTTTTTCTATCTACGCTGTCACTGCATGTGAGGTTGAATGTGTATATTTAATTGTGTCGATTTATATTTTATAAATATTTAACGTATTCATAATTATATCAACCACTAATTAATTTTAATTTAATTATTTTTTATTGAAGTTAACATGTTCAAATGCGTTTGCTGAAAAACATTTGGAATCATCTCATTCGGATTTAGCCTCCTATTGGTGGAGGTGCATCTCGATTAAGAGGATGCTATGAGATAAGCATAGACCAATTAATCACTTTTCTATTATAAATACATTTACTTTTTTGCTTTAATTGTAGGATGCATATTTACTAAAGTAAACTCATTTTTAATACGCTTATTGTGATACCAGAGATTGCACTCCTGAAATATTCTTATGATGACGTCCCTTTTTGGCATAAAGCAAGTTTTATTTTCTGTATACGATTGGGAAAACATAATATTAATGTTATTATTATGTTGTACTCGTTACGATATTTATTATAAGAAATAACCTAAAACTTTTTATGGTATGAAAGTTGATTCATGGCTAGTAAAATTATTTTTTTTATATTAGGTCCTTACATATGAAATTGGCGTTTTGCCGTACTGGCAACTTTGATCTCAAATATCTTCTCTTTGGTTAAGAATTCCAAATTCAAATTTATACAGCTATTTACTCAAGTATTTGTGTTTCGAAAATTATAATTCATTTGTTTTTTCCTCAATTGTTTTTTTTCTTTGCGTCACTCAGTTTACAAAATGGAAAACTTGAAATATCGCGTTATTTACGAGTACGAGTTCCACCGTGGCACCAGTGCTGCAGAAACGGCTCGAAGGATTAATGATGTGTATGGCGACGGTGCCGCAAAAGAAAACACAGTGCGTTTTTGGTTCCAACGTTTTCATTCTGGAAATTTCGACCTGCAGAATAAGCCCCGTGGACGGCCGGAGACCAAAGTTGATAATGAAGAATTGAAGGCTATTGTGGAAGCGGATCCATCGCAAACCACGTCCGAGTTAGCTGCAGGCTGCGGTGTTAGTGATAAAACTGTTTTAATCCACTTGAAGCAAATTGGGAAGGTAAAAAAGCTTGAAAGGTGGGTACCTCACGAATTGAGTGAAGCAAATCAACAAACGCGCGTTGACTGCTGCGTTGCATTACTCAACCGGCACAATAATGAAGGGATTTTGAATCGAATCATTACCTGTGATGAAAAGTGGATCCTGTATGATAATCGGAAGCGCTCATCGCAATGGCTGAACCCTGCCGAACCAGCCAAACCATGCCCCAAGCGAAAATTGACTCCAAAAAAGTTACTTGTGAGCGTTTGGTGGACTAGTGCTGGTGTCGTTCACTACAGCTTTCTTAAATCTGGCCAGACGATTACGGCAGATATCTATTGTCAGCAACTGCAAACCATGATGGAAAAACTAGCTGCTAAACAACCGAGGCTGGTTAATCGCTCTAGGCCACTGCTGCTTCATGATAACGCTAGACCACACACTGCACGACAGACGGCTACCAAATTAGAAGAGCTTCAATTGGAATGTCTAAGACATCCACCGTACTCTCCGGACCTTGCCCCAACAGATTACTATTTTTTTCGAAATTTGGATAACTTCTTGCAAGGGAAAAAATTCAACTCCGATGGGGCAGTCCAAACCGACTTCAAAGATTTTATTGATTCCCGTCCGAATGGTTTTTTTAGTAAAGGGATCGATGAACTACCTATGAGATGGCAAAAGTGCATAGATAGCAATGGTACATACTTTGATTAAATAAATATATAATATTATATTAAAAAAAAATCAACTTTATGTTCCTCCCAAACAAAACGCCAATTTCATATGTAAGGACCTAATATTATTGCTTTGTTTTTTTTTTATTCGTTGAATGTGTATTACATTGAACCATTCTGGATATTTATTTTTAAATTTATTTATTCGATACAAAATTGAGTGAATGTGATGGAATACATGCAGCCTGAACGAGTGGACTTGTTTTTGCTGAATAATTAGTGTAAGAATTGTTATCTAGTTATAAGTAGTATGTAGGTGTTAATTATTTCTAAGATCTCATATATTAAGATTGAATAAATAAAATAAAATGATATGTAGGAAAATAAGATTAAATAAGTTCATAAATTATAACATATAATTAAGATTAGTTAAGTAATAAATTTGTATATAGGTATAGCCTTGACAAATGTTTGTATAATAATTTACTTGTTTAATAATAAAAAATAAAAAAAAATGAATCGAAGGTTATATTTTTATTCACTTCAATTGTACATTTGTTTTAGAAAATGTTACATGTGAAAGCGTTTTAAAAGTGGTGTAGCATTCAATAAAATTCAATAATACAAAACAAATCTTACATGAAGTAATCACACTTTTTTTCAGCTTTTCTAACAATCATAAGGTTTGCCCGTAGGGCTCGGAGACCAAATCACTTGGTGCCCTTCAGAGCTGCCGTGGCTGATAATATGATAAAGTTAGCCAACAAACACTTCATATGACAAAAAAGACAATTCTAACACACTGTGTGTACTACGAGTAGAATAACATTTTCTAAACTGTGAATTATTTTGCGAGATCCTCTTTGTATTGTAGGTAGAAAATAGACTGATTTTTGCACTAATTCTCATTGCACACAATACCACTTGTCTTTCAAAGCGTACATATGTGTGAACATGTGCCTTGATCTACACAAATGTCGAACTATTGGTAAAACGATTTTTCTCAGTACCAAAACAACCATATTAAGGGGTTTTCTCGAAAATCTATCATATTTTTTCCATATAAATGCAATGCTGGTGAGCAAGATAAAACACTTCTTCAAGTAAAAATCTGTATTTAATTATTTTTTATAATAAAATCTGACAAAACAAAAAAAAAAGGCTTTAAGGGACAGAAAAGTATCCAAGTTTTTTAATTTTAAACTTTTTCATAACAGTTTTTTTTAATTTAAATATACTTAAATGTTAAATAGAAACCTCATTTTCAGAGTAAAAGCATTGGAGTGATAAATTTTAATACTGCCTTACAAGCGAATGTCAGAAATAAACTCTGGTAAGTGAGAAAGAAAAATATTATTGCAGGCTTTGAGGTGTATTTATGATTCTCTACTTCGTTGCAGACGGGCAAAAGTTTCCAGACAGCTAACTAAAATGTATTTAATGCGGAAAGGAAAGAAAGAGAGCAAGATATATTCTTCGGGATATACACACAATGACGTAATTCCCATGGTATTTGTTGGTAAAACTATCGCGAGCTCCCTCTTGACCGCAGTTTATGGTTCGGAAAGTGGCTTGCTAACGAACTTGCACAATTATTGGTTGGTTTCCTTTGAATATACTTAGATACAGCGATGTTGGCGGATGAGAAAAGATACATAAACTGCAAGTTTTGTAAGTCTCTGGTTTATACTATTTTATATTTGAGCGTCTGTATTGTTATGTTACTTTCTTAAGTAAACTTACAAGCAAGATATCCATTAAAATTATAAACGTGCATAAATATTTATATTTTCCTTTTATATTGCCAAACATTTACATTTTGGATTTATAATAAAGTTTCATATCACAATCGTTTTCTCTAAAGGAATTCTAGTAAATGGTTGCTAATTTTTATTACTAATTGCTCGATTGTAAATATTTTTGACAAATTATTGTAAGAAACAACGTTTTTCTAACTAATTAGTGATGAACGACGAATTATTGAAATTATTTGGACATACGAGTTTATGTGTGTAAAGATCTTTTCTTAAGAACACCTTTCTTTTGACCCATTTGAATTGACAAATAAGTATAGTTCATTACTTTATGACACGGCCTCCGTAGCTTAGTTGGTAAGATGCTTTACTTCCACCCGAGGGTTTTGAGTTCGTTTCCCGATGGAACTTAAAAAAATAAAATGAAAAAAATTGTTCGTTTACCAACAATACTCAAACGCGATAGACGTGTGCGAGTGTTGTTGTCTCTTTACCCGTCGGGTAGTATTGCTAATAGGTGCGGTGACAAATCACGTACTCGGTGCCTACTCCGGGGACATAAAATGCGAAGGCTGCATTAATAAGGCAGAAAAAAATGTTTTCACTATGACCAAATCACCAGTTTGGATTTATTGAACGGTATTTATTTATTTAACACTTTTATTTCAAATACAATCTAGCGGGCGTGTTGCCAGGGGGCCATCTCTTCCAACCGATCAGACAAAAGTAAATTAAGCAAGTTACATGGTCGCAAAAACGTTCAAATGACTATCCATCCCCACGAAATCCATGAACATATACGTGAGTACACGCTCACAAACCCCACAAAGTCGGACAATCACCAGAACTGAACTAAACTAAACTTTTCGTACAAAGTGAGATATCATCAATCATAGGAAAAGAAAGGGATGGTGGAGAGAAAATAAAAAAAATCAGGACTACAAATTAAGAGTTTTTGTCGCTTCTCAAAGCATGCCAAGGACGAAGGGAATCTTAAATTGGTTTGTGACTGGTTCCAGAGTCTCACTGCGTGGACTGTAAAGGACGACGTAAAAAAAGAAAAGCGGTGAACTGGAAAAGCTAGTAAACAATTTCTCGTTGAGCGTAGCGCTAGTCCATGATTGGAAAGACGCTGAAAATTTTCGGCGAGATTAGAGAGGGTGGCGGGACAGTCAAATATATTATACAATAGAGATAGTATGTGAATGATACCATATGAATAAAACTTTGTGTGCAAAAAATATATTGGAAATAAAAATGTTAATTTTATGATTATATTCCATTTAATACATATATAATTATTTAATACTTCTTTCAAATATCTTACAATGTAATGATTGTGGGTTTTATCCTCTTTTGCATATACGTATTTATTATGTATGTGATTCCCGTACAAAAAAATCTCTTTATTCAGAGAAATTTGGGTACAAGAGTTGTCCGCTAAGAAATTTCTCGTTTTTATTATTCCGTTTCTAAGACGTTTCCAGAATGACAAAGAAACGTTCTCATGCTTTAGGAAAGTAGGGTAAGGAAATTAAAACGATATTATATAAACCAGTAAAAAGTAGCTTAGTTATAATAATTTTGTTAAAAGACTTTGTTTAAAATGTCATTGTTAGAAATTTGCAACAATGCATATTTGGTGTGTTTGATTATTACTGTTTTATATAAAAGTAATTTTTTTTATTTTTTTATTAAACAAGTAAATTACTATACAAACATTTGTCAAGGCTATACCTATATACAAATTTATTACTTAACTAATCTAAATTATATGTTATAATTTATGAACTTATTTAAACTTATTTTCCTACATATCATTTTATTTTATTTATTCAATCTTAATATATGAGATCTTAGAAATAATTAACACCTACATACTACTTATAACTAGATAACAATTCTTACACTAATTATTCAGCAAAAACAAGTCCACTCGTTCAGGCTACTTGTATTCCATCACATTCACTCAGACCTTGGTCGTCCCAGCTAATACTGTAGGTGGACTAGTCAGGCAACAGATAATGCTTCGGGAGCTTGTGCTTATAACGGAAGGGTAGGTCGGATTTACTCTCGTAAGCCCCCAGGGCAGCGACTAAGGGATTTCTGTGATTTTGTTGGCTTTTATAGAACTTCACGGTCCAAGCGATAAAAGTAATTTACTTTCTTTACCTTATTTTATTTAACCTGGTGAGTTTATTACCATGTGGCAATCTTCCAGCCTACCAAAAAGTTATTTTTGTGAGTTCTATTGTATTATTAACTTTATATCTGTAATTTATTCAAATAAATTATGACGAGAAATATAAAAAAATAGAAAGATGTTAATATTTTACATAATTTCTGGGTAACTTAGAAATATTGCTTGATGGCTTGGCGGTGTTTACTTATTTTTCCTTGCATAAAAATTCACATACCTATAGATAATTTTAAAATCATAATAAGCATCAAGCCCCTCAATATAATGTGTACTGTAAGTAAATATAAATTACATACAAACGAGTTTTTACTTCAAAAATTTTTCTTAATATTTTGAAGATAAAATTCCCAAACACTTTTGTTGTAAATACAAAAATGAAACTCCTTTTTGAAGTAACTTACTTGCTCAAATCAGAACGTCACGGGAATAAATTATTTTGATATGTTTTTTATGTGATTTAAAATATAGAATTTGAGTAATATCTCAATTGTTTAAATAATAAGTTGACAGATGAATCGTATGCATATTTAGCATAGATTACACTTTTTCGTGACGGTTGAGAATTGATATAATATATAATACTGATAAGCTTTTGATTTTATTTATTCCCTCTATAACCTCCAATTTGTCGCATCAAAATACATGTTACCCTTTAAATTGCATGTATTATATTTATCCAAATGTGATAATCAAAATTTTTATTGAAATAAATAATCAGAATTATTAAAAAAAATAGTAATGGAATTCGGAGTTGACAATTATTTATGAATTGATAAAAAAGATCTGTCTTTAAAAAAATGTGAATTAATGAATGTAAATATAAATTATTGAGCAAATTAAAATTAAATTACCCCAATTTCGGTGACTGTTAAATTTTATATTCGTTACCTCGCAGGTTTATATTGTCTCAATGACTTAAGTTAATTTAAATTTAATGTGGAACCTTTGCGCAATAAAAACACATTAAGAATGATTAATTAATCTTTGTTCTCCGAGCCTCGAAGCTACTCTTTCAAGGAATAGGGTCTGGTGTTCAAGGCATTTAATACAAGTGCATCTATCTGATATTATTTTGTTGATATTTTTCATGACTTCGTTAAGTGTTTATAATTATTATTGATTCAGTAATTCGAATAAACAGTTGTGAGGCCTTTAGTACTACAATATAAGAAAATAAAAAAGAAATTTAGATACATTAAAGTCTCTTAACTATAAAATTTGAACAATTCGACAAATTATTACAAAACATTAGCGGAAATACACGAGTCAAGACAATCATCTTAAAAACCAATTTATGTGGGTTCTAAAAGAGTTTAAATTGGTAAATCAAGTGTCCATACCAATTCCCTATTCTGTGTAGCACAATGATTGACGAGATTGTAGGAATAGTTGGTTGATTGATGACTAACATAGAATATTGCTGTTGTCGCATGGGCGTGGAAGGAATTTGCAAACGGATTAATCGAACAAGCTCAAAGTATTCGTAATAAGAATTGACAATTTTATACACTATCATGAAGTCCATTAATTACCTTCCACATTGTCAAGTTCAAGAGTTTCATCAAATGTTCGTTATTTAATAAGTCTCGAGTTATTTGTAATTTCTGGTTTATATACCTAAGAAATTGAAGCTGCACTCCCTCCAATCTGCATAAATATATAAATATCGTAGTAGGGTGACTACAGAGCGAAGCTCTAGTCAATCATTGTTCTACCAATGATATGTAGAGAACGCTTATTGAATCTCCATTGAAATATCTACATAGTTTCAACACGAATATTAGCGCTGAGACCACCCTAATTGTCATATCTAGACTGTAATATCTAAATTACAAAAATAAAAAAAAACACTCAATCTCTCATCAAAACCACGCCCAAATCTCCCGAACAACACGCAAATGAATATATATATTTTTTTAATTATCACAAAAGACATGTATCATACTATATATGCCCTTTTCTTGTTGAACGTTATACATTTTTAATCTGCATGGTTCGATTATTTTATATATTTAGTATATTTTTCTATGATATACTCGTACATACAATGTAACCACATAATAACAATGATACCACCTTTCTTTGAAACTCATTGCGGAGAAGTACCCCAATTGTTTACACGTAGTCGTATGTACAGTCCTTTTTTTTATTTATTATCGTTTCGTAATGGATTTTTATTTCTGGTTTTGATTTCTATATTTCGGGAAGTAAATGTTTATGACTAATTGTTTATTATGTGCGTCATGAGTGTTGTTCTTTCATTTTTTTTCAAATTGTTTATTAATGTTTAATTTTCGATCAGAGTTTTGATTCATATTGTTGTGTGGATTAATATATTTTTCTAACATAACATAGCATATATGTATATATATATATATATATATATATATATATATATATATATATATATATATATATATATATATATATATATATATATATATAATATATATATATATATATATATATATATATATATATATATATATATATTGGGTGTACAAATAAGTCACCGCCGTTTGACAAAAGTTGGCGCCACCAGTAAGTTATGGTTAAAATTGTCAGATGTAAAATGTCATTATCGTAAGGTTGGACATCTGTCAACAATATGACTTTGAAATATTAGTGAATTTTTATCAGTATAACATATTTTTTTGTGTTCGAAAATGTCAAGTTTTGAGCCGAATAAGCGTCATTTGCGGGAACTTTTGATTTACTTCTTCAATTTGAAGAAATCTGCAGCTGAGGCGCATCGATTGCTTGTAGAAGCATATGGTGAGGCTGCCTTAAGTGAGAGAAGTTGTCGTGAGTGGTTTCAAAAGTTTAAAAACGGTTAATTTGACATCGAAGACAAAGAACGTAGCGGAAGGCCGAAAGTGTACGAAGACGCGGAATTGGAAGTATTATTGGATCAAGATTCGTGCCAAACGCAAGAAGAACTTGCACTTACATTAGGAGTGACTCAACAAGCAATTTCACATGGGTTGAAATCATTGGGAATGATTCAAAAACAAAGAAATTGGGATTCATATGAACTGACACGGAGAAACTTTGAATGCCAATTTTCCACATGTGAAATGCTGCTTGCCAGGCATAAACGAAAGGGTTTTCTGCACCATATAGTCACTGGTGATGAAAAATGCATCCATTATGATAATCCAAAAAGGAAGAAATCATGGGGATCCCCTGGTCATGCTTCAACATCTACGGCTAAGCCAAATATTCATGGAAAAAAACTCTTGTTGTGTATTTGGTGGGATCAGCTTGGTGTCGTGTATTATGAGTTGCTCAAACCGAATGAAACCATTGCTGGGGCTGTCTACCGAACATAATTGATGAGATTGAGTCGAGCACTCGAGGAAAAGCGCGCCCACTACTACGCCAGACACGACAAAATTATTCTCCTGCATGATAATGCTAGTCCACATGTTGCGGCACCGGTCAAAACCTATTTGGAAACACTCAATTGAGAAGTTTTACCCCACCCGCTGTATTCACCAGACATTGCTCCTTCTGATTACCACTTGTTTTGATCGATGACGCATGGCCTGTCTGAGCAGCACTTCACATCATATGAAGATACCAAAAATTGAGTCGATTCGTGGATAGCCTCAAAAGATGATGATGATGACTGACGCGGTATTCGTATGCTGACAGAAAGATGGGGAAAAGTAGTGGCAAGCGATGGGTACTACTTCGAATAAAACATGAGGTTCCGTTCTTTCACAATAAATGCCCATATTTTTATAAAAAACGGCGGAAACTTATTTGTACACCTAATATATATATATATATATATATATATATATATATATATATATATATATATATATATATATATATATATATATATATATATATATATATATATATATATATATATATATATATATATATATATATATATATATATATATATATATATATATATATATATATATATATATATATATATATATATATATATATATATATATATAT
>OX463839.1:19820242-20187320 GCA_949825065.1 Odontocerum albicorne | reverse complement strand
CATTTCCTCATGATATCAACGTGTTGGGCATCACTTCCTACGAAGTTTTCATCTTTGAAAAAAATTGGCTTTGCCATTTTGTCTACATTCGGTTCAACTTATAAATGTGAGCAAATATTTTCACAAATGAAATTTATTTTAAGCAAGAACAGGAGCAGGTTAACTACCGAAAATTCAGATGCTTGTATTCGTCTTAAAACGACTGACTATACACCAGACTTGACTAAATTGACGTCACAAGTTCAACATCAGGGGAGCCATTAATATCGAAGAGAACGTTTATAAATAAAGTTCATTCAACTATGTTTGTTTTTATAATAATTAGAATTTTATTGGATTTTATAATAATAATTAAACTTTAAAAGCGTATTGTAATTATTTTCTTAATAAAATGTATCTTATTATTCACTAAAAGACTGTTTTAAAATTAAAATTTCACTAACCCAAACCTCCCTTTAATATTCACATTGTGGTTGATTTTGACCCGCAGCCAAAAAAGTTTGCCGACCCTTGCTCTAGAAGATAGTGTAAAAAGTCACATAAACAGTATGAGGTGTATTGCGATACATGTATTTTGCCTGCTATACTTCCATGGGTGAACAGAAAGCATAAAATATGTGTGATAGTTAAATATGGCGTTCTGCCTACCGTTTATATGTGTATATTTTTGCAACATATTCCCTCAATGTGGCCAAACCATTCTAACATGCCTTTATTTATTTACTTTGACATTCTCCTCTAAAAAACAATAGTCCGATAATTCCTTTCACCTATCTCACATTGTCAAATATTATATTTTTTTAAATATTAACTTATTTTGTTTAAACTGAATCATTCGCTACAATTCGATTAAATAAAACTTGCGGAGGTTCAGTTTCCATGGAAAATTAAAGTGCTAATCCTACGAGGATATTTTATGTTCTCCAGTTAAATTGCTTCCACCATATTAATTATGTAAGTTTGATCCTTCGCGCTCGTGCGAGGGTTAATCCCTAGTAATGCCAGATTATCAATGTTCAATAAAACCGATCCTCTTTTCTTAAGAACACCACAAAAGAAATTGGTTTTATTTTATTTATTTGAGCCTATGAGTGAGTAGCTTTATTCGTCAGCAATATTTGTAATTTGTAGATAAGTGTAGTATTACTTATATTTTATTCTTTAAGATATATGCCCAGTGGTTGAAGAAATATTTTTTAGCACAAATGTTCGATTAATCTTAGTTTAATGGGAAATATTCAATAAAACATCCTAAGCACTTCTTATATTTAGTTCGATCCTACCACCACCCACGCTATTATGTGGGGGCAAAATAAGCCCCGATCCAACACGATGTACGCTTAAAGATTGAGATATTCTTTAGTTATTATGAATATAACGTCATTTAGTGACAAATAATGAATTGTCCTAAGGGACTCTTCCTCCGGTGACGACACACCTGAATTTGAAAAATTAGTCCAACGTTAATAAGGAATGTACTTCTTATATTACTTATAGGTAAAGCTTCGTAGACTAGTTTAATGTGCCAAAATAACCCAAAACAAAATTTAAAATAGTTCGCGTGCCATTATCTCTCTAGTAACATATCATCATCATCATCATCAACCTTCATTTGTCCATTGTAGGATATAGGCCTCTCCATATTTTTTCCAAGAAATCTTGTCCTTTGCACATTGCTTTCACGTAATCGCTGCATGCTTACGTATTTCGTCCACCCTACGTGCCTTTGGTCTTTTTACGGCTCTAGTTCTACATATTGAGTACCACTGGATTATTTCATGTGACTAACGATGGTCTGTTGTTCGGGTGACGTGTCCAACCCACTTCCACTTCAATATTTTTACGACCTCGACAACATCGTCAAATTTTGTTTGGGTGCGTATCTACTTATTGCGTATGCAGTTTCTCCTGTTATAATCTAGTATGCACCTCTCTATGCTGCGTTGTGTTGTCCGGAGTTTTTGTATCATTCGTACAGAAAGAGTCCATGTTTTGCATCCATTTGTTAGTACTGGTGAGATGCATTGGCTAAATACCTTTCGTTTGAGACAGGTTGGGAGTTGAAAATATAGTTCAATCGTCCAAAAGAACTCCGAGCTTGTTTTATTATTCTATTTGTTTCATTGAAAATGCAACCCTCAAATGAAATGCTTTGTCTTAAATAGATATATTGTTGGACTTGTCCTAGCTGCGTTCTATCCACCTGGATCGATGTGACATTAAAAAAACAGTTCAACATGCATTTTGTCTTTTCAATGTTCATTTTTATACCTGCTAGTTTGCTTGCTTCTGCCAGTTCCAGTATTTGACCTTGTAGTTCCTCAGGACGTGTAGCGAAGAGAATAATATCGTCTGCAAATATTAGATGGCTCAAATATGATCCATTAATACAGATTCATTTAGTTTCCCATTCGCGCTTCTTGAACACATCTCCCAGGGTAGCATTGAATAATTCTATGACGTTTTGGTAAAGAGGTACAAGTCATCAATTACTTATTTGTCAGTTTGAAGTTTTGCAGCACTTGCATTCCTTAAATAAAGACCTCAGGTAAATTTTAAAGATAAACTTTGAATACATAAATTATTTATGTATTCAAAGTTTACCTTTAAAATTTACCTGAGGTCTGTATTTCAGGAATACAAGTGGTGCAAAACTTCAAACTGACAAATAAGTAATGATGACTTATACCTCTTTAACCAAACGCCATAGAATTTTGGCGTGATAGTATTACCCTAACAGACTCCTTTACTTATTGAGAATTTATCGGTAGTCATTTATAGTTATGATATTTCATTTATGAGTTTTTTGGGAGGAGTATAGCAACTTTATAATGGCCATAATCCCCTCAAAAAATTAATTTCATCTTTAAAATGTAATATACCAACATGTCAAATAATATTTTTAAACAATAAAAAAATCAGATACACATATTTGTTCTCTAGCGAACCAAGTTTGGCACGCGTATAATGTTTTTACCATCACTCTTTTAGTTGGAAAAACGATTGTTTTGCATCAATGGATTTTCGGGTTTTGTTTCTATTGCTTTAAAAAATAAATGTCTTCCACCCAGGATTTTCGGTTTCAATTCCTGATGCTACTTACTTAAGTATTTTGCAATAAGGATATTGTTACCTCTCTATGTGCGGTAGGATTGCCAATATAAATAACATTATCTTGCCAATTCCAGTGGCTCCAAACCCCGATTAACGGGGTTGAAGATAACTTGAATTCCAAACACACCCTAGTTCTCGCGCGTGGAAACGTATTTGCACGAACAAGAAAATAACAACCCGAAAACATTATTTTAGAAAAAACTTGAATAAATTTGTATTTAAAAGTTGAAGCTATTTTAATTTCACTTTGCATTAAAACATTTCGAGAATACGAATATTTTTGTGTCAAAGACCTTATCACCTTCAAATTTTCAATCCCAATACCACATTAATGGTATAAAAATTATATTTGGATAGAGAGTACGATGTTCCATGGACATTTTATATTATATTTAGTATACTAAAGCTATATAGAAAAGACCAGCAAGGGTCGGGTCGTGGAGATGGCGCCTGTGAGTGAAATTTAATTCACTGTCCGCCTACTGATACGAAATTGCTTTTAAACGTGTAAAAAAGAACGCTTTTCAACGCTTAGAAGAGATCCTACTAGCCGTTCCATTATAACATAGATGTTATGTACAATGGAGACTAAAATACATTTTACGAAAATATGTAACGGAATTTTTGATATTTTTATTTTAAGGTAATAATGTAAAATAAAGGACATTGAAATAAAAAATATTCTATGTATCGTAGGTGATTAATTAACATTTTCAATTTACAAATATTATACATGTTTTACCTCAAAATATATATGTTGAAATCTTATGTAATCCTTGCGTTAAACATTTGTCATTCACTTACATAACATACCATCTCACCACTTTCCTGTCGGGATAAGCAGAGAGAACAGGCTTTCCTATCGCAAAACATATATTTTACTTCCTCTACATCCATACACCATCAAAATCAATTAAACTTATCCAACCATACTTTCCTTGGTGTTACTTTACCATGCATATCACTTACGCTTGCACTCTATATTTGTTTTGTTTGTCTTTCTAAATTCATTCGTTCTATATCCTCAAACCATCTCAGAGTATACTTCTGCATTTTATGAATACGTTGTCATTTAAATTTAAAAATTTACACTACTTATTTATTTAACATTTTTATTGCAAATACAATCTGGCGGTCTAATTACCAGGCGACAATCTTTTCCAACCAACCAGACAAAAATAAATGAAGCCAGTTACGTGGTCGCATAAATCATTCAAATGACTATCCATCCCTACGACCCATAAACACATACGTGAGCATATGCCTACGAACCCCACAAAGACGGACAATCATCCGAACATTATTTATCATGTAAAGTGAGATATTATCAATCAAAAGGAAAGGAAGGGATGGTGGAGAGGAAAGTAAAAGAAAAAATCAGGAATGAAACACGTTATTTTACTGACTAGAAATCAAGACTTTTTTTAGTCACTTCTTAAAGCATGCCAAGGACGGAGCGAGTCTTATATTGGTTTGTAACTGATTCCAGAGTCTCACTGCATGAACAGTAAAGGACGACGTAAAGAAAGAGGAGCGGTGAACTGGAAAGGCCAATAAACAATCTCTGTTTTAGCGTAGCGCTAATCCATGATTAGAAAGACGCTGAAAATTCTCGGCGAGATAAGAGGGGATGGCGGGACAGTTGAGGATATTATACAATAGAGACAGTATGTGAATTTGGCGTCTATTTCTAGCATTCAACCAGTTCAATGCCTTCTGGTATGAAGTTATATGATCGTTCTTTCGTAGGTTGAAAAACATTTTGAAGACGCTGTAATTTAACCAGCTGTGCCTCAGTAACATCTAAATAACAGACGTCCGCATAGTCCAGAATCGGAAAGACCAGAGATTGTACGAGTAAAATTTTGGTTTTAGTAGGCAGGAATCTTTGCAGCACTTAAAGGGAATGAAGGCTGAAGAAGATCCTTCGGCTTACTGCATTTATTTGATCACGCCATGAGAGAGTGTTATCTATTACCTTTCTTAGGTTTTTAACAGTTTTAAGTAATGGTATGATAGAGCCATCAAATAATATAGGAGGAAGTAAGTCAGTGTTGAATTTACCGAGAAGCTGAGGGCTGCCAATGAGGATCGCTTGAGACTTCGTAGGTTTTATGAGAAAGCCATGCTCCCCAGTCCACTCCGAGATCGATTGAAGGTCCTCATTTAAATTGTTCAAAGCCGTGTGAAAGAAATTTGGATAAAAAGTCATCCGCATACAGATGATAAGAACATTTAAGAGATGATGTTATTGGGTTGATGAATATAGAAAAAAGGAGTGGAGAGAGAATTCCACCTTGGGGAACGCCTGCAGAGAGATCAGTCCATTCAGACATACGCTCTTGGTATTTACAAGATTGTTGTCTTCTCTTTAAATAGCTCGAAAACTAGACAATGACCGATTCAGATAATCGTAATGAAAGTCTACAGTATGGAATGTATCGCTAAAATCCAATAGACTTATAATTAGGAACGTAATATGGTTAATTATCACAATAAAGAGTAGTACAAATTATGGAGGAGGTTTATTTATATCTTCAATGTAAAACAATCTGGCGGGCTTATTCCTAGGTGGCAATCTCTCCAACCAATCAGATCCAGACAGAATTGTAATTCTGAAGATGAATAAATGAGCTTAGTTAACAGGTTTTTTGTAATTTGTCTCATCAAACACTGTTTATTCCACTTCTTGTAACGGTATAACCCTACCCCTTTCAAGACTTTCCCCTCACCATCAGGGGAGCATAATTGTTTGTGCTCGCATGATGATGAGTTATACCGTTACAAAAATGTGGAATAAACAGTGTTTGATAAAATAAATTACCTACAATGTCTTTAAACCTAGGCAATGTTAATGCTTTAACTATATACAATAGATTTTATTTCGATGTCTTTAAATATAAACGTTGAAATGAGTATAGAATTAATTTCTTTTAAAAATATAAAAAATTTTGAACTTTGATATGAAAAAAAATGTGCTTAAAAACATGTTTACGGATTAAATATTTAATTATGAAAAAGGAAAACACCATTGTATTTATCATTAAAAATATTCAACAATTAAAATATTTTAAAGTTTGCAGTAGTTTTATTCCTATAATATTTTAAGTGAGAAAATCTTTCAAATAAAATCCAAACCACGCAAACTTAAGAAAAAAAATTCAAATAGATTTACAAAATAAAATCTGCTTTAAAGAGATTTGTCGATTTAAGCAATTACATTTATAGAGAGCTCAACTAACAATCCCAAAACGTCTGAATGAAATCACCTCGACTGCCTGGAAGGATTACATCTAAGTAAGATTTGGAGGGAATTCTTATAATAAATTTCCTAGTAAAAGCAGGCGATTTCCGCAAAAGTTAGTCCTTAATGCTAACACGTTTCCCATTTCATCAGCGAAGTATTGCGAGATTCCGTTACTCTATCTGGATAGTCGGTATCTCATTTCCCTAAACGCCTTTTCATCCTGCCCCACGCACCTCACTAAGGCTCTATTCATTGTCACGGATCCAGTTTAAACCTATTTACATCCGATTTTTTACGTGGAAAAAGTCTTAACTATTTGTATTGTGATTCGACAGACAATGAACTGATCAAATGAAAAACATTATTAAATAACCATATGGACATTAATGAAGAAAATTGTGTCAAGTATCATAATTGTTTGATTATAACAGTGTATTTAATATTGGGTCCTTACATGTGAAATTGGCGTTTTGTTTGGGAGGAACATAAAGTTGATTTTTTTTTAATATAATATATTTATTTAATCAAAGTATGTACCATTGCTATCTATGCACTTTTGCCATCTCATAGGTAGTTCATCGATCCCTTTACTAAAAAAACCATTCGGACGGGAATCAATAAAATCTTTGAAGTCGGTTTGGACTGCCCCATCGGAGTTGAATTTTTTCTCTTGCAAGAAGTTATCCAAATTTCGAAAAAAATAGTAATCTCTTGGGGCAAGGTCCGGAGAGTACGGTGGATGTCTTAGACATTCCAATTGAAGCTCTTCTAATTTGGTAGCCGTCTGTTGTGCAGTGTGTGGTCTAGCGTTATCATGAAGCAGCAGTGGCCTAGAGCGATTAACCAGCCTCGGTTGTTTAGCAGCTAGCTTTTCCATCATGGTTTGCAGTTGCTGACAATAGACATCTGCCGTAATCGTCTGGCCAGATTTAAGAAAGCTGTAGTGAACGACACCAGCACTAGTCCACCAAACGCTCACAAGTAACTTTTTTGGAGTCAATTTTCGCTTGGGGCATGGTTTGGCTGGTTCGGCAGGGTTCAGCCATTGCGATGAGCGCTTCCGATTATCATACAGGATCCACTTTTCATCACAGGTAATGATTCGATTCAAAATCCCTTCATTATTGTGCCGGTTGAGTAATGCAACGCAGCAGTCAACGCGCGTTTGTTGATTTACTTCACTCAATTCGTGAGGTACCCACCTTTTAAGCTTTTTCACCTTCCCAATTTGCTTCAAGTGGATTAAAACAGTTTTATCACTAACACCGCAGCCTGCAGCTAACTCGGACGTGGTTTGCGATGGATCCGCTTCCACAATAGCCTTCAATTCTTCATTATCAACTTTCTCCACGGGGCTTGTTCTGCAGGTCGAAATTTCCAGAACGAAAACGTTGGAACCAAAAACGCACTGTGTTTTCTTTTGCGGCACCGTCGCCATACACATCATTAATCCTTCGAGCCGTTTCTGCAGCACTGGTGCCACGGTGGAACTCGTACTCGTAAATAACGCGATATTTCAAGTTTTCCATTTTGTAAACTGAGTGACGCAAAGAAAAAAAACAATTGAGGAAAAAACAAATGAATTATAATTTTCGAAACACAAATACTTGAGTAAATAGCTGTATAAATTTGAATTTGGAATTCTTAACCAAAGAGAAGATATTTGAGATCAAAGTTGCCAGTACGGCAAAACGCCGGTTTCGTATGTGGGGACCTAATATTACAATCAACATTTCGGCCTTTCCACTCACTCGTTCACTGCTGAACGGTGGTCTTAATAAATGAAAATTGATTTACTCTTTCGATGTAAAGTTTGTTGAGTTACAGAGAAAAACTTGTTGAATCTTAAATATTTGCAACTTACTATTTAAAATTATCTTTTAAACTCACAATTTGCAACTTAAGGACATTTATTTTTTTAGATTTAATATTTCTAGTCCCATTTAGTTTATTTGGGCATTTTTGTTATAATAAGAAAATGCATATGTACAATCATTTAAACAAACGCATATGCATTTTAATGCAACACAATACTTTAAAAAAACCTTTTAAATATTATTATTCTGGATAACTTATCAATTGTTCTGCCCAAATGATTCTTATGTAATTGAATCATTTTAAGGGAACTATTTAAATGCCAATAAATGTATAAATAAAAATCTTATTTGGAAAATTCTTATTCCTAAAATAATAATATAAATCACTTTTTTAATCAATCGCTCATTTATAACTGTTTACAGAAATGTTTATATGTTATATTCGAAACTAAAAGTTCTCTGAATAAAATTAATCGAATTTAAAAATTTAAGTAAACATTCCGTATGAAAAACAAAACAAATAATTTTAACAGATGTTTAAAATTATTGATGGAACAACAAAATTACAAGAAATTATTTGAATATTTAATCTTATTTTGTTCTTAAGTCCATGGCTTTTTTACTCAATGAACATCTTCAGAATGGATTCTAAATATTTTGAAGTATTCATTAAGTGAAACTTAACAATGGTGGAAAACTCATCAACTCCAGCATGCCATATCCCTAATGGGTTAGACAAAGAGAACGAATTTCCTCTTCAATATATCCTCACACACATATTTCGCTTCCGCCAAGTCAATACACCTCATCATGTATACTTTCAAGTTATAAAGGCTTTTCACTCAAAATCAATTTTCAAAAATTGAGTAGATATAAATACAGTATTTTAGTACGTTAACTTTACTATTAAGATGATTTAAATGTTAAAACAATTAATGAAATGTCTAACTGACATTGGTTTTGAAAACGGTCATTGTGAAACATAAAAAGCACACGATTCTCACGTATCGAATGGGTTATTTCTGAGTGCTTAAGAGACACTCGCATACATTATCCTCTTTATTTGAAGCCACTACTATTTTCTTCTGTTTAAGGCTGACTCGGATACGGCGCGGAAATAATATGACCATGTAAAATTTCAGCCAAATTCATAATGAAATTCCCTTTAAAATTGATAGCAGTAATTTGTTTGGATATGTTAATTTTAACCTACTCTGCAGAGGCTATTTTGATTTCCAACAGGTTATAGTAACATGTTTAATTCTAGGTATTACAAAAGTCAAAATATATATGGGCGCAATTATGTAAAAGGACCAAATTTACATACTACTTGTTCTGAGATAATTGAGGAAATAACTCGCTTATTTATATAGGCTTTCATTGAGTAAAAAAACATAGTTTATCTATAAAATACTCTTTTTTTGGTTCACATACATAAAATTAATTTCCGTGAACCTCCATGACCTATTCGATTAGATGCTTATATTCCAGCCCGGGAGCTAATGGTTTGATTCCCGTTAGAATGAACTCTATTGCCTAGTTGGTAAGATACCTGTCTTCTGACCCGGAGGTTGCGGTTCGATTTCCGCTGGAACCCAGATTAAATAAAATGTTTTTTTTCTGCCCGATTTTTACTTATAGCCGGATAAAAATCTTTCTGGTTGGTTGAGGGAGGTTGTTGCATGGAAGTAATCACACAAGGTTGTACTGTATACAAAAATAGTGTTAAACATGATTTGCTTGGGCGCCGTTATAGCTGCCACACGTGATTTGTTTAATAATAGTGGGCTCGAGTCCGAGCTAGAGCACCCTTGAGGATAGTTCGCTCTGTAATATCATATACATTATCAACTCTTCAAATAACCCTAGGTCTAAAAATATATTACGGTTAAGGTAACAATTATTAGAGCATGTGCAAAGAATTAGTATCATGTTAAGGCATAGGCACACTGGACAGTATCCATGGACCTCACGATTTTTGGAGTGGCATGCTGCCATTTTGTTATGAAAAGTCACTTGGTAGAGCGGATGTCAGTAAGGGTTCCAGTGTATTGCTTTGCCCAGAGTCTACAATCGTCGTCTTCGTCGTTGCCGGGTTTTGTAGTCGAGCATCCCCTCGCCATTCCAACATCAATTCAGTTGGAAAGCAAAGATGTGCCGTGAAATTTGTTTTGTATTTTTTTACAATTAATATATTTTCAAAGT
Source organism: Odontocerum albicorne (assembly GCA_949825065.1). Taxonomy (NCBI): domain Eukaryota; kingdom Metazoa; phylum Arthropoda; class Insecta; order Trichoptera; family Odontoceridae; genus Odontocerum; species Odontocerum albicorne. The sequence goes on along the minus strand of OX463839.1, from coordinate 20,176,937 downwards.
TATCTGTAAATTCTAGGTACACATATATTTTATTTCTTACAATTAATATTACATATCATCCAGGTTTTCTGAAAATTCTTAGTACCTACATATACGCATAGATTTTATTTTTACAATTAATATATCATAAAAAAAATATTAGTTCCATTCATTGTATGATTGTATTATACTTTCGAATATTTTTTGTCACTCGTGGCTGAACCTCATAATCGAGGATCCTCTCGCCATGCCAAAGTTTATCTGGTTGGAAAGCAAAGCTGTGTTATGGAGCTTTTTTTAAGTAAATGAGTCGTTGCACGCCGCCCCCACCGCTATATTGGATCCGATGGTACATCTGAAATAAGACGATCGAAGGAACACCTACAGTATTTTTTTGGAAGAATAAAAATGACCAAAGTCATAGGTATCCTCATACTCCCGGATATGAGGCGGAAAAAAACTGTGTCATTCAAGGGGATTATCATACCGCGAGGTTCGAGTCGGCAAATATTCGCACGGAAGTAAAATACTGGTAAGATGGCCCTGCAATTAATGTAAGTCTCACATCTCAAAATGTATCATGAACAGCAAGCCTTGGAAAATGTTGACGAATTGGCAGGTCAAGATTGGGATTGGTAAGTAACGTATTCAAGGATATTTTAATAATCCATATGGGGAAATAGGGACGAGTTGTCTAAGACCTAAATTGATGGTGGTAAAATCTGCGGGAAACCAGGATTTGAACTGGATGATATCGCTAAAGATTGAGTAATTAAAATGTAAAACAATTAAATTTTCCCCTTAATGGTTTAAATAAACGCTTCCCAAACTTGGGTAAACTCTTCGAAATTGGGTACACATGTTTATTATAGTAGTAATTTGTTGAAATTACATAAAGATCTATTCATTTTTTTCATCTTATGAACGGCCTAATAAATAGCTGACAACACCGCAGATGGGATGAAGCTTGGGCTATAAAATAATTAAAGGAGAACAGACAACTAGTATTTACAATAGTTCCCTAGTAAATGATGATGATTTATTCATGGTGAGTAATTACCAGACAGCTTAAATATTTAAAGAAGTTTTAAATAAAGTCATCGTATTAAATGTATTATTCGCTTCCTATTTTTTTAGTGGTGCTTGTTGTATACGCTTTTCTTAGCAATTAGTGTTTTATCTATATTTGGTAAAGAGCACTTTCTAATATGCTGTTTGGGAAATACTGTCTTAGATTATAGAATTGAAATGAGTTTCCCTAGTTGATTTAAAATAGCTCTATAGATGTAGAACTTAATCTAAAACGATTTAACCCTTTGTTACCTGAACATACGAGTAGAAATAACTTGTTTATTGCATTTTTTTTTGTTAAATGTATCTTGTAGTAGGATGTTAGAGAGGGATTAAATTTAAAAAAAATTTATTCTAAGTCATCCCAAAAAGTGTGGTACAAATTTGTACCGTCAATGAACAAAGGCATAAAAAACGACAAATATGTTTTGAACAATCGTATTATTATATCAATCAATTTTACAAAAATAAATGATAATGAACTTCTACTTTCAATAAACACACTTACCTGCCATTTTCATTAATATTTTTATATAAAAAAAATGAACAATATAACACGCGTCCAATCAGTGTGACAGTCAACATTCATCTGAGATACCTGGTGGCATTTTTAATAAATACACGTTCCAATACTGTTTGCATTGTAAAATATTAGTACACATATGTGATGACAGGGATTGATCAAACAAATTTTGATGTATAATGCTAGAATGAACGATTAAATCTGGTGGTACAAATTTGTACCGTCAGATGGCAAAGAGTTAAAATTTCTAGATTGTACCCTGGTGCATATTTACAACGAACTTGTCTATACCTGACATCGTATCTAAGAAAATAATAATACCAACGTTGAAATACAAAGTTAATGGTTTAATCGCAAAATTGTCTGAGACATTAAATTTAAGCCCTCATATCACGGGAAATGGAAAATCACTGGGACCAAATCATATGATTTATTTCAATGTTGCAGAATTCAACTGAAACATAATGTTAAAGTTGGCATATGCTGACTATATACTCGTACATGCGTCTGAATCAAATATAGTGAGAAATCCAAAATCGCTTTGCAGTTAGTTTAAACTCTCCGTAATAATTCCGGGTTTTTAAATATGCTTCAGCGGGATGATAATCAATATAAAAGCGCAGACATTCCAACTGATTTTGCTCAGTATTTTTCTTATGTCTATAGAGATAACTCAGATTGTTTTCTTGGTTAAAACACTCATTATTCTACGTTCTTTTTTTATCCTTTTAACCTTGCTCTCTGTACAAAAATCACAAACAACATGACCAATGGCAATGGTTTGGTAGGTTGTAGACTAATTATTGCTATGCTAGTTTTAATCACACTATTAGACATCGCTCTATGATCAGATAGCTTTTGCCAATGTGTAAGTTTTGTAATAAAATATCAACTATAGTTAATATTTTATTACAAAACATTGTTTTTAAAGTAAAAAAACTCAAATGTTTTATTTTCAGTACTATCAATTTCACTATTCAAACATTAGAATACGACTTTACTTTTGTAACTAAACTCTTGAAAAAAGAACCCTATAATTTGTTTTAAATTTTTTTATCCTTTATAAAATTTTAGGGCAAAAGCTTTGAATTGTTCTTTTAAACTTTTCACATTGTTCATTGAAATATGAAACTATAAAATATCTATTTGATCAAACTTTTAATTGTGATACAAATTGTAAAATACACAAAAAAAGAATATTTTTTCTCGGGCAATTTTTTAAATTTCTTGTACAAAGTTCACAGCGTTATTCGGCAATTAATTTACTTAAATGGTGCCGAATAAAATATAAGCACTTTCCTTTTCATATAAAAATAAAACAATCATCTAATGATTAAACATTAATTTAACCTCCCGGGAAGTAGTGAACAATGAGAATACGACGTCTATCTTTTCAGGTTGTTTTCTAGTCGATCATATTCGAGTTTTGTTACCAGAAAATGCCTTAAAGCAAATTGAGACCCTATTCTTTTTTTTTTGGTATGAACGAACGAAAATCGAACTCAACACCAACGGGTGATTTATTTTCTTATCTGTGTTGTTTAATCTGTTAAAATAGTGCAATCATTATATATTTTGGTCGTAGGACTAGAAAAATATGTCCACTATAGTATGTTTTTCAGGTAATCTTTTTCGGCAGTCTGAATGAGGCGCCAATATTCGCAAATAATAAACATACATACATACCATCACGAGATTTCCCTGTCGGAGTAGATAGCGACACAAATCCTTCTCCTCTTCCACGTCCATACACCTTCTCACACAACTCTTTTTTTTACTTCCTGTATTTACTTCTTTCAAAATATCCTCTTGATTCAAATGTTGTATAATGTACATACCTCGGTTTTTCTTTACCACTCTTTCCACACACACATTTGCATTATAAATTTGTTTTGTTAGTATTTTTTTATTTATTTTTTCCAAACGCCCAAATCATCTCAGATTTCTCTACTTTATCTTATTCAACACACCATCTCTAATCGTTTCATTCCGTATTTTGACATAAATTGTTAGTTCATATATTCACAAATAAGCGTCTGGAATAAGCTGTCTTTACGGTTTCTCCCAGACCTCAGGGTCGTTAGGTTGATCTCCCAATGCCCTTAAAATGAATGATAACATTAGTCACATATTGTTTTGAAGCTAGTTCAGCCATGGCTTCAAAGAACGCAAGGTGCTAGGCTGTGAACCGACATAGATAGACGTTTTATGGTATCTGATGCTCCTATGGAAGGTATAGTATGATCAAGAATGAAAAATAAATTTGGCAATAACGATTCATGTTATTTCCTTTTACTAGAGCAAATATTTCAAAGAATACAACTAATATAAAACAAAACCAGAGTATATCTGCAGTATGTATCTAAGCCAGATTTTTTATGGTTTGGGTAAAATATGCATTAAGCATGCCTCAATGCTTTATTTGTAAATATATTAAGTTATATGCATATTTTATGATTAAATTCCTTCTTTCATATTTAATACAAGCCTATATCATTTAGGTATCTCTTTATTTCTCCAAACTGATAATGTGTGGGTTGATCTCTATACAGAAAACTTCAGTTTGATGATTCCTTCTTGAGAAATACCTCCATTCATGTCAGTTATTAATTTATAGAAATACATTTATTTCATTACACTTTGAGGCCTAAACATTTATTTATCTAACCCCTATACTTGGCATATGATTACAGCATGCATTAAATTTATATGCAATAAAAAAAATTCAATTCGTGAAACTATGAAATATAATTTTGAAAATGAAATATTTTAACAAAATATTGCAAAATAAATGTTGTGTTAAGTGTCACACAAAAGCACAGCACAAATAAAAATTAAATATATTTACATTTATTCCACTGAAAGACTGCAATATGATTTTCAATAAAAGCAATGTTACTCCAAAATCTATGTTAATCTGGCAATAATGGTGGTAATTGTCCCAAATAGGGGCATGCCCAGTGCCCGGGCACTCCGCGCTCTTTGCTAATAAATGTTAACGATCCATTATTTCCCCGTTGCTAGGATAACACTGGAGCACCACTCGAGTTTCTCTTATTACCGAAGCATGTCATTATCGATTTGAAGACAGACGACGAGATTTATAAAAATATTCTCTCTTTTTAGAGAAAGTCTCAATATCACTCAACACTCAGAATGGATTAAATATCCATATATGATAATGCAATTCTATTTAAATCTCTTTCATTTATTCATTTTTATTTATTTAATTTTGGATGCTGGTTGAATCCAATTGCATCAAATAAGAAGAAAAAAATAAAAGTCTAAGTATAGCATAATGACAACAACCATGTTGATCATGCACCCCTGTGAAGTGATTTCGTCATACCTACAAAATTTACTAAAGAGTTCAATTCTCAATTAATCCAACATGATGTGATGGATATCGATATTAAAATATTTATTCAATAAGGTCATTCCACATGCGAGTTATGTTGATCTTAATAGCTCAGTTCGTAAATACGGCACCGAAAACAATCTTAATTCATGATGAAAATAATTGTCCGGTTTACTAACTCCTTATCCTTTCTTCTTATTAATTTATTAAACGAGTTTAACCATAATTTTATCGGTCCTATTTTGCGATTTACATTGTAAATTTATCAGCCTTTTGTCGGCCATTTATTAAACATTCACAAACGTTATCTTTTTTATCGTACTCAAACATAGGTTTTGAGATCACGTTCATCATTAATAATTGACAATCTCCGTAGCCTAATTTATAAGAAGGTTGTCTTTTACCTGGAAGTTTCGGGTTCAAACCAAATAAAGGGTCCCAATCTGGTTTAAGAGTTCGTCTGGTAAAAATACTCACTCGCGCTAGACATGGCCGAGTGATGCTCTCTGTACACGTGCAGTAGTATTTACAGCACGTACGAGTACTATCGTAAAGTGTGCCTGTTCTAGTGCATCTTAACCCAAAGGCTAGTAGCATCTTAACCCAAAGGCTAGTATCTCCCGGTCATGCTCTTCAATATATGTACATAATCTATTCATATGTGCTGTTAAATAATTATTTATAACTAAATTTATTCTTCAGTCATACATCAAGACAAGCATTTAGACCACATTTACTTGGCTCGTTTCATAGAAATTATGGTTGTGATATTTTAAAACAAAGTGTTTTTAACCTCCATATAGAACTACCATTTAATTTTATTATGTTTGTTAATGACTTTGTTTTCAAAGGGTAAGTAACTAAACGGCCAAGGTTTTACCGAGTTTGTTGTTTTCTAACAAAACAATGTTGAAACTCGCTGCAATTCAGCAACACGATGTACGAGTAGTATAGGTTGCCCGCCGACAGGAGAGTTGTTGAAAATAGAAAAGGGAATATTTGTTTCATTTTAACTTCATTTCGTTTTCATTGCTTAGTTTTCTTTCTTATTTATTTTTTAATAACAGCAAAAAAATGTTTGCATAACTAGAAAAGGGACTGATGTTATATGTAAGCTGAGCAAAAGATAGTTTGGGTATCTGGAAAGGATTAGGGATAAAATATTTACTTGCATGTTTGGGAATGAAACAGAGATGTAAAAAAGGTTGAAAGGAGATGAGTTAATACTATAGAAATGCGCGCATAGAGAAGATACATGGAGTAACAATTCATGTGCACTATAGAAGGAACTGAGACGAATACGAACTTTAGGGTGATGAATTAAGTAAGATAAAGGAGACCACTTTGAAGTGCTTCGGGCATGTTGACCGGATTAATGAGGAAAAACTACTAAACAAGTGTTCGGACAAATGTGAGTGAGAGTCACGCAAGAAAAAAGTCGACACAAGTACAGTTAGATCAAATGAATTCCATTTTGTGAAGGGTAAGATGTTTTAGAAGCTGAAAGAGTTCTATGAGAAAATGTAAACATGTTGAGAATGCGACAAAAGTAAAGCGTGATAGATATAGATACCGTTCTGTTCTTTCTGCCTACCCCGACAGGAAAATAGCTTGATTGTATGTATGTAATATATTAAAAAAAACTCTTAGTTTTTTTATATTTTAGAGCACAACAGCGCTTTAAAAGTTAAATAAAACGTATTTACCAGCGTGACCGGTTGACAATGCTATAATGTCCCCCAAGGATTGAACCCTCGTATTTAGAAGCACTGGAGTAGGCACGGAACTTGCTGTTTGCCATAACACGTGTTGGCAATACCATAGCACGTGAGCAAACAACACTCGCACGCTTATTCGACGCGTGTGAGTACCGTTACCACTCTTTTACCAGACTGGGACCATTTTTTTGTTGAGTACCGTCGGCGATCAAACCTGTAATCGTCAGACGGAAGTCAAATCTCTTACTAACTACGTCACTGAAATCTTCAATGTCGTTTATGGGGGCCTTGAATATATTTGTTTTTAATATTTAATCGATGTTTGAGCATCGATAGATTAAAGATAAAATAAATCATGTATCAGATTCTTTTTAGATCAAAACCAATGGGATTTTATAAAATTAATGTAAAAAATCAAAATATTTGAACTAAAAATGTGACACAATGAGCTCACCGAAAGTACTTCCCTGGATATAATGTTACCAAACACCCCCTTACTTAAAGTACTCGTAGTATTGTAATATTTCAGTTTATTTGAAACCTTCAAAGCAATAAATTGGTTTGCTTAGTTTCATCTGCGACTTTATAAAGGCCGCATATTTACTTTGAGTTCTACCCAAATAACTGCATTAAGTAAGTTCGCTTTGTTTATGGTTATTGGGAGAGAATTGTGTTTTTTATTTAACATGGAATCGATTTTCAGTAGTACCAAAATAATCGAAAAATCTTATGAAAGTAATTCGACTTCAATTTATAATAAATTCTACAAATATTAGTAAGATCTTTAGTTGTCTACATATCTCCTAACCAAGGTATATGAGGTGATAATATGTATGTAATTTGGCTTATTTTTTTATCGTTTGGACAAATCTTTTAAAAGCATAACGCGCATCAGACTTTTTTATAATAATTAATATAAAAAAAGAGAAAAACAAAATTTTAATCAAATATATATCATTTCAGAAAAATCGTGTTCATGATGCTCGATTTTAACTATAAATTTAATTTATTTATTAACAAATTATGAGTATATCCGCCAAGTGGTTTTAAGGGGGTGGGGGGGATCCCAAGTACGAGTACTATATATGCTTTAAGTTTAATTCAACATTAAATAATTTTCTAAAATCAATTTTAAAATAGAAACGACATATACGAGTATTATGTACTTAAGTAGATATTAAATCTGTTTACTAACTTATTTTCTATGGATATGGTACTCGTGTAGAGTATAATCTTTTCGTACGATCAGGTATTGTATTCCTACAGTCGTCGTTTATTCCCACGTTGTGTCTCAAAGGCTTGGGAGATATCCTCTAGCCGCTGTCATGATCTGCCTAGTGACCGTTTCCTAGATCCTACATTGAGGAGTTTAGGGCACATGTCCAATCCACGTTAACCTTCGTGATCTTGTCACTTGTTCTGAGTGGCTGTTTTCGAATAGGTGAGGCTTCATTGATTTTACATTATGCTCACGTGGATTGATCCAGTCGGTCGGCTACATAGTGACAGAGTGTACAATATATTAAATCCCGGGTGGTCTGGAAGAGATTAAACGGGAAGGATACTTTTGAGGCTATATAATGGATGAGAGTCCTAAACATATTGTGAAAGAGGAACCAATGAAGTGGCTGTTGATCACCAAAGACGTCCTGTTCACCTATTTTTCCATTTAAGTTATTCAAGACTTTCTTCTCTTGGTTGTAGAAATCATCCTCGTTATCTTCAGTTGTTTTATACACAAATGAAGCATAATATATCAAATAATCTTATTCCTTTTTTTTGTAGTGTATCAATTATTTCAGAAATCGGACTTAAGCTAATAAAATGCTAACTCCTCAAAAGTGGACTGTCATTCCATAGACCACTTCCACAAACTTCATTGTCAAACCTTCTTACTTCCTGTACTGATGTAAATTTTTGTTCCGCAGCAAATGTCTTTATTTTATGACCTGTCCAAAAATCGAATTGGCGAGTTTCGTATCTGGTCTCGTTATATTTTTTTTCTTTTACAAGGTCAGGTCGTAAGTCACATGCACAATACAAAATGCTACATCTGCCATTGATCAGTAGATCCAAATGACCTAGCCGAAAGAACTGTAAGGAACAGATCCATTGACCTTTCCTTATCCGCCAACGAAAGGATGCTCTCCTTAGCCACGGCAAGATAACGCGAGGTTGTTTAAAAATAAAAATTTGAAACATAACGTGCTACCACTTCCGTTCGTAAACCAGACAAACTTTAAATTTACAATTTTTCATTTGGAAGTATCCATTTTTACCTGTCATTCGAAACACCTATAAACTTTTAAAAGGGTTTTAAAAACCTCAATAAAATTCATCCGGAGCTAAATGGAAAACGAGTAAAATTACTTTTTTCAATATTGTGGGGAGAAGTAGATACAGTCGAACTTCCATCACTAAATAACGAGAGAATTTATTTTATTGCCATTTGGAATGTTTATTTTATTTATGTTTGTGAATACTTTAGTTACGAATTATTTTGTTCTAGTTTAGTGATTACGGGTTAACGGTAAGTTTATTTGATTTGAACCTAACGAAGCATTTATATGTGGAGTATAAAAAGGATTTAAAAAGAAATGCTCAACTTCACATTATTTCAATCCACAATTTCCTTTAAACTTATACTAGTTTTATAAGGAAAAATGAGCAATTTCTCAAACGTTATGCAGATTGAATAATTTGTATAATAGAGCTAGCTACAAACTAATTTCACCGAGTAAGTTAATCTTAATTTTACGACCTGTCGACCTATACATTCAATGTTAATTAAGTTAAAACAGTTTTTTTTAAGATTACGCTACATTAGTGGTAACAGATTATTAGTCTACAAATTGAAAATTGTATGTAAATGGATTTACAACAAAATAATTCTTCATGAATGTATTTGGTGTTTTAGTCTGAAAGGGACTTGTAATCTCGATAGCACGTTGATTTATCATCCCTTTTAATACAAATTTAAAATCAACATAGATTCCACAAACTTTGGCCAAAACAAATACACTGAGAGGGAATTTAATCTTAAACCATAAAGAAGATCTTTTCACCTGAACAAAACGCAAAGCGGGAGTGAGTTCCGAGGATTCCGAGGCTTTTGGAAATTTCAGCTTAAAAATATTTATATTTGTAACGTTCCAAAAAGTTCTGAAAATTTTCTCATTTATTTCTTCTCTTAAAATGAGAAAATTTTCTTTCTAGAAATGCTATATATTCTGACAGTTAGTGCTCTTTAGCATATTAATTTATGAAGAAAATTCGCTAACAAAGAAACGATATTGAAAACTACAATCACGAAAAATGTAGTAAATAAAACTGTTTAAGTAGAAAAGTTTGAATATTTTCATATAGGCCCATTCTCAGAAGATTTGCTTGGGCAAAATTAAATGCTTTATAAAAAAAGAGAGAAATTATTTTCTTTTGTAAAAAAAACGAGTGAAAGTAAGAGAAATACAAATAAAATTTCATATTTATTCGAAAGTATGTACGAAGCAGCAATTGTGTTTAGTAGACGAAAATCGAATCGGAAAATGAAACTTTATTTTTATAATTTTTCTATAATTGTGTTTGAAATAATAAATATTAATTAAAAATTGATTAGTGCTTGGCATGTGATCAAATATTTAACATTAAATTTATAATGGTAAAAAAAAGTAACATATTTAACAACTCGCGTTACCATAAGAACAACCTGCGTTACCGCGTTACCGCGTTACCAAAGACACAGTTCTTCTCACAAGCTCTATTGAAGATTTAAATTTACTGTTGAACAAAGTATTGAATAACTGCAATACCTCTCATGCTCTAATATCTAAAAAAATAAAAAAATAATTATTAACAAAGAACTTACTGATGACATCGGAGTATTTGTGATGAAGAAACTACTCTCGAAGAACATACTCGTAAATATACGTAAACCTGTTACCTTAAAGAAAACTAAAACCCTTCTATTGAAATCAAATTTCATTTTGAGCATGCTCGAACTACTCGCAAATTAATTCGTATCAAAAATGTTGTAAGACTTTTAAGATAAAATTAGTTAACTTGGGTGTTGACATCTTCAGTCATAATGATCTCTAAAATAAAATAAGCAAACAAACAAATGAAGCAGCCGCAATGTCTATATCATATGGTTGTCTAAGAGACGTTTTCTGAAAAAAAAAAAACAAACAAAAATATGCAAATCGATAGCAAAGTTTGAATATGTAAGATTTGTGTCAGGCCAATCATGACATATTATTGAGCCTTCTTCGAACATTTGAGGTGAGAATATTACGAACCATCACAGGAAATCTCTCAGAGATAGTCAGGTCAGAAGCTCTCACATTTGCCAGACTTACAACACAGAGAATATATCTTCCAGCCAATCATAAACATGGGAAGGAAGCTTCAAGTGAAAACTAGACGGTATTTTTTGTAAATCTGGGTATCAACGGGAACCGAACTTGCGACACCCGGGGTGGAAAATAATCGTCTTTCCAAATAAGTCACGGTCGAAAATAAGTTTACTCAAAAGTAAAAATATAATGCCTTTGATTAAACTGGTACTAAATGTAATGACTGCATCAAATATAAAAGGTAAATGTTATGAGAACTTTTGTATTATTATCAGTAACAATTTAATTTTGAATTATAGATATATTGTCGATTTCATTCATTCACCTCTTTATCGATTTCAAAGCTGCATATGACAGCATTAACCGCTCTCAACTCTATGCGGCCATGAAGGACTTGGGTATTCCTAACAAGCTCATAAGGATGGTTAGACTCACTATGAACCAATCACAATGTAGAGTCCGGATTCAGAATGATATCTCAGAACCATTTTACACAATGAATGGACTGCGTCAAGGAGACGCACTAGCTTGTCTACTTTTTAATATGGCTCTAGAGAAGTGTGTAAGAGAATCCGGAGTACAGACAAATGGGTCAATTTTCTACAAATCAAGCCAAATACTGGGCTACGCGGATGATATTGACATTATTGGTAGATCCCCACAAGCAATGATGGAGACATTTGTTCAGTTGGAGAGGGCCGCAAACAGAATGGGACTTCGCATCAACTCCGATAAGACCAAATATATGATAGCCACTAAAGCACCCCGTAATAACCAGACACCTACCACGATTAATATAAGTTCTCATACAATAGAACGTGTAAACACCTTCACCTACCTGGGATCCATAGTGACAAGTGTTAATGATGCATCTATCGAGATTAAACGTCGAATATTCATGGCAAATAGATGCTTCTTTGGTCTGAGAAAACACCTTATATCTCGGTTGTTGTCCAGAAGGACAAAACTTACCATTTATAAGACACTGCTACGACCTGTCCTCACATATGGGTCTGAATGCTGGGTATTGAGTAAGAAGAACGAATCTTCCCTTCTAATATTTGAAAGAAAAATACTCAGAAAAATATTCGGACCCATACAGGAAAATGGATCTTGGAGAGTGAGATATAATGAGGAGTTATACAGTATATACAAAGAGCCCAACATTATAAAATACATCAAAATTGGGAGGCTACGTTGGGCGGGGCATGTAGCAAGAATGGGAGAAGAGGAAATGCCTAACAAAGTACTCTTTTCCAAGCCCCAAGGAAGACGTAGCGTGGGCAGACCAAAGCTTAGGTGGATGGATGGGGTGCAGAATGATGCAAACGTGATTGGCATCAGGGGCTGGAGGAGTGCATCCCAGGATAGGGGGGAATGGCAACGACTGCTGGAGGAGGCCGGGGCCCACAATGGGCTGTAGTGCCATTGATGATGATGATGATGAAGATATATTAAATATGAAAGTTAACAATTACAAATCACCAAGATCTAAGATTTTGAAGCCAATTTAAGACTACTTTATTGTGTTCATTAAATTTGAGAGCTTTTTCATGTTCATTTTTTACCGATCAGTTAGTGGGTTCTAAAATATGTAAATTTACAGTTGTTTGTAGTTGATTCGTCAGTTGATTTTTAAATGTGTAAATATACATTAAAAATCACGAAAATATTCATTAGAAGTTAACCTTACGTACTTAATATATTTCTTAATATTTTCCCGCCATTAAAAATAAACCCGTTAGTTAAACTAACTAGAACTGAAATTCATTTAACGTGACACTGAAAAATTGTCCTTAGATTAATTTATTTCGAAAACTCGAAAACAAAACTGACAATACTTTTATTCTGTAAGCACTTAATTCTCCACATAAACCGAGATTTAGAAAGGGTCTAAAGTTTGTAATCTAAGATTAAATTAGAATCTGTGTAAGTAACTCAATCAATTCACTTCCTTCAATTTGCAAAATCCAAGTGTCAAGATGACTTAAAAATTCTTAGAATACTGTGCCGAATATACGAACAGACTCGTCATGTATACTTATTTTTTTTATAGTCAGTTATGTTCATTAACAAATTATGCAAAGAAGATTCAAACAATATTTTTGTAATATAAATTTAATGATATCATTAAAAGTATATTTTGAGCATTCTTATGATTAAAGTAAAAAAATGTAAAGAATTCCATAATTAAATATTGGAATTAAAAAAACATGTTTGAACTATGGTACACATCCCAATGAGCTGAGTTCATATAATCAGCAAATTTAGAAAAATATCACACTTTTCTATTTAGGCCGTCGGTGGATTAGACCAAGTTTGATTTACACTGATTCAATTAATATCGTTTAATATGTGTTATTCATCTTCTTAATTATCATTATCTACTCTTTTTGGTCGGTTTAGTAGCCTTGCCAGCGCAGATCTTCACTTATCTGGATCAATGGAATAATTTGGTGACGCCTGTACTCATTCCAGTCCCAAGCGTTTTCACATTACCGCTGCACCTGCTACCTCCAACTCTTTCTGACTTTTTCACTGGTCTTGTTCATTCTGGACTAAATTATAAAATTATTTAAATAGTTTTATTTTATTTATTTACGTTTTAACGATCGATCGATTTCGACCTAAAACAACTTTTACAAATCCTGCGTGCACGTGAAAACAAATATACAAGATGTTACAAAAAAACATCGAAACACTTACATGATTCATATAATTTGCATTTAAAAGAAGTACTACTACTGCACACAATAGGACGGTCTCAGAAAGCCAAGGGTCGTATGCCGCGTAAGAAAAACATCTGTTTGACAACATTAAGAAAATGAATATAATATACTTCATTAATACATTTCAATGAACACGCTCAGATATCTTAACATACGAGTACGTAAGTTCTTCTTTTTTAAAGATTAAAATTTCTTTTACCAGTGTTGTGGAGTAGCAAAAATTTTCAACTCCAACTTCGACTCTGACTCCAGAATTTTTATTTGCCTGAGTATGATTCCGACCCCAATCATAGAACATGTATTGCTTACCATATATTATACTTCATTTCGTGACATAACTACTTATATGTAGGTATTGTGGAATAAATGTCTACTGGGATTCCTCCTCAAATTACACGCTATTTGTACTAGATAGTACATAATTCATAATATAATTTATGTAGCCAATAAGATTTGAAAAAAATGAAGTCAGAGTCGAATTTAGAATAGCACATCTCGACTCTGACTCTGATTCCGACTCCGCAAAAAACCTAGCTACTCCACAACTCCGACTCCTGATTTCGACTCTACAGCATCGCTTTTTACAGAAATAAAAGCATCTTCACAACCATGTGAATTTAAACCTTGGTACAGAAAGAATTAAAAAATAATTTTTCTTATTTTCTTGCATTTATGTGATATACCCCGGCAACTTCAACTGAGACGTGTATATATTGGTTTGAAGTTTTTTTAAGCACTTGCTCGTATATATGTTTAAACATGTATAGGTTATACGTATATTATTTATAGTTAAGTCATTAACATTGTGGAGGTTTAAAAACATTGTAATTTGTTTTATCAAACACTTTATTCCACTTTATGTAACGGTATAACCCAACCGGTTTCGTGGTTTTCCTCTCATCATCAGGGGAGCAGTCTTGTTTGTTAAAATCTTGAAACCGGTAGGGTACTACCGTTACATAAAGTGAAATAAACAGTGTTTGATAAAACAAATGACACTATACCTATAGAGGTTAATCTTTTAATTTAATTTTAAGAATCTATAATTAGCAACATATTTATGAAATAAGTCCCGTTCACCAGTACATTGTACACAAAGCCTAAGACTTAATAAAAGTATCGTGAGATGATAAGATTATTAGATTTATCAGAAAATAGAGATTTAATAAAAACTTTTGAAATGTTTTTTTTTATTATTGTTTATTTTCACTTATTTCCTTTACAGAAAATAGAGGCTTTATTGAAGAATAATAATTCAATAAATATCGTGTTTACAAAATGAAAATGGGTGTACGAAGCATTAAGCATTAATCATTCATCATTTTGAGAAGCTTTTGATGCTCATGAAGCTCCAAAATGCAATAAATTAAAATTTATATTTATAGCTTCAATAATAATGCAAAGTCACGGAATGATCAATTGATTTAAAATAATTATGTTCATTCAATTTAATATTTGACGTATTTTGTATGAAGGACAGGGTCGACTATCAGTAATCCACAGCACAATGTAAGTTTAAAAAAAAAAATTGACGCTGTTCAATATATTCAGAAAAATTTCACATTGGGACTATTTATTCCTTTCGCATAGTTCTCAAAAATAGGATACCATTGTTTTTATTTGCATCACGCAAATAAAAACAATAATGAAAATAAACAAATTTGATTTCTTATTGGCTAAGTTCCATTATCAAGAATCTCATAAACGAGATATTATATAAGGTTTCACTTGAAATCATTCATTTAAACATACATTTGCTATGAATAATGATTTTACCGTATGATAAAACGACAAAAGTTACGAAATACTCTAATGAAAAATTCTCTGTAAATGATAACCGAATTAAAAGTAAATAATTTACTACTCCAATATAGATATTTTTCGTATTGCATATTTAACGTTACATATTTCTACGCTTAAAAAATTAAATAACTTCTCTTAAATTTTCTCCTATGACTTTTGTCAAGTAATAAAAATCTTACGCTTTACACAATACAACACTCATTGCATGAATAAAGATATAGTTCGATAGTAGATCTAGAACACTGATCTATTATCATGCTAATGTTCGAAGATTTCCAATGCTGTTTTCCACTAGTTTAAAAATATTTGAGATTTTTTTGCCGTATTTTGTTGGTTTAAATAATGACCGACGTTTTAATGGCTTAGCAGCCTTTATCATTAGGCTGAAACTCTTTGAACTAGTAGATCTAGACTCAAACAATGCCTTGCTTGCATTGGATACCTGGTTCGCATAGATGATGTGTGAGAATGGCGCCTTGTAAATTGCACTCATTTAAAAAGACTGTTTTAAAATGGTTGAACTCAATTGATTATGGTTAATTACAGTGAATCGTGATAGTTGTATTCAAGCTAACTCCTAAACAAGTTCAAATATCAAAATTCCTTGGGTGATATTGGCCGATTGGTATATTATTACTTTTCACATTCGTAGCTTCTTATTGTTAAGGTTTATAACTAATGTAAAAAGTGTCCTAATATAATATTCAGCACATACCTATGTACAAAGCAAATTTTAATATAATATTTTTTTGTTATATTTCAACTTTTTTTTCATTTACAGTATTATTTGAAAATTTTATAGAAAATCAATATTAGGTTTTTCAATAGGATGGAAAATACCAATGGAAATAATAAAAAAGAACATTTTAATTTGATAATACATTTATAACAAAAAAAATCGACAATAGAGCAATTCAAACATAATTAGACGTTTTTAATGAAAAAAGGATCAAAACATTATACGTAATTGAAAGACAAAGTCTTATTCTTTCTTAAATATCTAAACGAAAAAACTAAGAAGTTAGAATCTGATCAAATAGTGGTCATTAAATACAATTCGTTAAATAACTATGTAAAAGAAAACCTCTTTCATGTTGGTTTCACTTTTCTTTTCATTTTGCGTGTGTGCATTATATTATGTTTTAACATAAGTTGTGTCCGTTTTTTCCAATTTAAAAATGAACACCAAAAGTAAAACAAAATGGTAAAGGTTATACGTCATTCGAAAAAAAACTTTCTGCTCTACAAGATATTGTGTTCGCTTTTACGTTACATATATTATTTTATTTGATAACAAGCCTTCAAAATAGAATGTCAAGTAGACGAAAGTGAGCATTTTCGACACCTCCTGTTCGCGTTCAATCGAGGGAATAAAGCTGCTCGCGATATTTGCGAAGTGTACTGTGAAAATGCTATAAATGAAAGGACAGCTCGTCGATGTTTTTTTTGCGTTTTAAAGACGGTAATTTCGACCTGAAAGACATGGAGCATTCCGGACGACCAGTGAACTTCAATGAGGACCGCTTAAACCATATTATTCATGAAGATCCCCTTCAAACATTTTTCATCACCATTTTCAAACCATTTTTTATCACCAATAATGATGCGGTAAAGGAACCTTTGCTTGTGGCCAAGCGTAGCTCGATGACACGCGAGCAAACCAGCAGAAATTGTCGAACGCTGATTTTTGTTGTTTTCAAAACATTTGGAACCCAAGCGCCGAATTTCTGGACTTTTTCCATTGATTTAAAATGGCGGTATACAGTCATGTGACTACAATTCATCTGCTCAGCCAATTCGACGGTGGTTTAAAGGGGATCTTCATGAATAATATGGTTTAAATTGAAAAAAAAACGGACATAACTTATATTAACACCCAATCAATATACGAGTATGTAGGTTAAGTGTATTTTTAACTTGATGTTTCGTTTAATTCTATCTTTTTTGGTTTTCCATTTATTTATATCCTACCCTTTAACACACGAAATGAAGAGTGTCACCGAGAGATAATTATTGACTTCGATCCTATTTATCGAGTCTTTGGGTTTAGAGACACTTGAGTGGAGTGGACCTTTGTTGCTTGCACTCGTTAGAACACTTAACAGAAATTATTTGTTTTTATAATTATTATGCATATTAAATGCATGATTATCTGTATTTTTTTTACAAATAAAAGGTTTAGATTTTCTTCCTGCGGTCCTGTTGTCAATATTTCCACTTGAAAAAGCGTGAAATTTGCACCGATTACCAAGTTGTTTCAAAACGAACTTGAGCAGATGTTTCAAAATATTGAAGTCAGTCTCTCAAAAATGATTAATTATTGTTGGAATGGAAATTATATTGTTTCGGTAGGTGAAGACTTATGAACATTTATTTTATCCATGCACATATTCAGAGGAATATTACCTATCTTAAAATATATATATATATATATATATATATATATATATATATATATATATATATATATATATATATATATATATATATATATATATATATATATATATATATATATATATATATATATATATATATATATATATATATATATATATATATATATATATATATATATATATATATATATATATATATATATATATATATATATATATATATATATATATATATATATATATATATATATATATATATATATATATATATATATATATATATATATATATATATATATATATATATATATATATATATATATATATATATATATATATATATATATATATATATATATATATATATATATATATATATATATATATATATATATATATATATATATATATATATATATATATATATATATATATATATATATATATATTTATATATATATATATATATATATATATATATATATATATATATATATATATATATATATATATATATATATATATATATATATATATATATATATATATATATATATATATATATATATATATATATATATATATATATATATATATATATATATATATATATATATATATATATATATATATATATATATATATATATATATATATATATATATATATATATATATATATATATATATATATATATATATATATATATATATATATATATATATATATATATATATATATATATATATATATATATATATATATATATATATATATATATATATATATATATATATATATATATATATATATATATATATATATATATATATATAAAGACTGTTGTACAAATACGTGTACTGAGAAAAATACGTGTAGAGACAATGTATGACAAAAACACGAAATTAAGTGATTAGGGATTTATGTGAACTTAAGACTGATGTGTTAAGTAGGATGAAGAAGAGCAATCAGATCTTGGTTTTGGCACGTATAATGACAAGGTTTAGAAAAACAATATTTATTGCAAATGTGAGTGTAAGACGTGGTAAAAGAGGACCAAGGAAAGTATGGTCGGATCAGTGTATACACATATACAAAAAGTAATTAATTCTATTACACGAGTTAGCTACTTTACCTTGCGGTTTAAATATTTTTTTTAGTTATTAAAGATTTTCTATACATCTAAATCTCAAAGACTTTTCGATATTATTCATTATGAATGCTTTTAATGTTCACAATTCGATTACATATATTAATTGTGCCCTTACGAAATATTGGGTTGATAAAAAAGTTTGGCCCACTTTTTATACAAAAATTGAAGAAAGTTTTTATTTACTAAAAATTACATTTAATCTATGTGGTATGTACCGTTCTGTTGGATGGCCTTTGTACATCTCTCTGGTAGCTGTCTTGAGGTTTCTGGCTAAATAACTGATCCTGGTGATTTTTCAAGTCTTCCAAGGAAGAAAAGTTTTTATTATCTAAGTTGTTTTGAAATGATCTAAATACATGATAGTCGGAGGGGGTAAAGTCGGGAGAGTACGATGAATGGACCAAAATATCCTAGTTAAATTGTAAAAGTTTGTGTCAGTTGGCCAAAGGCACGTGTGATCTAGCACTGTCTTGATGGAACGCAATGCCCTTTCTGTTGGCTAATTCAGGCCGCTTCTGGTCGATTGATCGCTTTAATTCACTTAGTTGTGAACAGTACTTCTCCGAATTAATGGTCTGATTTTCAGGTGACAGCTAATAAACGATTCCCTTCTAGTCCCACCAAATGCATAGCATAACCTTCTTCGGGTGTAAACTGGCTTTGGCACTGGTTGAAGGGGCATCACCGCGCTTAGTCCATGATCTCTTACGCTTAGCATTTTTATACACAGTCCACTTTTCATCACCTGTAACCATCCGCTTTAAAAATGGATCGATTTTGTTGCGCTTCAATAGCAAGCAGAAATTCTGTCTATCAATTTTTTTCTCTGTTAACTCTGCGGTACCCATACATCGGCCTTGCTAACCATTCCAATTTGACGTAATCGCCTTGATACTATTGACTGGTTGATTCCAAGAATTTCTCCGATCTCTCGAGTTGTTCTATGTCAATCACTTTCAATTAGCGCCAATATTTCGTCGCCACCAACCTCAGACGGTTGTCCAGAACGTGGTGCTTTGCTAAGATTCAAATTGTTTTCGCAAAACTTTCTGAACTACTTACGGCACGTGGAAGCGTCAACAGCACCATCACCGTACATAGTACATATCTTATTTTGCGTCTGCGAAGCATTCTTACCTTTCCGGAAATAAACAAGGATAATATATCGAAATTACTCCTTATTTTCTACCAAAATGTAAAAAAAACACAACCAAATAGCACCATTTTTCCCAAGTACTTGTAAAAATTCTTTTTGTAAAACACCATCAAAACTTTACACGTGTGAAGTTAATAACACTTCGGTTTTACGACACGCCATCTAGCGCCAAAAACGGGACGAACTTTTGCATCAACTCAATATTTCATAAACATCTTTAAGAAATATTTAGTTTTTTTAGTATAATATAACACAATTTCCACCCATCACAATGCCTTATTCTCGACACTTATGATAATATGTTGAGAGTATATGAGTCAGGTACTCTTCCACGCCGATCATATGTTTTTTTTAAACCTTCCACATTATACGGATTTCTCCTATTTATTACATGTGGGCCTGATTAACTTTTATTTACATAACTGAATACTAGGGAGGGTTATTCTCGTAGTGCTAGGCGGTGTCAAGAATATATCCTCTGTGTCACTCAATTAGTAAATTATCTAGAAACCACGCGTTACTAAGTATGAAGACATCACATCGATTTTGTTAGTTAGTGCGTAGAAAATATAATTTTTGCACGGTTATAACTATCGGGAATATCAAAAACTAAATTCCTCTTATATTGCGGGACAATTAAAATTACATTGCAGTATATTTAATATGAATAGTGCGATGGGCAGTAACCTTCTTGATTCGAGGCTTCTTTGATTACATATCGACATCATTTTTATATGGTGTTATATTCGATATTCATTGCAAATATGGCTGAAAGGCTTGGTAGAGGAAGACAAAATAAAATATGGTTGCATCAAGTGAACGATATTTTGAAAGAAATAAATTTAAAACTTCAGGGAAATCGTAGGAGTTGTATGAGAAGGTGTATGAATGTAGATGAAGCGGAAGGTATGTGTCTTGATTGGAAAGTGAAGTGCATGGCCGCGCAATAGCACACTGGACTTTCATGCGGAAGGTCCCCGCGCTATGTTACTCCCTTCGAATGAAGCAGGCATTTTATCCACCTTAATATTCGGGGGTATAAGGATATTTATGACTTTGGTCGTACATATTCTTTAAAAAAAAAAAGAAATAACATACCGGTGTGCTCCGATAGTCTCACTTTGGTGTGCCATTAGATCCAGTACATCGGTGTGACCGGTGAGTTTACTGGTGTTGAGCGGCTTACTAACTTAAAATCAAACAAAAAACCTACAGCACTGCTTCACTTTCCAACTGAATTGACGTTGAAATGGTGAGAGGGTCCTCAACTACGAGGATCAACAACGACGACGACGAATAGGAAAGTCTGGCACTCAACCCTTTTTTACCTACTCCAACAGGGAAAAGTTATAATAATATGTATGTGTGTAAGTGAAAACGAGATTTCATTTCGTCAAGCATCTTCAGAGTTGAGAAAGAAGTTGAATATTTTTCAAGGAGAGAAAATTTTGAAGTTAGGTTAGCGAGCACATAAGCCAATGGTGAAACTTTTAATACTTACAAATCCACCACGAGCACGGAGTCATAAATCAACACGTCTATTGATGTTTAATGTCACGGCAAGGATGTTGTAGCTCAAAGAATTGAAAAGCGTTACGAGAAGATGTTTACAACGTTTGTCCTAGTAAACGAGAAATGTGTTGTGTCTAAAATAACTTTTTGATAAAATAATAATAATAAATATAGATTTATTGATAGCTACGTAGTATGTACATATGTGTATATGTATAATAAATACATTCCTAAATCGCACATATACAGAAAATACATTTAAGAAAAAGCTATCAAAAAGACTGGGTTCATCTCATAACACCCCCCGGCCGAAATACACCCCGCCAATATAGGACGAGCTCGGCCGCGAGGACGTCAGATGATTTCCTGCCCACACCTATAAACCTATATATTTATAAAAATGTAGCTTAAAAAACCGAAAATTAGTGAATGACAGAAAAAATAAAAATGTACATCCACAAATACCACCGCACTGTCAGTGAAAAAGTCCAAACTTTATCAAAATATAATCACAAATGGAAAATGGTGTTTACACATACAAACAACAATATGAAAAATTAAAATATTGTAGATAAGCAGTAATATAAAAATAAATGAGAAGAGAACATACAAACATGCATAAACAACCCCCGATTCACCGCCAGCGAAAAGAGAGAATGCAAATACTCGTATGAGTCCAAATCACAACAAAAAATATCCCTTAATATTCTTTAATGGTACGGGCAACTAATTCCAGCTTTTGCTGGCTGAGTATGAGACGGGTCCTTCAAATAATGTTTGATAATGATTCGGGATGATTAAAAGAGTTTCTGCGCTTCTATTTTCATTGCTAGTAAAATATCTAGCCCAATAAGCCAAAGTCGGATTTATAAAAAAATGTTTCAATTTAAACAATGAAGTTTTTCTAAATATTTCATTGATAAGTATTTCCAGGATTTTCACTGCATCTCACATGGTCAAAATTCATTGATAAGTATTTCCAGGATTTTCACTGCATCTCACATGGTCAAAATTAAGGAATGTGGGAAAAAACATTCTCACATAACTTTCGATTACGTTATGCACCTTACCAATTGCTATCTTCTTTCCTTGTTAATTTTTAACAATTTAGATCTTTTTACTACATTAGAGACGACAAAATAATTTATTATGTCTTCTTATTGAATACACCACTTTTTTTGTAATTTGTATTATTTTTGCACATGGTACAATTCGATGTTTTTATATGCTGACTCGATTTTAATTAATCTATAAGAAAATAAATGTTTTAGAAATATTAAGATTTTTTTATAAAGGTTTTTTATAGAGGTGAAATTTGCTTTGTGTTCTGCTTTGGTAACCTGTATATTTTATATTTTAAGCATACACCTGCTATTTTAAAATCTTCAAAGATATTGAAAAAGCCTTAAGTATGATTACAAATAAATCAAATTTAAGACGGACCGAGACACATCAAAATATTTCTATAGTTTACGATACTTCTAGTACATACAAAACAATTTGATGGATTTATAGACATACTCGTATTGGTAATGTTTTTAACCTATAAAATATTTGAAAAGACTGAAAAAAATAACAGTTTTGGCTATTTATTTAGTCACCATCAAGAATCAAGTAAATTCTCATCTGTAATATAGCCTCAAAATCAACTTGTTATATGTCTACCTCCTGGGAAAAATATATTGGATATTCTTACCCGATGCGACTGCTAGTATGGATCATTCCACGTGAGTGCAATGGGGTTAAAATCGCTCACAAGGTGTAAGACCGATATCTTTACTGTCATCAGCTATCTGGTGAACTCACATTGCTCTCGATCCAAAAAGGTTGGCGGGATCTCAGCCAAGTCGGAGGAGAGCAGGAAGCCTCAATAGTGCAAGGCATGTGTACTATAACTGTGACAACTGAGAATGATTCAGCTATACCACAATCTTTGTGGAAGATCAACTCCATGGAAAAGCTCGTTAGGATCACTCACAAGGTGAAGGAACAATTCCGTTGCTGCTAACAGTTATCTAGTGAGCTCAAATTTTTCTCAACTAATCGTTATTCCTCAATCTGTAAAAGTCATCAGAATTTAAAGCGAGTCAGAGAAGAATAGTTGAGAACGCGCATTCAATTCCTCAAATGAATCAACGAAATGTTATTGAAGAATTAATAACGCAATATTTGTTGAAAAAAATGACCTAAAGAATACAATACACAAAAATAGAGTGCTAATGGGGGTGTGAGTTAATGAGAAAATTAATATGAAGGAAAAGGGAAACTTTTGTTGAAAAGAACCAATAATTGAACGCGATTTCCAGTGATTTCTTAGATGAAGTGACTGGGATGAAGGGTAAGTATAATAACCACGGAGTTCAGCCTCCAAACTTTGAGAAAGTTTACCCGTAAAATCGTAAATATTTTCCAAGTAACTGGAAATTGCTTGAGCATTCAGAAACAGAGGTGGTGAATATAATTTATTTATCTTTTTTAGATCTCAAAATCAATATTTAATGCTAATTTCCGTCTCTTAAAAAGAACTAGAGATAAATTAGGTAGTAACTTATGCTACCATAGTAATATTTATTGCGTTAAACATAATACTTTGTCTTGATAATCTTTAGTTCTTCGAAAATTAAGCCAGAACTATCCAAGGGTGAATAGAGCTCGTGGTTTGAATCGTTGCCAAGAATGAGAGTACGAGTAAGTTAAGATTATAATGGCAAAATGAATCAAATGTACAGCTGGTTAAAAACATGAAACATTCAATGACGCATGACGTGGTGCATTTCGACATAGTTTTGTAAGACTTAATTGACATACTTTGTTTTTTATAATATTGTAGTTACTCAAAGATGACTAGGATTTTAAAAGGCTCAAATTTGAATTGAACATACATCTCAATACGCTCTGTGACTTACGCGGTTGGCGAAAATAATCTTCTCGAAAACAACTTTTTTACAAATATATCTGCTAATCTACAACATTTTCGTTCTTTACATATTTCCATGATTCAACAGGAACAAAGTGTTCTATTAAATATGCCAATGGTATTATGTTGATTCACATGAACAGAAGGAAGGACTTGATAGGAAGGAAATATAAATAAACAGGGTTAATATTTGTATTAATTTGTTAGCGTCCTTTTTTCTGCATGATATAAATGATTTTTTCAGTTGCATTTCCTTTCAATTAAAAATCCTCGATGGGATGTTAATTAAAGGATGATAAAACAAATATCGAATCGAATCAAGATAATTTAGAACACGTATTTTTGTGAAAATTATTTCATGAAAAATGTTTGATGTCTTCCATAACCTATTTGGTAATATATCAGTGTCCAACCTAGAGGTTACGAGCTCGACTCTCGCTAGTATCCAATTAAAAAAAGTGTTAGTCTGGTTTTCCCTTAATACGTCTTCAAAGTCTTTTTAATCGGTTGGAAAGGTTCGTCATTTTGCAATAAATCCATCAGGTTGCACTATTTACATCGAATTTGTAATACAATATTATTTCACATATTATAATTAATTAAAAATGAGACGATTCGTTAACATATCGAGAAGAAAGATCGGAACGTTAAAATGCTTAGCAAGTTAATTACTGTACAAACAATTATAAGGGGGTAATGAAAAAGTTCACACAAGCGTATTTTTAATGTATCGTAAACCTCTTTAATTTTTCTCTTTTAAATTTTGGATTTAAAAAACATTTGTTATATTAGAAAATTCTCTCAAGAGTTGAGGAAATTCTAATGTATCTAAAATCATTGAGCTTACATTGTTTTGTTTTTAAATAAGTACTGAACCGCTCCATCACTCGACACTGAATGAAATAGTGGATGTCAAAGATTGTCACATATTTTTTAATTGTTTGATTTGTTTACGAATTGAAATTGTATGTTATATACATATAAACATTATTTTTAACAGTTAAATCCTACGTTATGCACCCACATACCTACATAAATATGTGACTGCAGAACTTAGATTTACCTAGAGTTGCGCAGCAAACTATGAAAAGAAACATATATTACATAACTTGAAGTCACTGAATGAGAAGAATAACTGGTAGATAAATACAATGGCAATAAACTCATCACACCGAATAAGATTATTTGAAACTTATTTGTACAAAATCTAAAAGTTTTTAGACATTGTTGGCATATTTAAAAGTGATTGATAAAAATATTCGAGTATAAACCTT
Source organism: Odontocerum albicorne (assembly GCA_949825065.1). Lineage (NCBI taxonomy): Eukaryota > Metazoa > Arthropoda > Insecta > Trichoptera > Odontoceridae > Odontocerum > Odontocerum albicorne. The sequence goes on along the minus strand of OX463839.1, from coordinate 20,150,993 downwards.
AAGGAGTGGTATATATTATATGTTAAAAATATACTAGATTATGTGGATGTTGATATAATACGTCAATCAACAATTCCCAAGACTAACCAACAGATAGCGCCTCTAATAACAAATCCATAAAATTTTCAGTTAGTACCAGCCTTTAGAAGTTACGTGTCAAACTTTCATGACATTTCAACATTGTGTCATTGCGTTACAGTGGTTTTAGTGACGCTATTTTCGCTATTTTCAAAACAATGAAAAAAAAAACAAATTTCGTTTGTTGATAAAACATTGCTTTTTAATGGGAAAAAATACCGTTCAAACTCAACGATGGCTTGACAAGTGTTATCCGGGCTCTGCTCCGTCGAAAACAACCATTTGTCGGTGGTATGCTGATTTCAAACGCGGTCGTACTGACATAAATGATGCTGAACGCTCTGGTCGTCCAAATGAGGTTGTTATACCAGAAAAAATAAAAATAAAAACTCAAAATCGTGATGGGAAATCGCAAAGTAAAGTCGCGTGAGATAGCTGACATCCTGAAGATATCATTTGGTAGTGTTTACACTATTTTGCATTTGGTCATGAAAAAGCTTTTTTCGAAATGGGTGCCGCGTTTGCTCACAATAGAACAACAACGCATCGATGATTCAGAGCGCTGTTTGGCACTGTTTACGCGAAATAAACAGAAGTTCTTGCATCGGTATGTGACAATGGATGAAACTTGGATCCACCACTATACTCCGGAATCAAATCGGCAGTCAGCTGAGTGGATAGCAGCCGCTGAAAGTCGTCCGAAGCGACCAAAAACTCAACAGTCGGCCGGGAAGGTCATGTCCTCCGTATTTTGGAATGCACATGGTATAATATTCATCGATCACCTTGAAAAGGGAAAAACCATCAATAGCGTACATATATTACACAGCGTTATTGGAGCGGTTGAAGGCAGAAATTGCAAAAAAACGGCCCCATATGAAGAAGAAAAAAGTTCTCTTTCATCAGGACAATGCACCGTGTCACAAATCGATGGTAACGATGGCCAAATTGCACGAGTTGAACTTCGAATTGCTTCCGCACCCACCTTATTCTCCAGATTTGGCCCTCAGTGACTATTGGCTGTTCGCAGACCTCAAAAAGATGCTCCAGGGAAAGATATTTGGATCCAATGAAGAAGTGATTGCCGAAACTAACGCCTATTTTGGATCCAAAGATAAATTGTTCTACACGGCTGACATAGAAAAGTTAGGAAAGCGTTAGAACGAATGTATCGCTCTTGAAGGAGACTTTGTTGATAAATAAAGAATAATTTTGGCCAACAAATGTTTTTTTAGTAGTTAGTCTCTCGACTTATTGATTGATGCGTTACATACAAAGATAAAATATTTATATAATGTACTTCAAATATCAGAAAATCATCTTCACCCTAACAAGAAATAAATGAAGAATATATTAATAAACTAGACCATATTCCCCTCCCTTGTATAAAGCCACTAAATGCAGAATCCAAATGATCAAACTTACTACACAGACTAGCGGTGGGATAACAAGGTGAGGTTAAGAGAGTTTAAAATTATTAAAGCTCTCGTAGTTGGTTAGGAAACTGGATGTAAATTGTTGCATGGGGAAATTTTGAAACTATCCGCCACATTGTGCAACAGAATAATTAAAATTGTAATTGTGCTCCCCTGATGACGAGGTGAAAGCCTTGAAACCGGTAGGGTTATTCCGTTACAAAAAGTGGAATAAATGGTGTTTGATAAAAACAAATTACAATGTATCTAAACCTCCACAAAGTTAATGCCTTAAATATAAATAATATAGTCTGTAAATAGTTGGCAAGAAATGAATTGCTCTAAATGAAAAATAAAATTTTAACACTAATCCTAATATGACTTTAAACACAATAATTAATATTATTGATCTATTAGAAATATTTCCTTCTAGCTCATGTGAGTAGAAGTTCTTAACCAAAGAAGTCATCTTTTTTCTCGGAGGTTTTCGTTATCGCTCATTGAATCTCTGACGTATCAATGTTTGACGTTGACGTTTAATACGACATTTTGTTGAATATTTTCGAAAATGTAGTAATTATAGTATGCAATAAAATGTCATAAAAGCTTATATCTTTTGGGGTATTAACTTATAATTTTTTGGAAAGATCTCTTATTAGTGTATAATATTGAAAATTGTCAATAATAACGTAAATCAATATCAAACAACCATAAATGACGAAAAATTTTTGAAGAATTTATAAATAAGTGCTAAAAATACTTTGGCTGTAAGATTTGGCTAAGAATGCTTATCAATATAAACTGGATTCTCTTTTCTAAATTGGCGCTAGCTGGTCCGGATCTGCATTGCACGGATCATTAGCATTAACAATGACCACTAAATCAGAAATGCCCCCTCTACGACCGAATATATGTGTAAAATTCTTTCGTGGCCAAAATTTTGTGAATGTTATTACAATGGCATACGTCCAAATACTTTATTGGGATGTTGTTTTGTATAAATTCTGACCATACGAACAAAATTGAAAATGCAATTCGAAGAACCTATGTAAGTATACGAGAATATAACGTGTACTTTTACTTTGCTGAATAAAGAACAAAACACTTCCCTCACTTCATGCAAAACAAAAAATTGTTAACAGGATAACCAGATTTTTTTTTCATAAGAATTTAATTTCAATCATAAAAACACATTCTGTGTATTTCCTGTCAAGTTATTTCCTTAACGTGTTATAATATGTTATAATCACTCAGAGTTTCCTCAAGCGTAAACAAGCTTCTTTAAACGGTATGAGATGTAATGTTTCGACTTCCATGGCCAAAGTTACACGCCTGTCTTCCAGCCCAGGGATTGTGGGGTCGATTTCGGTTTGGTTTTACTTAGAACTTGTCTTCAATATGGCAATAAACACGCCAGCTTGTACTGCATATATGTATAACAATTATGTAATACAAAATTATTGATTCCATTTTCAAAACGTATCTTTGTGAAACAGAATTTTGCACAATTATCAATATTAAATGTGAAAAAAAAACATTGGAAATCAAGTCGGATTTACATTGGACACGGTTCAAAATAAAATCTAGCGCGGAAAATTCGTCTGATCCGTTTAACTATAATTATTTAAAATTCATTATAACTATTAAGTAATAACTTTCGGAAAAAAAAGATCAAACTATGATACGTTAATTTAACTTTTGTTTTCTTTATTCTCACTGAAGAACTAGGGAATTTAATCTTTCAGTAATAAATTTCGTCTTTTTAACGCTTGCATCATCCCAAAAGTAACCTATGAATGTAAATCCTGGTGCATATTGAGAACAAAGACTGTTGAAAACGAATGTATACGATATATCCAAGACGTGCGATGGAAAGACAAGAACGAGTGAAATGCTCGAAGGAAGAAAACTATATAGCCTGTCATCACACAATCGATTATGGGCAGGCGCCTCATTCGGCGCGGCCGAATCTGCTTGGTCTTAAGCCCTTGTTCCGGTTATCTGCTTCTTCAAGCTCGTTGGCTTCTGCCACCTTAGTAGACCGCTGGTGACTGTCTCTATACAATACTCGGAGAAACTCTTAGTGGCCGGCGTTACATGGGATGGAACAAAGATGCTGACCTAGCTAGGTGAAATGAACTTACGCCCTCCTCGTGCATGGGGCGAATTTTTGCGATACTAGTAAAATTCTTAAATGTTTTATTTTATTATATTTCTTGAAGTTCTGTCTTGGAAAAATAAGGACAGTCCCCTTGATATAGTTAATAAGACGCCAAGTTGATAACATTTTTTTACAAAAGGTTCCAATCTTATTTTCATTCAAGATTCATTTAAATGTCTTTCTGGCTGGTTGAAACAAATTGCCGCATGGCAATAAGCCCGCCAAGTTGTATTGTATACAATGGTTATGAAACACAATATAAGACTACCACAATTCTTGAAAATTTTGTTTAGGTAGAACAGTTTCCAAATAGTACTCAGATCCCTGTTGTACATTAAAGGCTTCAATCACCTTTACATACAATATTAAGGTATTTCCAATTGTTATTGAGCTTCCCATATTCAGTTTATAAATAATATTTATCCTATTGATCACTGTTTGTTCTTCCACAGGGATGAATACATTCATACTCAGTGAGTTGTGTGCTGCAGTCAAATTAACTTCATTCAGATGTCAACGAGTTTTGAAAACAATAACTCTTTGAAAACTATGGACAACAATTTTTTTCGATTATTTATTACTAAAACCTTGGAGAGTGAAAATGATCACCGATATTCTGAACAGACCAAGTGAAGAATGCATCAGGAATACACTGCTCTAGAAATTGTAGAATATTGAAAAATATTTATAAAAATTATAAGTGATTGAACATGAGAGAAATCATTTCACAACAAAGCATCAAAACATTAAGAGAAATCATTTATAAAATAAAAGGATTTTTGTTATTTCTGAAAAGTGATAATTTTTTAATTTGCTTCTCAGAAGTGTTTGTGTATTTAGTATTAGCTAACGGGTTCATCCAAGATATTTATTTTTTATTATCTATTACTTCAATAGAGCTTGTTCAGACACTATACGAGTAAATTTATATCTTTGGCATAACCAATATCTAACTATTCACATAATTGGTAGTGGAGAAAATACCATTTTATTTAATTTCTTTAAAGTAGACCACAGGGTGCAACGTTATCTATGTATTAAAAGCTTGATCAAGTTTTAAATTTGATGTTAAAATAATTGATCTCCATTTTTGTCTCGTGGATAAATAAAGATGAAATTTTAAATTGAACAGGACATTAATTAAATTTTCTCCAAAACTTAGTTTCTCAAAACAATCAATCAAGCAGTATAACTTTATAGATAGATGCTTAAAATTTCCTTAATTTCTGAAGTTTTGGGACGGGTAATTATTTTGTGGAAACTCTAAATAATTTCATAACTTGCGTTTTTAGATTATAATATTGATTTTAATAGTCATAGTCATAATTCTTTCATTATTAACTATGATTTACGCAAAATAAAATACCATCAACAGCACACCAAAATTAGAATTTATTTGTTTTTCATTTCATTTTAGATGGATTTAATATACAACAGTTTGCAATAAAACAGATGCTTTGTTTTTGGAAAGTGGTAACACATGTGTAGTTATTGTTTGATTCCTTTTTCATATTGTCCAAAACACATACATAATTTTAATTGAAAGTACAATAAAAAAACAATGTAGAAAGCCTATTGTGTATATAGAGAACCACTTCACCATTCAAAACCACTGATGAAGTGATCTTGAACATCTCTTGAACACCAATTTCATTTATGTGTTCTTAATCATAAAACACTCAACTGAAACAATATTATCGATATGTGTATAATATTGGTAGTGTGTTAATGATTAATCACTTCGAAGTGAAGCAAAAAGTACAGTAAATTTTCTTCGTTATCTTCCTTGATTTTAACAGATCCCGCCTTTATTTCCTGGTTTTATTTTAATGTTTGTTTCGATTGGTAATTTATGTATAACGCTTCTTCCTAATCTAAGTTTTTAATTCATGATAAACTTGGAGATCAATGCTTTCTGTAAAAGTTTTGTCAGTTGTGTTTAATACCTCGTTCATAAGGTCATATATTAAAATGATTTTTTATAAGTTTTTAATTGTGTCGAATTTTATCAACATAACATAAAATTACCACTGGAATTTTTAACAATCTATTACTCGAGTACTATATAAAGAAATACGATGAAACGTATATTTTTTTTTCAAAACATGTTTTATCACAGCATATGAATTCAAGAACAATGTGTCCATTAAAAAAAATTGATGATAAAAGTGAAGAAAGTTCATTGAAATTCAATACTAGTTTGTCACAAAGTCATTTTATTATTTTTTTTATACATTTATAAAATAAGATGCCTAGAAAAAACCAATTATATACAATAAATGTTAAAAATAAACAATTTATTTAGCTAAAAAAATTAAAGTACAAAATGGTGCACTAGTATGTTATAGTTATTAGTATACTTTGACGTACAAGGAGAGGTCAACAAATTCGCAGGTTGAAGGGGAAAAAACATTTTTTTCATTTTTTTCAATATATTCACCATTAACTCTAAATTTTTTAGAACTTTGAATGCACTTATAAAAAAAATTGAACATGAAAACATGAAAAACACGAAAAAAAATTGTCCTCAAAATAAACCAACATTGCACTTTTAACTTCTTCATCGTCCGTGAATTTCTTCCCTCGAAATTCTTTTTCCATGTTTGAAAATAAATAATAGTCAGACGAAGCCAGGTCTGAGCTGTAGATGGGGTTGATTTAATATTTGGAACGCACAGTTGTGAAGAGCAGCTCATAATTGCTTTTGAGCACAGGTGCATTGTCATGGAAAATCAGCACCCCTTTTATCTATTTTCCTCTCCTTTTCTCCTTCAGAACTTATTTTAACTGCATCAGCAGACCAGAATAGTACTTTCCAGTTATTGTAATGCCCTTATCTTTGTACTCTATCAGCCCTATGTCTTCCGCATCCCAACAAAATTATAACCATATTTTTTGCGACACTTGCGATTGCAGCCAATAGCGACACTTTGTACTTCTTACTCTTAGGGCGCTGTATGCCCTTTTCATGCCACTGCATGGACTTCTGCTTTGACTCAGGTTCATAATGATGAACTCAAGTTTCAACTCCAGTAATAATTTGGCTCAAAATCTAATGTTTGTCGTTTATGCAGAGGTCCAAAAACTGTCGTGAACATTCGACGCGTTGTTGTTTTTAAAGTGGCGTGAGCACTCTGGGTACCCACACCGCACTAACTTTTGATATCCTTAGATACTGACGGAGGAAATACAAAATGGCTGTAGGTGATACTCTAACCATCTCTGCAAGCTGTTGTTTGTTTAGGCTTGCATCTTCCAGCACAAGTTTTTTTACTTTTTTGATGATGTTTGAAGAAGTGGCCTCAAAAGGCCGACCTGGTCGAAGGTCGTCTTCAATCGATTTTCTCCCTTATTTAAAAAGACTATGCCACTTGTAATATATAGTTTTTGTAAGGGAATAATTTCCGTAAGCCGCTAACATCTCTTTAAATTTTTCTTTGTTTTGTGAGCAATGTAATGATGGCTCGAAACTCAATTTTTTCCATACTTTGGATGTTATTAACGTTTCACATACTCTCCTGATGATATCTTAATCAATACTTTCAAATTTATACTAAAACTTGGCGATATACTTAGTCAATATTTGGAACATGCCCATGCGCAATATCACCCCCTCCATTAACTTCTTCATTTCGCGAATTTATTGGCCTACCCACGTAAGAAGATTTACTTTTGACAAATAACCCAAAGCCTACCAATATGAGACAGGTTATTACAAATATGTATACGTTTGTTTGAAGAGTGTTAAGAGAGTATGCAGTTTTTAATGAAATGAATATATTAAATAAGTATTTTTCTTTGATATATGTGGTATTATTTCAAATTTTGATAAAAAAAACTGTCATTATGCATCTAGTACTCGTATACTTAATGTATTCTCAATAAATGTAATCAACTCATCAAAACTCATAAGCTGAAATCATCCAAATTTGGGGGAATAGCTTTTAAAAAAACGGCAAGTTGAAAAAACTTACAAAGAACCTTGAGTATCTTTAATTTCACCAGAACATTTTAAGGCTCTATATTTACGATATTGAAAGGTTACCTTGGTGTTAGTCCACAAACTACAATCGAACTAATTATAATCTAACTAATCTATTATCACGTAATTGAAAAACAAATATACTATTTGCATCCGCTTTCTTACGGTAGCACATGAAAAACTACGAAAAATACAAAAAAAAAATAAACCTCCACAAGTTACTCACTACAAAATCGAGAGTCGTAATTAATGAGCTTTCCGACTATTGTAAAAAGTAACGAACGATCGAAATGAGTTCTAAGGCTTATATTAAATTTTAAAAACGTGTGCATTTTACTGCACCATAGATATTTTGTCAGTGGTTTGAGGGAATACCTTTTCCACTGTGGTGTCATATGTGTGTTTGTGTTATTTATCTATGTAATAGGTTAGTCAATAAGTTGTGAAAGCGACATCTATGGAGCAGTAGAAAAACCAAAAAATTTACGCCATTTTAATATTTCATCTTTCATAAGAACGTACTCAAAATTTCATTTCGATCTGTCATTCATTCTTTGTTTACAAGCCATTTGAAGTTGACGTGTCAGTGTATTTTTTAACAATGGAAAAATCCGAATATCGTGCAGTGATTAAATTCTTTGTTTTGGAAGGTTTATCGGCTACTGAGATCCATGCAAAGATGGTGAAAGTATTGAAGGAGTCTTCTCCTTCATTTCCCATCGTTCACCTATTGTTTTTGGAGTTTAAGCGTGGCCGTACAAGCGTTGAAGACGATCCACGCTCAGGACGTCCAAAAAGAGATCAACACCAGAAATCATAGCGAAAATACAGGATATGGTTTTGGAAGATCATCGATCGACTGTGGATGTGATAGCTGACACCATAGGCATCTGACATGGAACAATATGGAATATTTTGGCTGAAGTTTTGGGTTTCAAAAAACTGTGTGCACAATAGGTGCCGCATTTGCTAACAATGCAACAAAAACACGTTCGAATGCGACTTTCTGAGCAACATTTGGAGCAATTTCGAAAGGATAAAAAGGATTTTCTGCGTCGATTCATCACTATGGACGAGACTTGGGTTTACCACCATGATCCTGAATCAAAACAAGAGGCTAAGGAGTGGTGTGAACCAGGCACTTTGGCTCCGAAGCGAGTTCGTGTCCAGAAATCGGCCAAGAAGGTGTTAGCGTCAGTTTTTTGGGATGCAAAAGGAATTTTATTGATAGATTATCTCCAAACTGGTAAGACAATCAACTCTGATTATTATTGTGACCTTTTGGACCAGTTGGATGAAAAAATTTGTGAAAAAAGACCCGGTTTGCAGAAGAAAAAAATCATTTTTCATCAAGACAATGCACCTGCTCACACAGCTCAAAAAACCATCGCGAAAATCAGTGAATTGGGGTACGAATTGTTGCAGCATCCACCCTATTCGCCAGATTTAGCTCCCTCTGACTTCTGGCTGTTCTCACACCTCAAAAAATTCCTTCGTGGAAAGCATTTTTCATCAAACGAAGAGGTTATAGCCGTCGTAGAGGAGTATTTTGCAGGCCTTCCAGAAAGTCACTTCCGTGATGGGACAACAAAGTTGGAAGATCGTTGGACCAAATGTATTGATCTTATGGGAGACTATACTGAGCAATAAAAGTGTTTTCCTCCCAAAAAAAATGTATTTTCATTTCCGCTTTCAAAACTTTTTGACTAACCTAGTATTGTTGTAAAAAGTAAAACATATCGGCCAATTTAAACGTCGGGGGTTAACACGAATCGATTTACGTTGCGGTTTAAATTTTCTTGTTAAGCCACTTTTATTTGATAAAAGTCGACAGTACCTTAATTTAATCTACCTATCGACCAAAAAGAACTCCTTTCTAATTTGTTTTAGCCTACGGATAAAACTAGTTTGTCTCAGTTCTGCTATGTTATGTCTATTTTATTTTGTAAAATTTAAAATCTTAGATGTTTTCGTCCAGAACTTAGAAAACTTAAGTTTTACATTGAAAAGCGAAATGTTTTTCCTTTTTTCCAATACGGAAATCCAATTTGCTATGGAAAAACAACTTGTCTTATATTAATTTCTGAACCAATCATTCGATAAAAATTAAAACAAGCTGTTGCATAGAACATGTGAACAAATCATCCAGAAGACCTCAACCTTTTGTCGCCGAATAATTAATTTTAGAATTTTCTTTTAACCTAAGAACCAATTAAAGTGTTATTTAACGGATGCGTTGATAAAGTTTTTTTTTTTAAATAATCTATTTGGTAGAACCTATTTATTTAAGGCTTACGCTAAATATTTATAAAAAAACTTCATGTAAGTATCATAAATGATTTAAGCATGTCAATATTAAGCTTATAACATCAAGGTTCGATCATTATTTTTTTTTTCATTGTTATGGACCTGAACAGTTTTTGACCTATTATTTTGGATGCGTGGGATGACTTTTTTGCTATTATTTTATTTGAGACTTTTTTTGCTATTATTCATTTATTTTCTACGCGTCTTTCGTATTATTTTTTAACGTGGATAGATATGAAACAAAATAGTACTTAAGAAATGTAACCAGCGAAAATATGTTTAACGTGTGCGATATTCAAGGAAGATTACCATAGAAATTGCTGTAAACTGAAAGACATGTTTAATTGAAATACTTTTATTTTAATTTTTAAGCGTTTTTTGGTTACTGAATATAAAGTATAACAATTTAATCTTTAAAATAGGGTGACATTCATTTTTAAAAACAGGAATAAATTTGAATATTTTACACCAAAGGATACAAATCAAAAACTCTACTTTTTAAATTCACTTTGTTGTCGTTTCAGTCTTTTAACCAACTCATAGACACGTAATTCTAAATACTGACTCCGAATAACCCCCATCCCTGGACGGATATTTTTACCAGTAAATGTTCACAGTAGTTAATAAGACTATTGTATTTTCTTCTAAGATTTTCACAGCCATTTATTTCAATCAACTTGGGTAATTCTTCAAAAGCCACGTTGAATATGTTTTTGCTTGATGGCACGGTATTTAATTCATTTTTACGAGTAGGTCTCGCAGTAACTTGTTTATTATATACGGCAAGAGAATTTCCACATCTTGAATTTTTTTCTGAATCTTGCATAGTACATCCAATTTTTTTTAATTTGATTTTTGATTCACTGTTTCCAGCCCCCCTGGCTTCAATGCCTCAATTCTATTTTCCTTGACGGCTTGACGGCTGTGAACTTTCCCTAGTCAACTCGTTTTCTCTTTCTTGATATTCTCTATTTATGGACGATCTTACTTCCTGAAGATTTTGAATATTTTTCAAAATTCGATTTTTCATGTCTAGTTGATTTAACGCTTCCCGCAAAGCGGTCATTTCGAATACCTCTTTATCTTTACTATTGGGTCCCACAATTTCTTGAGTGGATTCATTCCTAAACTGCGATGTTGGTAAATCTTCCTTCCTGGGTGACAATGGCATGCATTGGCATTCCTGTAATAAAAAAATCACAATATAATTTCATTCGCTGAAATAACGTACATTTTTTTTTTATAAAAGTTATTTTTAAATAAATATTAATAATGATACTATTCAGGTTAAATATCGGAATACACACGTTAAAATTCGTAGGAGGTTGGTTATTAACAAGAACATTGAGAAAAACACTATTTTATAAAAATATTTATTAATATTTCAATGCAAAATTAATCCAACCTCCATTCTACCTGTGTATTTGAGATCACACAAATGATACGTTTTATAGGCTTATATGGAACGATGTTTATTGCAACGCGATTCAATCACTACGATTTTTATCGGATTTGTACTTTTGCATATAAAGGATCGAGTTTTGTTCGCATTTTCATAAACAACATATATTATGATGGTTGAATTTAACATATATATGGTCAAATTCATTGCGAGTCATATAATTGAATCTAATCTAAATTCAGAGGTTTACATGGAAAAATATATCACATAGTTTATTTGTTCTCGTCTAAATAAGGAAATATTTTATAAATTTGTGTCAATTCACAAAAAATAAATTTTGATAAAAAACGATATATTCAACTTATGTAATTTTATTTAAAAGAAAACTGAAATAAAGTTCCTATATACATACACGTAATAAAAAGTTGTATAAGCGTGGTTTCACTCATGAATGTGTTCAACGCCATTATGCAGCTATAGGTAACTTTTTGTTATAATTTAGGAAGCGTTTATGAATCTCTAATGTTCTACATAAAACCGTTATCCTATAATCGTACAAAAATAAATAAAATTACTATGAATTAGAACTTATAAAATCAATCAACGATTAGAATTTTTGTTTTACGATGATTTGGTTTAGGAAATACGTTCCGGAAAAAACTAAATAAATTACATGCATTGCTTAGCGAGTATTATAAAATTTTATTTTGATAAATAAATATAAGAAAAATACGCCATATCTAACTTTAATAATTGTATTAAAATGAAGTGAAACAAAGTTCTTATTTATAATTAAACCCATTTAAAGTTACGTAAGCGCGAATTAAAATAAAATTTAGATATAAAGGCGGTCGTGAAAAAGAAATACATGAACCCAAATTGTCAAAAAATATTAAAAACAATGGATAGACCGGGGTATTTACAATCGTATCAAAACAAATCTACTTCAAACGCTAATATCTTCTTGCACGGCGCTGAAACATGGACCGATAACGAGCAAGGATCAATTCCTTTGGAAAGAGATGTAGTGTTAACGTCGGATGCTGAGAATTTTGTGAATTTCCAGAAGAGTAAACATTTCCAAACTTCAGTTGTAAAATATGACGGTACGAATGTCCTCACGATGGTTCTAGCATGTAATGGGATTTTTTCAGGCACATTTCCAGAAGTGAAACAGAAAACCTATAGAATTTATGGTCATAGAAAATGTGTCAGGAAGAGGAAGTAGATGCAGAACGCCAGGAAGATATACTATAGTAATCGCATGAAGAATCTGACTGGGAAAAGTTTGAACACAAGTTGTGATGTATTGTCGAAACCTGTATCAGCGACATCTTATAGTTTACGACCCTTTCAGTAATGAAAAACAATGAGGATTATAAACTTAAACCCGCAGAAGGTCAGAAATAGTCTACAGGAAATATTGTGTTTTAGATACGAAAATATATTTTCGATTATTGTAATGATGTCTCACAAAACAAGTATATAAGCAATAAAATGAAGAAAAAAATAGCAATAACTTACCAAACATTCACAAGTTGCTGGGTGTTGATTCATCATAATGAACTTCAAATTAAATAAACATGAAATCTTATAACCAGAATTAACACTTTTTTTCGTTCACAAGATTCTCATAAATTTCAGTTAAATTATAACACGATGTACAGTGATTTACTCAAATGTTCGTTGTTGATCGGACGCAGGCAAGCACGAAACTGTTAGAATCACCCTGGGATCAAAGAATTTATACCCTTTTTTGAACAGGCATAACTGTAAAATTATGAAAAAAAGATAAAACATCAATTATGATAACATTAAAGGATAAGCAATCGGATTAGTATTGAAAAGAATCCTTTGTACTTGCAATGATTTTACTTATTTTTTAGAAAAGTTTGATGTATATCTTAATGCACAAACGTATCCTCGTGTACATACTTTGTAAACATTTTTATATTAATTTCTTGACTTTTGATTATTACATAAATTAATTTTTAAAATTTGTAGTAAGTACATACATATCGTCACATCAAATCTCCAAAGGGATAAGAAAAGAGAACATATACTTAAACTTTTCTATACAGGCACGCAATTTTTGCCTTCTCCACATTCATACATCACGTCATGCATAATATTATACTGTTCATACTCGTAACTGTCTTCTTTCCAATTCCAGACCATTTAATTTAGCCCCGTTTTCTTTGATCTACCTCTAACATGCGCATCTTGCACTTCTGAGTAACACTCGCTTAGTTATTCTTTCGCCATTCATTCTCTTCACATGTCCGAACCATCCTGTAGCGCGTTTCTTTATCTTACCCAAAATAACCATTTTCTCCATGGGTTAATTTCTTATGCCTTTACTCCGTCTGCATTGACACGTTGACATTCCACAAAATGTTCATAGTGTACGAATCTCCATAGCATTAATTGAACTTTTATCATTATTCTACCCAGGCCAGGTTTCATTTCTACACTATTTCATGCTTAATACTTGAACCATTATTTTAATGATATATTTTGACTAGGGATGAGAGTAATTATATAACTTATGTTGAAGTTATAATAATATATAAATTACTTTTATAGCGTTTTCCCTCAATGAAAAAGTGACACCAGAAGCGTTTTACTAGAAATATTAAAAAAGTAGTTCATAAGCGCCACTTAAAAATACGAGTACATGGAGTGGTGTATTTAAAACTAGACTGTATAATAAACAAAAATCCACCGTTCCCTAAAATATCATGATTAACATGATGTTGCCTCAGATGCTTTGGCAAATATCTTGATTAATAATATGTATCGACGATGAAGAATGATAAATCAAATTTAATTGGTGAAGTAAATTCCCATGGTCTTTGGTTATCACCTGAATATTTTTTTTAATAAAAATGTAATACAAAAGTTAAAAAGTTCTAATAAGTTGCATTGAATAATTTAAAAAATTAACAGCCCCTGAACGGTTGATATCCCTTGTATACGAATACTTAATTGTACTTTCAGTTAATGTAAAATAAACAAGATTATTATTTTTCTGGAAACTTATTTGTTCTTCTGAAAATATTTATAATTTCTATTATAATCTACCGAAATTCCACCGTTCTCGGAACAGTTCTAATTAGTTATGAGAAAAAATCCTTAACTTTTTTTTATTGTTGAGTAACAGGATAATGCGCTACTAAATTGAAAGTATAATAAGATAGGAGAATTTGGTAATTAACACAACTTAGTGTAGAGATATATGATTTAAAACCTCTTATTAGTATAAACCATATAAAATAATTTTAAGAAGAAATGTGTATAGGTATTTAAGATAAAAACACAACGTTTCATTTAAAGCTCTAGCAGGTCTAAAGGTTTCGTCCATAAATTATTATTTTGTTTTATATAACATTATTCTTTAATTTAATTATAATATTAACTTACTTAGAAATTTATCCAACCATAGGTAAACTTAAATGTGTAAAAATTTATTCTAAATGCAAAAATAAATGTTAAAAAAGTTTTTATGGAACCAACAACTGATATTTTGTTTTGGCTCAATAAACAGGAAAGTATATGCTGATGTTAAAACATAAGACATAGAATTGAATAAAATGTAATCTTTGTATAAAAAACAAATTTGCAACTGTTTAATGAAATACGAGTAGTATCCAGGCATATCCAGAAAGTAAGTGTACTGAATTTTTGTAGGTTACAATTTTTTTTATTTAAACAAAAAAATTACGTGGTTACCGTAGTACATATAATATGTAAGCTATTTTTCGACCTAGTCGCCATTTCTCTAAATGCAGGTGGTGAAGCGGGGTATCAACTTTTTGATGCCTTCCTCGAAGTAGTTTCCCGCCAACCCCTCCGTCCACTTCTCCACCTCCTCCTTTACCTCCTCGTCGGTTGAAAACCTTTTTCCACCCATGTGCAGCTTCAGGAAGGTAAAGAGATAGTAATCTGAAGGTGCTAGGTCAGGGAAATGCGCGGGATGGTTCAGGACATCCCATTTAAACGAGGCGAGCAGTTCCTTCGTGGCGTTGGCCGTGTATGGTCTGGCATTGTCGTGCAGCAGGCAGACTCCCTTTGTCAGCATGCCTCTCCTCTTGTTCTGAATCGCCCTCCGCAATTTTTTTAGGGTCTCACAGTATTTTGCAGAGTTGGTGGTCTGCTGTATTTATGGGATGATGTATTTTCAAAGGCAAACGAAAAATTACGTCTAGTTAAAGAGTGGATGGACTCACATTTATTGACTCTAAATTCCCAAAAAAACTAAATACATCACATTTAGCATTTCTACAAGAACTCAAGCACCTACAAATAAATACATAACACTTCACACTTGTTTACCCTTGACTTGCTGTAATTGTGTTTCTTTGGAAAGGGTGTATAGTATAAAGTATCTTGGAGTTTTTGTTTGTCAGTTTCTTCGCTGGGAGGTCCATATTAACGCTTTGAGCACAAAAATCAGAAAACTAAGATACATATTCCGTATGATTCGAAATGTGCTCACTGAAAATATTCTTAAAGGTATATACTTCGCCATATGTTAGTCAGCACTTTCTTACGGTATATCAGTTTGTGGGGATGCACCTTGACACAAAAACACATATTGCAGGTTTCCCAAAAATTGATTATAAAAATAATTAACATACTTCCTGCCCGATATCTCACGCGAAGCTTTTCAGGGAGTATCGGGTCCTGAACATAGGCGATTTACACCTCAAATCTATTCTCTGGCACTATCATCGAGAGGAAGGGAAGATGCAGACTCAGCAGAGACATATGGCAACTAATCGAATGTTCACCATCCCTAGAGTTGAAACATATTTTGCTCAAAGGCAATATGCCTACTTAGCTCCCATAAAATACAATGGGGTGCCGAATTCAATAAAGGCAAAGGGAGGAAAACTGTTTAGACAGTCGATCGAAGCGTGGTTGTTATTGCGACAGGAGTTTGAGTACTTGGTCTTGCAATAGAAATGTGGAAAAGGTTTGTGTAATCTTGTGGAAAAGGTTTGTGTAAGCTCTTGAGTGCAGTGTTTTTTGTTGTTTTATATTTATATTTTTATGTGTTTTTTATGATTATGTGCGGTATATTGTAGGATGAATGTTTTGGTCTATCTGGAGTGATAAAGTATGAGGAGTTTGATTTCGCGTGATGTATACATATGAAATTGAGGGTCACTGTTTGTCAGGTTGATGAGAATGTGCAACGGGGTTTTATGTAATCAAAAATCGGAAAGAAGTATCGATTTATTTTATCATGATATATGTCCTCAGTGGGATACAGGCAAAATCCTAGTTTACTGGGAACACGACAAATAAATGTCAACAAACCCAGATTCATTAAAATTGTGTGTCCAAATTAAATTACCTCTCATTTTTTCGCAAATTATGTATACTTCTTGTGATGTGTAAAATAAATAAATAAAATAAATACTTAGGAGCCGATGACCTCCGTTTCCAAACCGGAGATTACGGATTCAATTCCTGTTAGAACTCAATGTATTTTACATTACCAGTCTAGTGTTCGGTTAGGAAATCGTAAAACATATTTTTGATTAGTTAGAAGAAATTATCACATAATAATAAATCTGTCAGGTTATACTATATAACAACGGAAATATTAAACAATACAATACATTTATTTGAATATATTAAACATATTAAACTATACCATACATTACATTTATTGAAGGAAATATTTCTTTGAAGTTTATGGAAAAACTTAGTACATCAATGGAAGTAGTAGTTACTAGTATACTGTCGCTATAAAGTCGCTGTTTGAAAAACGCTAATGATGGTTCGAGTGTCACTTCTGAGATAGTTGTGGAATATCTGAGCTGTTTGTATGATATATGGAACGAAAAACTTGAAAACATATTTATCTCTAAAATACCCATTAGACCGGCATGATACTTTTGTACATATGATGTTAAGGTACTAATACAAATTTTTACTTGTTCTGAGATATTGGAGGAAAAACCCAGTTGCTTTGTATGGAACATTTGTTAGACGGAATGTACTTGTGAAATATTCATTTAATGGAATTGACATTTTATACATACAATTATACTCCCCTCGTACAAAACTGAAACCTGGAAAGTAAAAAAAGTTGTAGGAGCTGAATACATATGGTAGAAACGCGTGCTTTGCGAATAATATCGTGTGTTGATAACTGTTTGTTCTAGTCGAATTTTATCGATATATTAAAGAAGGAATCTTGAGATGGTTTGGACATATCAAGATAATAAGTTCTGAAGACTTACAATCCAAATATGTACTCGTATAAGTGGAATGAATAACGCAGGAATAGGAAGAGATAGGCTAAGAAAATAATGAAAATATATTGTTGATGAAATTTTGTCTGAGGGAAAAAGTAAGAAAGGTGAGAAATAGAATACTGTATTACGAGATACATAAAGTGTGGATGAGACAAAGCTATTTGTGTAAATAAGAAGGGGTTAAAATCTGTCATCTCTACCTGCTCCAAAATAATACGGCGAGATGTAAGATAATGTATGTAATTAGCTAAGAAATAATATACACTTTGATAACAATGAAACGTTATGTAACCAAACTTTTCACCAAATTCAGTGACATTAAACATTTTTTTCTCTGTACCTTTCGAATACGAATCAATCGACACCAAATGTAAATATGTCCCAGCGTATACAGGCATACCAATAAATTGCATATTTTGCCAGTTATCGGTCGATGTAATATCCATTCATCTTAATAATTAACCACTTAATTCAGGAGGGACCTGGTAATGGTATGAAAAAGTTTTTTGATAAATTCTGTCACGGAATGAGCTTATGTTAAATGATCTGCAAAAGCTTTTAGTGATGGATTGTCTCGGCGGGAATAGGGGCAAACGAAAGGGGAAGAATATTCACGGGAACAAATAATTTTGGGTAATGCGAATTGACTAATTAATGTTTTTGTTATTTAGAAATTTCGCAAAACGATGCTAAAAACACCTACTACGAAAGCATCTAGAAACGATTCATGGGCACCTGCGAGATTTTTCAAATTGTGTTTAAGTATATTTTGTAGAGTATTTATTTATTTACTAATATTTATTTATTTCATCCACGGCCAGAGCTGACCTTAGAATACATACATATCATCATTACGTGTCCCTTACAGGATAGGCAGAGAA
This sequence comes from Odontocerum albicorne, assembly GCA_949825065.1. Classification (NCBI taxonomy): domain Eukaryota; kingdom Metazoa; phylum Arthropoda; class Insecta; order Trichoptera; family Odontoceridae; genus Odontocerum; species Odontocerum albicorne. The sequence goes on along the minus strand of OX463839.1, from coordinate 20,132,495 downwards.
AACTGACCTCTATTTTATCCTTACATACAATTCTTCCCTCCTTCACATCCATACACCTCGTCATGCACAATCTTCCATTATTCATACTTCTCACTTTACCTTCTTTCAAAATCTGGTCCATTCGGTTCAGCCACGTTTTCCTCTATCTCCTCCACGCACACCTTGCACTTCTGACTTGTATATTTGCTTGGTCATTCTTTCAACATTCATTCTCTTTACATGTCTAAACCATCTTAAAGCTCATGCCTTCATCTGACTTAAAATAATAATATAAATAAATGCATTAATTTCTGATGTCTTTATTCTTTCAAACATTAACATTTCACAAAATTTTCTTAGTTCAAGCATCTTCACAGAATTTATCTTAGTCTTATTCTTCTTCTGCCAATTTCAAGTTTCACTTCTATACCACAATATTTTTTAGTTTTGCTTCTGTTTACATTACGCGGTTGTTGTATATAATATTAAGTGCCCCGTTTGCCTGGTTTCCTGCCGCTACCATTCTTTAGATGTATTTTTCAACTCGCCCATCACACGTAAATATACTGTCCAGATAACATAACTCATCAACCTGCTCCAGTTTTTCTGAGTTAACCCATACATCGCGCACACTTTTTACCTCACTTCTTTCTAGAGCCAAAACTTTTGATTTTGCTCCATTTATTTTCAAACAGGTTACTAGACTTCTCTCATATACGAGTAGCAATAATATCATAAAATGGTTGTATACAGTCAAATCTCTGCTATCCCAACATAAAATATAAATTCAAAACGACAGTCTCCAACAATATTTAGAAAATCTGTGAGATGCAAGTCTAAGCCACATTTAACATAATTGAATAAGTTATTTACTTGAAATGTGGATATTAATGGGCATATACAATGAAATAACAGGGCTGGGGAATTATGTTTCTGAAATATGTGGATGTCTCAAAGATTGTACGTGGAAAAATAATTAAATGGTAACAGAAAGTGAATAAAGGATATATAAAACATGTGTAAGACCTGTAATGATATATGCTATTGAGATGATACCGCATGAACGAAGACTTTCCGTAAGGGATCAGAAATTAAGGTTTTACGTTTTACAATTGGTAAAACATTTATTTTATTTCAATAGCCAAATGACCCTTTTGATACAATGATTAAAAAACAGCATGTATAATTTAACATTGACATATAATCAGTGTTATACAATAAGAAAAAAAACAGTACAAGTCGAACAACATAACCAAACAAATCCAAACATACAATTTATTCCAGCAAGAACAATTTCTTCACTGTGCTCCTGTAAGTCGCTAATTTCACATGAAAATTCATACAATGCCCTTATTGACTACCCAATCTGTACAGTCTTGTTTTATGCAAGAGTTGTACAAACAATTAGTTACAACCACTTCACTATGGAACAAAACATTTTACCGAGTGTCGGACCTACAACACTTGAAGACAGAGTAAGTAATAAGAAGAATGATTATAACCAAATACCTCGTACAATGGGAAAAGCAAGGAGGACAGATAAGACGTTATTAGAGGGAAGATATTCAAAGAATAGATGAGTATAGTTTTTCATGGTTTCTTCGTAAAAAGCCAGCCCCAGACCGACTTTTGTTCGCACCACCCCTCGTCCCTCTATTCGCAAAATTCGGTAGGCGTGAAATTGTGCTAAGAGCTCAAATATAACATATATTTAGCTATCCTCCCATATTAATATATTTAAAATATTTATCTTGTAAGTCACAGCATTATTTCCCTGCCCCCCTCTTTGTAGAATATTATAATTTAAAATATTTATATGTATGTACGAGTATATATTTCTATCCTTTCTCTCTGTATACTTACTTATATATAATAAACCTTTGTTACATATACTCGTAAAAATAAAAGCATATTAATATGTAACTTACATATATTTATAAAATTAATATATGTATAGAATTATTTCCTTTCTAATACCATTGTTTTCTCCACTCTTTCTAAATATTAAAGTAAATTAACTGTGATTTTTTAAATGCTCGATCACCATAAAACTGACAAAAATACCCATCCGAATGATCGACACTCACATTTTTTATTTTATTTATTTTTTTGCTCAGAAAAAACTCGAGGAGCTTTTTTTCCGCTGAATCATACCGAAGTATAAAATGAAAACCTGTGACTCAGACGAAACATTTTTTTTTCGAAAAGGAGAACAATATCTTAGAAATTGAGAAGCGATTTATTTAGTATGTTATTTAATTGTCACATCTTATTGAAACATAGAAACTAAATACACGTGTAAAGACCATTTTTAAATAAGATTAGACCCAGAATATCAATAATATGCCAAACGTTAACATTCAAATCATTTTCACAAGCCATACATACTACAATGTTTTCACAAGCCATTCTACCTGATGTTCAAATACATTGTCAACTATTATGGCCGTTTAGATAAAGAAATTTTCGTTAGGGAAAATCGAAATATCTAACATCGGATATTTCGATATTCTGTTACAAACCTATGAAACAAATGCGCAAAAACTCGGTAGCTGTTTGAATTAATCTTAATTCAATTAAAATCAGTCAAACATCGCATTGCTAGGAAATTTGAGCTTTATATGTATTTTGAGAACAAAAGTTGTGTGCGATCTCAAAAATATTGATTTTAGTATTAATAGACTATTGTTACTTCTCATCGGACAGAAACACACTGTTCACACATTAAAAAATAATGTATGTGTAACATTTTTGTTGTATACCAGTGTAGATTTATTAGTATTTGGTATCTCATCCGATATATCAGAAAGGTGTTAAAGAAGTATAAAGTAAACATCCGATTGGAATCGTTTTTAAAAAAATCTGATAACCAATGAGAATCTAATCTACATCCTCCAGGATAAAAATCAGGTATCTACCACATAGACCAAAGAGGTTGTCGTTATCTACTTTTATTATCAACAAATATATACTGATTTTACGATATTTTACATAAAACGGTTGCCCGGAAGGTAATTTTGTACATGTAAGATAATTTTAAAATTTACAGAATTTCAGTAATATCTTGTGTCATAGAACGCTGGTTATCTTAATAAAAACCTTGATTTGATCGACATCAGTGGTAACAAGCCTTTCAGAGCGGTTATAATCTTCGAGAGTCGTATCACCATTATAGATTTTTGCAAACCATGTTTAAAATACACGGTCGCTTACTGCAACATCGCCATACACTGTACATTTTTTTTTGTTTCGCAAGTATTCCTTTGCGGTAATAAAAATACATAAAGCACCGGAAAAATAGCTTATTATGTTCCATCTTTAACACTCGAGCAATTTTGAAGAACAATGACCAAGAAAATGTTCTAAATTATTACTATTAGTTAAGAATGAAGTTAGCAAAGAAAATATTGTCCTAACGACATCAATCCGAGAAATACAAAACTACTTTCTGGACAACCATTATAGAAAAAAATGTTAAGTATACCATTTTTGGATACACATAAACTGTTTATTTTACTAGAAAATCGTTTGAAGTTTATTTAATCGATATATAACGAAATTGAATTTAAAAAAATCAAGCGGAAAATTTCGATTACTTCAGAGTTTGCAAAATTATAAGGGGATTCTAAACAAACAAGACAATTTCTCAGAATACTTCTTCAGCGCTTCCTAATTCTGTTTCAGAACTATCTGTTTTCGACATGACTCGGTAGGAAGTATGTTAGAAATTCTAAGCAGTCAATTATACTAACTTCAATTCTTAATTGTTTGTACAAAGAGAATTACCATTTCCTCAAGGTATTTTGACATGGGTTCTTCTCTGCTCCGTGGTATGTCAAGTTCAGTTTGTCTAATACACGTTCACATTAGAGTTTAAATGGGTGTCACGGAGGAAAATCAAATTATGAAATATATTCAACAACTTGACAAATTTGAAAAACACATCAGCGCTTATAAACACGAAAGCGTATAATAATTAAGATACTAAAATTCTGTGACATTTTAAGGCTATTTTTTATCTATCTAAATGGAGTTTGCACATAAAGATTTCCAAAAATGTTATTCCACATAGTATAGAACGACCTTGATACTAAGGGGACTTCTATTTTTTTATCTATTTTTGGTCAAGAATTGCCGTTTATAAAGCGAATACTATAGATTAAGTTTGCTTCCTGAGTTCCGTTGAAATGGAGATTTTCAACGGATTTTTTATTACTTTTTTGCACAAACAATTACAAATTTAACCATTACACCAATTCATTTTTATTTCTTTATTTAATTTACGATACAACAGTGTTTTTTTATACACAAATATGACAAGTTAATACAAGTACTTAAAACTATTGACAAAAATACAAAAAAATATGTTTAACCTAACGTGTAGATACAAAAAAGGATGTTGCGCTAAATGTAAAAGAAAATTTTGTCAATTTTAAGTATTCATACAAAATATATGAAACCCAAAATTTTTTCATTAAAACATTCCAGACTGAGTTTATTTAGCATCTTCATATCTTAGTTATATTTAGCATCTTCATATGTTAGTTATATTTAGCATCTTCACATGTTAGTTATATTCGCAAACGGAAACACCATTCTTAGCGTCAGATTAATTTTCACTTAAATTGTTATCGTCTTCGAAATATTCATACATATTTTTCCAAAAAATGTCATTTTTAGTACCGTCTATTTTATGAAACATATAATTTTTTTAAATCATCGGTAATAGTCTCAGTAGAAATTAGGTTCCAGACCTGCAAGATCCGATCCCCTCACACAGAGCAGTGATAGAGTTTTATAACATTTTCCAATAGGATATAAGGGATAATACAATCAGTATGTTTATTGTTTTTGAAATCGTTTTTTAAAAGGTTTATTCACAACCACATTCAAAGCTTCTAGTTACAAAGTCCCACTAGGAATGATCACCAAATCGGTTTTGAGATTTCATATTTTTTCACGAGAAATCTCGTAGAGTGGTACTTCCATTTGATTGTATTTTGTTTGATTGAAAGAAATTGTGAAATAACAATAGTCTATTACATTGTAAACAAAGAGTGGACATATCTGTATATGAATGTTGCATCTATGATACTATGCGCTGATTTCCATAAGTTCTAATAATCAATAATATTTTTATATAACGCTTTTGAAACGTCAATCGCAATCATTTGGCAAAGTCAACAAGGAAACATCTCAAAAAAATATTTTCGAACTAGTATTTTTTGTATATTTTGGTAATAATTAGCTCATTAATAAAACACGACTATCGACTAACGATGGTTCTTTGGCCATATTTTTCTAAGGTAATTTCATACCAAAAAGTCAAGATTTTCACAGGTACACTATTGTGTACAATTATTTTAGAAGGTTTTGCGATTGATTTTTTTTACAAAAAACAGTACTATATGCTCCACTGACCTAATTGCATTCGGCAACACACCTTTCAACACATTTCTCTATCTTACCATTTCTCGAAAATATATTCTCCAAATATTACTATCCCCCTTTATAATATTAATTGGATAATTGTAAATCCAGCAGTATGATCATTTCGATAATAATTTGGTCATTAATAAAACAAGACGATCGACTAATGATGGCTCTTCGGTATTATTTTTCTGAGGAAATTTCGTACCAAAACGTAACAGACAAAAAATGGGAGATGGTTAATAAATGATCATTTTTGTCTGAAAATAAGAAAAATATCTTCACCGTTATTAAAGATATTTTTTTCCGATACACTCCAATTACTTTTTTACATGTTTATCCGTATTCACATTAATAATACATAATTATATCGAAAGGAAATTACAAGTCGTTAGAAAAGTGAAACATATATTTCAAACAATATTTAGTTTTAATACTTTTATTTATTTATTTTTACATCAATATTATTTACAAAGAAACAAAATTCAAAACAAAAAACCAAAATAAAATAAAAACAGCAATCAAATAATCTTTAAAACATATCACCTTATAGAATTCAACAACAAAATTGTTAAAGATTGAACATTTATCACGGAAGAAAAAGTTTGTTATTAAAAACTGTACCAAATTTCAAAATGCTTCTAGTAAAACTTTGCTAGTAATTGTTTAATCAACGTATTGAAGAGCTTGGTCGGGAGCTGGAATATAATCTTCGACCCCATTAATCGAGTCGTCGGATTCGCCATCGCACATATTGGCCATATATTCTATCACTTGAAGAGGTAAGTCTCGCGCGCGAATATTTTTACGAAATACGCTCCTTTGCCTGGCTAGGCTGCTTTTTTATTTTTATATTCGGGTACCACCGGGGATCCAACCCAAATCCTCTTGGTGAAAATCAGCCTACTTGGCCACGGAGATTTAATGCGTAATGGAAAATCTATAAAATTATTACTGTCATCATCGACATTGTCTACACCTTTTCCTTTCGGCTAGGGGCTAAAGCTTCTCTAGGGCAATTTTTTTATGTATCTTTATCCCTGGCCAACATCCAAGTAGTTCAGTCCAAGCATCTCCTTATATAACCATTCCACTTGCTTCCTCCCCCTGCTTCAGAAGTAGAATTCTGGTATTCTTCTTTCAAGGCTTGCTTTGAAAATTTTGTAAGCAATTTACGTTTATGGAATTTGTATGATATGTATGGTTTCAACAGAGACATATTTTCTCGTTAAAATGAGATATATTCAAAGATTCTAAAATTTTGTAATTTCCCTTTTTTATCAATGAGTGGCTTCTTCTCTGTCACAAAGACAAATCTACTTGAAAAAAAATTCAAGCTTAAATTTTATTTCCGCATTTTTTTTTAAATTATATATTTGATCGAAGGCATAGGTATTCTTATTCTTCCAAATACTAAGCGTAAAATACACCGGTATTCATACTTATTTTATTTATTAACAGTTCTTTATAAAAAAAAAACGATCTGCCGACCTTATTGCCAGGCGGCAATCTCTTCCAAGCAACCAGACAGAAGTTAATAAAGTAAGTTAAGTGGTCGCAATATTCAAATGATTATTCGTCTTTATGAAATGTATGAAAAGTTCGTCTTTATGAAATCATCAATCAAAGGAAAAGAATGGGATGGTGGAGAGGAAAGAAAAATTAAGAATGAAACACGTTGTATTACTGAATAGAAATTAAGAGTTTTTCCGGTCACTTCTTAAAGCATGCCAAGTACGAAGCGAGTCTAACATTGGTTTGTAACTGGTTCCAGAGTCTCACTGCATGGACAGTAAACCACGGCGTAAAAAAAGGGGAACGGTGCATTGCGAAGCCCAATAATCAATCTCCGTTTGAGCGTAGCGCAAGTCCATGATTGGAAATTTTCGTGGAGATAAGAGGGGGTGGTGGAACAGTTAAGTATATTATTCACTAGAGATAGGATATGAATTTGGCGTCTATTTCTCACGTTAAACTAGTACAGTGCCTTCTGGTATGAAGTGATATGATCGTACTTTCTGAGGTTAAAAATAAATCTTGGACAAACATTTTGAAGGCACCGTAATTTGTCCAGCTGTTCCACCGTAATATCCAAATAACAGAAGTCCGCATAGTTCAAAATTGGAAAGAGCAGAGATTGCACGAGCGGCATGTTGGCTTTAGGAAGCAAGAATCTTATTCATACTATTCTTATAATAAAAAACCAAGACGAGTAAAAAAATATTTTCATTCTACCCTAACACTCGTATACTCGTAGTACACCATATAGTTTTTAGCAAGCAACCTCTGCTTACCCCGATGTTTACAACTTGGTACAATGATACATAACCGAATTAAAATATCTTTCTTTCTGTAAGGCAATATTTCTTGGCATAATTTAAAAATGGTACTTGTTCTTGACAGTCTTGGGAAATTGAGATGTTAACTTTAAATTCCACTCTTTCGAGACATTTAAGCCAATAAAAGGAAGATGAATTTGTATATCTGGAAAAACGTCTCATTGCTGCTTTTCTTTCACTGAGACATCTTTGTACTTTTCCTCGAAATGTAGTTTCATAAAGATTTACAGCATGAATAGTTATTTGAAATTGGTATGAGATTATACACTTTGTGTTGTACAAAGAATAAATAATTATCTGTCTCTGTTTAAAAATGACTGCCAAATATATATTTCTTAAGCCTTTGTTTTTAAATAATATATCTTAAACTGAGCTTTGCCACAAAATTAATAATTTTTTTTCATTATTTAGCTAGTATTTATATACAGAACTAAATTTTGTGATTTTTACTACTAGCATAGACGGCGGAAAATATACGAGTATATCAACACGTTTAGATAATTATTTTGTGTTATATTTGTTGTATACTGTACAATTTGACGGGCTTTTCACAATCAATCACTTCTAGCTAACCAGAAAGATATTAAAGAGGCCTTTAGTGAAAAACAGTCTAGAATAATTAAAAAAAAAACTTTTTTCAACGGGAATCCAGATTGTTATTATTGTAAAAAAAGGATTATTTAAAAAAGTTGGAAAACTAATTATTTTAACGAAACGTCTAACGAAATTTTATATTATTTGAAACTTCACCAATAAATCAGAACTTTCGGCTTTAACTATGTGTAACTCCATATTAGAATATTACACAGTAAATTAATTTGTTATTCTACTAATTATACTCGTATATTGTCCCCGCTACACGTGTTTCTAAATATTGTCCCGAAGATTTCTTGATTAATATAATAAGTGAAATAACAAAGCATTTATTGTTAAATATTCTTAAATTTACCAATATACTCGTATGTTATATTCAGCAATCTCCCTCCTCAACCTACAAATAATGTAGGAAAAAGAAAAGGAGGGTTTTCACTGTCAACTCAACACACTTTCAGCTTTCTCTATTATGTTAGTATTATCTGTTTTCTCTATTATACTCGTGTACCACTCAAGAAATATCAGCCATTATGCTTTTCTAAAAAAAACGCGGATTTTAGCGTTAATCCTACTACTTCCCAAAAAACCGGAAAAAAATATTTTTGAAAACACAAAAAATCAATAAAACCGGCTTAAGGTTTTATTTACTTTAAATTGAGATGATTTCACATGGGATGATCCTGGAAACATAGGTGATTTATGATTTTGGTTAAATTATTTATGAAAGAGTCTTGAAGGGGACATATTACATTTTCTAAATAACGATTCAAGACAATTCTTTGAATTTTATTTCAAAATGGCATTAGCTAATTTATTTTTAAGCGGCTTATTGCCTTGTTGCATAATCTATAAAGGGTTTAAATTAAATCGAATTAAGATGTTAATAAACTTGAAAGTTTTGACGTCCAGATTATTCAATAGAAATAAGCGGGTGGTGGTGAAATTGTGTGCATATTATGAAAAACTTCTCGCAGAAAACGAGTAGAAAAGCTATTGACCAAACAACAAACGACTTAGTGTGAACCAAACTCACTAAAATCCACTTTAGATTTTATTTTATTAACATTGATTTTGGGAAAACAATACATGACGCTAATTGAAAACATATACAATTCATTATTAAAATCTAGTCGAATACTTTGCTTGAATATTTTTTCTGATTTTGAAAAGAAATAAAAATAGCATTTAAATCAATCGTTTCAAAAATTATCGATGTAATTCACCAATCACGAGAATAAAACAATTAGCTTTACTCCATGTTTGGTTCGGTAGTTATTTTTATTATAGATTTTGTTGAGTCCAGGAGGCCTCTTTTTTAGCATTCCTTAAACTAAGGTTTTAATTAAGATAGATTTATTTTTTTATTTCCTAGTTATTGTATTTTATAAGTCTTATATTATTGACTTAAATTTCATACGCACATATGCATCGTATTTTGAAGGATATTTGTATCCTTAATTGTGTTTTTTTGGAAGGTACGTCATCTCTTGTTTTCTTAATTATTACTTTACTATGTAAATTTACACAGATCAATTGGTGGGTAACAAATGTCAAACTGGAGAGTCAAGATGAATTGCAGAGTTTGATAAGAAAATTGTAAGAGATACGAAGAGAAAGGTCTGACAAATTTCAAAGTGATGGTTGTAGAAACATGTGAAAGGAAAAGTAAAGGCGATATATGGGTGAATAGTGAAAAATTGGAGCAAGTTAAGGAATTCTGCAATTAAAGTAGTATTTTATAAGATGACGGAAGAGTTATAATAGATATTGAACGGCGTGTAGCGATAGGAAACAAAGTCCATAGTGCGTTAAAATATGTATCCTCGCACCAGATAATATAAAAATCTGTTAAGATACACTTTCACAATAATATTTTGGTGTCAATTTTGATCTACGGAAATGAAACGTGGACGTGAAAATGCTGTAGAATACATGGAGGAACAATGTATGTCAAAAGTGATTAGGAATAAATGTGAACTTAAGGTTTACGTGCTAAGTTAAATGAAAAATAGCACGCTGAGACGGTTTGGGCATGTGGAATGAATGAATAAAGCAAGACTAACAAAACAGATATGCGAAATGTCTTCTCTGCCTACCCTAAAAGGAAAATGGCGTAATGGTTAATATTATGTAAAGAGCATTTGAGTATAATTATTTTTTTGAGAAATTAATATAAATTATGTAAATAAAATTTCGACAAATTAAAAAATTTGTTCAAATTTGGCAAGAAACCTGTAAACTACATACTCGTATCTATAAATTTGGCAAGAAACCTGTAAACTACGAGTACATACTCGTATCTATAAATTTGGCAAGAAAATAACCATAGTGCTAAATTATATAATTTCTTCGAACAGCTTCAAAATAATTAGAAAATTTTGTTTGACATCCTATGTATTTGACCAAGTGTGATTGCCAAAAACTCAAATTTCTCACAAATCCAATTCAAGTTTCCTTTCAACTGTCAATCCAGAATACGGAATTACCTTTTTTAAAAAGACGACGGACGACTTGTAGGTAAAAGTTGATACCTGTGGGAAATAACACACCTAGTCCTTTTTTCGCATTCTGTCAGGAATTTCCACAACTTCCAGGCCTAAAAGAGTTGGGAGGGAAAGTTGGAAAGAATGGAAATGGCCTTTTTGCCGATTTTGTTACTTACTTTCTTACTAGACGTGAATAAAGAGCGAAATTACTTGAGTTTTGAACTAAGTTTCAGTTGAACTAATTAAGATCTGTTTTAAACAATAGTTGATTAAAATATACAATTCCTGCAATTAAGAAAGTTTAAGAAGTTGGAACCAATGGAATGAAGAATTTTATTTCTACAAAAAAAACTTTAAAATTATAAACTATTAAATTATGTTTCAAGTGTATTTAGATATACCCTAATCTTTTCTGTGTGTAAGATAAACTAAAATAGCTATTAGTTATTACCAAATCATGATTAACCTCTGTAATATAACTATGTTGCTTTGTAATTCATTTTTAACAAACACTGTTTATTCCACTTTTTTATGACGGTATAACCCTACCGGTTTCAAGGCTTTCACCTCATCTTCAGGGGAGCGTAAACAAGACTAAATGCTGTTCGGACTGGCACCGATAGAGACACTTCAACGGATGGAGGCGGGAGGGGTGAGAGGAAGGCTAGGTATAATTTCGGCCAAGAGCGAAGAGATTTTGGGGAAATAACTATTCAACAGATGCTCTGATCGGTATACTGACTTAGAAATTTCTAGGGCCTCTAATCTGTCCAATCTATTTCCGTTGCCGCTAATATGTAAGAATTTGGCATCATCGATAGAAAAAGTATGATTCTCACGGTGACAATTATTAGCCATTTCAGAATAAATTAGAGGATTTGTTAAAGCAGATTGGTGTTCACGAAATCTCTTTTCAAAAGATCTTCCTGTCTTTCCTATATAGAAATTATCACAGTCAGCACATAAAAGTTTATACACACCCCTGTTGTTGTTAAGTATTCCATTTTTGCCTTTCCCATTAAATAAGAGTTTCCGGAGATTAAAGTTAGTGTAAAAAGCTGGCTTTATGTGACTTGGAATATTTTTGGTTATTTCATTTGATATATTTTTTATAAATAGGACTTTGCTCCATTTATAGGTATGCTTATAGGTGTCGTTAAATATATATCTATGTTGCTTTGTTGGTAAAACGCTTGACTTCCGGAACTGTAAGATAGGCTGCAGTCAAGGTTTTCATATATTTGACCATTTAATATAGTCCTCGGTAGTTGGGAAAATTTACCATATGGGAAGGAGACCACCGAGTTCTACTTCTTCTTGAATAATGGTCATGAGCTTCTATATATGAAGGAGGATACGCCAGTGTCAAGTGATGTCCACTTCATAGAATCTTGATAGTTTTATTCACATGAGCGATATTGGCGCACTCGGCTGCATGTTCTAAAACGGAAATGATACACAATCAAATATGATGACCTTCATGGCCTCTTTGTTAAAAGTTGCCTTTCAAAAAGGGTTCTAATCTATTTTTTAAATTATTTTTGGTTGTAAAAAAGTACCACAAGTGATTAAAACCGCCAGAATTTATTATATATACCAAAAATTATATATTTTACAAAATTTTTGTTGCCACTAAGATGCCATGATTTTAAATATATTATGTAGTTGCAAAATGCTTGAAATGAGCGCATAAACTATTTTTTTTTCAGGATATTAAAATAAATTATTCCGCGTAGTTAATCCTCAAAGCAATTTATAACACGCTTATGCATTCATCATTCCACAGGAACGCGCACGGTTATGCAGAACTTAATCGCATTGCATTTTCTCGCCTCGACTTGAGCTAACAAAGCCTTCTGTGTTTTAGCTTTTGTCCTGAAAAACGATAATTTAGAGAAATTTCGCGATAAGTTTAATAGTTATAAATATGAGTCGCAAAACACGACGAGTTTTCCCATGAAATTTGAATTTTTTGTGTGACAAAGTGCCAAGAACGCTTTTTTTTAATCTTTGGCCTAATAATTTAGTTAAATCCATCCATTTCCATATTTACCATTAAACGTTTTTTCCATTTTCATAGATACGTAAAGCAAGGAGACAGACACATTACGAGTAGTTTTTTTTAATGTCCAGCATTTAATTAATCAAAAGCCTATATAGCCTGTGACGTAGAAGTATATTTATTTTCCATTTTCCACGTTTTCATCTCGAAATTCCTGATGAAACACATTTAAGAACATCTACCATACTCGTATGTCTTGCCAGAGTTCAGCATGAATTAAAAGCTGAATGATGAACGATATGTAAATGTGAACTAGTGAGAATGATATGTTAATGTAAATCAATGAATTAAACACTGTAGAATCTTAAAGAGCATTATTGTCATTTGAAAACATTGAACGAATGCGTGATAAACCCAATGAAACTAGTGGTAGAGGAAAACCAAGAAAAATGTGGTGATACCGAGTGAATGAGGGAAACAAAAGATTTGAAAGCGAAGATTTGGTCGTGAATTGTTTATTGTCTGGATACGAAAGAATTTGTTTTTAAATTAACAGTTTTAGTTTAAAAAATATATGAAAGGGTTTGGAAAAAGACTCAAAAATCAATGCAAATAAGTAAAAAATAATAGTTTTTGAAAAGCTATATCGTGTGAGGGTTTGCAATGTATGGGTGAAACTTGACTTTTGGTATTAGAGAAACATAATATTATTTAAAAATATATACTTAATGAAATGAAGTAAAGTGTGTACTATATTATCAAATAAATGAATTACAAAATCTTCAAAAATTGTAGTACACAGTAATGTGTCAGTGCCCACCTTAATGTATGGAAATGAAACTTGGACATTGTTGAAATGTAACAGGAACAGAATAAATGAGGTAGAAATGCGTGCTTTACAAAGAATATCTGATATTATACGGTATGATAGAGTAAGCGATATTATACGGTATGATAGAGTAAGCGATATTATACGGTATGATAGAGTAAGCGATGATCTAATAAGGGATAACTGTTTATAAAAGTCAGATGCTATATGCAGAATCAACAAAGGAATCTTGAGGTGGTTTTGACATATCGAGAGAATGAGTCTGGAAAAACATAAAAATATATATTTGTCTGGAAAGAATGACGTGCGAGTAAAAAGTAGGTTTAGGGTAAACAGAAAGATATAGTTAGAGAAATTTTAATTAAAAAAAAAATAATAAGAATGAGAAACATTTATAACGAGATGTACGAATTTGAGTGAGGTAAAGGCCATTTGTGTGGATTGGAAGTCGAAAAGGTCCTGAAAATATCATTTGGTAATGTTTACACTATTTTGCATTTGGTCATGAAAAAGCTTTTTTCGAAATGGGTGCCGCGTTTGCTCGAAATGGAACAGAAACAACAACGCATCGATGATTGAGAGCGCTGTTTGGCACTGTTTACGCGAAATAAATACGTCGGTATGTGACAATGGATGAAACTTGGATCCACCACTATACTCCGGAATCAAATCGGCAGTCAGCTGAGTGGATAGCAGCCTCCTTCTCGCAAACCTCCTCAATGTTAATACCTTAAATATAAATAATATAGTCAGGAAATAGTTGGCAAGAAATGAATTGCTCTAAATGAAAAATAAAATGTTTACACTAATCCTAATATGACTTTAAACACAATAATTAATATCATTGATCTATTAGAAATATTTCTTTCTAGTCCCTGATTAGAAGTACTTAACCAAAGAAGTCAACTTTTTTCAAAGAGGTTTTCGTTATCGCTCATTGAATCTCTGAGGTATCAATGTTTCAAACAACCATAAGTGACGATTTTTTTTTGAATAATTTATAAATAAATGTTAAAAATACTTTGGCTGTAAGATTTGGCTAAGAATGCTTATCAATATTAACTGGATTCTCTTTTCTAAATTGGCGCTAGCTGGACCGGATCTGCATTGCACGGACCATTAGCATTAAAAATGACCACTTAATCAGAAATGCCCCCTCTACGACCGAATATATGTGTAAAATTCTTTCGTGGCCAAAATGTTGTGAATGTTATTACAATGGCATACGTCCAAATACTTTATTGGGATGTTGTTTTGTATAAATTCTGACCATACGAACAAAATTGAAAATGCAATTCGAAGAACCTATGTACTCGTAAGTATACCAGAATATAACGTGTATTTTTACTTTGCAGAATAAAGAACAAAACACTTCCCTCACTTCATGCAAAACAAAAAATTGTTAACAGGATAACCAGATTTTTTTTTTCATAACAATTTAATTTCAATCATAAAAACACATTCTGTGTATTTCCTGTCAAGTTGTCTTAACGTGTTATAATATGTTATAATGACTCAGAGTTTCCTCAAGCGTAAACAAGCTTCTTTAAACGGCATGAGATGTAATGTTTCGACTTTCATGGCCAAGGTTACACGCCTGTCTTCCAGCCCAGGGATTGTGGGGTCGACTTCGGTTTGGTTTTACTTAGAACTTGTCCTCAATATGGCAATAAACACGCCAGCTTGTACTGCATATATGTGTAACAATTATGTAATACAAAATTATTGATTCCATTTTCAAAACGTATCTTTGTGAAACAGAATTTTGCACAATTATCAATATTAAATGTGAAAAAAAAAACATTGGAAATTAAGTCGGATTTACATTGGACACGGTTCAAAATAAAATCTAGCGCGGAAAATTCATCTGATCCGTTTAACTATAATTATTTAAAATTCATTATAACTATTAAGTAATAACTTTCGGAAAAAAAAGATCAAACCAAGATACGTTAATTTAACTTTTGTTTTTTTTTATTCTCACTGAAGAACTGGGGAATTTAATCTTTCAGTAATAAATTTCGTCTTTTTAACGCTCGCTTCATCCCAAAAGTAACCTATGAATGTAAATCCTGGTGCATATTGAGAACAAAGACTGTTGAAAACAAATGTATACGATATATCCAAGACGTGCGATGGAAAGACAAGAACGAGAGAAATGCTCGAAAGAAGAAAACTATATAGCCTGTCATCACACAAGCGATTATGGGCAGGCGCCTCATTCGGCTTGGTCTTAAGCCTTTGTTCCGGTTGTCTGCTTCTTCAAGCTCGTTGGCTCCTGCCACCTTAGTAGACCGCTGGTGACTGTCTATATACTCTTAGGGGCCGGCGTTATTTGGGATGGAACAAAGATGCTGACTGAGCTAGGTAAAATGAATTTACGCCCTCCTCGTGCATGTGGCGAGTTTTTGCGATAGTAGTAAAATTCTTAAATGTTTTATTTTATTGTTATTTTATTATATTTCTTGAAGTACTGTCTTGGAAAAATAAGGACAGCCCCCTTGGTATAACATAGTTGATAAGACGCCAAGTTGATAACATTTTTTACAAAAGGTTCCAATCTTATTTTCATTCAAGATTCATTTAAATGCCTTTCTGGCTGGTTGAAACAAATTGCCGCATGGCAATAAGCCCGCCAAGTTGTATTGTATACAATGGTTATGAAACACAATATAAGACTACCACAATTCTTGAAAATTTTGTTTAGGTAGAACAGTTTCCAAATAGTACTCAGATCCCTGTTGTACATTAAAGGCTTCAATCACCTTTACATACAATATTAAGGTATTTCCAATTGTTATTGAGCTTCCCATATTCAGTTTATAAATAATATTTATCCTATTGATCACTGTTTGTTCTTTCACAGGGATGAATACATTCATACTCAGGGAGTTGTGTGCTGCAGTCAAATTAACTTCATTCAGATGTCAACGAGTTTTGAAAACAATAACTCTGAAAACTATGACGATAATTTTTTTCGATTATTTATTACTAAAACCTTGGAGAGTGAAAATGATCACCGATATTCTGAACAGACCAAGTGAAGAATGCATCAGGAATACACTGCTCTAGAAATTGTAGAATATTGAAAAATATTTATAAAAATTATAAGTGTTTGAACATGAGAGAAATCATTTCACAACAAAGCGTCAAAGCATTAAGATAAATCATTTATAAAATAAAAGAATTTTTCTTATTTCTGAAATGTGATAAAAGATTTTTTTTAATTGGCTTCTCAGAAGTGTTTGTGTATTTAGTATTAGCTAACGGGTTCATCCAAGATATATATTTTTTATTATCTATTACTTCAATAGAGCTTGTTCAGATACTATACGAGTAAATTTATATCTTTGGCATAACCAATATCTAACTATTCACATAATTGGTAGTGGAGAAAATACCATTTTATTTAATTTCTTTAAAGTAGACCACAGGGTGCAACGTTATCTACGTATTAAAAGCTTGATCAAGTTTTAAATTTGATGTTAAAATAATTGATCTCCATTTTTGTCTCGTGGATACATAAAGATGATATTTTAAATAGAACAGGAAATTAATTAAATTTTCTTCAAAACATAGTTTCTCAAAACAATCAATCAAGCAGTATAACTTTATAGATAGATGCTTAAAATTTCCTTAACTTCTGAAGTTTTGGGAGGGGTAATTATTTTGTAGAAACTCTAAATAATTTCATAACTTGCGTTTTTAGATTATAATATTGATTTTAATAGTCATAGTCATAATTCTTTCATTATTAACTATCATTTACGCAAAATAAAATACCACCAACAGCACACAAAATTTGAATTTATTTGTTTTTCATTTCAGTTTAGATGGATTTAATATACAACAGTTTGCAATAAAACAGATACTTTGTTTTTGGAAAGTGGTAACACATGTGTAGTTATTGTTTGATTCCTTTTTCATATTGTCCAAAACACATACATAATTTTAATTGAAAGTACAATAAAAAACAATGTAGAAAGCCTATTGTGTATATAGAGAACCACTTCACCATTCAAAACCACTGATGAAGTGATCTTGAACATCTCTTGAACACCAATTTCATTTATGTGTTCTTAATCATAAAACACTCAACTGAAACAATATTATCGATATGTGTATAATATTGGTAGTGTGTTAATGATTAATCACGTCGAAGTAAAACAAAAAGTACAGTTAATTTTCTTCGTTATCTTCCTTGATTTTAACAGATCCCGCTTTTATTTCCTGGTTTTATTTTAATGTTTGTTTCGATTGGTAATTTATGCACCACGCTTCCTCCCCATCTAAGTTTTTTATTCATGATAAACTTGGAGATCAATGCTTTCTGTAAAAGTTTTGTCAGTTGTATTTAGCACCTCATTCATAAGGTCATATATTAAAATGATCTTTTATAAATTTTTAATTGTGTCGAATTTTATCAACATAACATAAAATTACCACTGGAATTATTAACTACTATATAAAGAAATACGATGAAACGTATATTTTTTTTCAAAACATGTTTTATCACAGCATATAAAATCAAGAATAATCTGTCCATTAAAAAAAATGTTGATAAAAGTGAAGAAAGTTCATTGAAATTCAATACTAGTTTGTCACAAAGTCATTTTATTATTTTTTTTATATATTTATAAAATAAGATGCCTAGAAACAACCAATTATATACAATGAATGTTAAAAATAAACAATTTATTTTGCTAAAAAAATTAAAGTACAAAAAGGTGTGTTAGTATGTTACAGTTATTAGTATACTTTGACGTACAAGGAGAGGTCAACAAATTCGCAGGCTGAAGGGGAAAAAACATTTTATTCAATATATTCACCATTTACTCTAAATTTTTCAGATCTTTCAATGCATTTAAAAAAAATGAACATGAAACTCACGAAATAAAATTGTTCTCAAAATAAACCAAAATTGCACTTTTAACTTCTTCATCGTCCGTGAATTTCTTCCCTCGAAATTCTTTTTCCATGTTTGAAAATAAATAATAGTCAGACGAAGCCAGGTCTGAGCTGTAGATGGGGTTGATTTAATATTTGGAAACCACAGTTGTGAAGAGCAGCTCATAATTGCTTTTGAGCACAGGTGCATTGTCATGGAAAATCAGCACCCCTTTTATCTATTTTCCTCTCCTTTTCTTCTTCAGAAATTATTTTAACTGCATCAGCAGACCAGAATAGTACTTTCCAGTTATTGTCATTCCCTTATCTTTGTACTCTATCAGCCCTATGTCTTCCGCATCCCAAAAAAATTATAACCATATTTTTTGCGACACTTGCGATTGCAGCCGATTAAAATAGGGTGACATTCATTTTTAAAAACAGTAATAAATTTAAACATTTTACACCAACGGATACAAATCCAAACCTCTACTTTTTAAATTCACTTTGTTGTCGTTTCAGTCTTTTAACCAACTCATAGACACGTAATTCTAAATACTGACTCCGAATAACTCCCATCCCTGGACGTATATTTTTTCCAGTAAAATGTTCACAGTAGTTTATTAGACTATAGTATTTTCTTCTAAGATTTTCACAGCCATTTATTTCAATCAACTTGGGTAATTCTTCAATAGCCACGTTGAATATCTTTTTGCTTGATGGCACGATTTTCAATTCATTTTTCCGAGTAGGTCTCGCTGTAACTTCATTATTATATACGGCAAGAGAATTTTCACATCTTGAATTTTTTTCTGAATCTTGCATAGAACATCCAATTTTTATTTTTTTTGATTTTTGATTCACTGTTTCCAGCCCCCCTGGCTTCAATGCATCAATTCTATTTTCGTACGTCAGTTTTCTGACAAACCTTGACGGCTGTGAATTTTCCTTAGTCAACTCGTTTTCTCTTTCTTGATATTCTCTATTTATTGACAATTTTACTTCCTGAAGATTTTGAATATTTTTCAAAATTCGATTTTTCATGTCTGGTTGATTTAACGCTTCCCGCAAAGCGGTCATTTCGAATACTTTTTTATCTTTACTAATGGGTTCCACAATTTCTGGAGTGGATTCATCCTTAAACTGCAACGTTGGTGTATATTCTTTCCTGGGTGACAATGGCATGCATTGGCATTCCTGTAATAAAAAAATCACAATATAATTTCATTCGCTGAAATAACGTACATTTTTTTTATTATAAAAGTTATTTTTAAATAAATATTAATAATGATACTATTCAGGCTAAACATCGGAATACACACGTTAAAATTCGTAGAAGGTTGGTTATTAACAAGAACATTGAGAAAAACACTATTTTATAAAAATATTTAATTAATATTTCAATGCAAAATTAACCAACCTCCATTCTACCTGTGTATTTTAGATCACAGAAATGATACGTTTTATAGGCTTATATGGAACGATGTTTATTGCAACGCGATTCAATCACTATGATGTTTATCGGATTTATACGTTTGCATATAAAGGACAGAGATTTGTTCGCATTTTCATAAACAACTTATATATTATGATTGTTGAATTTAACATATATATGGTCAAATTCATTGCGAGTCATATAATTGAATCTAATCTAAATTCAGAGGTTTACATGGAAAAATATATCACATAGTTTATTTGTTCTCGTCTAAATAAGGAAATATTTTATAAATTTGTGTCAATTCACAAAAAATAAATTTTGATAAAAAACGATATATTCAACTTATGTAATTTTATTTAAAAGAAAACTGAAATAAAGTTCCTATATACATACACGTAATAAAAAGTTGTATAAGCGTGTTTTCACTCATGAATGTGTTCAACGCCATTATGCAGCTATAGGTAACTTTTTGTTATAATTTAGGAAGCGTTTATGAATCTCTTAATGTTCTACATAAAACCGATATACTATAATCGTACAAAAATAAATAAAATTACTATGAATTAGAACTTATAAAATCAATCAACGATTAGAATTTTTGTTTTACGATGATTTGGTTTAGGAAATACGTTCAGGAAAAAACCTAAATAAAGTACATGCATTGCTTAGCGAGTATTATAAAATTTTATTTTGATAAATAAATGTAGGAAAAATACGCCATATCTAACTTTAATAATTGTATTAAAATGAAGTGAAACAAAGTTCTTATTTATAATTAAACCCATTTAAAGTTACGTAAGCGCGAATTAAAATAAAATTTAGATATAAAGGCGGTCGTAAAAAAGAAATACATGTACACAAATTGTCAAAAAAAAAATTAAAAACAATGGATAGACCGGAGTATTTACAATCGTATCAAAACAATTCTACTTCAAACGCTTATATCTTCTTGCACGGCGCTGAAACATGGACCGATAACGAGCAAGGATCAATTCCTTTGGAAAGAGATGTAGTGGAAAGAGATGAACGTCGGATGCTGAGAATTTTGTGATTTTCCAGAAGAGTAAACATTTCCAAACTTCAGTTGTAAAATATGACGGTACGAATGTCCTCACGATGGTTCTAGCATGTAATGGGATTTTTTCAGGCACATTTCCAGAAGTGAAACAGAAAACCTATAGAATTTATGGTCATAGAAAATGTGCCAGGAAGAGGAAGTAGATGCAGAGCGCCAGGAAGATATACTATAATAATTGCATGAAGGATTTGACTGGGAAAAGTTTGAACACAAGTTGTGATGTATTTTCGAAACCTGTATCAGCGACATCTTATAGTTTACGACCCTCTCAGTAATGAAAAACAATGAGGATTATAAACTTAAACCCGCAGAAGGTCAGAAATAGTCTACAGGAAATATTGTGTTTTAGATACGAAAATATATTTTCGATTATTGTAATGATGTCTCACAAAACAAGTATATAAGCAATAAAATGAAGAAAAAAATAGCAATAACTTACCAAACATTCACAAGTTGCTGGGTGTTGATTCATCATAATGAACTTCAAATTAAATGAACATAAAATCTTATAACCAGAATTAACACTTTTTTTCGTTCACAAGATTCTCATAAATTTCAGTTAAATTAAAACACGATGTACAGTGATTTACTCAAATGTTCGTTGTTGATCGGACGCAGGCAAGCACGAAACTGTTAGAATCACCCTGGGATCAAAGAATTTATACCCTTTTTTGAACAGGCATAACTGTAAAATTATGAAAAAAAGATAAAACATCAATTATGATAACATTAAAGGATAAGCAATCGGATTAGTATTGAAAAGAATCCTTTGTACTTGCAATGATTTTACTTATTTTTTAGAAAAGTTTGATGTATATCTTAATGCACAAACGTATCCTCGTGTACATAGTTTGTAAACATTTTTATATTAATTTCTTGACTTTTGATTATTACATAAATTAATTTTTAAAATTTGTAGAAAGTACATACATATCGTCACATCAAATCTCCAAAGGGATAAGAAAAGAGAACATATACTTAAACTTTTCTATACAGGCATGCAATTTTTGCCTTCTCCACATTCATACATCACGTCATGCATAATATTATACTGTTCATACTCGTAACTGTCTTCTTTCCAATTCCAGACCATTTAATTTAGCCCCGTTTTCTTTGATCTACCTCTAACATGCGCATCTTGCACTTCTGAGTTACACTCGATTAGTTATTCTTTCGCCATTCATTCTCTTCACATGTCCGAACCATCCTGTAGCGCGTTTCTTTATCTTACCCAAAATAACCATTTTCTCCATGGGTTAATTTCTTATGCCTTTATTCCGTCTGCATTGACACGTTGACATTCCACAAAATGTTCATAGTGTACGAATCTCCATAGCATTAATTGAACTTTTATCATTATTCTACCCAGGCCAGGTTTCATTTCTACACTATTTCATGCTTAATACTTGAACCATTATTTTAATGATATATTTTGACTAGGGATGAGAGTAATTATATAACTTATGTTGAAGTTATAATAATACATAAATTACTTTTATAGCGTTTTCCCTCAATGAAAAAGTGACATCAGAAGCGTTTTACTAGAAATATTAAAAAAGTAGTTCATAAGCGCCACTTAAAAATACGAGTACATGGAGTGGTGTATTTAAAACTAGACTATGTATAATAAACAAAAATCCACCGTTCCCTAAAATATCATGATTAACATGATGTTGCCTCAGATGCTTTGGCAAATATCTCGATTAATAATATGTATCGACGATGAAGAATGATAAATCAAATTTAATTGGTGAAGTAAATTCCCATGGTCTTTGGTTATCACCTGAATATTTTTTTTAATAAAAATGTAATACAAAAGTTAAAAAGTTCTAATAAGTTGCATTGAATAATTTAAAAAATTAACAGCCCCTGAACGGTTGATATCCCCTGTATACGAATACTTAATTGTACTTTCAGTTAATGTAAAATAAACAAGATTATTATTTTTCTGGAAACTTATTTGTTCTTCTGAAAATATATATAATTTCTATTATAATCTACCGAAATTCCACCGTTCTCGGAACAGTTCTAATTAGCTATGAGAAAAAACCCTTAACTTTTTTTATTGTTGAGTAACAGGATAATGCGCTACTAAATTGAAAGTATAATAAGATAGGAGAATTTGGTAATTAACACAACTTAGTGTAGAGATATATGATTTAAAACCTCTTATTAGTATAAACCATATAAAATAATTTTAAGAAGAAATGTGTATATTCAAGATAAAAACACAACGTTTCATTTAAAGCTCTAGCAGGTCTAAAGGTTTCGTCCATAAATTATTATTTTGTTTTATATAATATTATTCTTTAATTTAATTATAATATTAACTTACTTAGAAATCCAACCATAGGTAAACTTAAATGTGTAAAAATTTATTCTAAATGCAAAAATAAATGTTAAAAAAGTTTTTATGGAACCAACAACTGATATTTTGTTTTGGCTCAATAAACAGGAAAGTATATGCTGATGTTAAAACATAAGACATAGCATTGAATAAAATGTAATCTTTGTATAAAAAACAAATTTGAAACTGTTTAATGAAATACGAGTAGTATCTAGGCATATCCAGAAAGTAAGTGTACTGAATTTTTGTAGGTTACAATTTTTTTTATTTAAACAAAAAAATTACGTGGTTACCGTAGTACATATAATATGTAAGCTATTTTTCGACCTGGTCGCCATTTCTCTAAATGCAGGTGGTGAAGTGGGGTATCAACTTTTTGATGCCTTCCTCGAAGTAGTTTCCCGCCAACCCCTCCGTCCACTTCTCCACCTCCTCCTTTACCTCCTCGTCGGTTGAAAACCTTTTTCCACCCATGTGCAGCTTCAGGAAGGTAAAGAGATAGTAATCTGAAGGTGCTAGGCCAGGGAAATGCGCGGGATGGTTCAGGACATCCCATTTAAACGAGGCGAGCAGTTCTTTCGTGGCGTTGGCCGTGTATGGTCTGGCATTGTCGTGCAGCAGGCAGACTCCCTTTGTCAGCATGCCTCTCCTCTTGTTCTGAATCGCCCTCCGCAATTTTTTTAGGGTCTCACAGTATTTTGTAGAGTTGGTGGTCTGCCCTTGAGGCATATATTCAATTAAAATTATGCCTTGACAGTCTCCAAAACACGGATGCCATGATTTTCTTGGCTGAAATTGTGGTTTTGAACTTTTTGGCGCAGGGTGAAGAGGTGTGACATATCCATAGATAGTACATTGCCTATCGGTTTCTCATACTACATGTATTTAAAGGTCGCCCCTGTTCTATGTTAGTGTCGACCATTATATTGTATTACTCTTTTGTTATATACAGTACAACCTGGTGGGCGTATTGCCAATTGGCAATCACTTTCAACCAACCAGAAAGATGTCGAAGAGGCTTTAAGTGACCAACCAAACTGGATTCATTTAAAAAAATAGGTTCGCACCAACCCCCTAGATTGGAAGTTAAGAGTTTCATTGTATCGCATTGGCGGAAGACACGTTTACTAGACTTTAATAAAGTTTATGCATTTTCAATTCTTTTTGTCACTTACGTAATTTATTAATTGTTAAAGGTTTGCAAGGGAAGAAACGATCAAGTCAAATATCTTAAGGAAAGTGTAATATATTAACCCATTTCAGAAAAAAATCTAATTGTAGTTATGCCGTTTAAAAGCCATTACGTAAATTTAAACGTTTTTTGTAGTGTTTAATCTCCAGAGTTTATTATTATGAAGCCATCTCTCCCGACGAAACAAAAAAAAATTCACAAAAAGATTTGCAGGGTCCGGTGAAAAATTTGCATTATTGATCTTGAAAAAAATCTAACATCAAAATATAACAATGACGCATATCACAATAAAACAATAAGGCGTATTACAATACAAAAAATACCGCCTGTCACAAAATATTAACCTGTATTAGAATAAAACAATACGAGATGAACAAAATTTCAAAAAAAATCACTTTGTAATCAATACTTATTTGAAAATAGGTAATCCCATGTTCTTCTGTTCGAGGGCAGAATATGGGATGATGTACGAGTATGTTCGAGGGCAGAATATGGGATGATGTATTTTCAAAGGCAAACGAAGAATTACGTCTAGTTAAAGAATGGATGGACTCACATTTATTGACTCTAAATTCCCAAAAAAACTAAATACATCACATTTAGCATTTCTACAAGAACTCAAGCACCTACAAATAAATACATAACACTTCACACTTGTTTACGCTTCACTGGCTGTAATTGTGTTTCTTTGGAAAGGGTGTATAGTATAAAGTATCTTGGAGTTTTTGTTGGTCAGTTTCTTCGCTGGGAGGTCCATACTAACGCTTTGAGCACAAAAATCAGAAAACTAAGATACATATTCCGTATGATTCGAAATGTGCTCACTGAAAATATTCTTAAAGGTATATACTTCGCCATATGTTAGTCAGCACTTTCTTACGGTATATCAGTTTGTGGGGATGCACCTTGACACAAAAACACATATTGCAGGTTTCCCAAAAATTGATTATAAAAATAATTAACATACTTCCTGCCCGATATCTCACGCGAAGCTTTTCAGGGAGTATCGGGTCCTGAACATAGGCGATTTACACCTCAAATATATTCTCTGGCACTATCATCGAGAGGAAGGGAAGATGCAGACTCAGCAGAGACACATGGCAACTAATCGAATGTTCACCATCCCTAGAGTTGAAACATATTTTGCTCAAAGGCAATATGCCTAATTAGCTCCCATAAAATACAATGGGGTGCCGAATTCAATTGCGGTATATTGTAGGATGAATGTTTTGGTCTATCTGGAGTGATAAAGTATGAGGAGTTTGATTTCGCGTGATGTATACATATGAAATTGAGGGTCACTGTTTGTCAGGTTGATGAGAATGTGCAACGGGGTTTTATGTAATCAAAAATCGGAAAGAAGTATCGATTTATTTTATCATGATATATGTCCTCAGTGGGATACAGGCAAAATCCTAGTTTACTGGGAACACGACAAATAAATGTCAACAAACCCAGATTCATTAAAATTGTGTGTCCAAATTAAATTACCTCTCATTTTTTCGCAAATTATGTATACTTCTTGTGATGTGTAAAATAAATACTTAGGAGCCGATGACCTCCGTTTCCAAACCGGAGATTACGGATTCAATTCCTGTTAGAACTCAATGTATTTTACATTACCAGTCTAGTGTTCGGTTAGGAAATCGTAAAACATATTTTTGATTAGTTAGAAGAAATTATCACATAATAATAAATCTGTCAGGTTATACTATATAACAACGGAAATATTAAACAATACAATACATTTATTTGAATATATTAAACATATTAAACTATACCATACATTACATTTATTGAAGGAAATATTTCTTTGAAGTTTATGGAAAAACTTAGTACATCAATGGAAGTAGTAGTTACTAGTATACTGTCGCTATAAAGTCGGTGTTTGAAAAACGCTAATGATGGTTCGAGTGTAACTTTTGAGATAGTTGTGGAATATCTGGGCTGTTTGTATGATATATGGAACGAAAAACTTGAAAACATATTTATCTCTAAAATACCCATTAGACCGGCATGATACTTTTGTACATATGATGTTAAGGTACTAATACAAATTTTTACTTGTTCTGAGATATTGGAGGAAAAACCCAGTTGCTTTGTATGGAACATTTGTTAGACGGAATGTACTTGTGAAATATTCATTTAATGGAATTGACGTTTTATACATACAATTATACTCCCCTCGTACAAAACTGAAACCTGGAAAGTAAAAAAAGTTGTAGGAGCTGAATACATATGGTAGAAACGCGTGCTTTGCGAATAATATCGTGTGTTGATAACTGTTTGTTCTAGTCGAATTTTATCGATATATTAAAGAAGGAATCTTGAGAAGGTTTGGACATATCAAGATAATAAGTTCTGAAGACTTACAATCCAAATATGTACTCGTATAAGTGGAATGAATAACGCAGGAATAGGAAGAGATAGGCTAAGAAAATAATGAAAATATATTGTTGATGAAATTTTGACTGAGGGAAAAAGTAAGAAAGGTGAGAAATAGAATACTGTATTACGAGATACATAAGTGTGGATGAGACAAAGCTATTTGTGTAAATAAGAAGGGGTTAAAATCTGTCATCTCTACCTGCTCCAAAATAATACGGCGAGATGTAAGATAATGTATGTAATTAGCTAAGAAATAATATACACTTTGATAACAATGAAACGTTATGTAACCAAACTTTTCACCAAATTCAGTGACATTAAACATTTTTTTCTCTGTACCTTTCGAATACGAATCAATCGACACCAGATGTAAATATGTCCCAGCGTATACAGGCATACCAATAAATTGCATATTTTGCCAGTTATCGGTCGATGTAATATCCATTCATCTTAATAATTAACCACTTAATTCAGGAGGGACCTGGTAATGGTATGAAAAAGTTTTTTGATAAATTCTGTCACGGAATGAGCTTATGTTAAATGATCTGCAAAAGCTTTTAGTGATGGATTGTCTCGGCGGGAATAGGGGCAAACGAAAGGGGAAGAATATTCACGGGAACAAATAATTTTGGGTAATGCGAATTGACTAATTAATGTTTTTGTTATTTAGAAATTTCGCAAAACGATGCTAAAAACACCTACTACGAAAGCATCTAGAAACGATTCATGGGCACCTGCGAGATTTTTCAAATTGTGTTTAAGTATATTTTGTGGAGTATTTATTTATTTACTAATATTTATTTATTTCATCCACGGCCAGAGCTGACCTTAGAATACATACATATCATCATTACGTGTCCCTTACAGGATAGGCAGAGAAAACTGACCTCTATTTTATCCTTACATACAATTCTTCCCTCCTTCACATCCATACACCTCGTCATGCACAATCTTCCATTATTCATTCTTCTCACTTTACCTTCTTTCAAAATCTGGTCCATTCGGTTCAGCCACGTTTTCCTCTATCTCCTCCACGCACACCTTGCACTTCTGACTTGTATATTTGCTTGGTCATTCTTTCAACATTCATTCTCTTTACATGTCTAAACCATCTTAAAGCTCATGCCTTCATCTGACTTAAAATAATAATAAAAATAAATGCATTAATTTCTGATGTCTTTATTCTTTCAAACATTAACATTTCACAAAATTTTCTTAGTTCAAGCATCTCCACAGAATTTATCTTAGTCTTATTCTTCTTCTGCCAATTTCTAGTTTCTCTTCTATACCACAATATTTTTTAGTTTTGCTTCTGTTTACATTACGCGGTTGTTGTATATAATATTAAGTGCCCCGTTTGCCTGGTTTCCTGCCGCTACTATTCTTTAGATGTATTTTTCAACTCGCCCATCACACGTAAATATACTGTCCAGATAACATAACTCATCAACCTGCTCCAGTTTTTCTGAGTTAACCCATACATCGCGCACACTTTTTACCTCACTTCTTTCTATAGCCAAAACCTTTGATTTTGCTCCATTTATTTTGTTACGACTAAACCCTATTTACTTAAATTTGGAGACAGCGTAACCTCCATTCAACAAAGACAACAATATTTTCACAATTTTAATAATGGTTTTCTCACAATAATTACACTTACCCCGGTCTCAGCGGCACATGAAGAAAATTAAGAACAAGTACTTTTTTGTCTCAGATCGCGATGGGCTATAATAAAAGAGATATGCTAGGCCTCCAAGGCATCAAGCCGTGGACGAGGTGAATAACAGAAAAAGACATACATTGGTGATAACACTTCGTTTAATTTAATTCAATATTGTTAAAAAAAACTCCGCATTAAAGCCGAGAAAAAAACATACTACAAAAACCAGAGTAGGCAGACTAACAATTGGGCTTGCATAAGAGATTGATTCCTGTTCGATATTCATTATACACAAAGAAGGATATGAGGCGATGAGAGCCAGCAATGGCAGATTACAATATAAATAATTCACTCACCCCAATTAACCTGAATATCCAAAAAGAATGAAGCTGTAATATCTATACTCCCAGAAGTGGTGGACGCAAGCCAGATGATCACAAAACCAGCCCAAGCCGGTACGACTCCTTAGATCAGGATGATGCAATCATTCCCCTGGGGAATTTCCCGCCCTCCGATACGAACTTCTTTCTTGCTGCAAGCGCGGTAAGCGGAGTAACTGCGGCGCAGTTATTTGAGCAATCACGTATCGTATTCGCTCGAGATCCTCAGCAGACTCTCAATTATCACAGCGATAATAATCCAAGATTATTGTTCCTCGTGCGGTATTACCAAGCCGGTAATCCGCGCAACGGCTCGAAACCGATGTGGCTTGGAGAATCTTCCCCGAAACACCAATTATTAATTCGTATGATCCCAGAAGGAGATGATAACTCGGAACTGAAGGTAATTGACCGATAAACTTTAACGAAAAAAAACTAATTATTAATTCGTAATCTCCCAAACGGAGGAGCTGTAACAGCCCGTCAAGCGCTAGGCTCGGTCGGGGACGGAATGAAAGACCGTCCCGCGACTCTACCGGTCGTTCCAAAAACACGAATTCACCACGCGTCCCTAGGCTAAGATTTCATTGGTTCGCGGCATTTTTAGGACAAGATTCAACCAATAGGTCACCTGCATTCGATTTCTTACTACAAGTGCTGCGGCCAGTGTACAAAACTTTATATCGGTTTGTTTTGAATCGGGAACCTTCTAGAACCGGGAAGATGATTGCATCATTCTTTGACCTAATTACAACTGCGTCGCGCTCGGGCTCGCTATTATGCGTCATTATTTATCCGTCAAGATCAGAACAAAGAAAAGTACGGTTCAATTCTGTTCGTACGGAATTCCATTTCGCGCGTATTTTTCCCTTATGGGATATTCTCAACTTCTCACCCGCTTTTTATGAGAGAATAAATATACTCCTAACACTCCATCTTATGTTATAAAAGAAAACAAAAAAAAAACCCACAAAAAAAAATGTATCCTTCCTAGAGTATAGACACTTTAGCGATAGGCAATTACAAGGAGTAAGGGGTGTATGTTCCCCCCACCGGATACGGTCTCGTGGCCGATTTACCGGTTGTCAGCATTTGCCTGCAGGACCCCCTAATTGGTGTAAGGGAACCTAGCCGCAAGGAAACCACGGAAACCTTACGATGACAACACACTACTGAATCTACTATGGCCCATAACCTAATAATACTGAGGAGCACGGAACAATCCTCCTGTAACTCCTCACAATAATACAGAGAAATGGCTTTTCCAATACTGGTTTAACCACAGGGTAACCAGCACGAAAACAATCGCATAAGACAGCTAATACAATTCCTTAAACAATTACAAAAAAAACCAGACACTAGATTATAGACAAATTCACATAAGGCATGGTCACTGGATACTTCAAAGGGGATCAGATACAAAACAAAAAGACTTCCAAATAAAATTAAAATAACACAAAATATTATAGATGGTCACCCTGTATTCCAAAAAGTAGGCCGTCAACAAAAACAAAGAATTAATGATCTTACATAAAACACGGCTGGTGATACATCAAAGGGCAGAGCAGAAACAAACAAAAAGGAATCCACATTAAATCCAAAATAAAATTATATTATACATGGTCACCCTGTATCACAAAAAGGTAGGCCGTCAATAATAACAAAGAGATAATGATTTTACATAAAGCACGGCTGGTGATACATCAAAGGGCAGAGCACAAACAAACAAAAAGGAATCCACATTAAATCAAAAAAAAAAAAAAAAAAAATTATATTATACATGGTCATCCTGTATCACAAAAAGGTAGGCCGTCAATAATAACAAAGAGATAATGATTTTACATAAAGCACGGCTGGTGATACATCAAAGGGCAGAGCACAAACAAACAAAAAGGAATCCACATTAAATCAAAAAAAAAAAAAAAAAAATTATATTATACATGGTCATCCTGTATCACAAAAAGGTAGGCCGTCAATAATAACAAAGAGATAATGATTTTACATAAAGCACGGCTGGTGATACATCAAAGGGCAGAGCAGAAACAAACAAAAAGGAATCCACATTAAATCAAAAAAAAAAAATTATATTATACATGGTCACCCTGTATCACAAAGAGATAATGATTTTACATAAAGCACGGCTGGTGATACATCCAAGGGCAGAGCAGAAACAAACAAAAAGGAATCCACATTAAATAAAAAAAAAAAAAATTATATTATACATGGTCACCCTGTATCACAAAGAGATAATGATTTTACATAAAGCACGGCTGGTGATACATCCAAGGGCAGAGCAGAAACAAACAAAAAGGAATCCACATTAAATCAAAAAAAAAAAAAATTATATTATACATGGTCACCCGGTATCACAAAAAGATAATGATTTTACATAAAGCACGGCTGGTGATACATCCAAGGGCAGAGCAGAAACAAACAAAAAGGAATCCACATTAAATCAAAAAAAAAAAAAATTATATTATACATGGTCACCCGGTATCACAAAAAGGTAGACCGTTAACAGAAAATTAACCCACCCCTCTTCTCAGGGCATCATGCTGAGAAAAGGTTTACAACCAAATTAGTTAATCACCATTCATCCTCTCACTAGACACTGCAGCCTGTTTCGCGGCTGACCTTAAAGATAACACTGGACACTTGCTTAGTTATACACTTACAGGTTTTATACGGGTGACTCTACTCCTCCATTGCCAACCTCGACCCCTCACTGTGAACAATGATCAATCATTACAAGCCCAAATCCAGCCCCCACGCCAAGGACTGCATTACACATTTCTACAATCCCTACTGTCCACCTACTTGGTATAATAAGTGGTAATTATTACGCAAGCCAATGTAATCAGATAAGGACCGAAAATTCTTTCGAGACGGAATTTTTAAAAAGACACTTTCTAAACTTTTAGGAAATCTACCATAGCTAGAACGATGCAGAACCGGCTGTTCAACGACTGTCCTACCACAAGGCTCACACCTAACCCTTTCCCTGTAATTCTACTCCATTCCTCATCTTTCTCTGAAAAGAATAAACAATATTAATGAAACATTCGCGGTTAGGCCCGATCTTAAGCAAGACACGTCCCCCGGACCCCAGACTGGAACCAAGAATCACGCGAGTCCACATACGCCACTGTGGATAACCAAGATCTGAGGGCCAGAACCCGCGGCTCCCACAATCGAACCCTTCCAAGCCAAAAGCGCGTGCCCACCAGAACATTCTGGAGCGGCTTCTCTGCTAATGCGGGTTCATGACGCCCGTGGTGGAGACAATTCAATACATCGCAGATGCACCGAAAGGCCATCACCAAAATTTTAACCGGTTGAGAGGCTAGCCTCTCTCAACCTGAACTCCTAGAGGCAGTTCAGGGCTTCTGCATGCTACTTTGAGCACAAGAAGGAAGATGACTAAATAAAAAAAATAATAATACAGAAAAAATACTGGATGAGTAAAGGCCATCCGTAAGCCTCTTGCTGGATGTATTAGGCCATCCGTAAGCCTTTTACTGGATGTATAACGGCCGTCCGTAAGCCTTATAAAGAATAATCTTACACATAAAAATAAAAATCACTACAAAACAAAATACTGGATGGATATAGGCCATCCGTGAGCCTTTTACTGGATGTATTATAGGCCGTCCGTAAGCCTTTTACTGGATGTATTATAGGCCGTCCGTAAGCCTTGAAGAAAAATAATTTAATCACAATTATTAGGGAAGGAACAAAAGGAAACAAAAGGAAAATAAACACAAAAGAATAACGCATAATATTAATACGCTATGCAGTGAACAGGAATGGAAAAAAAAACAACAAAACTCCGAACAGATCTATTTCCTTATGCGAGACAACAAGCTCCTTGATGAGGGGGTGGTTCACAGTTAACCACCCGACAAGAAAACCCATAGTACATAACGAATTACAGAAAGGAACAAGACTACCTTCAAACAGCGAATGTGAGCCAGCCTACCAGGCAACATAACTAAACTTGTCAATATAGTGCTATAACATAACAGAGCAGTATCCCAGGTTTCATCCGGTGACGCCACTCCTTGTAATGGAGGAAATCATTTAACGAGCCGGTTACATGACTAGCAACCCTACATAGCACTGATGCAGGCTACTATACTCGTCCTGAAAACACTAATGACAACTCATACTACTCTATTCCTCGGTTTCAACAGCCTCAACCAGTGACTCAGATATGCAATCACCGCACTAGTAACAATCTTCTAACTTCTTGAGAATCCTTGTAGCGAGGTGACTTCATCTATATTCCCACTATAACGAGCAACTAGCCTACCCCTCAGTACACAAGAAATTTTGTACCCTCTACTCGAGGCTCTCAGCATTCCGTCACTCATGGTCCAGGCCCAGGCTCTGAGCGCCAGATACTCTTTAAAAATAATAACCACACTAATCACGGGGAAGAGTACCAAACCCGTACATAGAACATATGGACTTGACTCCATACGAGATTGCCTCACGGCTAGCTCACTGTTTAATCACCCTAGCGGAATTATGAACTCTCACTGGTGATGTTCTTTTTTAAAAAAAACTCTTCTGCCATTCATCAAAGAATCCGACAGTGCATACTGTCAAGGTATGATTTAAACATCAACAAGAATATAACAAAAATTCAATTTAAGAACCTGTACTTTCCCGACCATGAATGACTCCCAATAAGGCGCCGATGAGCCTATTACTAATCTATATACTATTAGCCTTCTTTTATTCCACCGGGTCACTAAATAGTGGACACCGGACTGGAACTCACCTAAGCGGGCGCATCCCTTCTCGTGCGACGACGGCTTACTGCCTACGGCATGCGACGGCGGATCGAGACCACGGATGCTTGGTATATCATTTGCAACGATGGGTCAAGCCCACGTGAGACAACGTGATGCAACTATCTACACAACGCCAAACGATTTATAACCGTATACGAAACGGAACTGATTCTCGATGGCAACTATTCTCAATGGTAAAGGAAATTCAACTGCAACTAGAACGGACCCAAATATACGTTCCGCGTCTCACGGCCTGCCGGAACAATTGGTCAGGACAACGTGAGATTACGAAATGCTCATTAGCTACTGCGTCCACTGACGCACTCAAATCGAGCCAAGGCCTAAACGGCAAATCTTGAATACTATCGTGCTGGAAGGGCCGCTTGTCCCCTAAACCCGTAATCTCAACCTAACCCCTTACAAGAAAAGGATACTCTCCCGGTCGCGGTGTAATGCGACAAATCGGGTAACTCCGACGTACCTAATACATTAAGGAATACAATGTTAAAGAGGATTGAATCGCAAGTGCAACGGAATTGAAAAAGTATTCCGCGCCTCGCGGACG
Source organism: Odontocerum albicorne (assembly GCA_949825065.1). NCBI lineage: Eukaryota > Metazoa > Arthropoda > Insecta > Trichoptera > Odontoceridae > Odontocerum > Odontocerum albicorne. Next base: position 20,098,102 of record OX463839.1, on the reverse strand, counting down.
GACGGTATCAATATGTCCGCACGACGCGAGACGACGAACTGCTAAACAGATTATTCCTTGGTAAGGAGATTCTAGTATGACGGAAACGGAATTGATAATAATATAATACGTCTCCCGCGGCCTGACGGTATTTGTCAGGGCAACGCGAGAGGACGTACTTCACACCATTAAGGTATACAAGGTTAAAGAGGATTGAATCGCAACTGCAACGGAATTGAAAAAGTATTCCGCGCCTCGCGGACGGACGGTATCAATTTGTCCGCACGACGCGAGACGACGAACTGCTAAATAGATTATTCCTTGGTAAGGAGATTCTAGTATGACGGAAACGGAATTGATAATAATATAATACGTCTCCCGCGGCCTGACGGTATTTGCCAGGGCAACGCGAGAGGACGTACTGCACAAGAGATTAATCTGCGGGGAAGGTGGTTCTATCTTAACGGAAACAAAGCCGATCGCAATGGCAACGGAATTGATGAAGTAATCTGCGCTTCGCGGTCCAACGGCACCAGTTTGGCATAACGACGCGAGATGACGAACTGCAAAATTTTCCCCCTAGCAATGTGCACAACCTGTGTACCTGCCACGACCTTAGGCGGCCTACTCGATAACCTTGGCTATATCCTTCACATGATATCTCCCCGCGACCCGTCCATCCATATTCGTCAGCTCGTATATGGAATCGGAGATCTTCTTACTAACTATATTCTTTACAAATCGTGGGGCCAGCTTGGCGCTAAAATACTGCCCCGCCCTCGACTGTACAAAGGACTTTCTCCACACCACCTGTCCAACGGATAGCAGCTTCTCCTTCCGACGGAGGTTATATCTAGCGGCGCTACGCTTAAAACCAGCCAATAATTTACCCGTCACGCGATCATATAACTTTTCCATGTTATCTAAACCCCGGAGATAATGGGGGGAATCCTCGGAGGACAAATCCCTTTGTGGACCCGGTTGATCATGAAATGAAGCATGGGGAAACGGATGGAACCCGTGGAACAAATAGAAGGGGGTGTGACCAGTGGCAATGCTCACAGTATTGTTCAAACAAGAGCACACCTTGCACAACAATTCGCACCAGTCTCTTTGATTGTCCTGAACCATTAGGGACAGGCACGTTAAAATCGAGGAATTATATCTCTCGCTGGTATTGTTCTGTGGATGATAGTAAGCGTTATAAAAAAGGTCTCTTATCCCATAAGATTCCAAAAAGTCACGAAATTCCCGGGATATGAACTGTTTCCCATTATCCATTACCACGGTACGTGGCACCGAACAAGGCAAGAATATTAGCGTTTCCAAACATCGAATGATAGCTTTGGACGTTCCCACTCTCAAGGGGAAAGCCCATATGAATTTACTAAAATTATCGACAACCGTTAAAATATGACAATTTCGTTTCCGTGACATAGGCAAGGGACCCACGAGGTCCATACTCAAAGACTGCATGGGACGTGAAGCTTGTTTGGGGGTGTTCATAAGACCACACGGTCCCTGAGTGTTATGTTTATAGGCTTTACACGTTTCACACCACGCTACAAACTGAGTTACCGCCTCAGACAACCCGTTCGCGAAGTACGTGCGAGAGAGGTGTTCTATTGTTTTCCTAACACCCGGATGACACAAGCTCGTGTGTGTTTCCTCAATAAGGGGGATTAGTGCTTCCCGAGGTACCACCACTCTCCAGTCTCTTCCCTCCTGCTTGCGGACAGGATCGTGAGAGGTGCGGCACAATCGCAATAGATGTCCCTGGCTGGCCCTAAAATTTGCTCGCGACAGCGGATCCCGAAGGCAATCCTGCATAACCCGCAAATACCACTCATCCTCGACGCTCTTGAATGGCGGTGGAAAACTTAACGTGGATACCTCGATTCGACTAAGGGCGTCAGCCAAGCGATTCTCACAACCCTTTTTATAAATAAAAACAAAATTATACTGCGAGAGTCTACACGCCCAACGGGCTAATCGACCTCTAGGGGAGGACAGATGGTCCAGGTATTTCAGACAACCATGATCACTCTGGATCGTAAACTGGGTTCCGTCCAAATAACTACGGAAATGATGGACTGAGTCGACGATGGCTAAGAGTTCGCGCTCCGTAGTACTATAAAGTCTTTCCGCCGGAGAAAGTTTTCGTGAAAAGTAGGCGATAGCATGCTCAACACCCCCCGGCATGCTTTGAGAAAGGAAACTACCGATACTCACTCCGCTCGCATCACAGGTGAGGATATACGGAACCGCGTAATCCGGAGGCTTTAAAACGGGTGACGTAGTCATGGCCTGCTTGAGAAGGATGAAAGATTCCTCCGCTGCTGGCCCCCACTGAAACCGAAGATTCTTAAGCTTGATGCTTTTCAATTGACAGAGCGGCGCGGCCATTCTAGAAAAATCTTTGATAAACCGGCGGTAATACGAGCACAATCCGAGGAAACTCTTTACTTCCTTAACACTCCGCGGTCTCGGAAATTCCTTCATCACCCTAATCTTTTCCGGATCTGTTCTTAATCCCTCCCGGTCCACGACATGTCCCAAATACTTAAGGCTAGACTTGCAAAACTCGGACTTGGCCAATTTTATAGTAAGATTTGCCTCTCGCAAACGACTTAATACCAACTTTAGGGCAGTGAGGTGTGAGTCGAAGTCTGCACTGCAGATTAAGATGTCGTCCAAATAGCAGAAGACATGCCCCCCTTGATCAGCGAACAGTCTATCCATCAGCCTCTGCATTTCTGCAGGAATATTCTTTAAACCGAAAGGGGTTACCACAAATTGGTACTGGCCCCGGCCCTCCACGAAGAATGCGGTCTTACATCTTGAGTCCGGGCTCAACGGCATCTACCAGAATCCGTGACTTAAATCCAACGCAGAAAGATAACGAGTATCACGCAAATTATCCAATATACGATTAATATTTGGTAATCTGTAAGAATCTGAATTCGTCACAGAGTTTAACTTACGCGGGTCCAACACGAACCTAGCCGACCCATCCTTCTTTGGAACGATGAAAGCGTTGTTCAGCCAAGCGCTACGCGACGGCTCAACCACACCTAACCTGATCATTTCATCTAGTTCGATGATCATCTGCTGCCGGCGTACGTGCGACAGGGGATACGTTCTTTGCTTCACCACCAGACTATCGCCGGTATCAATAATGTGATTTACTAGGGTAGTGCGGCCCAAACCCACTCGTTCAAACGCGATACTATCAAATTCCTTAACTAGGAGATTAAGCTGCAAGGTTTGGTTCTCCGACAAATCAGCCACGGAGGTCAAGCACGAAGGCTTTGCAGACCTAATTTCCACCTCTGCCACGACAGGGTTCCCGGACACCCCCTCTATACAGGACGACGGAAAGAGGCTCGGGGTAAGAGGCGAGTGCTTCAGGAAGGGAGCACCTAAGATCAGGCACTCATCCAATGAAGGAACGATTTGAAACTCAACCCACCTGGTCTGGTTATCGTAACACAATGGTAACTGGACAGACCCCATCACCTGGTGTCCCCGACTATCCGCTGTATGAACGACCCCTTCGCAAAATGGAGACGAAGAATAATGTTTCTCAAATTTCGCAAAGAGATCTCCGCCAATCACGTTAACCGACGCACCCGAATCGAGCAGTGCCGAAAACGGCAATTCTTGAATACTACAACGTAGATAGGGCCGCTCGTCCCTAGCATTCGTAACCTCCACTAGGCTTACAGAGGGGAACCCTCTCCTGTAAGTTGAACAACGCGACCAACCCGGCGACTCCGATTTACTTAATACGAGTTGGTAGCCCACCGGTTTTTTGGAAACTTAACATCCGGAGGTGGCCTAGACATATCGGGTAATATAGCCAATGGACGCGCTGGGATGGCTCTAGCCCTCCAAAGATTGTCAGCCGTCCTCGCGGGCTCCCTTCGGGTACGCGGCTGTTCGGGGCAATGACGCGCCACATGACCAGGAAGACTACACCGAAAACATCCGCGGGGATACGGATCCCGAATATTCGGGGCACGAGATACTGGAGACAGGCTAGCACCTGTTCTCGAAACGAAAGGAGCAGGACGAGGCAACCTTCCCTCATCTCTATTCATCAGCTCGAAAGACAAGCACAGCTTTTCCAGTGCACTGACTGAAGCCGGCTGAGAGCTGACCAGAACTGCACTATAACGGTGATGTAACCCGCGCCTAAATACCTTTACCAATTCCGCATCAGTCAAGGGCGAATCTAAAGACTGATTCAAATTCTGCACTCTAGAAACATAGTCCGTAGAGGACTCGCCTGGTTTTTGTATAGAGGACCAGATATCCATTCTTCGCTCCGTCATAAAATCGTCAGACTCGTATTTCTCTAGGAAGAGTCTCCTAACCATGTTCCAATCTACTATTTCTCTCTTTTTACTTCTAACGAAGGTTAACGCTCCGCCTCTCAAAAACTCCGGTAAGACCGCCGAGAGCGCATTCTCCTCGACCCCTCGCGCGCAACCCAATTCCTCTAGACGCGACAAAAATTCCCTTACGCAACCCCCTCCAGAAAAAGGCTCCACTGGCCATACTGAAAAATTCAAATTCCACTGCGGGGCCGCACGTGGAATACCTACACGCGCCGCTCCCTCCCCTGCATACGGAGATGAACTTGCCAACGGCGTCGGCGCCAGGGTTCCCGAGACTGTCACACCCGCGTCCGTTCCCTCCAAAAACTGGGGAGCTCTCATAAGATTCCGGTAAGGTACGCACCTAACCGGTAAGGCGACCGCCTCCGGTGACGATGATACAAGACTCTTGTTAAACAAAGAGGCCTGACGCCGCAACTCGTAAAAATTATTACTAGGAACTAATCCCCTTTCAATTAATTCCCCGATTAGCCTTTCTTTCGTGGCCTTCATTATATTAACTATTGGATCCATTGCGATATCCATCCTCAACCCTATTCGTAACAGTAGGTATCAAGATCTATACCCTACGAAATCTTACTTCACCCTGTTAAACAATGCTTTACTTACACTGTTCAACAGGAACAAGAATTTAACTAGAACGTAACTTTAATTCAACACCAACAACCCCCCCTTTGTTGAAATGTTCCGAAATTAAGAACTAACAATTATAACCAATATGTATTATTATCAAACTTTCCTAAATCACGCTTCCACCACACCGCTTGCCACGAATCTAGGACTTAAATATCAAAGTAATTCAATTCAATATTATTCACTCTCTTATATTACAAAGATTTGTTCCGAAAACAATTGAGTATAAGCACCAAGTGATTTTATCTAAATGTAGTAACACTATTCCCCTTTACCGCATCAACAGCGACGCAAACCGAACTACTGTAAGTTATACGCACTTTCCTCTTGCCTATCCCCGCGCAAGCTATAAGGCGAGATTGGTTTCAAACAAATGGTCTTAAAATTCCAAAAACACTGGAATACTTCACGAACGTAACCACTAATCACTTCTCTATCCGCAATTAACTAAGCACTCTTTTATTTCTTCAGTCACTTATTTCGTTTGAATTGAAGTATTGCTAAATGCGTATCTAATCACTTTACGCGGCAACTATACTCCTGATTATCTGCAACCACCTAAACCACAGACGCTTCTCGCACGAACAAAATGGCGACCCACGCTTTTATTTTACGAATTTCGCGCTAAATTATCTGAAAAAAGAACAAATTATACTTTTATACACTTTATCACCCTGTCCACTTAGTCAAATACCACGGAAACCAGCACCTCTCTATAATGCCCCACGTACGGGCGACATTGTTACGACTAAACCCTATTTACTTAAATTTGGAGACAGCGTTACCTCCATTCAACAAAGACAACAATATTTTCACAATTTTAATAATGGTTTTCTCACAATAATTACACTTACCCCGGTCTCAGCGGCACATGAAGAAAATTAAGAACAAGTACTCTTTTGTCTCAGATCGCGATGGGCTATAATAAAAGAGATATGCTAGGCCTCCAAGGCATCAAGCCGTGGACGAGGTGAATAACAGAAAAAGACATACATTGGTGATAACACTTCGTTTAATTTAATTCAATATTGTTAAAAAAAACTCCGCATTAAAGCCGAGAAAAAAACATACTACAAAAACCAGAGTAGGCAGACTAACAATTGGGCTTGCATAAGAGATTGATTCCTGTTCGATATTCATTATACACAAAGAAGGATATGAGGCGGTGAGAGCCAGCAATGGCAGATTACAATATAAATAATTCACTCACCCCAATTAACCTGAATATCCAAAAAGAATGAAGCTGTAATGTCTATACTCCCAGAAGTGGTGGACGCAAGCCAGATGATCACAAAACCAGCCCAAGCCGGTACGACTCCTTAGATCAGGATGATGCAATCATTCCCCTGGGGAATTTCCCGCCCTCCGATACGAACTTCTTTCTTGCTGCAAGCGCGGTAAGCGGAGTAACTGCGGCGCAGTTATTTGAGCAATCACGTATCGTATTCGCTCGAGATCCTCAGCAGACTCTCAATTATCACAGCGATAATAATCCAAGATTATTGTTCCTCGTGCGGTATTACCAAGCCGGTAATCCGCGCAACGGCTCGAAACCGATGTGGCTTGGAGAATCTTCCCCGAAACACCAATTATTAATTCGTATGATCCCAGAAGGACATGATAACTCGGAACTGAAGGTAATTGACCGATAAACTTTAACGAAAAAAAACTAATTATTAATTCGTAATCTCCCAAACGGAGGAGCTGTAACAGCCCATCAAGCGCTAGCCTCGGTCGGGGACGGAATGAAAGACCGTCCCGCGACTCTACCGGTCGTTCCAAAAACACGAATTCACCACGCGTCCCTAGGCTAAGATTTCATTGGTTCGCGGCATTTTTAGGACAAGATTCAACCAATAGGTCACCTGCATTCGATTTCTTACTACAAGTGCTGCGGCCAGTGTACAAAACTTTATATCGGTTTGTTTTGAATCGGGAACCTTCTAGAACCGGGAAGATGATTGCATCATTCTTTGACCTAATTACAACTGCGTCGCGCTCGGGCTCGCTATTATGCGTCATTATTTATCCGTCAAGATCAGAACAAAGAAAAGTACGGTTCAATTCTGTTCGTACGGAATTCCATTTCGCGCGTATTTTTCCCTTATGGGATATTCTCAACTTCTCACCCGCTTTTTATGAGAGAATAAATATACTCCTAACAATTTTCAAACAGGTTACTAGACTTCTCTCATATACGAGTAGCAATAATATCATAAAATGGTTGTATACAGTCAAATCTCTGCTATCCCAACATAAAATATAAATTCAAAACGACAGTCTCCAACAATATTTAGAAAATCTGTGAGATGCAAGTCTAAGCCACATTTAACATAATTGAATAAGTTATTTACTTGAAATGTGGATATTAATGGGCATATACAATGAAATAACAGGGCTTGGGAATTATGTTTCTGAAATATGTGGATGTCTCAAAGATTGTACGTGGAAAAAGAATGAAATGGTAACAGAAAGTGAATAAAGGATATATAAAACATGTGTAAGACCTGTAATGATATATGCTATTGAGATGATACCGCATGAACGAAGACTTTCCGTAAGGGATCAGAAATTAAGGTTTTACGTTTTACAATTGGTAAAACATTTATTTTATTTCAATAGCCAAATGACCCTTTTGATACAATGATTAAAAAACAGCATGTATAATTTAACATTGACATATAATCAGTGTTATACAATAAGAAAAAAAACAGTACAAGTCGAACAACATAACTAAACAAATCCAAACATACAATTTATTCCAGCAAGAACAATTTCTTCACTGTGCTCCTGTAAGTCGCTAATTTCACATGAAAATTCATACAATGCCCTTATTGACTACCCAATCTGTACAGTCTTGTTTTATGCAAGAGTTGTACAAACAATTAGTTACAACCACTTCACTATGGAACAAAACATTTTACCGAGTGGACCTACAACACTTGAAAACAGAGTAAGTAATAAGAAGAATGATTATAACCAAATACCTCGTACAATGGGAAAAGCAAGGAGGACAGATAAGACGTTATTAGAGGGAAGATATTCAAAGAATAGATGAGTATAGTTTTTCATGGTTTCTTCATAAAAAGCCAGCCCCAGACCGACTCTTGTTCGCACCACCCCTCGTCCCTCCATTCGCAAAATTCGGTAGGCGTGAAATTGTGCCAAGAGCTCAAATATAACATATATTTAGCTATCCTCCCATATTAATATATTTAAAATATTTATCTTGTAAGTCACAGCATTATTTCCCTGCCCCCCTCTTTGTAGAATATTATAATTTAAAATATTTATATGTATGTACGAGTATATATTTCTATCCTTTCTCTCTGTATACTTACTTATATATAATATAATAAACCTTTGTTACATATACTCGTAAAAATAAAAGCATATTAATATGTAACTTACATATATTTATAAAATTAATATATGTATAGAATTATTTCCTTTCTAATACCATTGTTTTCTCCACTCTTTCTAAATATTAAAGTAAATTAACTGTGATTTTTTAAATGCTCGATCACCATAAAACTGACAAAAATACCCATCCGAATGATCGACACTCACATTTTTTTTTTAAATTTTTTTTTTGCTCAGAAAAAACTCGAGGAGCTTTTTTTCCGCTGAATCATACCGAAGTATAAAATGAAAACCTGTGACAGACGAAACATTTTTTTTTCGAAAAGGAGAACAATATCTTAGAAATTGAGAAGCGATTTATTTAGTATGTTATTTAATTGTCACATCTTATTGAAACATAGAAACTAAATACACGTGTAATGACCATTTTTAAATAAGATTAGACCCAGAATATCAATAATATGCCAAACGTTAACATTCAAATCATTTTCACAAGCCATACATACTACAATGATTTCACAAGCCATTCTACCTGATGTTCAAATACATTGTCAACTATTATGGCCGTTTAGATAAAGAAATTTTCGTTAGAGAAAATCGAAATATCTAACATCGGATATTTCGATATTCTGTTACAAACCTATGAAGCAAATGCGCAAAAACTCGGTAGCTGTTTGAATTAATCTTAATTCAATTAAAATCAGTCAAACATCGCATTGCTAGGAAATTTGAGCTTTATATGTATTTTGAGAACAAAAGTTGTGTGCGATCTCAAAAATATTGATTTTAGTATTAATAGACTATTGTTACTTCTCATCGGACAGAAACACACTGTTCACACATTAAAAAATAATGTATGTGTAACATTTTTGCTGTATACCAGTGTAGATTTATTAGTATTTGGTATCTCATCCGATATATCAGAAAGGTGTTAAAGAAGTATAAAGTAAACATCTAATCTACATCCTCCAGGATAAAAATCAGGTATCTACCACATAGACCAAAGAGGTTGTCGTTATCTACTTTTATTATCAACAAATATATACTGATTTTACGATATTTTACATAAAACGGTTGCCCGGAAGGTAATTTTGTACATGTAAGATAATTTTAAAATTTACAGAATTTCAGTAATATCTTGTGTCATAGAACGCTGGTTATCTTAATAAAAACCTTGATTTGATCGACATCAGCGGTAACAAGCCTTTCAGAGCGGTTATAATCTTCGAGAGTCGTATCACCATTATAGATTTTTGCAAACCATGTTTAAAATACACGGTCGCTTACTGCAATATCGCCATACACTGTACATTTTTTTTTGTTTCGCAAGTATTCCTTTGCGGTAATAAAAATACATAAAGCACCGGAAAAATAGCTTATTTTGTTCCATCTTTAACACTCGAGCAATTTGGAAGAACAATGACCAAGAAAATGTTCTAAATTATTACTATTAGTTAAGAATGAAGTTAGCAAAGAAAATATTGTCCTAACGACATCAATTCGAGAAATACAAAATTACTTTCTGGACAACAATTATAGAAAAAAATGTTAAGTATACCATTTTTGGATACACATAAACTGTTTATTTTACTAGAAAATCGTTTGAAGTTTATTTAATCGATATATAACGAAATTGAATTAAAAAAAATCAAGCGGAAAATTTCGATTACTTCAGAGTTTGCAAAATTATAAGGGGATTCTAAACAAACAAGACAATTTCTCAGAATACTTCTTCAGCGCTTCCTAATTCTGTTTCAGAACTATCTGTTTTCGACATGACTCGGTAGGAAGTATGTTAGAAATTCTAAGCAGTCAATTATACTAACTTCAATTCTTAATTGTTTGTACAAAGAGAATTACCATTTCCTCAAGGTATTTTGACATGGGTTCTTCTCTGCTCCGTGGCATGTCAAGTTCAGTTTGTCTAATACACGTTCACATTAGAGTTTAAATGGGTGTCACGGAGGAAAATCAAATTATGAAATATATTCAACAACTTGACAAATTTGAAAAACACATCAGCGCTTATAAACACGAAAGCGTATAATAATTAAGATACTAAAATTCTGTGACATTTTAAGGCTATTTTTTATCTATCTAAATGGAGTTTGCACATGAAGATTTCCAAAGATGTTATTCCACATAGTATAGAACGACCTTGATACTAAGGGGACTTCTATTTTTTTTATCTATTTTTGGTCAAGAATTGCCGTTTATAAAGCGAATACTATAGATTAAGTTTGCTTCCTGAGTTCCGTTGAAATGGAGATTTTCAACGGATTTTTTATTACTTTTTTGCACAAACAATTACAAATTTAACCATTACACCAATTCATTTTTATTTTTATTTCTTTATTTAATTTACGATACAATAGTGTTTTTTATACACAAATGCAGATATAATAAGTTAATACAAGTACTTAAAACTATTGACAAAAATATAAAAAATTATGTTTAACCTAACGTGTAGATACAAAAAAGGATGTTGCGCTAAATGTAAAAGAAAATTTTGTCAATTTTACGTATTCATACAAAATATATGAAACCCAAAAATTAGACATTAAAACATTCCAGACTGAGTTTATTTAGCATCTTCATATGTTAGTTATATTTAGCATCTTCATATGTTAGTTATATTTAGCATCTTCACATGTTAGTTATATTCGCAAACGGAAACACCATTCTAAGCGTCAGATTAATTTTCACTTAAATTGTTATCGTCTTCGAAATATTCATACATATTTTTCCAAAAAATGTCATTTTTAGTACCGTCTATTTTATTAAACATATAATTTTTTTAAATCATCGGTAATAGTCTCAGTAGAAATTAGGTTCCAGACCTGCAAGATCCGATCCCCTCACACAGAGCAGTGATAGAGTTTTATAACATTTTCCAATAGGATATAAGGGATAATTAGTAAAAAGCAATCAGTATGTTTATTGTTTTTGAAATCGTTTTTTAAAAGGTTTATTCACAACCACATTCAAAGCTTCTAGTTACAAAGTCCCACTAGGAATGATCACCAAATCGGTTTTGAGATTTCATATTTTTTCACGAGAAATCTCGTAGAGTGGTACTTCCATTTGATTGTATTTTGTTTGATTGAAAGAAATTGTGAAATAACAATAGTCTATTATATTGTAAACAAAGAGTGGACATATCTGTATATGAATGTTGCATCTATGATACTATGCGCTGATTTCCATAAGTTCTAATAATCAATAATATTTTTATATAACGCTTTTGAAACGTCAATCGCAATCATTTGGCAAAGTCAACAAGGAAACATCTCAAAAAAATATTTTCGAACTAGTATTTTTTGTATATTTTGGTAATAATTAGCTCATTAATAAAACACGACTATCGACTAACGATGGTTCTTTGGCCATATTTTTCTAAGGTAATTTCATACCAAAAAGTCAAGATTTTCACAGGTACACTATTGTGTACAATTATTTTAAAAGGTTTTGCGATTGATTTTTTTACAAAAAACAGTACTATATGCTCCACTGACCTAATTGCATTCGGCAACACACCTTTCAACACATTTCTCTATCTTACCATTTCTCGAAAATATATTCTCCAAATATTACTATCCCACTTTATAATATTAATTGGATAATTGTAAATCCAGCAGTATGATCATTTCGATAATAATTTGGTCATTAATAAAACAAGACGATCGACTAATGATGGCTCTTCGGTATTATTTTTCTGAGGAAATTTCGTACCAAAACGTAACAGACAAAAAATGGGAGATGGTTAATAAATGATCATTTTTGTCTGAAAATAAGAAAAATATCTTCACCGTTATTAAAGATATTTTTTTCCGATACACTCCAATTACTTTTTTACATGTTTATCCGTATTCCCATTAATAATATAATACATAATTATATCGAAAGGAAATTACAAGTCGTTAGAAAAGTGAAACATATATTTCAAACAATATTTAGTTTTAATACTTTTATTTATTTATTTTTACATCAGTATTATTTACAAAGAAACAAAATTCAAAACAAAAAACCAAAATAAAATAAAAACAGCAATCAAATAATCTTTAAAACATATCACATTATAGAATTCAACAACAAAATTGTTAAAGATTGAACATTTATCACGGAAGAAAAAGTTTGTTATTAAAAACTGTACCAAATTTCAAAATGCTTCTAGTAAAACTTTGCTAGTAATTGTTTAATCAACGTATTGAAGAGCTTGGTCGGGAGCTGGAATATAATCTTCGACCCCATTAATCGAGTCGTCGGATTCGCCATCGCACATGTTGGCCATATATTCTATCACTTGAAGAGGTAAGTCTCGCGCGCGAATATTTTTACGAAATACGCTCCTTTGCCTGGCTAGGCTGCTTTTTTATTTTTATATTCGGGTACCACCGGGGATCCAACCCAAATCCTCTTGGTGAAAATCAGCCTACTTGGCCTCGAAGATCTAATGCGTAATGGAAAATCTATAAAATTATTACTGTCATCATCGGCATTGTCTACACCTTTTCCTTTCGGCTAGGGGCTATAGCTTCTCTTGGGCAATTTTTTTATGTATCTTTATCCCTGGCCAACATCCAAGTAGTTCAGTCCAAGCATCTCCTTATATAACCATTCCACTTGCTTCCTCCCCCTGCTTCAGAAGTAGAATTCTGGTATTCTTCTTTCAAGGCTTGCTTTGAAAATTTTGTAAGCAATTTACGTTTATGGAATTTGTATGATATGTATGGTTTCAACAGAGACATATTTTCTCGTTAAAATGAGATATATTCAAAGATTCAAAAATTTTGAAATTTCCCTTTTTTATCAATGAGTGGCTTCTTCTCTGTCACAAAGACAAATCTACTTGAAAAAAAATTCAAGCTCAAATTTTATTTCCGCATTTTTTTTAAATTATATATTTGATCGAAGGCATAGGTATTCTTATTCTTCCAAATACTAAGCGGAAAATACACCGGTATTCATACTTATTTTATTTATTAACAGTTCTTTATAAAAAAAACGATCTGGCGACCTTATTGCCAGGCGGCAATCTCTTCCAAGCAACCAGACAGAAGTTAATAAAGTAAGTTAAATGGTCGCAATATTAAAATGATTATTCGTCTTTATGAAATGTATAATATGAAAAGTTCGTCTTTATGAAATCATCAATCAAAGGAAAAGAATGGGATGGTGGAGAGGAAAGAAAAATTAAGAATGAAACACGTTGTGTTACTGAATAGAAATTAAGAGTTTTACCGGTCACTTCTTAAAGCATGCCAAGTACGAAGCGAGTCTAACATTGTTTTGTAACTGGTTCCAGAGTCTCACTGCATGGACAGTAAACCACGGCGTAAAAAAAGGGGAACGGTGAATTGCGAAGCCCAATAATCAATCTCCGTTTGAGCGTAACGCAAGTCCATGATTGGAAATTTTCGTGGAGATAAGAGGGGGTGGTGGAACAGTTAAGTATATTATTCACTAGAGATAGGATATGAATTTGGCGTCTATTTCTCACGTTCAACTAGTACAGTGCCTTCTGGTACGAAGTGATATGATCGTACTTTCTGAGGTTAAAAATAAATCTTGGGCAAACATTTTGAAGGCACCGTAATTTGTCCAGCTGTTCCACCGTAATATCCAAATAACAGAAGTCCGCATAGTTCAAAATCGGAAGGAGCAGAGATTGCACGAGCGACATGTTGGCTTTAGGAAGCAAGAATCTTATTCATACTATTCTTATAATAAAAAACCAAGACGAGTAAAAAAATATTTTCATTCTACCCTAACACGCCCATATAGTACACCATATAGTTTTTAGCATGCAACCTCTGCTTACCCCGATGTTTACAACTTGGTACAATGATACATAACCGAATTAAAATATCTTTCTTTCTGTAAGGCAATGTTTCTTGGCATAATTTAAAAATGGTACTTGTTCTTGACAGTCTTGGGAAATTGAGATGTTAACTTTAAATTCCCCTCTTTCGAGACATTTAAGCCAATAAAAGGAAGATGAATTTGTATTTCTGGAAAAACGTCTCATTGCTGCTTTTCTTTCACTGAGACATCTTTGTACTTTTCCTCGAAATATAGTTTCATAAAGATTTACAGCATGAATAGTTATTTGAAATTGGTATGAGATTATACACTTTGTGTTGTACAAAGAATAAATAATTATCTGTCTCTGTTTAAAAATGACTGCCAAATATATATTTCTTAAGCCTTTGTTTTTAAATAATATATCTTAAACTGAGCTTTGCCACAAAATTAATCATTTTTTTTCATTATTTAGCTAGTATTTATATACAGAACTAAATTTTGTGATTTTTACTACTAGCATAGACGGCGGAAAATATACGAGTATATCAACACGTTTAGATAATTATTTTGTGTTATATTTGTTGTATACTGTACAATTTGACGGGCTTTTCACAATCAATCACTTCTAGCTAACCAGAAAGATGTTAAAGAGGCCTTTAGTGAAAAACAGTCTAGAATAATTAAAAAAAAAACTTTTTTCAACGGGAATCCAGATTGTTATTATTGTAAAAAAAAGGATTATTTAAAAAAGTTGGAAAACTAATTATTTTAACGAAACGTCTAACGAAATTTTATATTATTTGAAACTTCACCAATAAATCAGAACTTTCGGCTTTAACTATGTGTAACTCCATATTAGAATATTACACAGTAAATTAATTTGTTATTCTACTAATTATACTCGTATATTGTCCCCGCTACACGTGTTTCTAAATATTGTCCCGAAGATTTCTTGATTAATATAATAAGTGAAATAACAAAGCATTTATTGTTAAATATTCTTAAATTTACCAATATACTCGTATGTTATATTCAGCAATCTCCCTCCTCAACCTACAAATAATGTAGGAAAAAGAAAAGGAGGGTTTTCACTGTCAACTCAACACACTTTCAGCTTTCTCTATTATGTTAGTATTATCTGTTTTCTCTATTATACTCGTGTACCACTCAAGAAATATCAGCCATTATGCTTTTCTAAAAAAAACGCGGATTTTAGCGTTAATCCTACTACTTCCCAAAAAACCGGAAAAAAATATTTTTGAAAACACAAAAAATCAATAAAACCGGCTTAAGGTTTTATTTACTTTAAATTGAGATGATTTCACATGGGATGATCCTGGAAACATAGGTGATTTATGATTTTGGTTAAATTATTTATGAAAGAGTCTTGAAGGGGACATATTACATTTTCTAAATAACGATTCAAGACAATTCTTTGAATTTTATTTCAAAATGGCATTAGCTAATTTATTTTTAAGCGGCTTATTGCCTTGTTGCATAATCTATAAAGGGGTTTAAATTAAATGGAATTAAGATGTTAATAAACTTGAAAGTTTTGACGTCCAGATTATTCAATAGAAATAAGCGGGTGGTGGTGAAATTGTGTGCATATTATGAAAAACTTCTCGCAGAAAACGAGTAGAAAAGCTATTGACCAAACAACAAACGACTTAGTGTGAACCAAACTCACTAAAATCCACTTTAGATTTTATTTTATTAACATTGATTTTGGGAAAACAATACATGAAGCTAATTGAAAACATATACAATTCATTATTAAAATCTAGTCGAATACTTTGCTTGAATATTTTTCCTGATTTTGAAAAGAAATAAAAATAGCATTTAAATCAATCTTTTCAAAAATTATCGATGTAATTCACCAATCACGAGAATAAAACAATTAGCTTTACTCCATGTTTGGTTCGGTAGTTATTTTTATTATAGATTTTGTCGAGTCCAGGAGGCCTCTTTTTTAGCATTCCTTAAACTAAGGTTTTAATTAAGATAGATTTATTTTTTTATTTCCTAGTTATTGTATTTTATAAGTCTTATATTATTGACTTAAATTGCATACGCACATATGCATCGTATTTTGAAGGATATTTGTATCCTTAATTGTGTTTTTTTGGAAGGTACGTCATCTCTTGTTTTCTTAATTATTACTTTACTATGTAAATTTACACAGATCAATTGGTGGGTAACAAATGTCAAACTGGAGAGTCAAGATGAATTGCAGAGTTTGATAAGAAAATTGTAAGAGATACGAAGAGAAAGGTCTGACAAATTTCAAAGTGATGGTTGTAGAAACATGTGAAAGGAAAAGTAAAGGCGATATATGGGTGAATAGTGAAAAATTGGAGCAAGTTAAGGAATTCTGCAATTAAAGTAGTATTTTATAAGATGACGGAAGAGTTATAATAGATATTGAACGGCGTGTAGCGATAGGAAACAAAGTCCATAGTGCGTTAAAATATGTATCCTCGCACCAGATAATATAAAAATCTGTTAAGATACACTTTCACAATAATATTTTGGTGTCAATTTTGATCTATGGAAATGAAACGTGGACGTGAAAATGCTGTAGAATACATGGAGGAACAATGTATGTCAAAAGTGATTAGGAATAAATGTGAACTTAAGGTTTACGTGCTAAGTTAAATGAAAAATAGCACGCTGAGACGGTTTGGGCATGAGGAATGAATGAATAAAGCAAGACTAACAAAACAGATATGCGAAATGTCTTCTCTGCCTACCCTAAAAGGAAAATGGCGTAATGGTTAATATTATGTAAAGAGCATTTGAGTATAATTATTTTTTTGAGAAATTAATATAAATTATGTAAATAAAATTTCGACAAATTAAAAAATTTGTTCAAATTTGGCAAGAAACCTGTAAACTACATACTCGTATCTATAAATTTGGCAAGAAACCTGTAAACTACGAGTACATACTCGTATCTATAAATTTGGCAAGAAAATAACCATAGTGCTAAATTATATAATTTCTTCGAACAGCTTCAAAATAATTAGAAAATTTTGTTTGACATCCTATGTATTTGACCAAGTGTGATTGCCAAAAACTCAAATTTCTCACAAATCCAATTCAAGTTTCCTTTCAACTGTCAATCCAGAATACGGAATTACCTTTTTTAAAAAGACGACGGACGACTTGTAGGTAAAAGTTGATACCTGTGGGAAATAACACACCTAGTCCTTTTTTCGCATTCTGTCAGGAATTTCCACAACTTCCAGGCCTAAAAGAGTTGGGAGGGAAAGTTGGAAAGAATGGAAATGGCCTTTTTGCCGATTTTGTTACTTACTTTCTTACTAGACGTGAATAAAGAGCGAAATTACTTGAGTTTTGAACTAAGTTTCAGTTGAACTAATTAAGATCTGTTTTAAACAATAGTTGATTAAAATATACAATTCCTGCAATTAAGAAAGTTTAAGAAGTTGGAACCAATGGAATGAAGAATTTTATTTCTACAAAAAAAACTTTAAAATTATAAACTATTAAATTATGTTTCAAGTGTATTTAGATATACCCTAATCTTTTCTGTGTGTAAGATAAACTAAAATAGCTATTAGTTATTACCAAATCATGATTAACCTCTGTAATATAACTATGTTGCTTTGTAATTCATTTTTAACAAACACTGTTTATTCCACTTTTTTATGACGGTATAACCCTACCGGTTTCAAGGCTTTCACCTCATCTTCAGGGGAGCGTAAACAAGACTAAATGCTGTTCGGACTGGCACCGATAGAGACACTTCAACGGATGGAGGCGGGAGGGGTGAGAGGAAGGCTAGGTATAATTTCGGCCAAGAGCGAAGAGATTTTGGGGAAATAACTATTCAACAGATGCTCTGATCGGTATACTGACTTAGAAATTTCTAGGGCCTCTAATCTGTCCAATCTATTTCCGTTGCCGCTAATATGTAAGAATTTGGCATCATCGATAGAAAAAGTATGATTCTCACGGTGACAATTATTAGCCATTTCAGAATAAATTAGAGGATTTGTTAAAGCAGATTGGTGTTCACGAAATCTCTTTTCAAAAGATCTTCCTGTCTTTCCTATATAGAAATTATCACAGTCAGCACATAAAAGTTTATACACACCCCTGTTGTTGTTAAGTATTCCATTTTTGCCTTTCCCATTAAATAAGAGTTTCCGGAGATTAAAGTTAGTGTAAAAAGCTGGCTTTATGTGACTTGGAATATTTTTGGTTATTTCATTTGATATATTTTTTATAAATAGGACTTTGCTCCATTTATAGGTATGCTTATAGGTGTCGTTAAATATATATCTATGTTGCTTTGTTGGTAAAACGCTTGACTTCCGGAACTGTAAGATAGGCTGCAGTCAAGGTTTTCATATATTTGACCATTTAATATAGTCCTCGGTAGTTGGGAAAATTTACCATATGGGAAGGAGACCACCGAGTTCTACTTCTTCTTGAATAATGGTCATGAGCTTCTATATATGAAGGAGGATACGCCAGTGTCAAGTGATGTCCACTTCATAGAATCTTGATAGTTTTATTCACATGAGCGATATTGGCGCACTCGGCTGCATGTTCTAAAACGGAAATGATACACAATCAAATATGATGACCTTCATGGCCTCTTTGTTAAAAGTTGCCTTTCAAAAAGGGTTCTAATCTATTTTTTAAATTATTTTTGGTTGTAAAAAAGTACCACAAGTGATTAAAACCGCCAGAATTTATTATATATACCAAAAATTATATATTTTACAAAATTTTTGTTGCCACTAAGATGCCATGATTTTAAATATATTATGTAGTTGCAAAATGCTTGAAATGAGCGCATAAACTATTTTTTTTTCAGGATATTAAAATAAATTATTCCGCGTAGTTAATCCTCAAAGCAATTTATAACACGCTTATGCATTCATCATTCCACAGGAACGCGCACGGTTATGCAGAACTTAATCGCATTGCATTTTCTCGCCTCGACTTGAGCTAACAAAGCCTTCTGTGTTTTAGCTTTTGTCCTGAAAAACGATAATTTAGAGAAATTTCGCGATAAGTTTAATAGTTATAAATATGAGTCGCAAAACACGACGAGTTTTCCCATGAAATTTGAATTTTTTGTGTGACAAAGTGCCAAGAACGCTTTTTTTTAATCTTTGGCCTAATAATTTAGTTAAATCCATCCATTTCCATATTTACCATTAAACGTTTTTTCCATTTTCATAGATACGTAAAGCAAGGAGACAGACACATTACGAGTAGTTTTTTTTAATGTCCAGCATTTAATTAATCAAAAGCCTATATAGCCTGTGACGTAGAAGTATATTTATTTTCCATTTTCCACGTTTTCATCTCGAAATTCCTGATGAAACACATTTAAGAACATCTACCATACTCGTATGTCTTGCCAGAGTTCAGCATGAATTAAAAGCTGAATGATGAACGATATGTAAATGTGAACTAGTGAGAATGATATGTTAATGTAAATCAATGAATTAAACACTGTAGAATCTTAAAGAGCATTATTGTCATTTGAAAACATTGAACGAATGCGTGATAAACCCAATGAAACTAGTGGTAGAGGAAAACCAAGAAAAATGTGGTGATACCGAGTGAATGAGGGAAACAAAAGATTTGAAAGCGAAGATTTGGTCGTGAATTGTTTATTGTCTGGATACGAAAGAATTTGTTTTTAAATTAACAGTTTTAGTTTAAAAAATATATGAAAGGGTTTGGAAAAAGACTCAAAAATCAATGCAAATAAGTAAAAAATAATAGTTTTTGAAAAGCTATATCGTGTGAGGGTTTGCAATGTATGGGTGAAACTTGACTTTTGGTATTAGAGAAACATAATATTATTTAAAAATATATACTTAATGAAATGAAGTAAAGTGTGTACTATATTATCAAATAAATGAATTACAAAATCTTCAAAAATTGTAGTACACAGTAATGTGTCAGTGCCCACCTTAATGTATGGAAATGAAACTTGGACATTGTTGAAATGTAACAGGAACAGAATAAATGAGGTAGAAATGCGTGCTTTACAAAGAATATCTGATATTATACGGTATGATAGAGTAAGCGATATTATACGGTATGATAGAGTAAGCGATATTATACGGTATGATAGAGTAAGCGATGATCTAATAAGGGATAACTGTTTATAAAAGTCAGATGCTATATGCAGAATCAACAAAGGAATCTTGAGGTGGTTTTGACATATCGAGAGAATGAGTCTGGAAAAACATAAAAATATATATTTGTCTGGAAAGAATGACGTGCGAGTAAAAAGTAGGTTTAGGGTAAACAGAAAGATATAGTTAGAGAAATTTTAATTAAAAAAAAAATAATAAGAATGAGAAACATTTATAACGAGATGTACGAATTTGAGTGAGGTAAAGGCCATTTGTGTGGATTGGAAGTCGAAAAGGTCCTGAAAATATCATTTGGTAATGTTTACACTATTTTGCATTTGGTCATGAAAAAGCTTTTTTCGAAATGGGTGCCGCGTTTGCTCGAAATGGAACAGAAACAACAACGCATCGATGATTGAGAGCGCTGTTTGGCACTGTTTACGCGAAATAAATACGTCGGTATGTGACAATGGATGAAACTTGGATCCACCACTATACTCCGGAATCAAATCGGCAGTCAGCTGAGTGGATAGCAGCCTCCTTCTCGCAAACCTCCTCAATGTTAATACCTTAAATATAAATAATATAGTCAGGAAATAGTTGGCAAGAAATGAATTGCTCTAAATGAAAAATAAAATGTTTACACTAATCCTAATATGACTTTAAACACAATAATTAATATCATTGATCTATTAGAAATATTTCTTTCTAGTCCCTGATTAGAAGTACTTAACCAAAGAAGTCAACTTTTTTCAAAGAGGTTTTCGTTATCGCTCATTGAATCTCTGAGGTATCAATGTTTCAAACAACCATAAGTGACGATTTTTTTTTGAATAATTTATAAATAAATGTTAAAAATACTTTGGCTGTAAGATTTGGCTAAGAATGCTTATCAATATTAACTGGATTCTCTTTTCTAAATTGGCGCTAGCTGGACCGGATCTGCATTGCACGGACCATTAGCATTAAAAATGACCACTTAATCAGAAATGCCCCCTCTACGACCGAATATATGTGTAAAATTCTTTCGTGGCCAAAATGTTGTGAATGTTATTACAATGGCATACGTCCAAATACTTTATTGGGATGTTGTTTTGTATAAATTCTGACCATACGAACAAAATTGAAAATGCAATTCGAAGAACCTATGTACTCGTAAGTATACCAGAATATAACGTGTATTTTTACTTTGCAGAATAAAGAACAAAACACTTCCCTCACTTCATGCAAAACAAAAAATTGTTAACAGGATAACCAGATTTTTTTTTTCATAACAATTTAATTTCAATCATAAAAACACATTCTGTGTATTTCCTGTCAAGTTGTCTTAACGTGTTATAATATGTTATAATGACTCAGAGTTTCCTCAAGCGTAAACAAGCTTCTTTAAACGGCATGAGATGTAATGTTTCGACTTTCATGGCCAAGGTTACACGCCTGTCTTCCAGCCCAGGGATTGTGGGGTCGACTTCGGTTTGGTTTTACTTAGAACTTGTCCTCAATATGGCAATAAACACGCCAGCTTGTACTGCATATATGTGTAACAATTATGTAATACAAAATTATTGATTCCATTTTCAAAACGTATCTTTGTGAAACAGAATTTTGCACAATTATCAATATTAAATGTGAAAAAAAAAACATTGGAAATTAAGTCGGATTTACATTGGACACGGTTCAAAATAAAATCTAGCGCGGAAAATTCATCTGATCCGTTTAACTATAATTATTTAAAATTCATTATAACTATTAAGTAATAACTTTCGGAAAAAAAAGATCAAACCAAGATACGTTAATTTAACTTTTGTTTTTTTTTATTCTCACTGAAGAACTGGGGAATTTAATCTTTCAGTAATAAATTTCGTCTTTTTAACGCTCGCTTCATCCCAAAAGTAACCTATGAATGTAAATCCTGGTGCATATTGAGAACAAAGACTGTTGAAAACAAATGTATACGATATATCCAAGACGTGCGATGGAAAGACAAGAACGAGAGAAATGCTCGAAAGAAGAAAACTATATAGCCTGTCATCACACAAGCGATTATGGGCAGGCGCCTCATTCGGCTTGGTCTTAAGCCTTTGTTCCGGTTGTCTGCTTCTTCAAGCTCGTTGGCTCCTGCCACCTTAGTAGACCGCTGGTGACTGTCTATATACTCTTAGGGGCCGGCGTTATTTGGGATGGAACAAAGATGCTGACTGAGCTAGGTAAAATGAATTTACGCCCTCCTCGTGCATGTGGCGAGTTTTTGCGATAGTAGTAAAATTCTTAAATGTTTTATTTTATTGTTATTTTATTATATTTCTTGAAGTACTGTCTTGGAAAAATAAGGACAGCCCCCTTGGTATAACATAGTTGATAAGACGCCAAGTTGATAACATTTTTTACAAAAGGTTCCAATCTTATTTTCATTCAAGATTCATTTAAATGCCTTTCTGGCTGGTTGAAACAAATTGCCGCATGGCAATAAGCCCGCCAAGTTGTATTGTATACAATGGTTATGAAACACAATATAAGACTACCACAATTCTTGAAAATTTTGTTTAGGTAGAACAGTTTCCAAATAGTACTCAGATCCCTGTTGTACATTAAAGGCTTCAATCACCTTTACATACAATATTAAGGTATTTCCAATTGTTATTGAGCTTCCCATATTCAGTTTATAAATAATATTTATCCTATTGATCACTGTTTGTTCTTTCACAGGGATGAATACATTCATACTCAGGGAGTTGTGTGCTGCAGTCAAATTAACTTCATTCAGATGTCAACGAGTTTTGAAAACAATAACTCTGAAAACTATGACGATAATTTTTTTCGATTATTTATTACTAAAACCTTGGAGAGTGAAAATGATCACCGATATTCTGAACAGACCAAGTGAAGAATGCATCAGGAATACACTGCTCTAGAAATTGTAGAATATTGAAAAATATTTATAAAAATTATAAGTGTTTGAACATGAGAGAAATCATTTCACAACAAAGCGTCAAAGCATTAAGATAAATCATTTATAAAATAAAAGAATTTTTCTTATTTCTGAAATGTGATAAAAGATTTTTTTTAATTGGCTTCTCAGAAGTGTTTGTGTATTTAGTATTAGCTAACGGGTTCATCCAAGATATATATTTTTTATTATCTATTACTTCAATAGAGCTTGTTCAGATACTATACGAGTAAATTTATATCTTTGGCATAACCAATATCTAACTATTCACATAATTGGTAGTGGAGAAAATACCATTTTATTTAATTTCTTTAAAGTAGACCACAGGGTGCAACGTTATCTACGTATTAAAAGCTTGATCAAGTTTTAAATTTGATGTTAAAATAATTGATCTCCATTTTTGTCTCGTGGATACATAAAGATGATATTTTAAATAGAACAGGAAATTAATTAAATTTTCTTCAAAACATAGTTTCTCAAAACAATCAATCAAGCAGTATAACTTTATAGATAGATGCTTAAAATTTCCTTAACTTCTGAAGTTTTGGGAGGGGTAATTATTTTGTAGAAACTCTAAATAATTTCATAACTTGCGTTTTTAGATTATAATATTGATTTTAATAGTCATAGTCATAATTCTTTCATTATTAACTATCATTTACGCAAAATAAAATACCACCAACAGCACACAAAATTTGAATTTATTTGTTTTTCATTTCAGTTTAGATGGATTTAATATACAACAGTTTGCAATAAAACAGATACTTTGTTTTTGGAAAGTGGTAACACATGTGTAGTTATTGTTTGATTCCTTTTTCATATTGTCCAAAACACATACATAATTTTAATTGAAAGTACAATAAAAAACAATGTAGAAAGCCTATTGTGTATATAGAGAACCACTTCACCATTCAAAACCACTGATGAAGTGATCTTGAACATCTCTTGAACACCAATTTCATTTATGTGTTCTTAATCATAAAACACTCAACTGAAACAATATTATCGATATGTGTATAATATTGGTAGTGTGTTAATGATTAATCACGTCGAAGTAAAACAAAAAGTACAGTTAATTTTCTTCGTTATCTTCCTTGATTTTAACAGATCCCGCTTTTATTTCCTGGTTTTATTTTAATGTTTGTTTCGATTGGTAATTTATGCACCACGCTTCCTCCCCATCTAAGTTTTTTATTCATGATAAACTTGGAGATCAATGCTTTCTGTAAAAGTTTTGTCAGTTGTATTTAGCACCTCATTCATAAGGTCATATATTAAAATGATCTTTTATAAATTTTTAATTGTGTCGAATTTTATCAACATAACATAAAATTACCACTGGAATTATTAACTACTATATAAAGAAATACGATGAAACGTATATTTTTTTTCAAAACATGTTTTATCACAGCATATAAAATCAAGAATAATCTGTCCATTAAAAAAAATGTTGATAAAAGTGAAGAAAGTTCATTGAAATTCAATACTAGTTTGTCACAAAGTCATTTTATTATTTTTTTTATATATTTATAAAATAAGATGCCTAGAAACAACCAATTATATACAATGAATGTTAAAAATAAACAATTTATTTTGCTAAAAAAATTAAAGTACAAAAAGGTGTGTTAGTATGTTACAGTTATTAGTATACTTTGACGTACAAGGAGAGGTCAACAAATTCGCAGGCTGAAGGGGAAAAAACATTTTATTCAATATATTCACCATTTACTCTAAATTTTTCAGATCTTTCAATGCATTTAAAAAAAATGAACATGAAACTCACGAAATAAAATTGTTCTCAAAATAAACCAAAATTGCACTTTTAACTTCTTCATCGTCCGTGAATTTCTTCCCTCGAAATTCTTTTTCCATGTTTGAAAATAAATAATAGTCAGACGAAGCCAGGTCTGAGCTGTAGATGGGGTTGATTTAATATTTGGAAACCACAGTTGTGAAGAGCAGCTCATAATTGCTTTTGAGCACAGGTGCATTGTCATGGAAAATCAGCACCCCTTTTATCTATTTTCCTCTCCTTTTCTTCTTCAGAAATTATTTTAACTGCATCAGCAGACCAGAATAGTACTTTCCAGTTATTGTCATTCCCTTATCTTTGTACTCTATCAGCCCTATGTCTTCCGCATCCCAAAAAAATTATAACCATATTTTTTGCGACACTTGCGATTGCAGCCGATTAAAATAGGGTGACATTCATTTTTAAAAACAGTAATAAATTTAAACATTTTACACCAACGGATACAAATCCAAACCTCTACTTTTTAAATTCACTTTGTTGTCGTTTCAGTCTTTTAACCAACTCATAGACACGTAATTCTAAATACTGACTCCGAATAACTCCCATCCCTGGACGTATATTTTTTCCAGTAAAATGTTCACAGTAGTTTATTAGACTATAGTATTTTCTTCTAAGATTTTCACAGCCATTTATTTCAATCAACTTGGGTAATTCTTCAATAGCCACGTTGAATATCTTTTTGCTTGATGGCACGATTTTCAATTCATTTTTCCGAGTAGGTCTCGCTGTAACTTCATTATTATATACGGCAAGAGAATTTTCACATCTTGAATTTTTTTCTGAATCTTGCATAGAACATCCAATTTTTATTTTTTTTGATTTTTGATTCACTGTTTCCAGCCCCCCTGGCTTCAATGCATCAATTCTATTTTCGTACGTCAGTTTTCTGACAAACCTTGACGGCTGTGAATTTTCCTTAGTCAACTCGTTTTCTCTTTCTTGATATTCTCTATTTATTGACAATTTTACTTCCTGAAGATTTTGAATATTTTTCAAAATTCGATTCTTCATGTCTGGTTGATTTAACGCTTCCCGCAAAGCGGTCATTTCGAATACTTTTTTATCTTTACTAATGGGTTCCACAATTTCTGGAGTGGATTCATCCTTAAACTGCAACGTTGGTGTATATTCTTTCCTGGGTGACAATGGCATGCATTGGCATTCCTGTAATAAAAAAATCACAATATAATTTCATTCGCTGAAATAACGTACATTTTTTTTATTATAAAAGTTATTTTTAAATAAATATTAATAATGATACTATTCAGGCTAAACATCGGAATACACACGTTAAAATTCGTAGAAGGTTGGTTATTAACAAGAACATTGAGAAAAACACTATTTTATAAAAATATTTAATTAATATTTCAATGCAAAATTAACCAACCTCCATTCTACCTGTGTATTTTAGATCACAGAAATGATACGTTTTATAGGCTTATATGGAACGATGTTTATTGCAACGCGATTCAATCACTATGATGTTTATCGGATTTATACGTTTGCATATAAAGGACAGAGATTTGTTCGCATTTTCATAAACAACTTATATATTATGATTGTTGAATTTAACATATATATGGTCAAATTCATTGCGAGTCATATAATTGAATCTAATCTAAATTCAGAGGTTTACATGGAAAAATATATCACATAGTTTATTTGTTCTCGTCTAAATAAGGAAATATTTTATAAATTTGTGTCAATTCACAAAAAATAAATTTTGATAAAAAACGATATATTCAACTTATGTAATTTTATTTAAAAGAAAACTGAAATAAAGTTCCTATATACATACACGTAATAAAAAGTTGTATAAGCGTGTTTTCACTCATGAATGTGTTCAACGCCATTATGCAGCTATAGGTAACTTTTTGTTATAATTTAGGAAGCGTTTATGAATCTCTTAATGTTCTACATAAAACCGATATACTATAATCGTACAAAAATAAATAAAATTACTATGAATTAGAACTTATAAAATCAATCAACGATTAGAATTTTTGTTTTACGATGATTTGGTTTAGGAAATACGTTCAGGAAAAAACCTAAATAAAGTACATGCATTGCTTAGCGAGTATTATAAAATTTTATTTTGATAAATAAATGTAGGAAAAATACGCCATATCTAACTTTAATAATTGTATTAAAATGAAGTGAAACAAAGTTCTTATTTATAATTAAACCCATTTAAAGTTACGTAAGCGCGAATTAAAATAAAATTTAGATATAAAGGCGGTCGTAAAAAAGAAATACATGTACACAAATTGTCAAAAAAAAAATTAAAAACAATGGATAGACCGGAGTATTTACAATCGTATCAAAACAATTCTACTTCAAACGCTTATATCTTCTTGCACGGCGCTGAAACATGGACCGATAACGAGCAAGGATCAATTCCTTTGGAAAGAGATGTAGTGGAAAGAGATGAACGTCGGATGCTGAGAATTTTGTGATTTTCCAGAAGAGTAAACATTTCCAAACTTCAGTTGTAAAATATGACGGTACGAATGTCCTCACGATGGTTCTAGCATGTAATGGGATTTTTTCAGGCACATTTCCAGAAGTGAAACAGAAAACCTATAGAATTTATGGTCATAGAAAATGTGCCAGGAAGAGGAAGTAGATGCAGAGCGCCAGGAAGATATACTATAATAATTGCATGAAGGATTTGACTGGGAAAAGTTTGAACACAAGTTGTGATGTATTTTCGAAACCTGTATCAGCGACATCTTATAGTTTACGACCCTCTCAGTAATGAAAAACAATGAGGATTATAAACTTAAACCCGCAGAAGGTCAGAAATAGTCTACAGGAAATATTGTGTTTTAGATACGAAAATATATTTTCGATTATTGTAATGATGTCTCACAAAACAAGTATATAAGCAATAAAATGAAGAAAAAAATAGCAATAACTTACCAAACATTCACAAGTTGCTGGGTGTTGATTCATCATAATGAACTTCAAATTAAATGAACATAAAATCTTATAACCAGAATTAACACTTTTTTTCGTTCACAAGATTCTCATAAATTTCAGTTAAATTAAAACACGATGTACAGTGATTTACTCAAATGTTCGTTGTTGATCGGACGCAGGCAAGCACGAAACTGTTAGAATCACCCTGGGATCAAAGAATTTATACCCTTTTTTGAACAGGCATAACTGTAAAATTATGAAAAAAAGATAAAACATCAATTATGATAACATTAAAGGATAAGCAATCGGATTAGTATTGAAAAGAATCCTTTGTACTTGCAATGATTTTACTTATTTTTTAGAAAAGTTTGATGTATATCTTAATGCACAAACGTATCCTCGTGTACATAGTTTGTAAACATTTTTATATTAATTTCTTGACTTTTGATTATTACATAAATTAATTTTTAAAATTTGTAGAAAGTACATACATATCGTCACATCAAATCTCCAAAGGGATAAGAAAAGAGAACATATACTTAAACTTTTCTATACAGGCATGCAATTTTTGCCTTCTCCACATTCATACATCACGTCATGCATAATATTATACTGTTCATACTCGTAACTGTCTTCTTTCCAATTCCAGACCATTTAATTTAGCCCCGTTTTCTTTGATCTACCTCTAACATGCGCATCTTGCACTTCTGAGTTACACTCGATTAGTTATTCTTTCGCCATTCATTCTCTTCACATGTCCGAACCATCCTGTAGCGCGTTTCTTTATCTTACCCAAAATAACCATTTTCTCCATGGGTTAATTTCTTATGCCTTTATTCCGTCTGCATTGACACGTTGACATTCCACAAAATGTTCATAGTGTACGAATCTCCATAGCATTAATTGAACTTTTATCATTATTCTACCCAGGCCAGGTTTCATTTCTACACTATTTCATGCTTAATACTTGAACCATTATTTTAATGATATATTTTGACTAGGGATGAGAGTAATTATATAACTTATGTTGAAGTTATAATAATACATAAATTACTTTTATAGCGTTTTCCCTCAATGAAAAAGTGACATCAGAAGCGTTTTACTAGAAATATTAAAAAAGTAGTTCATAAGCGCCACTTAAAAATACGAGTACATGGAGTGGTGTATTTAAAACTAGACTATGTATAATAAACAAAAATCCACCGTTCCCTAAAATATCATGATTAACATGATGTTGCCTCAGATGCTTTGGCAAATATCTCGATTAATAATATGTATCGACGATGAAGAATGATAAATCAAATTTAATTGGTGAAGTAAATTCCCATGGTCTTTGGTTATCACCTGAATATTTTTTTTAATAAAAATGTAATACAAAAGTTAAAAAGTTCTAATAAGTTGCATTGAATAATTTAAAAAATTAACAGCCCCTGAACGGTTGATATCCCCTGTATACGAATACTTAATTGTACTTTCAGTTAATGTAAAATAAACAAGATTATTATTTTTCTGGAAACTTATTTGTTCTTCTGAAAATATATATAATTTCTATTATAATCTACCGAAATTCCACCGTTCTCGGAACAGTTCTAATTAGCTATGAGAAAAAACCCTTAACTTTTTTTATTGTTGAGTAACAGGATAATGCGCTACTAAATTGAAAGTATAATAAGATAGGAGAATTTGGTAATTAACACAACTTAGTGTAGAGATATATGATTTAAAACCTCTTATTAGTATAAACCATATAAAATAATTTTAAGAAGAAATGTGTATATTCAAGATAAAAACACAACGTTTCATTTAAAGCTCTAGCAGGTCTAAAGGTTTCGTCCATAAATTATTATTTTGTTTTATATAATATTATTCTTTAATTTAATTATAATATTAACTTACTTAGAAATCCAACCATAGGTAAACTTAAATGTGTAAAAATTTATTCTAAATGCAAAAATAAATGTTAAAAAAGTTTTTATGGAACCAACAACTGATATTTTGTTTTGGCTCAATAAACAGGAAAGTATATGCTGATGTTAAAACATAAGACATAGCATTGAATAAAATGTAATCTTTGTATAAAAAACAAATTTGAAACTGTTTAATGAAATACGAGTAGTATCTAGGCATATCCAGAAAGTAAGTGTACTGAATTTTTGTAGGTTACAATTTTTTTTATTTAAACAAAAAAATTACGTGGTTACCGTAGTACATATAATATGTAAGCTATTTTTCGACCTGGTCGCCATTTCTCTAAATGCAGGTGGTGAAGTGGGGTATCAACTTTTTGATGCCTTCCTCGAAGTAGTTTCCCGCCAACCCCTCCGTCCACTTCTCCACCTCCTCCTTTACCTCCTCGTCGGTTGAAAACCTTTTTCCACCCATGTGCAGCTTCAGGAAGGTAAAGAGATAGTAATCTGAAGGTGCTAGGCCAGGGAAATGCGCGGGATGGTTCAGGACATCCCATTTAAACGAGGCGAGCAGTTCTTTCGTGGCGTTGGCCGTGTATGGTCTGGCATTGTCGTGCAGCAGGCAGACTCCCTTTGTCAGCATGCCTCTCCTCTTGTTCTGAATCGCCCTCCGCAATTTTTTTAGGGTCTCACAGTATTTTGTAGAGTTGGTGGTCTGCCCTTGAGGCATATATTCAATTAAAATTATGCCTTGACAGTCTCCAAAACACGGATGCCATGATTTTCTTGGCTGAAATTGTGGTTTTGAACTTTTTGGCGCAGGGTGAAGAGGTGTGACATATCCATAGATAGTACATTGCCTATCGGTTTCTCATACTACATGTATTTAAAGGTCGCCCCTGTTCTATGTTAGTGTCGACCATTATATTGTATTACTCTTTTGTTATATACAGTACAACCTGGTGGGCGTATTGCCAATTGGCAATCACTTTCAACCAACCAGAAAGATGTCGAAGAGGCTTTAAGTGACCAACCAAACTGGATTCATTTAAAAAAATAGGTTCGCACCAACCCCCTAGATTGGAAGTTAAGAGTTTCATTGTATCGCATTGGCGGAAGACACGTTTACTAGACTTTAATAAAGTTTATGCATTTTCAATTCTTTTTGTCACTTACGTAATTTATTAATTGTTAAAGGTTTGCAAGGGAAGAAACGATCAAGTCAAATATCTTAAGGAAAGTGTAATATATTAACCCATTTCAGAAAAAAATCTAATTGTAGTTATGCCGTTTAAAAGCCATTACGTAAATTTAAACGTTTTTTGTAGTGTTTAATCTCCAGAGTTTATTATTATGAAGCCATCTCTCCCGACGAAACAAAAAAAAATTCACAAAAAGATTTGCAGGGTCCGGTGAAAAATTTGCATTATTGATCTTGAAAAAAATCTAACATCAAAATATAACAATGACGCATATCACAATAAAACAATAAGGCGTATTACAATACAAAAAATACCGCCTGTCACAAAATATTAACCTGTATTAGAATAAAACAATACGAGATGAACAAAATTTCAAAAAAAATCACTTTGTAATCAATACTTATTTGAAAATAGGTAATCCCATGTTCTTCTGTTCGAGGGCAGAATATGGGATGATGTACGAGTATGTTCGAGGGCAGAATATGGGATGATGTATTTTCAAAGGCAAACGAAGAATTACGTCTAGTTAAAGAATGGATGGACTCACATTTATTGACTCTAAATTCCCAAAAAAACTAAATACATCACATTTAGCATTTCTACAAGAACTCAAGCACCTACAAATAAATACATAACACTTCACACTTGTTTACGCTTCACTGGCTGTAATTGTGTTTCTTTGGAAAGGGTGTATAGTATAAAGTATCTTGGAGTTTTTGTTGGTCAGTTTCTTCGCTGGGAGGTCCATACTAACGCTTTGAGCACAAAAATCAGAAAACTAAGATACATATTCCGTATGATTCGAAATGTGCTCACTGAAAATATTCTTAAAGGTATATACTTCGCCATATGTTAGTCAGCACTTTCTTACGGTATATCAGTTTGTGGGGATGCACCTTGACACAAAAACACATATTGCAGGTTTCCCAAAAATTGATTATAAAAATAATTAACATACTTCCTGCCCGATATCTCACGCGAAGCTTTTCAGGGAGTATCGGGTCCTGAACATAGGCGATTTACACCTCAAATATATTCTCTGGCACTATCATCGAGAGGAAGGGAAGATGCAGACTCAGCAGAGACACATGGCAACTAATCGAATGTTCACCATCCCTAGAGTTGAAACATATTTTGCTCAAAGGCAATATGCCTAATTAGCTCCCATAAAATACAATGGGGTGCCGAATTCAATTGCGGTATATTGTAGGATGAATGTTTTGGTCTATCTGGAGTGATAAAGTATGAGGAGTTTGATTTCGCGTGATGTATACATATGAAATTGAGGGTCACTGTTTGTCAGGTTGATGAGAATGTGCAACGGGGTTTTATGTAATCAAAAATCGGAAAGAAGTATCGATTTATTTTATCATGATATATGTCCTCAGTGGGATACAGGCAAAATCCTAGTTTACTGGGAACACGACAAATAAATGTCAACAAACCCAGATTCATTAAAATTGTGTGTCCAAATTAAATTACCTCTCATTTTTTCGCAAATTATGTATACTTCTTGTGATGTGTAAAATAAATACTTAGGAGCCGATGACCTCCGTTTCCAAACCGGAGATTACGGATTCAATTCCTGTTAGAACTCAATGTATTTTACATTACCAGTCTAGTGTTCGGTTAGGAAATCGTAAAACATATTTTTGATTAGTTAGAAGAAATTATCACATAATAATAAATCTGTCAGGTTATACTATATAACAACGGAAATATTAAACAATACAATACATTTATTTGAATATATTAAACATATTAAACTATACCATACATTACATTTATTGAAGGAAATATTTCTTTGAAGTTTATGGAAAAACTTAGTACATCAATGGAAGTAGTAGTTACTAGTATACTGTCGCTATAAAGTCGGTGTTTGAAAAACGCTAATGATGGTTCGAGTGTAACTTTTGAGATAGTTGTGGAATATCTGGGCTGTTTGTATGATATATGGAACGAAAAACTTGAAAACATATTTATCTCTAAAATACCCATTAGACCGGCATGATACTTTTGTACATATGATGTTAAGGTACTAATACAAATTTTTACTTGTTCTGAGATATTGGAGGAAAAACCCAGTTGCTTTGTATGGAACATTTGTTAGACGGAATGTACTTGTGAAATATTCATTTAATGGAATTGACGTTTTATACATACAATTATACTCCCCTCGTACAAAACTGAAACCTGGAAAGTAAAAAAAGTTGTAGGAGCTGAATACATATGGTAGAAACGCGTGCTTTGCGAATAATATCGTGTGTTGATAACTGTTTGTTCTAGTCGAATTTTATCGATATATTAAAGAAGGAATCTTGAGAAGGTTTGGACATATCAAGATAATAAGTTCTGAAGACTTACAATCCAAATATGTACTCGTATAAGTGGAATGAATAACGCAGGAATAGGAAGAGATAGGCTAAGAAAATAATGAAAATATATTGTTGATGAAATTTTGACTGAGGGAAAAAGTAAGAAAGGTGAGAAATAGAATACTGTATTACGAGATACATAAGTGTGGATGAGACAAAGCTATTTGTGTAAATAAGAAGGGGTTAAAATCTGTCATCTCTACCTGCTCCAAAATAATACGGCGAGATGTAAGATAATGTATGTAATTAGCTAAGAAATAATATACACTTTGATAACAATGAAACGTTATGTAACCAAACTTTTCACCAAATTCAGTGACATTAAACATTTTTTTCTCTGTACCTTTCGAATACGAATCAATCGACACCAGATGTAAATATGTCCCAGCGTATACAGGCATACCAATAAATTGCATATTTTGCCAGTTATCGGTCGATGTAATATCCATTCATCTTAATAATTAACCACTTAATTCAGGAGGGACCTGGTAATGGTATGAAAAAGTTTTTTGATAAATTCTGTCACGGAATGAGCTTATGTTAAATGATCTGCAAAAGCTTTTAGTGATGGATTGTCTCGGCGGGAATAGGGGCAAACGAAAGGGGAAGAATATTCACGGGAACAAATAATTTTGGGTAATGCGAATTGACTAATTAATGTTTTTATTATTTAGAAATTTCGCAAAACGATGCTAAAAACACCTACTACGAAAGCATCTAGAAACGATTCATGGGCACCTGCGAGATTTTTCAAATTGTGTTTAAGTATATTTTGTGGAGTATTTATTTATTTACTAATATTTATTTATTTCATCCACGGCCAGAGCTGACCTTAGAATACATACATATCATCATTACGTGTCCCTTACAGGATAGGCAGAGAAAACTGACCTCTATTTTATCCTTACATACAATTCTTCCCTCCTTCACATCCATACACCTCGTCATGCACAATCTTCCATTATTCATTCTTCTCACTTTACCTTCTTTCAAAATCTGGTCCATTCGGTTCAGCCACGTTTTCCTCTATCTCCTCCACGCACACCTTGCACTTCTGACTTGTATATTTGCTTGGTCATTCTTTCAACATTCATTCTCTTTACATGTCTAAACCATCTTAAAGCTCATGCCTTCATCTGACTTAAAATAATAATAAAAATAAATGCATTAATTTCTGATGTCTTTATTCTTTCAAACATTAACATTTCACAAAATTTTCTTAGTTCAAGCATCTCCACAGAATTTATCTTAGTCTTATTCTTCTTCTGCCAATTTCTAGTTTCTCTTCTATACCACAATATTTTTTAGTTTTGCTTCTGTTTACATTACGCGGTTGTTGTATATAATATTAAGTGCCCCGTTTGCCTGGTTTCCTGCCGCTACTATTCTTTAGATGTATTTTTCAACTCGCCCATCACACGTAAATATACTGTCCAGATAACATAACTCATCAACCTGCTCCAGTTTTTCTGAGTTAACCCATACATCGCGCACACTTTTTACCTCACTTCTTTCTATAGCCAAAACCTTTGATTTTGCTCCATTTATTTTGTTACGACTAAACCCTATTTACTTAAATTTGGAGACAGCGTAACCTCCATTCAACAAAGACAACAATATTTTCACAATTTTAATAATGGTTTTCTCACAATAATTACACTTACCCCGGTCTCAGCGGCACATGAAGAAAATTAAGAACAAGTACTTTTTTGTCTCAGATCGCGATGGGCTATAATAAAAGAGATATGCTAGGCCTCCAAGGCATCAAGCCGTGGACGAGGTGAATAACAGAAAAAGACATACATTGGTGATAACACTTCGTTTAATTTAATTCAATATTGTTAAAAAAAACTCCGCATTAAAGCCGAGAAAAAAACATACTACAAAAACCAGAGTAGGCAGACTAACAATTGGGCTTGCATAAGAGATTGATTCCTGTTCGATATTCATTATACACAAAGAAGGATATGAGGCGATGAGAGCCAGCAATGGCAGATTACAATATAAATAATTCACTCACCCCAATTAACCTGAATATCCAAAAAGAATGAAGCTGTAATATCTATACTCCCAGAAGTGGTGGACGCAAGCCAGATGATCACAAAACCAGCCCAAGCCGGTACGACTCCTTAGATCAGGATGATGCAATCATTCCCCTGGGGAATTTCCCGCCCTCCGATACGAACTTCTTTCTTGCTGCAAGCGCGGTAAGCGGAGTAACTGCGGCGCAGTTATTTGAGCAATCACGTATCGTATTCGCTCGAGATCCTCAGCAGACTCTCAATTATCACAGCGATAATAATCCAAGATTATTGTTCCTCGTGCGGTATTACCAAGCCGGTAATCCGCGCAACGGCTCGAAACCGATGTGGCTTGGAGAATCTTCCCCGAAACACCAATTATTAATTCGTATGATCCCAGAAGGAGATGATAACTCGGAACTGAAGGTAATTGACCGATAAACTTTAACGAAAAAAAACTAATTATTAATTCGTAATCTCCCAAACGGAGGAGCTGTAACAGCCCGTCAAGCGCTAGGCTCGGTCGGGGACGGAATGAAAGACCGTCCCGCGACTCTACCGGTCGTTCCAAAAACACGAATTCACCACGCGTCCCTAGGCTAAGATTTCATTGGTTCGCGGCATTTTTAGGACAAGATTCAACCAATAGGTCACCTGCATTCGATTTCTTACTACAAGTGCTGCGGCCAGTGTACAAAACTTTATATCGGTTTGTTTTGAATCGGGAACCTTCTAGAACCGGGAAGATGATTGCATCATTCTTTGACCTAATTACAACTGCGTCGCGCTCGGGCTCGCTATTATGCGTCATTATTTATCCGTCAAGATCAGAACAAAGAAAAGTACGGTTCAATTCTGTTCGTACGGAATTCCATTTCGCGCGTATTTTTCCCT
The DNA here is from genome assembly GCA_949825065.1 of Odontocerum albicorne. Classification (NCBI taxonomy): domain Eukaryota; kingdom Metazoa; phylum Arthropoda; class Insecta; order Trichoptera; family Odontoceridae; genus Odontocerum; species Odontocerum albicorne. Next base: position 20,061,704 of record OX463839.1, on the reverse strand, counting down.
TATGGGATATTCTCAACTTCTCACCCGCTTTTTATGAGAGAATAAATATACTCCTAACACTCCATCTTATGTTATAAAAGAAAACAAAAAAAAAACCCACAAAAAAAAATGTATCCTTCCTAGAGTATAGACACTTTAGCGATAGGCAATTACAAGGAGTAAGGGGTGTATGTTCCCCCCACCGGATACGGTCTCGTGGCCGATTTACCGGTTGTCAGCATTTGCCTGCAGGACCCCCTAATTGGTGTAAGGGAACCTAGCCGCAAGGAAACCACGGAAACCTTACGATGACAACACACTACTGAATCTACTATGGCCCATAACCTAATAATACTGAGGAGCACGGAACAATCCTCCTGTAACTCCTCACAATAATACAGAGAAATGGCTTTTCCAATACTGGTTTAACCACAGGGTAACCAGCACGAAAACAATCGCATAAGACAGCTAATACAATTCCTTAAACAATTACAAAAAAAACCAGACACTAGATTATAGACAAATTCACATAAGGCATGGTCACTGGATACTTCAAAGGGGATCAGATACAAAACAAAAAGACTTCCAAATAAAATTAAAATAACACAAAATATTATAGATGGTCACCCTGTATTCCAAAAAGTAGGCCGTCAACAAAAACAAAGAATTAATGATCTTACATAAAACACGGCTGGTGATACATCAAAGGGCAGAGCAGAAACAAACAAAAAGGAATCCACATTAAATCCAAAATAAAATTATATTATACATGGTCACCCTGTATCACAAAAAGGTAGGCCGTCAATAATAACAAAGAGATAATGATTTTACATAAAGCACGGCTGGTGATACATCAAAGGGCAGAGCACAAACAAACAAAAAGGAATCCACATTAAATCAAAAAAAAAAAAAAAAAAAATTATATTATACATGGTCATCCTGTATCACAAAAAGGTAGGCCGTCAATAATAACAAAGAGATAATGATTTTACATAAAGCACGGCTGGTGATACATCAAAGGGCAGAGCACAAACAAACAAAAAGGAATCCACATTAAATCAAAAAAAAAAAAAAAAAAATTATATTATACATGGTCATCCTGTATCACAAAAAGGTAGGCCGTCAATAATAACAAAGAGATAATGATTTTACATAAAGCACGGCTGGTGATACATCAAAGGGCAGAGCAGAAACAAACAAAAAGGAATCCACATTAAATCAAAAAAAAAAAATTATATTATACATGGTCACCCTGTATCACAAAGAGATAATGATTTTACATAAAGCACGGCTGGTGATACATCCAAGGGCAGAGCAGAAACAAACAAAAAGGAATCCACATTAAATAAAAAAAAAAAAAATTATATTATACATGGTCACCCTGTATCACAAAGAGATAATGATTTTACATAAAGCACGGCTGGTGATACATCCAAGGGCAGAGCAGAAACAAACAAAAAGGAATCCACATTAAATCAAAAAAAAAAAAAATTATATTATACATGGTCACCCGGTATCACAAAAAGATAATGATTTTACATAAAGCACGGCTGGTGATACATCCAAGGGCAGAGCAGAAACAAACAAAAAGGAATCCACATTAAATCAAAAAAAAAAAAAATTATATTATACATGGTCACCCGGTATCACAAAAAGATAATGATTTTACATAAAGCACGGCTGGTGATACATCCAAGGGCAGAGCAGAAACAAACAAAAAGGAATCCACATTAAATCAAAAAAAAAAAAAATTATATTATACATGGTCACCCGGTATCACAAAAAGGTAGACCGTTAACAGAAAATTAACCCACCCCTCTTCTCAGGGCATCATGCTGAGAAAAGGTTTACAACCAAATTAGTTAATCACCATTCATCCTCTCACTAGACACTGCAGCCTGTTTCGCGGCTGACCTTAAAGATAACACTGGACACTTGCTTAGTTATACACTTACAGGTTTTATACGGGTGACTCTACTCCTCCATTGCCAACCTCGACCCCTCACTGTGAACAATGATCAATCATTACAAGCCCAAATCCAGCCCCCACGCCAAGGACTGCATTACACATTTCTACAATCCCTACTGTCCACCTACTTGGTATAATAAGTGGTAATTATTACGCAAGCCAATGTAATCAGATAAGGACCGAAAATTCTTTCGAGACGGAATTTTTAAAAAGACACTTTCTAAACTTTTAGGAAATCTACCATAGCTAGAACGATGCAGAACCGGCTGTTCAACGACTGTCCTACCACAAGGCTCACACCTAACCCTTTCCCTGTAATTCTACTCCATTCCTCATCTTTCTCTGAAAAGAATAAACAATATTAATGAAACATTCGCGGTTAGGCCCGATCTTAAGCAAGACACGTCCCCCGGACCCCAGACTGGAACCAAGAATCACGCGAGTCCACATACGCCACTGTGGATAACCAAGATCTGAGGGCCAGAACCCGCGGCTCCCACAATCGAACCCTTCCAAGCCAAAAGCGCGTGCCCACCAGAACATTCTGGAGCGGCTTCTCTGCTAATGCGGGTTCATGACGCCCGTGGTGGAGACAATTCAATACATCGCAGATGCACCGAAAGGCCATCACCAAAATTTTAACCGGTTGAGAGGCTAGCCTCTCTCAACCTGAACTCCTAGAGGCAGTTCAGGGCTTCTGCATGCTACTTTGAGCACAAGAAGGAAGATGACTAAATAAAAAAAATAATAATACAGAAAAAATACTGGATGAGTAAAGGCCATCCGTAAGCCTCTTGCTGGATGTATTAGGCCATCCGTAAGCCTTTTACTGGATGTATAACGGCCGTCCGTAAGCCTTATAAAGAATAATCTTACACATAAAAATAAAAATCACTACAAAACAAAATACTGGATGGATATAGGCCATCCGTGAGCCTTTTACTGGATGTATTATAGGCCGTCCGTAAGCCTTTTACTGGATGTATTATAGGCCGTCCGTAAGCCTTGAAGAAAAATAATTTAATCACAATTATTAGGGAAGGAACAAAAGGAAACAAAAGGAAAATAAACACAAAAGAATAACGCATAATATTAATACGCTATGCAGTGAACAGGAATGGAAAAAAAAACAACAAAACTCCGAACAGATCTATTTCCTTATGCGAGACAACAAGCTCCTTGATGAGGGGGTGGTTCACAGTTAACCACCCGACAAGAAAACCCATAGTACATAACGAATTACAGAAAGGAACAAGACTACCTTCAAACAGCGAATGTGAGCCAGCCTACCAGGCAACATAACTAAACTTGTCAATATAGTGCTATAACATAACAGAGCAGTATCCCAGGTTTCATCCGGTGACGCCACTCCTTGTAATGGAGGAAATCATTTAACGAGCCGGTTACATGACTAGCAACCCTACATAGCACTGATGCAGGCTACTATACTCGTCCTGAAAACACTAATGACAACTCATACTACTCTATTCCTCGGTTTCAACAGCCTCAACCAGTGACTCAGATATGCAATCACCGCACTAGTAACAATCTTCTAACTTCTTGAGAATCCTTGTAGCGAGGTGACTTCATCTATATTCCCACTATAACGAGCAACTAGCCTACCCCTCAGTACACAAGAAATTTTGTACCCTCTACTCGAGGCTCTCAGCATTCCGTCACTCATGGTCCAGGCCCAGGCTCTGAGCGCCAGATACTCTTTAAAAATAATAACCACACTAATCACGGGGAAGAGTACCAAACCCGTACATAGAACATATGGACTTGACTCCATACGAGATTGCCTCACGGCTAGCTCACTGTTTAATCACCCTAGCGGAATTATGAACTCTCACTGGTGATGTTCTTTTTTAAAAAAAACTCTTCTGCCATTCATCAAAGAATCCGACAGTGCATACTGTCAAGGTATGATTTAAACATCAACAAGAATATAACAAAAATTCAATTTAAGAACCTGTACTTTCCCGACCATGAATGACTCCCAATAAGGCGCCGATGAGCCTATTACTAATCTATATACTATTAGCCTTCTTTTATTCCACCGGGTCACTAAATAGTGGACACCGGACTGGAACTCACCTAAGCGGGCGCATCCCTTCTCGTGCGACGACGGCTTACTGCCTACGGCATGCGACGGCGGATCGAGACCACGGATGCTTGGTATATCATTTGCAACGATGGGTCAAGCCCACGTGAGACAACGTGATGCAACTATCTACACAACGCCAAACGATTTATAACCGTATACGAAACGGAACTGATTCTCGATGGCAACTATTCTCAATGGTAAAGGAAATTCAACTGCAACTAGAACGGACCCAAATATACGTTCCGCGTCTCACGGCCTGCCGGAACAATTGGTCAGGACAACGTGAGATTACGAAATGCTCATTAGCTACTGCGTCCACTGACGCACTCAAATCGAGCCAAGGCCTAAACGGCAAATCTTGAATACTATCGTGCTGGAAGGGCCGCTTGTCCCCTAAACCCGTAATCTCAACCTAACCCCTTACAAGAAAAGGATACTCTCCCGGTCGCGGTGTAATGCGACAAATCGGGTAACTCCGACGTACCTAATACATTAAGGAATACAATGTTAAAGAGGATTGAATCGCAAGTGCAACGGAATTGAAAAAGTATTCCGCGCCTCGCGGACGGACGGTATCAATATGTCCGCACGACGCGAGACGACGAACTGCTAAACAGATTATTCCTTGGTAAGGAGATTCTAGTATGACGGAAACGGAATTGATAATAATATAATACGTCTCCCGCGGCCTGACGGTATTTGTCAGGGCAACGCGAGAGGACGTACTTCACACCATTAAGGTATACAAGGTTAAAGAGGATTGAATCGCAACTGCAACGGAATTGAAAAAGTATTCCGCGCCTCGCGGACGGACGGTATCAATTTGTCCGCACGACGCGAGACGACGAACTGCTAAATAGATTATTCCTTGGTAAGGAGATTCTAGTATGACGGAAACGGAATTGATAATAATATAATACGTCTCCCGCGGCCTGACGGTATTTGCCAGGGCAACGCGAGAGGACGTACTGCACAAGAGATTAATCTGCGGGGAAGGTGGTTCTATCTTAACGGAAACAAAGCCGATCGCAATGGCAACGGAATTGATGAAGTAATCTGCGCTTCGCGGTCCAACGGCACCAGTTTGGCATAACGACGCGAGATGACGAACTGCAAAATTTTCCCCCTAGCAATGTGCACAACCTGTGTACCTGCCACGACCTTAGGCGGCCTACTCGATAACCTTGGCTATATCCTTCACATGATATCTCCCCGCGACCCGTCCATCCATATTCGTCAGCTCGTATATGGAATCGGAGATCTTCTTACTAACTATATTCTTTACAAATCGTGGGGCCAGCTTGGCGCTAAAATACTGCCCCGCCCTCGACTGTACAAAGGACTTTCTCCACACCACCTGTCCAACGGATAGCAGCTTCTCCTTCCGACGGAGGTTATATCTAGCGGCGCTACGCTTAAAACCAGCCAATAATTTACCCGTCACGCGATCATATAACTTTTCCATGTTATCTAAACCCCGGAGATAATGGGGGGAATCCTCGGAGGACAAATCCCTTTGTGGACCCGGTTGATCATGAAATGAAGCATGGGGAAACGGATGGAACCCGTGGAACAAATAGAAGGGGGTGTGACCAGTGGCAATGCTCACAGTATTGTTCAAACAAGAGCACACCTTGCACAACAATTCGCACCAGTCTCTTTGATTGTCCTGAACCATTAGGGACAGGCACGTTAAAATCGAGGAATTATATCTCTCGCTGGTATTGTTCTGTGGATGATAGTAAGCGTTATAAAAAAGGTCTCTTATCCCATAAGATTCCAAAAAGTCACGAAATTCCCGGGATATGAACTGTTTCCCATTATCCATTACCACGGTACGTGGCACCGAACAAGGCAAGAATATTAGCGTTTCCAAACATCGAATGATAGCTTTGGACGTTCCCACTCTCAAGGGGAAAGCCCATATGAATTTACTAAAATTATCGACAACCGTTAAAATATGACAATTTCGTTTCCGTGACATAGGCAAGGGACCCACGAGGTCCATACTCAAAGACTGCATGGGACGTGAAGCTTGTTTGGGGGTGTTCATAAGACCACACGGTCCCTGAGTGTTATGTTTATAGGCTTTACACGTTTCACACCACGCTACAAACTGAGTTACCGCCTCAGACAACCCGTTCGCGAAGTACGTGCGAGAGAGGTGTTCTATTGTTTTCCTAACACCCGGATGACACAAGCTCGTGTGTGTTTCCTCAATAAGGGGGATTAGTGCTTCCCGAGGTACCACCACTCTCCAGTCTCTTCCCTCCTGCTTGCGGACAGGATCGTGAGAGGTGCGGCACAATCGCAATAGATGTCCCTGGCTGGCCCTAAAATTTGCTCGCGACAGCGGATCCCGAAGGCAATCCTGCATAACCCGCAAATACCACTCATCCTCGACGCTCTTGAATGGCGGTGGAAAACTTAACGTGGATACCTCGATTCGACTAAGGGCGTCAGCCAAGCGATTCTCACAACCCTTTTTATAAATAAAAACAAAATTATACTGCGAGAGTCTACACGCCCAACGGGCTAATCGACCTCTAGGGGAGGACAGATGGTCCAGGTATTTCAGACAACCATGATCACTCTGGATCGTAAACTGGGTTCCGTCCAAATAACTACGGAAATGATGGACTGAGTCGACGATGGCTAAGAGTTCGCGCTCCGTAGTACTATAAAGTCTTTCCGCCGGAGAAAGTTTTCGTGAAAAGTAGGCGATAGCATGCTCAACACCCCCCGGCATGCTTTGAGAAAGGAAACTACCGATACTCACTCCGCTCGCATCACAGGTGAGGATATACGGAACCGCGTAATCCGGAGGCTTTAAAACGGGTGACGTAGTCATGGCCTGCTTGAGAAGGATGAAAGATTCCTCCGCTGCTGGCCCCCACTGAAACCGAAGATTCTTAAGCTTGATGCTTTTCAATTGACAGAGCGGCGCGGCCATTCTAGAAAAATCTTTGATAAACCGGCGGTAATACGAGCACAATCCGAGGAAACTCTTTACTTCCTTAACACTCCGCGGTCTCGGAAATTCCTTCATCACCCTAATCTTTTCCGGATCTGTTCTTAATCCCTCCCGGTCCACGACATGTCCCAAATACTTAAGGCTAGACTTGCAAAACTCGGACTTGGCCAATTTTATAGTAAGATTTGCCTCTCGCAAACGACTTAATACCAACTTTAGGGCAGTGAGGTGTGAGTCGAAGTCTGCACTGCAGATTAAGATGTCGTCCAAATAGCAGAAGACATGCCCCCCTTGATCAGCGAACAGTCTATCCATCAGCCTCTGCATTTCTGCAGGAATATTCTTTAAACCGAAAGGGGTTACCACAAATTGGTACTGGCCCCGGCCCTCCACGAAGAATGCGGTCTTACATCTTGAGTCCGGGCTCAACGGCATCTACCAGAATCCGTGACTTAAATCCAACGCAGAAAGATAACGAGTATCACGCAAATTATCCAATATACGATTAATATTTGGTAATCTGTAAGAATCTGAATTCGTCACAGAGTTTAACTTACGCGGGTCCAACACGAACCTAGCCGACCCATCCTTCTTTGGAACGATGAAAGCGTTGTTCAGCCAAGCGCTACGCGACGGCTCAACCACACCTAACCTGATCATTTCATCTAGTTCGATGATCATCTGCTGCCGGCGTACGTGCGACAGGGGATACGTTCTTTGCTTCACCACCAGACTATCGCCGGTATCAATAATGTGATTTACTAGGGTAGTGCGGCCCAAACCCACTCGTTCAAACGCGATACTATCAAATTCCTTAACTAGGAGATTAAGCTGCAAGGTTTGGTTCTCCGACAAATCAGCCACGGAGGTCAAGCACGAAGGCTTTGCAGACCTAATTTCCACCTCTGCCACGACAGGGTTCCCGGACACCCCCTCTATACAGGACGACGGAAAGAGGCTCGGGGTAAGAGGCGAGTGCTTCAGGAAGGGAGCACCTAAGATCAGGCACTCATCCAATGAAGGAACGATTTGAAACTCAACCCACCTGGTCTGGTTATCGTAACACAATGGTAACTGGACAGACCCCATCACCCGGTGTCCCCGACTATCCGCTGTATGAACGACCCCTTCGCAAAATGGAGACGAAGAATAATGTTTCTCAAATTTCGCAAAGAGATCTCCGCCAATCACGTTAACCGACGCACCCGAATCGAGCAGTGCCGAAAACGGCAATTCTTGAATACTACAACGTAGATAGGGCCGCTCGTCCCTAGCATTCGTAACCTCCACTAGGCTTACAGAGGGGAACCCTCTCCTGTAAGTTGAACAACGCGACCAACCCGGCGACTCCGATTTACTTAATACGAGTTGGTAGCCCACCGGTTTTTTGGAAACTTAACATCCGGAGGTGGCCTAGACATATCGGGTAATATAGCCAATGGACGCGCTGGGATGGCTCTAGCCCTCCAAAGATTGTCAGCCGTCCTCGCGGGCTCCCTTCGGGTACGCGGCTGTTCGGGGCAATGACGCGCCACATGACCAGGAAGACTACACCGAAAACATCCGCGGGGATACGGATCCCGAATATTCGGGGCACGAGATACTGGAGACAGGCTAGCACCTGTTCTCGAAACGAAAGGAGCAGGACGAGGCAACCTTCCCTCATCTCTATTCATCAGCTCGAAAGACAAGCACAGCTTTTCCAGTGCACTGACTGAAGCCGGCTGAGAGCTGACCAGAACTGCACTATAACGGTGATGTAACCCGCGCCTAAATACCTTTACCAATTCCGCATCAGTCAAGGGCGAATCTAAAGACTGATTCAAATTCTGCACTCTAGAAACATAGTCCGTAGAGGACTCGCCTGGTTTTTGTATAGAGGACCAGATATCCATTCTTCGCTCCGTCATAAAATCGTCAGACTCGTATTTCTCTAGGAAGAGTCTCCTAACCATGTTCCAATCTACTATTTCTCTCTTTTTACTTCTAACGAAGGTTAACGCTCCGCCTCTCAAAAACTCCGGTAAGACCGCCGAGAGCGCATTCTCCTCGACCCCTCGCGCGCAACCCAATTCCTCTAGACGCGACAAAAATTCCCTTACGCAACCCCCTCCAGAAAAAGGCTCCACTGGCCATACTGAAAAATTCAAATTCCACTGCGGGGCCGCACGTGGAATACCTACACGCGCCGCTCCCTCCCCTGCATACGGAGATGAACTTGCCAACGGCGTCGGCGCCAGGGTTCCCGAGACTGTCACACCCGCGTCCGTTCCCTCCAAAAACTGGGGAGCTCTCATAAGATTCCGGTAAGGTACGCACCTAACCGGTAAGGCGACCGCCTCCGGTGACGATGATACAAGACTCTTGTTAAACAAAGAGGCCTGACGCCGCAACTCGTAAAAATTATTACTAGGAACTAATCCCCTTTCAATTAATTCCCCGATTAGCCTTTCTTTCGTGGCCTTCATTATATTAACTATTGGATCCATTGCGATATCCATCCTCAACCCTATTCGTAACAGTAGGTATCAAGATCTATACCCTACGAAATCTTACTTCACCCTGTTAAACAATGCTTTACTTACACTGTTCAACAGGAACAAGAATTTAACTAGAACGTAACTTTAATTCAACACCAACAACCCCCCCTTTGTTGAAATGTTCCGAAATTAAGAACTAACAATTATAACCAATATGTATTATTATCAAACTTTCCTAAATCACGCTTCCACCACACCGCTTGCCACGAATCTAGGACTTAAATATCAAAGTAATTCAATTCAATATTATTCACTCTCTTATATTACAAAGATTTGTTCCGAAAACAATTGAGTATAAGCACCAAGTGATTTTATCTAAATGTAGTAACACTATTCCCCTTTACCGCATCAACAGCGACGCAAACCGAACTACTGTAAGTTATACGCACTTTCCTCTTGCCTATCCCCGCGCAAGCTATAAGGCGAGATTGGTTTCAAACAAATGGTCTTAAAATTCCAAAAACACTGGAATACTTCACGAACGTAACCACTAATCACTTCTCTATCCGCAATTAACTAAGCACTCTTTTATTTCTTCAGTCACTTATTTCGTTTGAATTGAAGTATTGCTAAATGCGTATCTAATCACTTTACGCGGCAACTATACTCCTGATTATCTGCAACCACCTAAACCACAGACGCTTCTCGCACGAACAAAATGGCGACCCACGCTTTTATTTTACGAATTTCGCGCTAAATTATCTGAAAAAAGAACAAATTATACTTTTATACACTTTATCACCCTGTCCACTTAGTCAAATACCACGGAAACCAGCACCTCTCTATAATGCCCCACGTACGGGCGACATTGTTACGACTAAACCCTATTTACTTAAATTTGGAGACAGCGTTACCTCCATTCAACAAAGACAACAATATTTTCACAATTTTAATAATGGTTTTCTCACAATAATTACACTTACCCCGGTCTCAGCGGCACATGAAGAAAATTAAGAACAAGTACTCTTTTGTCTCAGATCGCGATGGGCTATAATAAAAGAGATATGCTAGGCCTCCAAGGCATCAAGCCGTGGACGAGGTGAATAACAGAAAAAGACATACATTGGTGATAACACTTCGTTTAATTTAATTCAATATTGTTAAAAAAAACTCCGCATTAAAGCCGAGAAAAAAACATACTACAAAAACCAGAGTAGGCAGACTAACAATTGGGCTTGCATAAGAGATTGATTCCTGTTCGATATTCATTATACACAAAGAAGGATATGAGGCGGTGAGAGCCAGCAATGGCAGATTACAATATAAATAATTCACTCACCCCAATTAACCTGAATATCCAAAAAGAATGAAGCTGTAATGTCTATACTCCCAGAAGTGGTGGACGCAAGCCAGATGATCACAAAACCAGCCCAAGCCGGTACGACTCCTTAGATCAGGATGATGCAATCATTCCCCTGGGGAATTTCCCGCCCTCCGATACGAACTTCTTTCTTGCTGCAAGCGCGGTAAGCGGAGTAACTGCGGCGCAGTTATTTGAGCAATCACGTATCGTATTCGCTCGAGATCCTCAGCAGACTCTCAATTATCACAGCGATAATAATCCAAGATTATTGTTCCTCGTGCGGTATTACCAAGCCGGTAATCCGCGCAACGGCTCGAAACCGATGTGGCTTGGAGAATCTTCCCCGAAACACCAATTATTAATTCGTATGATCCCAGAAGGACATGATAACTCGGAACTGAAGGTAATTGACCGATAAACTTTAACGAAAAAAAACTAATTATTAATTCGTAATCTCCCAAACGGAGGAGCTGTAACAGCCCATCAAGCGCTAGCCTCGGTCGGGGACGGAATGAAAGACCGTCCCGCGACTCTACCGGTCGTTCCAAAAACACGAATTCACCACGCGTCCCTAGGCTAAGATTTCATTGGTTCGCGGCATTTTTAGGACAAGATTCAACCAATAGGTCACCTGCATTCGATTTCTTACTACAAGTGCTGCGGCCAGTGTACAAAACTTTATATCGGTTTGTTTTGAATCGGGAACCTTCTAGAACCGGGAAGATGATTGCATCATTCTTTGACCTAATTACAACTGCGTCGCGCTCGGGCTCGCTATTATGCGTCATTATTTATCCGTCAAGATCAGAACAAAGAAAAGTACGGTTCAATTCTGTTCGTACGGAATTCCATTTCGCGCGTATTTTTCCCTTATGGGATATTCTCAACTTCTCACCCGCTTTTTATGAGAGAATAAATATACTCCTAACAATTTTCAAACAGGTTACTAGACTTCTCTCATATACGAGTAGCAATAATATCATAAAATGGTTGTATACAGTCAAATCTCTGCTATCCCAACATAAAATATAAATTCAAAACGACAGTCTCCAACAATATTTAGAAAATCTGTGAGATGCAAGTCTAAGCCACATTTAACATAATTGAATAAGTTATTTACTTGAAATGTGGATATTAATGGGCATATACAATGAAATAACAGGGCTTGGGAATTATGTTTCTGAAATATGTGGATGTCTCAAAGATTGTACGTGGAAAAAGAATGAAATGGTAACAGAAAGTGAATAAAGGATATATAAAACATGTGTAAGACCTGTAATGATATATGCTATTGAGATGATACCGCATGAACGAAGACTTTCCGTAAGGGATCAGAAATTAAGGTTTTACGTTTTACAATTGGTAAAACATTTATTTTATTTCAATAGCCAAATGACCCTTTTGATACAATGATTAAAAAACAGCATGTATAATTTAACATTGACATATAATCAGTGTTATACAATAAGAAAAAAAACAGTACAAGTCGAACAACATAACTAAACAAATCCAAACATACAATTTATTCCAGCAAGAACAATTTCTTCACTGTGCTCCTGTAAGTCGCTAATTTCACATGAAAATTCATACAATGCCCTTATTGACTACCCAATCTGTACAGTCTTGTTTTATGCAAGAGTTGTACAAACAATTAGTTACAACCACTTCACTATGGAACAAAACATTTTACCGAGTGGACCTACAACACTTGAAAACAGAGTAAGTAATAAGAAGAATGATTATAACCAAATACCTCGTACAATGGGAAAAGCAAGGAGGACAGATAAGACGTTATTAGAGGGAAGATATTCAAAGAATAGATGAGTATAGTTTTTCATGGTTTCTTCATAAAAAGCCAGCCCCAGACCGACTCTTGTTCGCACCACCCCTCGTCCCTCCATTCGCAAAATTCGGTAGGCGTGAAATTGTGCCAAGAGCTCAAATATAACATATATTTAGCTATCCTCCCATATTAATATATTTAAAATATTTATCTTGTAAGTCACAGCATTATTTCCCTGCCCCCCTCTTTGTAGAATATTATAATTTAAAATATTTATATGTATGTACGAGTATATATTTCTATCCTTTCTCTCTGTATACTTACTTATATATAATATAATAAACCTTTGTTACATATACTCGTAAAAATAAAAGCATATTAATATGTAACTTACATATATTTATAAAATTAATATATGTATAGAATTATTTCCTTTCTAATACCATTGTTTTCTCCACTCTTTCTAAATATTAAAGTAAATTAACTGTGATTTTTTAAATGCTCGATCACCATAAAACTGACAAAAATACCCATCCGAATGATCGACACTCACATTTTTTTTTTAAATTTTTTTTTTGCTCAGAAAAAACTCGAGGAGCTTTTTTTCCGCTGAATCATACCGAAGTATAAAATGAAAACCTGTGACAGACGAAACATTTTTTTTTCGAAAAGGAGAACAATATCTTAGAAATTGAGAAGCGATTTATTTAGTATGTTATTTAATTGTCACATCTTATTGAAACATAGAAACTAAATACACGTGTAATGACCATTTTTAAATAAGATTAGACCCAGAATATCAATAATATGCCAAACGTTAACATTCAAATCATTTTCACAAGCCATACATACTACAATGATTTCACAAGCCATTCTACCTGATGTTCAAATACATTGTCAACTATTATGGCCGTTTAGATAAAGAAATTTTCGTTAGAGAAAATCGAAATATCTAACATCGGATATTTCGATATTCTGTTACAAACCTATGAAGCAAATGCGCAAAAACTCGGTAGCTGTTTGAATTAATCTTAATTCAATTAAAATCAGTCAAACATCGCATTGCTAGGAAATTTGAGCTTTATATGTATTTTGAGAACAAAAGTTGTGTGCGATCTCAAAAATATTGATTTTAGTATTAATAGACTATTGTTACTTCTCATCGGACAGAAACACACTGTTCACACATTAAAAAATAATGTATGTGTAACATTTTTGCTGTATACCAGTGTAGATTTATTAGTATTTGGTATCTCATCCGATATATCAGAAAGGTGTTAAAGAAGTATAAAGTAAACATCTAATCTACATCCTCCAGGATAAAAATCAGGTATCTACCACATAGACCAAAGAGGTTGTCGTTATCTACTTTTATTATCAACAAATATATACTGATTTTACGATATTTTACATAAAACGGTTGCCCGGAAGGTAATTTTGTACATGTAAGATAATTTTAAAATTTACAGAATTTCAGTAATATCTTGTGTCATAGAACGCTGGTTATCTTAATAAAAACCTTGATTTGATCGACATCAGCGGTAACAAGCCTTTCAGAGCGGTTATAATCTTCGAGAGTCGTATCACCATTATAGATTTTTGCAAACCATGTTTAAAATACACGGTCGCTTACTGCAATATCGCCATACACTGTACATTTTTTTTTGTTTCGCAAGTATTCCTTTGCGGTAATAAAAATACATAAAGCACCGGAAAAATAGCTTATTTTGTTCCATCTTTAACACTCGAGCAATTTGGAAGAACAATGACCAAGAAAATGTTCTAAATTATTACTATTAGTTAAGAATGAAGTTAGCAAAGAAAATATTGTCCTAACGACATCAATTCGAGAAATACAAAATTACTTTCTGGACAACAATTATAGAAAAAAATGTTAAGTATACCATTTTTGGATACACATAAACTGTTTATTTTACTAGAAAATCGTTTGAAGTTTATTTAATCGATATATAACGAAATTGAATTAAAAAAAATCAAGCGGAAAATTTCGATTACTTCAGAGTTTGCAAAATTATAAGGGGATTCTAAACAAACAAGACAATTTCTCAGAATACTTCTTCAGCGCTTCCTAATTCTGTTTCAGAACTATCTGTTTTCGACATGACTCGGTAGGAAGTATGTTAGAAATTCTAAGCAGTCAATTATACTAACTTCAATTCTTAATTGTTTGTACAAAGAGAATTACCATTTCCTCAAGGTATTTTGACATGGGTTCTTCTCTGCTCCGTGGCATGTCAAGTTCAGTTTGTCTAATACACGTTCACATTAGAGTTTAAATGGGTGTCACGGAGGAAAATCAAATTATGAAATATATTCAACAACTTGACAAATTTGAAAAACACATCAGCGCTTATAAACACGAAAGCGTATAATAATTAAGATACTAAAATTCTGTGACATTTTAAGGCTATTTTTTATCTATCTAAATGGAGTTTGCACATGAAGATTTCCAAAGATGTTATTCCACATAGTATAGAACGACCTTGATACTAAGGGGACTTCTATTTTTTTTATCTATTTTTGGTCAAGAATTGCCGTTTATAAAGCGAATACTATAGATTAAGTTTGCTTCCTGAGTTCCGTTGAAATGGAGATTTTCAACGGATTTTTTATTACTTTTTTGCACAAACAATTACAAATTTAACCATTACACCAATTCATTTTTATTTTTATTTCTTTATTTAATTTACGATACAATAGTGTTTTTTATACACAAATGCAGATATAATAAGTTAATACAAGTACTTAAAACTATTGACAAAAATATAAAAAATTATGTTTAACCTAACGTGTAGATACAAAAAAGGATGTTGCGCTAAATGTAAAAGAAAATTTTGTCAATTTTACGTATTCATACAAAATATATGAAACCCAAAAATTAGACATTAAAACATTCCAGACTGAGTTTATTTAGCATCTTCATATGTTAGTTATATTTAGCATCTTCATATGTTAGTTATATTTAGCATCTTCACATGTTAGTTATATTCGCAAACGGAAACACCATTCTAAGCGTCAGATTAATTTTCACTTAAATTGTTATCGTCTTCGAAATATTCATACATATTTTTCCAAAAAATGTCATTTTTAGTACCGTCTATTTTATTAAACATATAATTTTTTTAAATCATCGGTAATAGTCTCAGTAGAAATTAGGTTCCAGACCTGCAAGATCCGATCCCCTCACACAGAGCAGTGATAGAGTTTTATAACATTTTCCAATAGGATATAAGGGATAATTAGTAAAAAGCAATCAGTATGTTTATTGTTTTTGAAATCGTTTTTTAAAAGGTTTATTCACAACCACATTCAAAGCTTCTAGTTACAAAGTCCCACTAGGAATGATCACCAAATCGGTTTTGAGATTTCATATTTTTTCACGAGAAATCTCGTAGAGTGGTACTTCCATTTGATTGTATTTTGTTTGATTGAAAGAAATTGTGAAATAACAATAGTCTATTATATTGTAAACAAAGAGTGGACATATCTGTATATGAATGTTGCATCTATGATACTATGCGCTGATTTCCATAAGTTCTAATAATCAATAATATTTTTATATAACGCTTTTGAAACGTCAATCGCAATCATTTGGCAAAGTCAACAAGGAAACATCTCAAAAAAATATTTTCGAACTAGTATTTTTTGTATATTTTGGTAATAATTAGCTCATTAATAAAACACGACTATCGACTAACGATGGTTCTTTGGCCATATTTTTCTAAGGTAATTTCATACCAAAAAGTCAAGATTTTCACAGGTACACTATTGTGTACAATTATTTTAAAAGGTTTTGCGATTGATTTTTTTACAAAAAACAGTACTATATGCTCCACTGACCTAATTGCATTCGGCAACACACCTTTCAACACATTTCTCTATCTTACCATTTCTCGAAAATATATTCTCCAAATATTACTATCCCACTTTATAATATTAATTGGATAATTGTAAATCCAGCAGTATGATCATTTCGATAATAATTTGGTCATTAATAAAACAAGACGATCGACTAATGATGGCTCTTCGGTATTATTTTTCTGAGGAAATTTCGTACCAAAACGTAACAGACAAAAAATGGGAGATGGTTAATAAATGATCATTTTTGTCTGAAAATAAGAAAAATATCTTCACCGTTATTAAAGATATTTTTTTCCGATACACTCCAATTACTTTTTTACATGTTTATCCGTATTCCCATTAATAATATAATACATAATTATATCGAAAGGAAATTACAAGTCGTTAGAAAAGTGAAACATATATTTCAAACAATATTTAGTTTTAATACTTTTATTTATTTATTTTTACATCAGTATTATTTACAAAGAAACAAAATTCAAAACAAAAAACCAAAATAAAATAAAAACAGCAATCAAATAATCTTTAAAACATATCACATTATAGAATTCAACAACAAAATTGTTAAAGATTGAACATTTATCACGGAAGAAAAAGTTTGTTATTAAAAACTGTACCAAATTTCAAAATGCTTCTAGTAAAACTTTGCTAGTAATTGTTTAATCAACGTATTGAAGAGCTTGGTCGGGAGCTGGAATATAATCTTCGACCCCATTAATCGAGTCGTCGGATTCGCCATCGCACATGTTGGCCATATATTCTATCACTTGAAGAGGTAAGTCTCGCGCGCGAATATTTTTACGAAATACGCTCCTTTGCCTGGCTAGGCTGCTTTTTTATTTTTATATTCGGGTACCACCGGGGATCCAACCCAAATCCTCTTGGTGAAAATCAGCCTACTTGGCCTCGAAGATCTAATGCGTAATGGAAAATCTATAAAATTATTACTGTCATCATCGGCATTGTCTACACCTTTTCCTTTCGGCTAGGGGCTATAGCTTCTCTTGGGCAATTTTTTTATGTATCTTTATCCCTGGCCAACATCCAAGTAGTTCAGTCCAAGCATCTCCTTATATAACCATTCCACTTGCTTCCTCCCCCTGCTTCAGAAGTAGAATTCTGGTATTCTTCTTTCAAGGCTTGCTTTGAAAATTTTGTAAGCAATTTACGTTTATGGAATTTGTATGATATGTATGGTTTCAACAGAGACATATTTTCTCGTTAAAATGAGATATATTCAAAGATTCAAAAATTTTGAAATTTCCCTTTTTTATCAATGAGTGGCTTCTTCTCTGTCACAAAGACAAATCTACTTGAAAAAAAATTCAAGCTCAAATTTTATTTCCGCATTTTTTTTAAATTATATATTTGATCGAAGGCATAGGTATTCTTATTCTTCCAAATACTAAGCGGAAAATACACCGGTATTCATACTTATTTTATTTATTAACAGTTCTTTATAAAAAAAACGATCTGGCGACCTTATTGCCAGGCGGCAATCTCTTCCAAGCAACCAGACAGAAGTTAATAAAGTAAGTTAAATGGTCGCAATATTAAAATGATTATTCGTCTTTATGAAATGTATAATATGAAAAGTTCGTCTTTATGAAATCATCAATCAAAGGAAAAGAATGGGATGGTGGAGAGGAAAGAAAAATTAAGAATGAAACACGTTGTGTTACTGAATAGAAATTAAGAGTTTTACCGGTCACTTCTTAAAGCATGCCAAGTACGAAGCGAGTCTAACATTGTTTTGTAACTGGTTCCAGAGTCTCACTGCATGGACAGTAAACCACGGCGTAAAAAAAGGGGAACGGTGAATTGCGAAGCCCAATAATCAATCTCCGTTTGAGCGTAACGCAAGTCCATGATTGGAAATTTTCGTGGAGATAAGAGGGGGTGGTGGAACAGTTAAGTATATTATTCACTAGAGATAGGATATGAATTTGGCGTCTATTTCTCACGTTCAACTAGTACAGTGCCTTCTGGTACGAAGTGATATGATCGTACTTTCTGAGGTTAAAAATAAATCTTGGGCAAACATTTTGAAGGCACCGTAATTTGTCCAGCTGTTCCACCGTAATATCCAAATAACAGAAGTCCGCATAGTTCAAAATCGGAAGGAGCAGAGATTGCACGAGCGACATGTTGGCTTTAGGAAGCAAGAATCTTATTCATACTATTCTTATAATAAAAAACCAAGACGAGTAAAAAAATATTTTCATTCTACCCTAACACGCCCATATAGTACACCATATAGTTTTTAGCATGCAACCTCTGCTTACCCCGATGTTTACAACTTGGTACAATGATACATAACCGAATTAAAATATCTTTCTTTCTGTAAGGCAATGTTTCTTGGCATAATTTAAAAATGGTACTTGTTCTTGACAGTCTTGGGAAATTGAGATGTTAACTTTAAATTCCCCTCTTTCGAGACATTTAAGCCAATAAAAGGAAGATGAATTTGTATTTCTGGAAAAACGTCTCATTGCTGCTTTTCTTTCACTGAGACATCTTTGTACTTTTCCTCGAAATATAGTTTCATAAAGATTTACAGCATGAATAGTTATTTGAAATTGGTATGAGATTATACACTTTGTGTTGTACAAAGAATAAATAATTATCTGTCTCTGTTTAAAAATGACTGCCAAATATATATTTCTTAAGCCTTTGTTTTTAAATAATATATCTTAAACTGAGCTTTGCCACAAAATTAATCATTTTTTTTCATTATTTAGCTAGTATTTATATACAGAACTAAATTTTGTGATTTTTACTACTAGCATAGACGGCGGAAAATATACGAGTATATCAACACGTTTAGATAATTATTTTGTGTTATATTTGTTGTATACTGTACAATTTGACGGGCTTTTCACAATCAATCACTTCTAGCTAACCAGAAAGATGTTAAAGAGGCCTTTAGTGAAAAACAGTCTAGAATAATTAAAAAAAAAACTTTTTTCAACGGGAATCCAGATTGTTATTATTGTAAAAAAAAGGATTATTTAAAAAAGTTGGAAAACTAATTATTTTAACGAAACGTCTAACGAAATTTTATATTATTTGAAACTTCACCAATAAATCAGAACTTTCGGCTTTAACTATGTGTAACTCCATATTAGAATATTACACAGTAAATTAATTTGTTATTCTACTAATTATACTCGTATATTGTCCCCGCTACACGTGTTTCTAAATATTGTCCCGAAGATTTCTTGATTAATATAATAAGTGAAATAACAAAGCATTTATTGTTAAATATTCTTAAATTTACCAATATACTCGTATGTTATATTCAGCAATCTCCCTCCTCAACCTACAAATAATGTAGGAAAAAGAAAAGGAGGGTTTTCACTGTCAACTCAACACACTTTCAGCTTTCTCTATTATGTTAGTATTATCTGTTTTCTCTATTATACTCGTGTACCACTCAAGAAATATCAGCCATTATGCTTTTCTAAAAAAAACGCGGATTTTAGCGTTAATCCTACTACTTCCCAAAAAACCGGAAAAAAATATTTTTGAAAACACAAAAAATCAATAAAACCGGCTTAAGGTTTTATTTACTTTAAATTGAGATGATTTCACATGGGATGATCCTGGAAACATAGGTGATTTATGATTTTGGTTAAATTATTTATGAAAGAGTCTTGAAGGGGACATATTACATTTTCTAAATAACGATTCAAGACAATTCTTTGAATTTTATTTCAAAATGGCATTAGCTAATTTATTTTTAAGCGGCTTATTGCCTTGTTGCATAATCTATAAAGGGGTTTAAATTAAATGGAATTAAGATGTTAATAAACTTGAAAGTTTTGACGTCCAGATTATTCAATAGAAATAAGCGGGTGGTGGTGAAATTGTGTGCATATTATGAAAAACTTCTCGCAGAAAACGAGTAGAAAAGCTATTGACCAAACAACAAACGACTTAGTGTGAACCAAACTCACTAAAATCCACTTTAGATTTTATTTTATTAACATTGATTTTGGGAAAACAATACATGAAGCTAATTGAAAACATATACAATTCATTATTAAAATCTAGTCGAATACTTTGCTTGAATATTTTTCCTGATTTTGAAAAGAAATAAAAATAGCATTTAAATCAATCTTTTCAAAAATTATCGATGTAATTCACCAATCACGAGAATAAAACAATTAGCTTTACTCCATGTTTGGTTCGGTAGTTATTTTTATTATAGATTTTGTCGAGTCCAGGAGGCCTCTTTTTTAGCATTCCTTAAACTAAGGTTTTAATTAAGATAGATTTATTTTTTTATTTCCTAGTTATTGTATTTTATAAGTCTTATATTATTGACTTAAATTGCATACGCACATATGCATCGTATTTTGAAGGATATTTGTATCCTTAATTGTGTTTTTTTGGAAGGTACGTCATCTCTTGTTTTCTTAATTATTACTTTACTATGTAAATTTACACAGATCAATTGGTGGGTAACAAATGTCAAACTGGAGAGTCAAGATGAATTGCAGAGTTTGATAAGAAAATTGTAAGAGATACGAAGAGAAAGGTCTGACAAATTTCAAAGTGATGGTTGTAGAAACATGTGAAAGGAAAAGTAAAGGCGATATATGGGTGAATAGTGAAAAATTGGAGCAAGTTAAGGAATTCTGCAATTAAAGTAGTATTTTATAAGATGACGGAAGAGTTATAATAGATATTGAACGGCGTGTAGCGATAGGAAACAAAGTCCATAGTGCGTTAAAATATGTATCCTCGCACCAGATAATATAAAAATCTGTTAAGATACACTTTCACAATAATATTTTGGTGTCAATTTTGATCTATGGAAATGAAACGTGGACGTGAAAATGCTGTAGAATACATGGAGGAACAATGTATGTCAAAAGTGATTAGGAATAAATGTGAACTTAAGGTTTACGTGCTAAGTTAAATGAAAAATAGCACGCTGAGACGGTTTGGGCATGAGGAATGAATGAATAAAGCAAGACTAACAAAACAGATATGCGAAATGTCTTCTCTGCCTACCCTAAAAGGAAAATGGCGTAATGGTTAATATTATGTAAAGAGCATTTGAGTATAATTATTTTTTTGAGAAATTAATATAAATTATGTAAATAAAATTTCGACAAATTAAAAAATTTGTTCAAATTTGGCAAGAAACCTGTAAACTACATACTCGTATCTATAAATTTGGCAAGAAACCTGTAAACTACGAGTACATACTCGTATCTATAAATTTGGCAAGAAAATAACCATAGTGCTAAATTATATAATTTCTTCGAACAGCTTCAAAATAATTAGAAAATTTTGTTTGACATCCTATGTATTTGACCAAGTGTGATTGCCAAAAACTCAAATTTCTCACAAATCCAATTCAAGTTTCCTTTCAACTGTCAATCCAGAATACGGAATTACCTTTTTTAAAAAGACGACGGACGACTTGTAGGTAAAAGTTGATACCTGTGGGAAATAACACACCTAGTCCTTTTTTCGCATTCTGTCAGGAATTTCCACAACTTCCAAGCCCAAAAGAGTTGGGAGGGAAAGTTGGAAAGAATGGAAATGGCCTTTTTGCCGATTTTGTTACTTACTTTCTTACTAGACGTGAATAAAGAGCGAAATTACTTGAGTTTTGAACTAAGTTTCAGTTGGACTAATTAAGATCTGTTTTAAACAATAGTTGATTAAAATATACAATTCCTGCAATTAAGAAAGTTTAAAAAGTGGGAACCAATGGAATGAAGAATTTTATTTCTACAAAAAAACATTATAATTATAAACTATTAAATTCTGTTTCAAGTGTATTTAGATATACCCTAACCTTTTCTGTGTGTAAGATAAACTAAAATAGATATTAGTTATTACCAAATCATGATTAACCTCTGTAATATAACTATGTTGCTTTGTTGGTAAAACGCTTGACTTCCGGAACTGTAAGATAGGCTGCAGTCAAGGTTTTCATATATTTGACCATTTAATATAGTCCTCGGTAGTTGGGAAAATTTGCCATATGGGAAGGAGACCACCGAGTTCTACTTCTTCTTGAATAATGGTCATGAGCTTCTATATATGAAGGAGGATACGCCAGTGTCAAGTGATGTCCATTTCATAGAATCTTGATAGTTCTATTCACATGAGCGATATTGGCGCACTCGGCTGCATGTTCTAAAACGGAAATGATACACAATCAAATATGATGACCTTCATGGCCTCTTTGTTAAAACTTGCCCTTCAAAAAAGGGTTCTAATCTATTTTTTAAATGATTTTTGGCTGTCAAAAATTACAAGTGACTAAAACCGCCAGAATTTACTACATATACTAAAATTATTATATTTTACAAAACTTTTTGTTGCCACTAAGATGCCATGATTTTAAATATATTATGTAGTTGCAAAATGCTTGAAATGAGCGCATAAACAATTTTTTTTCAGGATATTAAAATAAATTATTCCGCGTAGTTAATCCTCAAAGCAATTTATAATACGCTTATGCATTCATCATTCCACAGGAACGCGCACGGTTATGCAGAACTTAATCGCATTGCATTTTCTCGCCTCGACTTGAGCTAACAAAGCCTTCTGTGTTTTAGCTTTTGTCCTGAAAAACGATAATTTAGAGAAATTTCGCGATAGGTTCAATAGTTATAAATATGAGTCGCAAAACACGACGAGTTTTCCCATGAAATTTGAATTTTTTGTGTGACAAAGTGCCAAGAACACTTTTTTTTAATCTTTGGCCTAATAATTTTGTTAAATCCATCCATTTCCATATTTACCATTAAACGTTTTTTCCATTTTCATAGATACGTAAAGCAAGGAGACAGACACATTACGAGTAGTTTTTTTTAATGTCCAGCATTTAATGAATCAAAAGCCTATATAGCCTGTGACGTAGCAGTATATTTATTTTCCATTTTCCACGTTTTCATCTCGAAATTCCTGATGAAACACATTTAAGAACATCTACCATACTCGTATGTCTTGCCAGAGTTCAGCATGAATTAAAAGTTGAATGATGAACGATATGTAAATGTGAACTAGTGAGAATGATATGTAAATGTAAATCAATGAATTAAACACTGTAGAATCTTAAAGAGCATTGTTGTCATTTGGAAACATTGAACGAGTGCGTGATAAACCCAGTGAAACTAGTGGTAGAGGAAAACCAAGAAAAATGTGGTGATACCGAGTGAATGAGGGAAACAAAAGATTTGAAAGCGAAGATTTGGTCGTGAATTGTTTATTGTCTGGATACGAAAGAATTTTTTTTTAAATTAACAGTTTTAGTTAAAAAAATATATGAAAGGGTTTGGAAAAAGACTCAAAAATCAATGCAAATAAGTAAAAAATAATAGTTTTTGAAAAGCTATATCGTGTGAGGGTTTGCAATGTATGGGTGAAACTTGAGTTTTGGTATTAGAGAAACATAATATTATTTAAAAATATATACTAAATGAAATAAAGTAAAGTGTGTACTATATTATCAAATAAATGAATTACAAAATCTTCAAAAATTGTAGTACACAGTAATTTATTTATTTATTTATTATTTTTTTCAAAACAGGCTTAGCCCAATTACATTGAAAAATACAAGACATTAAAAAAGAAGAAAAATTACAGGGAAAAATATATATATTTTTTTAAATTATATAAAATAAAAAATAATGCATATGTATACAAACGAGTATTTACACACAAACGTATGTTACATATATATTCAGTCACTTAAGTATGTTGATGAGTGCTTTCTAACGCGCTTAATCTAAGAAGAAAATTTACTTTTGCTTTTGGTAATGTGATATGAAATATGTCAATATCCGAAGCAGTCCCGTTAAGAAGAGTTAAGGCCCTTCCAACAGGCATAGCGGCTGGAAGACCCGTTCTTGCGTATGTTATTGAGAACAGTTCCTGCAGTAATGTGTCAGTGCCCACCTTAATGTATGGAAATGAAACTTGGACATTGTTGAAATGTAACAGGAACGGAATAAATGAGGTAGAAATGCGTGCTTTACAAAGAATATCTGATATTATACGGTATGATAGAGTAAGCGATATTATACGGTATGATAGAGTAAGCGATATTATACGGTATGATAGAGTAAGCGATGATCTAATAAGGGATAACTGTTTATATAAGTCAGATGCTATATGCAGAATCAACAAAGGAATCTTGAGGTGGTTTTGACATATCGAGAGAATGAGTCTGGAAAAACATAAAAATATATATTTGTCTGGAATGAATGACGTACGAGTAAAAAGTAGGTTTAGGGTAAACGGAAAGATATAGTTAGAGAAATTTTAATTAAAAAAAAAATAATAAGAATGAGAAACATTTATAACGAGATGTACGAATTTGAGTGAGGTAAAGGCCATTTGTGTGGATTGGAAGTCGAAAAGGTCCTGAAAATATCATTTGGTAATGTTTACACTATTTTGCATTTGGTCATGAAAAAGCTTTTTTCGAAATGGGTGCCGCGTTTGCTCGAAATGGAACAGAAACAACAACGCATCGATGATTGAGAGCGCTGTTTGGCACTGTTTACGCGAAATAAATACGTCGGTATGTGACAATGGATGAAACTTGGATCCACCACTATACTCCGGAATCAAATCGGCAGTCAGCTGAGTGGATAGCAGCCGCTGAAAGTCGTCCGAAGCGACCAAAAACTCAACAGTCGGCCGGGAAGGTTATGGCCTTCGTATTTTGGAATGCACATGGTATAGTATTCATCGATCACCTTGAAAAGGGAAAAACCATCAATAGCGTATATTACATAGCGTTATTGGAGCGTTTGAAGGCAGAAATTGCAAAAAAAACGGCCCCATATGAAGAAGAAAAAAGTTCTCTTTTATCAGGACAATGCACCGTGTCACAAGTCGATGGTAACGATGGCCAAATTGCACGAGTTGAACTTCGAATTACTTCCGCACCAACCGTATTTTCCAGGTTTGGCCCCCAACGACTATTGGCTGTTCGCAGACCTCAAAAAGATGCTCCAGGGAAAGAGATTTGGCTCCAATGAAGAAGTGATTGCCGAAACTAACGCCTATTTTGGATCCAAAGATAAATTGTTCTATACGGCTGGCATAGAAAAGTTAGGAAAGCGTTGGAACGAATGTATCGCTCTTAAAGGAGACTTTGTTGATAAATAAAGAATAATTTTGGCAAACAAATGTTTTTTTAGTAGTTAGTCTCTCGACTTATTGATTGATGCGTTACATACAAAGATAAAATATTTATATAATGTACTTCAAATATCAGAAAATCATCTTCACCCTAACAAGAAATAAATGAAGAATGTATTAATAAACTAGACCATATTCCCCTCCCTTGTATAAAGCCACTAAATGCAGAATCCAAATGATCAAACTTACTACACAGACTAGCGGTGGGATAACAAGGTGAGGTTAAGAGAGTTTAAAATTATTAAAGCTCTCGTAGTTGGTTAGGAAACTGGATGTAAATTATTGGATTGGGAAATTTTGAAACTATCCGCCACATTGTGCAACAGAATAATTAAAATTGTAATTGTGCTCCCCTGATGACGAGGTGAAAGCCTTGTAACCGGTAGGGTTATACCATTACAAAAAGTGGAATAAATGGTGTTTGATAAAAACCAATTTCAATGTATTTAAACCTCCTCAATGTTAATACCTTAAATATAAATAATATAGTCTGTAAATAGTTGGCAAGAAATGAATTGCTCTAAATGAAAAATAAAATGTTTACACTAATCCTAATATGACTTTAAACACAATAATAATTATCATTGATATATTAGAAATATTTCCTTCTAGTCCCTGATTAGAAGTACTTAACCAAAGAAGTCAACTTTTTTCAAGGAGGTTTTCGTTATCGCTCATTGAATCTCTGAGGTATCAATGTTTCAAACAACCATAAGTGACGAATTTTTTTTTAATAATTTTTAAATAAATGTTAAAAATACTTTGGCTGTAAGATTTGGCTAAGAATGCTTATCAATATTAACTGGATTCTCTTTTCTAAATTGACGCTAGCTGGACCGGATCTGCATTGCACGGACCATTAGCATTAAAAATGACCACTTAATCAGAAATGCCCCCTCTACGACCGAATATATGTGTAAAATTCTTTCGTGGCCAAAATGTTGTGAATGTTTTTACAATGGCATACGTCCAAATACTTTATTGGGATGTTGTTTTGTATAAATTCTGACCATACGAACAAAATTGAAAATGCAATTCGAAGAACCTATGTACTCGTAAGTATACCAGAATATAACGTGTATTTTTACTTTGCAGAATAAAGAACAAAACACTTCCCTCACTTCATGCAAAACAAAAAATCGTTAACAGGATAACCAGATTTTTTTTTCATAACAATTTAATTTCAATCATAAAAACACATTCTGTGTATTTCCTGTCAAGTTGTCTTAACGTGTTATAATATGTTATAATGACTCAGAGTTTCCTCAAGCGTAAACAAGCTTCTTTAAACGGCATGAGATGTAATGTTTCGACTTTCATGGCCAAGGTTACACGCCTGTCTTCCAGCCCAGGGATTGTGGGGTCGACTTCGGTTTGGTTTTACTTAGAACTTGTCCTCAATATGGCAATAAACACGCCAGCTTGTACTGCATATATGTGTAACAATTATGTAATACAAAATTATTGATTCCATTTTCAAAACGTATCTTTGTGAAACAGAATTTTGCACAATTATCAATATTAAATGTGAAAAATGAAAACATTGGAAATTAAGTCGGATTTACATTGGACACGGTTCAAAATAAAATCTAGCGCGGAAAATTCATCTGATCCGTTTAACTATAATTATTTAAAATTCATTATAACTATTAAGTAATAACTTTCGGAAAAAAAGATCAAACTATGATACGTTAATTTAACTTTTGTTTTCTTTATTCTCACTGAAGAACTGGGGAATTTAATCTTTCAGTAATAAATTTCGTCTTTTTAACGCTCGCATCATCCCAAAAGTAACCTATGAATGTAAATCCTGGTGCATATTGAGAACAAAGACTGTTGAAAACAAATGTAATCGACATATCCAAGACGTGCGATGGAAAGACAAGAACGAGAGAAATGCTCGAAGGAAGAAAACTATATAGCCTGTCATCACACAAGCGATTATGGGCAGGCGCCTCATTCGGCTTGGTCTTAAGCCTTTGTTCCAGTTGTCTGCTTCTTCAAGCTCGTTGGCTCCTGCCACCTTAGTAGACCGCTGGTGACTGTCTATATACTCTTAGTGGCCGGCGTTATTTGGGATGGAACAAAGATGCTGACCGAGCTAGGTAAAATGAATTTACGCCCTCCTCGTGCATGTGGCGAGTTTTTGCGATAGTAGTAAAATTCTTACATGTTTTATTTTATTGTTATTTTATTATATTACTTGAAGTACTGTCTTGGAAAAATAAGGACAGCCCCCTTGCTATAACATAGTTGATAAGACGCCAAGCTGATAACATTTTTTACAAAAGGTTCCAATCTTATTTTCCTTCAAGATTCATTTAAATGCCTTTCTGGCTGGTTGAAACAAATTGCCGCATGGCAATAAGCCCGCCAAGTTGTATTGTATACAATGGTTATGAAACACAATATAAGACTACCACAATTCTTGAAAATTTTGTTTAGGTAGAACAGTTTCCAAATAGTAGTCAGATCCCAGTTGTATATTAAAGGCTTCAATCACCTTTACATACAATATTAAGGTATTTCCAATTGTTATTGAGCTTCCCATATTCAGTTTATAAATAATATTTATCCTATTGATCACTGTTTGTTCTTTCACAGGGATGAATACATTCATACTCAGGGAGTTGTGTGCTGCAGTCAAATTAACTTCATTCAGATGTCAACGAGTTTTGAAAACAATAACTCTGAAAGCTATGACGATAATTTTTTTCGATTATTTATTACTAAAACCTTGGAGAGTGAAAATGATCACCGATATTCTGAACAGACCAAGTGAAGAATGCATCAGGAATACACTGCTCTAGAAATTGTAGAATATTGAAAAATATTTATAAAAATTATAAGTGTTTGAACATGAGAGTAATCATTTCACAACAAAGCGTCAAAGCATTAAGATAAATCATTTATAAAATAAAAGAATTTTTCTTATTTCTGAAATGTGATAAAAGATTTTTTTAAATTGGCTTCTCAGAAGTGTTTGTGTATTTAGTATTAGCTAACGGGTTCATCCAAGATATTTATTTTTTATTATCTATTACTTCAATAGAGCTTGTTCAGATACTATACGAGTAAATTTATATCTTTGGCATAACCAATATCTAACTATTCACATAATTGGTAGTGGAGAAAATACCATTTTATTTAATTTCTTTAAAGTAGACCACAGGGTGCAACGTTATCTACGTATTAAAAGCTTGATCAAGTTTTAAATTTGATGTTAAAATAATTGATCTCCATTTTTGTCTCGTGGATACATAAAGATGATATTTTAAATAGAACAGGAAATTAATTAAATTTTCTTCAAAACATAGTTTCTCAAAACAATCAATCAAGCAGTATAACTTTATAGATAGATGCTTAAAATTTCCTTAACTTCTGAAGTTTTGGGAGGGGTAATTATTTTGTAGAAACTCTAAATAATTTCATAACTTGCGTTTTTAGATTATAATATTGATTTTAATAGTCATAGTCATAATTCTTTCATTATTAACTATGATTTACGCAAAATAAAACACCACCAACAGCACACAAAATTTGAATTTATTTGTTTTTCATTTCAGTTTAGATGGATTTAATATACAACAGTTTGCAATAAAACAGATGCTTTGTTTTTGGAAAGTGGTAACACATGTGTAGTTATTGTTTGATTCCTTTTTCATATTGTCCAAAAGACATACATAATTTTAATTGAAAGTACAATAAAAAACAATGTAGAAAGCCTATTGTGTATATAGAGAACCACTTCGCCATTCAAAACCACTGATGAAGTGATCTTGAACATCTCTTGAACACCAATTTCATTTATGTGTTCTTAATCATAAAACACTCAACTGAAACAATATTATCGATATGTGTATAATATTGGTAGTGTGTTAATGATTAATCACGTCGAAGTAAAACAAAAAGTACAGTAAATTTTCTTCGTTATCTTCCTTGATTTTAACAGATCCCGCTTTTATTTCCTGGTTTTATTTTAATGTTTGTTTCGATTGGTAATTTATGTACCACGCTTCCTCCCCATCTAAGTTTTTAATTCATGATAAACTTGGAGATCAATGCTTTCTGTATAAGTTTTGTCAGTTGTATTTAGCACCTCATTCATAAGGTCATATATTAAAATTATCTTTTATAAGTTATTAATTGTGTCGAATTTTATCAACATAACATCAAATTACCACTGGAATTATTTGCTACTATATAAAGAAATACGATGAAACGTATATTTTTTTTCAAAACATGTTTTATCACAGCATATAAAATCAAGAATAATGTGTCCATTAAAAAAAATGTTGATAAAAGTGAAGAAATTTCATTGAAATTCAATACTAGTTTGTCACAAAGTCATTTTATTATTTTTTTTATACATTTATAAAATAAGATGCCTAGAAACAACCAATTATATACAATGAATGTTACAAATAAACAATTTATTTAGCTAAAAAAATTAAAGTACAAAAAGGTGTGTTAGTATGTTACAGTTATTAGTATACTTTGACGTACAAGGAGAGGTCAACAAATTCGCAGGCTGAAGGGGAAAAAACATTTTATTCAATATATTCACCATTAACTCTAAATTTTTCATATCTTTCAATGCATTTAAAAAAAATGAACATGAAACTCACGAAATAAAATTGTTCTCAAAATAAACCAAAATTGCACTTTTAACTTCTTCATCGTCCGTGAATTTCTTCCCTCGAAATTCTTTTTCCATGTTTGAAAATAAATAATAGTCAGACGAAGCCAGGTCTGAGCTGTAGATGGGGTTGATTTAATATTTGGAAACCACAGTTGTGAAGAGCAGCTCATAATTGCTTTTGAGCACAGGTGCATTGTCATGGAAAATCAGCACCCCTTTTATCTATTTTCCTCTCCTTTTCTTCTTCAGAAATTATTTTAACTGCATCAGCAGACCAGAATAGTACTTTCCAGTTATTGTCATTCCCTTATCTTTGTACTCTATCAGCCCTATGTCTTCCGCATCCCAAAAAAATTATAACCATATTTTTTGCGACACTTGCGATTGCAGCCGATTAAAATAGGGTGACATTCATTTTTAAAAACAGTAATAAATTTAAACATTTTACACCAACGGATACAAATCCAAACCTCTACTTTTTAAATTCACTTTGTTGTCGTTTCAGTCTTTTAACCAACTCATAGACACGTAATTCTAAATACTGACTCCGAATAACTCCCATCCCTGGACGTATATTTTTTCCAGTAAAATGTTCACAGTAGTTTATTAGACTATAGTATTTTCTTCTAAGATTTTCACAGCCATTTATTTCAATCAACTTGGGTAATTCTTCAATAGCCACGTTGAATATCTTTTTGCTTGATGGCACGATTTTCAATTCATTTTTCCGAGTAGGTCTCGCTGTAACTTCTTTATTATATACGGCAAGAGAATTTTCACATCTTGAATTTTTTTCTGAATCTTGCATAGAACATCCAATTTTTATATTTTTTGATTTTTGATTCACTGTTTCCAGCCCCCCTGGCTTCAATGCCTCAATTCTATTTTCGTACGTCAGTTTTCTGACAAACCTTGACGGCTGTGAATTTTCCTTAGTCAACTCGTTTTCTCTTTCTTGATATTCTCTTTTTATTGACGATTTTACTTCCTGAAGATTTTGAATATTTTTCAAAATTCGATTTTTCATGTCTGGTTGATTTAACGCTTCCCGCAAAGCGGTCATTTCGAATACTTTTTTATCTTTACTGATGGGTTCCACAATTTCTGGAGTGGATTCATCCCTAAACTGCAACGTTGGTATATATTCCTTCCTGGGTGACAATGGCATGCATTGGCATTCCTGTAATAAAAAAATCACAATATAATTTCATTCGCTGAAATAACGTACATTTTTTTTATTATAAAAGTTATTTTTAAATAAATATTAATAATGATACTATTCAGGCTAAACATCGGAATACACACGTTAAAATTCGTAGAAGGTTGGTTATTAACAAGAACATTGAGAAAAACACTATTTTATAACAATATTTAATTAATATTTCAATGCAAAATTAACCAACCTCCATTCTACCTGTGTATTTGAGATCACACAAATGATACGTTTTATAGGCTTATATGGAACGATGTTTATTGCAACGCTATTCAATCACTACGATTTTTATCGGATTTATACGTTTGCATATAAAGGACAGAGATTTGTTCGCATTTTCATAAACAACTTATATATTATGATTGTTGAATTTAACATATATATGGTCAAATTCATTGCGAGTCATATAATTGAATCTAATTTAAATTCAGAGGTTTACATGGAAAAATATATCACATAGTTTATTTTTTCTCGTCTAAATAAGGAAATATTTTATAAATTTGTGTCAATTCACAAAAAATAAATTTTGATAAAAAACGATATATTCAACTTATGTAATTTTATTTAAAAGAAAACTGAAATAAAGTTCCTATATACATACACGTAATAAAAAGTTGTATAAGCGTGTTTTCACTCATGAATGTGTTCAACGCCCTTATGCAGCTGTAAGTAACTTTTTGTTATGATTTGGGAAGCGTTTATAAATCTCTTAATGTTCTACATAAAACCGATATCCTATAATCGTACAAAAATAAATAAAATTACTATGAATTAGAACTTATAAAATCAATCAACGATTAGAATTTTTGTTTTACGATGATTTGGTTTAGGAAATACGTTCAGGAAAAAAACTAAATATAGTACATGCATTGCTTAGCGAGTATTATAAAATTTTATTTTGATAAATAAATATAAGAAAAATACGCCATATCTAACATTAATAATTGTATTAAAATGAAGTGAAACAAAGTTCTTATTTATAATTAAACCCATTTAAAGTTACGTAAGCGCGAATTAAAATAAAATTTAGATATAAAGGCGGTCGTAAAAAAGAAATACATGTACACAAATTGTCAAAAAAAATTAAAAACAATGGATAGACCGGGGTATTTACAATCGTATCAAAACAATTCTACTTCAAACGCTTATATCTTCTTGCACGGTGCTGAAACATGGACCGATAACGAGCAAGGATCAATTCCTTTGGAAAGAGATGTAGTGTTAACGTCGGATGCTGAGAATTTTGTGATTTTCCAGAAGAGTAAACATTTCCAAACTTCAGTTGTAAAATATGACGGTACGAATGTCCTCACGATGGTTCTAGCATGTAATGGGATTTTTTCAGGCACATTTCCAGAAGTGAAACAGAAAACCTATAGAATTTATGGTCATAGAAAATGTGCCAGGAAGAGGAAGTAGATGCAGAGCGCCAGGAAGATATACTATAGTAATCGCATGAAGAATTTGACTGGGAAAAGTTTGAACACAAGTTGTGATGTATTGTCGAAACCTGTATCAGCGACATCTTATAGTTTACGACCCTCTCAGTAATGAAAAACAATGAGGATTACAAACTTAAACCCGCAGAAGGTCAGAAATAGTCTACAGGAAATATTTTGTTTTAGATACGAAAATATATTTTCGATTATTGTAATGATGTCTCACAAAACAAGTATATAAGCAATAAAATGAAGAAAAAAATAGCAATAACTTACCAAACATTCACAAGTTGCTGGGTGTTGATTCATCATAATGAACTTCAAATTAAATAAACATGAAATCTTATAACCAGAATTAACACTTTTTTTCGTTCACAAGATTCTTATAAATTTCAGTTAAATTATAACACGATGTACAGTGATTTACTCAAATGTTCGTTGTTGATCGGACGCAGGCAAGCACGAAACTGTTAGAATCACCCTGGGATCAAAGAATTTATACCCTTTTTTGAACAGGCATAACTGTAAAATTATGAAAAAAAGATAAAACACCAATTATGATAACATTAAAGGATTAGCAATCGGATTAGTATTCAAAAGAATCCTTTGTACTTGCAATGATTTTACTTATTTTTTAGAAAAGTTTGATGTATATCTTAATGCACAAACGTATCCTCGTGTACATACTTTGTAAACATGTTTATATTAATTTCTTGACTTTTGATTATGACATAAATTAATTTTAAAATTTGTAGTAAGTACATACATATCGTCACATCAAATCTCCAAAGGGATAAGAAAAGAGAACATATACTTAAACTTTTCTATACAGGCACGCAATTTTTGCCTTCTCCACATTCATACATCACGTCATGCATAATATTATACTGTTCATATTATCACGTCATGCATAATATTACTGTTCATATTCATACTGTTCATATTCCCTCAATGAAAAAGTGACACCAGAAGCGTTTTACAAGAAAATATTAAGAAAGTAGTTCATAAGCGCCACTTAAAAATACATGGAGTGGTGTATTTAAAACTAGACTATGTATAATAAACCAAAATCCACCGTTCCCTAAAATATCATGATTAACATGATGTTGTCTCAGATGCTTTGGCAAATATCTCGATTAATAATATGTAACGACGATGAAGAATGATAAATCAAATTTAATTGGTGAAGTAAATTCCCATGGTCTTTGGTTATCACCTGAATATTTTTTTAAATAAAAATGTAATACAAAAGTTAAAAAGTTCTAATAAGTTGCATTGAATAATTTAAAAAATTAACAGCCCCTGAACGGTTGATATCCCCTGTATACGAATACTTAATTGTACTTTCAGTTAATGTAAAATAAACAAGATTATTATTTTTCTGGAAACTTATTTGTTCTTCTGAAAATATATATAATTTCTATTATGATCTACCGAAATTCCACCGTTCTTGGAACAGTTTTAATAAGTTATGAGAAACACCCCTTAACTTTTTTTATTGTTGAGTAACAGGATAATGCTTTACTAAATTGAATGTAAAATAAGATAGGAGAATTTGGTAATTAACACAACTTAGTGTAGAGATATATGATTTAAAACCTGTTATTAGAATAAACCATATAAAATAATTTTAAGAAGAAATGTGTATATTCAAGATAAAAACACAACGTTTTATTTAAAGCTCTAGCAGGTCTAAAGGTTTCGTCCATAAATTATTATTTTGTTTTATATAATATTATTCTTTAATTTAATTATAATATTAACTTACTTAGAAATCCAACCATAGGTAAACTTAAATGTGTAAAAATTTATTCTAAATGCAAAAATAAATGTTAAAAAAGTTTTTATGGGACCAACAACTGGTATTTTGTTTTGGCTCAATAAACAGGAAAGTATATGCTGATATTAAAACATAAGACATAGCATTGAATAAAATGTAATCTTTATATAAAAAATAAATTTGCAACTGTTTAATGAAATACATTGCCTATCGATTTCTCATACTACATGTATTTAAAGGTCGCCCTTGTTCTATGTTAGTGTCGACCATTATATTGTATTACTCTTTTGTTATATACAGTACAACCTGGTGGGCGTATTGCGTATTGTCAATCACTTTCAACCAACCAGAAAGATGTCGAAGAGGCTTTAAGTGA
Source organism: Odontocerum albicorne (assembly GCA_949825065.1). NCBI lineage: Eukaryota > Metazoa > Arthropoda > Insecta > Trichoptera > Odontoceridae > Odontocerum > Odontocerum albicorne. The sequence continues at coordinate 20,026,534 of OX463839.1, read as the reverse complement.
CCAACCAAACTGGATTCATTTAAAAAAATAGGTTCGCACCAACCACCTAGATTGGAAGTTAAGAGTTTCATTGTATCGCATTGGCGGAAGAAACGTTTACTAGACTTTAATAAAGTTTATGCATTATCAATTCTTTTTTGTCACTTACGTAATTTATTAATTGTTAATGGTTTGCAAGGGAAGAAACGATCAAGTCAAAATAATATCTTAAGGAAAGTGTAACATATTAACCCATTTCAGAAAAAAATCTAATTGTAGTTATGCCGTTTAAAAGCCATTAAGTAAATTTAAACGTTTTTTGCAGTGTTTAATCTCCAGAGTTTATTATTATGAAGCCATCTCTCCCGACGAGTCGAAAAAATATTCACAAAAAGATTTGTAGGGTCCGGTGAAAAATTGATCTTGAAAAAAATCTATCATGTAACATCAAAATATAACAATGACGCATATCACAATAAAACAATAATGCGTATTACAATACAAAAAATACCGCTAAAAAATAAGGCAAACGAAGAATTACGTCTAGTTAAAGAATGGGTGGACTCACATTTATTGACTCTAAATTCCCAAAAAAACTAAATACATCACATTTAGCATTTCTGCAAGAACTCAAGCACCTACAAATAAATACATAACACTGCACACTTGTTTACCCATGTAATTGTGTTTCTTTGGAAAGGGTTTATACTATAAAGTATCTTGAAGTTTTTGTTGGTGAGTTTCTTCGCTGGGAGGTCCATATTAATGCTTTGAGCACAAAAATCAGAAAACTAGTATATGTATTCCATATGATTCGAAATGTGCTCAGTGAAAATATTTTTAAAAGTATAATATATACTTCGCCATATGTCAGTCAGCACTTTCTTACGGTATATCAGTTTGTGGGGATGCACCTTGACACAAAAACACATATTGCAGGTTTCGAAAAAATTGATTATAAAAATAATTAATATACTTCCTGCCCGGTATCCCACGCGGAGCATTTCAGGGAGTATCGGGTCCTGAACATAGGCGATATACACCTCAAATCTATTCTCCGGCACTATCATCGAGAGGAAGGGAAGGTGCAGCCTCAGCAGAGACACATGACACGCATGGCAACTGATGGAATGTTCACCATCCCTAGATTTAAAACATATTTTGCTCAAAGGCAATATGTCTATTTAGCTCCCATGACATACAATGGGGTGCCGAATTCAATAAAGGCAAAGGGAGGAAACCTTTTTAGACAGTCGATCGAAGCGTGGTTGTTATTCCGACAGGAGTTTGAGTAATTGGGCTTGCAATATAAATGACTTGTGGAAAAGGTTTGTGTAAGCTCTTGAGTGTAGTGTTTTTGTTGTTTTATATTTATATTATTATATCTTTTTATTTTTATGATTATGTGCGGTATATTGTAGGATGAATGTTTTGGTCTGTCTGGAAAGATGAAGTATGAGGCGTTTGATTTCACGTGGTGTATACATATGAAATTGAGTGTCACTGTTTGTCAGGTTGATGAGAATGTGCAACGGGGTTTTATGTTATCAAACATCAGAAAGAAGTATCGATTTATTATGATATATGTCCTCAGTGGGATACAGGCAAAATCCTAATTTACTGGGGACACGGCAAATGAAAGTCAACAAACCCAGATCCATTAAAATTGTGTCCAAATTAAATTACCTGTTGTTTTTTCGCAAATGATGTATATTTCTTGTCATGTGTAAAATAAATAAATAAATAAAATAAATACTCAGGAGCCGACGACCTCCGTTTCCAAACTGGAGATTACGGATTCGATTCATGTTAGAACTCAATGTATTTTACATTACCAGTCTAGTGTTCAGTTAGGAAATCGTAAAACATATTTTTGATTAGTTAGAAGAAATTATCACATAATAATTAATCTGTCAGGTAATAATAAATCTGTCAGAAATATTAAACAATACAATACATTTGTTTGAATATATTAAACAATACCATACATTATATTTATTGAAGGAAATATTTCTTTGAATTTTATGGAAAAACTTGGTACATCAATGGAAGTAGTAGTTACTAGTATATTTATAAAGTCGCTGTTTGAAAAACGCTAACGATGGTTTGAGTGTGACTTCTGAGATAGTTGTGGAATATCTGGACTATTTGTATGATATATGGAACGAAAAACTTGAAAACATATTTAACTCTAAAATACCCACTAGACCGGCATGACACTTTTGCACATATAATGTTAAGGTACTAATACACATTTTTACTTGGTCTGAGATAATGGAGGAAAAACCCAGTTGCTTTGCATGGAACATTTGTTAGACGGAATGTACTTGTGAAATACTCATTTAATGGAATTGACATTTTATACGTACAATTATACTCCCCTCGTACAAAACTGAAACCTGGAAAGTAAAGAAAAGTGATAGGAGCTGAATACATACGGTAGAAACGCGTGGTTTGTGAATAATATCTTGTATTGATAACTGTTTGTTCTAGTCGAATTTTATCGATTTATTAAAGAAGGAATCTTGAGAAGGTTTGGACATATCAATATAATAAATGCTGAAGACTTACAATCCAAATATGTACTCGTATAAGTGGAATGAATAACGCAGGAATAGGAAGAGATAGGCTAAGAAAATAATGAAAATATATTGTTGATGAAATTTTGACTGAGGGAAAAAGTAAGAAAGGTGAGAAATAGAATACTGTATTACGAGATACATAAGTGTGGATGAGACAAAGTTTTTTGTGTAAATAGGAAGGGGTTAAAATCTGTCATCTCTACCTGCTCCAAAATAATACGGTGATATGTAAGATAATGTATGTAATTAGCTAAGAAATAATATACACTTTGACAACAATAAAACGTTATTTTACCAAATTTTTCACCAAATTCAGTAACATTAAACATTTTTTTCTCTGTACCTTTCGAATACGAATCAATCGACACCAGATGTAAATATGTCCCAGCGTATACAGGCATACCAATAAATTGTATATTTTGCCAGTTATCGGTCGATGTAATATCCATTCATCTTAATAATTAACCACTTAATTCAAGACGGACCTGGTAATGGTATGAAAAAGTTTTTTGATAAATTCTGTCACGGAATGAGCTTATGTTAAATGATCTGCAAAAGCTTTTAGTGATGGATTGTCTCGGCGGGAATAGGGGCAAACGAAAGGGGAAGGATATTCACGGGAACAAATAATTTTGGGTAATGCGAATTGGCTAATTAATGTTTTTGTTATTTAGAAATTTCGCAAAACGATGCTAAAAACATCTACTACGAAAGCATCTAGAAACGATTCATGGGCACCTGCGAGATTTTTCAAATTGTATGTAAGTATATTTTGTGGAGTATTTATTTATTTACTAATATTTATTTATTTCATCCACGGCCAGAGCTGACCTTAAAATACATACATATCATCATTCCGTGTCCCTTATAGGATAGGCAGAGAAAACTGACCTCTATTTTATCCTTATATACAATTCTTCCCTCCTTCACATCCATACACCTCGTCATGCACAATCTTCCATTATTCACACTTCTCACTTTATCTTCTTTCAAAATCTGGTCCATTCGGTTCAGCCACGTTTTCCTCTATCTCCTCCACGCACACCTTGCACTTCTGACTTGTATATTTGCTTGGTCATTCTTTCAACATTCATTCTCTCCACATGTCCAAACCATCTTAAAGCTCATGCCTTCGTCTGACTTAAAATAATAATAAAAATAAATGCATTAATTTCTGATGTCTTTATTCTTTCAAACATTGACACTTCAAAAAAAATTCTTAGTGCAAGCATCTCCACAGCATTTATCTTAGACTTATTCTTCTTATGCCAAAGTCAAGTTTCACTTCTATACCACAATATTTTTAGTTTTCCTTTTGTTTACATTACGCGGTAGTTGTATATAATATTAAGTGCCCCGTTTGCCTGGTTTCCTGCCACGACCATTCTTTAGATGTACTTTTCAACTCGCCCATCACACGTAAATATACTGTCCAGATAACATAACTCATCAACCTGCTCCAGCTTTTCTGAGCTAACCCATACATCGCGCACACTTTTTACCTCACTTCTTTCTATAGCCATAACCTTTAAATTTGCTCAATTTATTTTCAAACAAGTTACTAGACTTCTCTCATATACGAGTAGCAATAATATCATAAAATGGTTGTATACAGTCAAATCTCTGCTATCCCAACATAAAATATAAATTCAAAACGACAGTCTCCAACAATGTTTAGAAAATCTGTGAGATGCAAGTCTAAACCACATTTAACATAATTGAATAAGTTGTTTACTTGAAATGTGGATATTAATGGTCATATACAATGAAATAACAGGGCTAGGGAATCATGTTTCTGAAATATGCGGATGCCTCAAAGATTGTACGTGGAAAAGGAATTAAATAGTAACAGAAAGTAAATAAAGGATATATAAAACATGTGTAAGACCTGTAATGATATATGCTATTGAGATGATACCGCATGAACGAAGACTTTCCGTAAGAGATCAGAAATTAAGGTCTTACGTTTTACAATTGGTAAAACATTTATTTTATTTCAATAGTCAAATGCCCCTTTTGATACAATGATAAAAAACAGCATGTATAATTTAACATTGACATATACTCAGTGTTAAAAATAATATTGTCAGTAAGAAAAAAACCGTACAAGTCGAACAACATACTCCTGTAAGTCGCTAATTTCATATGAAAATCCATACAATGTCCTTATTGACTACCCAATCTGTAAAGTCTCGTTTTATGCAAGAGTTGTACAAACAATTAGTTACAACCACTTCACTATGGAACAAAACATTATACCGAGTGGACCTACAACACTTGGAGATAGAGTAAGTAATAAGAAGAATGATTATAACCAAATACCACGTACAATAGGAAAAGCAAGGAGGACAGATAAGACGTTATTAGAGGGAAGATATTCAAAGAATAGATGAGTATAGTTTTCCATGGTTTCTTCATAAACAGCTAGCCCCCAGACCGTCTCTTGTTCGCACAACTCCTCGTCCCCTCGTGAAATTGTGCCAAGGGCTCAAATACAACATATATTTAGCTATCCTCCCATATTAATATATTTAAAATATTTATCTTGTAAGTCACAGCATTATTTCCCTGCCCCCATCTTTGTAGAATATTATAATTTAAAATATTTATGTGTATGTATATATTTCTATCCTTTCTCTCTGTATACTTACTTATATATAATAAACGCGTGTTACATATACTCGTAAAAAATACCCATCCGAATGATCGACACTAACATTTTTTTTTAATATATTTTTTTGCTCAGAAAAAATTCGAGGAGTTCTTTTTTTTGCTGAATCATACCGAAGTATAAAATGAAAACCTGTGACTCAAACGAAACATTTTTTTTTTTCGAAAAGGGGAACAATATCTTAGAAATTGAGAAGCGATTTATTTAGTATGTTATTTAATTGTCACATCTTATTGAAACATACAAACTTAGATTTTTTATTTAAATTTCATACGTACATATGCATCATATTTTGAAGGATATTCGTATCCTTAATTGTGTTTTTTTGGAAGGTACGTCATCTCTTGTTTTCTTAATTATTACTTTACTATATAAATTTACACAGATCAATTGGTGGGTAACAAATGTCAAACTGGAGAGTAAAGATGAATTGCAGAGTTTGATAAGAAAATTGTAAGAGATTCGAAGAGAAAGGTCTGACAAATTTCAAAGTGATGGTTGTAGAAACATGTGAAAGGAAAAGTAAAGGCGATATATGGGTGAATAGTGAAAGATTGAAGCCAGTTAAGGAATTCTGCAATTATAGTAGTATTTTACAAGATGACGCAAGAGTTATAATAGATATTGAACGGCGTGTAGCGATAGGAAACAAAGTCTATAGTGCGTTAAAATATATATACTCACACCAGATAATATAAAAATCTGTTAGGATACACTTTCACAATAATATTTTAGTGTCAATTTTGATCTATGGAAATAAAACGTGGACGTGAAAAAATAAAATCACACAAAGTCAAATAAATGCTGTAGAATACATGGAGGAACAATGTATGTCAAAAGTGATTAAGGACAAATATGAACTTAAGGTTTATGTGTTAAGTTAAATGAAAAATAGCACGCTGAGATGGTTTGGGCATGTGGAATGAATGAATAAAACAAGACTAACAAAACAAATATGCGAAATGTCTTCTCTGCCTACCCTAATACGAAAATGGCGTAATGGTTTATATTATGTAAAGAGCATTTGAGTATAATTATTTTTTTGAGAAATTAATATAAATTATGTAAATAAAATTTCGACAAATTAAAAAATTTGTTCAAATTTGGCAAGAAACCTGTAAACTACATACTCGTATCTATACATTTGGCAAGAAACCTGTAAACTACATACTCGTATCTATACATTTGGCAAGAAACCTGTAAACTACATACTCGTATCTATACATTTGGCAAGAAACCTGTAAACTACATACTCGTATCTATACATATGGCAAGAAACCTGTAAACGACATACTTATACATTTGGCAAGAAACCTGTAAACTACATACTCGTATCTATCCATTTGGCAAGAAACCTGTTAACTACATACTCGTATCTATAAATTTGGCAAGAAAATAACCATAGTGCTAAATTATATAATTTCTTCGAACAGCTTCCAAAATAATAAGAAAAATCTGTTTGACATCCTTTGGATTTGACCAAGTGTGATTGCCAAAAACTCAAATTTCTCACAAATCCAATTCAAGTTTCTTTTCAACTGTCAATCCAGAATACGGAATTACCTTTTTTTAAAAGACGACGACTTGTAGGTAAAAGTTGATACCTGTGGGAAATAACACACCTAGTTGGTTTTTCGCATTCTGTCAGGAATTTCCACAGCTTCCAGGCCCAAAAGAGTTGGGAGGGAAAGTAGGAAATAATGGATATGGCCGTTTTGCCGATTTTGTTACTTACTTTCTTACTAGACGTGAATAAAGAGCGAAATTACTTGAGTTTTGAACTAAGTTTCAGTTGAACTAATTAAGATCTGTTTTAAACAATAGTTTTTTAAAATATACAATTTCTGCAATAAAGAAAGTTTAAGAAGTTGGAACCAATGGAATGAAGAATTTTATTTCTACAAAAAAACATTATAATTATAAACTATTAAATTCTGTTTCAAGTGTATTTAGATATACCCTAACCTTTTCTGTGTGTAAGATAAATTAAAATAGATATTAGTTATTACCAAATCATGATTAACCTCTATAATATAACTATGTTGCTTTATTGGTAAAACGCTTGACTTCCGGAACTGTAAGATAGGCTGCAGTCAAGGTTTTCATATATTTGACCATTTAATATAGTCCTCGGTAGTTGGGAAAATTTACCATATGGGAAGGAGACCACCGAGTTCTACTTTTTCTTGAATAATGGTCATGAGCTTCTATATATGAAGGAGGATACGCCAGTGTCAAGTGATGTCCACTTCATAGAATCTTGATAGTTATATTCATATGGGCGACATCGGCGCACTCGGCTGCATGTTATAAAACGGAAATGATACACAATCAAATATGATGACCTTCATGGCCTCTTTGTTAAAACTTGCCCTTCAAAAAAGGGTTCTAATCTATTTTTTAAATGATTTTTGGCTGTCAAAAATTACCACAAGTGACTAAAACCGCCAGAATTTACTACATATACTAAAATTATTATATTTTACAAAACTTTTTGTTGCCACTAAGATGCCATGATTTTAAATATATTATGTAGTTGCAAAATGCTTGAAATGAGCGCTTAAACTATTTTTTTTCAGGATATTAAAATAAATTATTCTGCGTAGTTAATCCTCAAAGCAATTTATAATACGCTTATGCATTCATCATTCCACAGGAACGCGCACGGTTATGCAGAACTTAATCGCATTGCATTTTCTCGCCTCTACTTGAGCTAACGAAGCCTTCTGTGTTTTAGCTTTTGTCCTGAAAAACGATAATATAGAGAAGTTTCGCGATAGGTTTAATAGTTATAAATATGAGTCGCAAAACACGACGAGTTTTCCCATGAAATTTGAATTATTTGTGTGACAAAGTGTCAAGAACGTTTTTTTTTATCTTTAGTCTAATAATTTAGTTAAATCCATCCATTTCCATATTTACCATTTAACGTTTTTTCCATTTTCATAGAAACGTAGAGCAAGGTAACAGACACATTACAAGTAGTTTTTTTAATGTCCAGCATTTAATGAATCAAAAGCCTTTAGACCCTGTGACGTAGCAGTATATTTATTTTCCACGTTTTCATCTCGAAATTCATGCTGAAACACATTTAAGAACATCTACCATATGTCTTGCCAGAGTTCAGCATGAATTAAAAGTTGAATGATGAACGGTATGTAAATGTGAACTAGTGAGAATGATATGTTAATGTAAATCAATGAATTAAACACTGTTTCTACAGTGTCAGAATCTAAAAGAGCATTATTGTTATTTGGAAACATTGAACGAATACGTGATGAACCCAGTGAGACTAAGGGTAGAGGAAAACCAAGAAAAATGTGGTGAGACCGAGTGAATGAGGGAAACAAAAGATTTGAAAGCGTAAGATTTGGTCGTGAATTGTTTATTGTCTGGATACGAAAGAATTTTTTTTAAATTAACAGTTTTAGTTTAAAAAATATATGATAGGGTTTGGAAAAAGACTTAAAAATCAATGCAAAGAAGTAAAAAATAATAGTTTTTGAAAAGCTATATCGTGTGAGGGTTTGCAATGTGTGGGTGAAACTTGAGTTTTGGTATAAGAGAAACATAATTTCGAGGAATGATATTATTTAAAAATATATACTAAATGCGTCTTGCAGTAGGGAATAAAGTAAATTGTGTACTATACTATCAAATAAATGAATTACAAAATCTTCAAAAATGTTAGTACACAGTAATGTGTCAGTGCCCACCTTAATGTTGTATGGAAATGAAACTTGGACATTGTTGAAATGTGACAGGAACAGAATAAATGAGGTAGAAATGCGTGCTTTACAAAGAATATCTGATATTATACGGTATGATAGAGTAAGCGATGATCTAATAAGGGATAACTGTTTATAAAAGTCAGATGCTATATGCAGAATCAACAAAGGAATCTTGAGGTGGTTTTGACATATCGAGAGAATGAGTCTGGAAAAACATAAAAAATATATTTGTCTGGAATGAATGACGTGCGAGTAAAAAGTAGGTTTAGGGTAAACGGAAAGACATAGTTAGAGAAATTTTGATTTAAAAAATTTGATAAGAATGAGAAACATTTATAACGAGATGTACGAATTTGAGTGAGGTAAAGGCCATTTGTGTGGATTGGAAGTCGAAAAGCTCCAACATCTCTGCTTACATCTCTTTATGTATTATATATAATGTGATAAGTCATAGAAACCGAACAAACTGTGTCAGAAAATATGCGGATATAAAGAAAGCGAAAATCTAATAAGTGATAAAAAATATGGCGCTCTATCGTCTCCATCCACATCATCTATGAAATACAAAGATAGTGTTATATACGTAAGACTATAATTTTCTGGTTTGGATCTTTTTGTACATATATGCCTAATTATTATTTAAAATAAGTCAAATTTTATGATTATTAACTGGAAATATTCCCTGAAGGGAGACGAGAAAATAATATAGAAATTCCCTATCACTTTTGTCGTCTTGGATACCTTAACGACATGAGCTTTGGGATTAATAAATAAAGCGGGTAATTTGGCAGCACCTGTCGCCATTTTGTTTTATAATTTATGTTAATGGTCTGCCTCCTTGACTGAAAAGCCTTTTAAGAAAATATTCTTAGGAGAGATATTTTATCTAATACAAATCATTTTATATAGACAACTATAAACGTTTGTTTTTCTTTTAATCCTGATATTTACTTGCTACGAGAAAATTTATGAGAATTTTATTAAAAACCTTTTTAAGCTTTGTGTTTCCCAAGAAAGTCATCTACTGAAGGATTATGGATGCAAAATTTATCTAATGCATTTAAGTATAACCTATAAAGATGTATACGGACTTTTGAATGTAATGAAAATACCATATACGAGTATCTTGAGAATGTGATACAAAAACACTGAAAATGGTTGCTTCTACATTGGTCTTCTCTATAACTGAGTACTACTTAACAATATGGCTTAGTAGCCATCATAATTAAGTCTTGGGTGGTATTTTTAATGGCACGTTGTAATTAGTTCCATTACCATCTCGGTCCTGGCGCATACTCGTATACACATATTCTTAGCGCTACCAACGTTTAGGCGCGAAGAGGCACAAAGAGGCGACTCTTTCAAGACTGTTAATGGTAATCTACCAATTACGAATATATTTTGACCATTCCTTCATAACGATAAATGTCACGACGTGTTTTCTGGTTGAATGTCCGTAGTCTTGATAGCAAGTCTATAAGGGAACGACAGCGGACAACTTGATTAGAAGAGGACCCAAGATACGGCTCAGACGTGATATGTTCTTGTTTTTTTAATTTTCTTAACTTAATTTTGATTTATTACATTTTTCACAAATTTGGTGTTCCTGAAGCTATACACGATTAATCTGTTTCTTGATTCATTTTCGTCTATAACTGTGCGTTTATTCTGTAACGAGTGAGGGCTGAAAAACATCTGAAGTCCTCGCAGCCGGGTTCGCCCTCTATAAGTGTGGACGTATCTCGATTTAGAAGATGTCATGAGATGAACACAGGCTTTTGATAGTTTTTCTCTTAAATATATTTTCTTCGCCATTATTTTGAAATATACTCGTATATACAATTTTAGGATAAGTATTGTTCGTTTCAACTGTTCAATCTTTATTCAACTGTTCAAACCTAAACACTTCAAACCTCGAAAATATTTTTCGCCTCAAGAGAGCCTCGGGATAGAAGGTAGATCACGTGATCAACGTGTAGGGGAGATTCATATAATTAGTGAAATAACAAAGTATTTTTTTGTTAAAAATCCTCTTAAAAATCTCTGGTAGGTTGGAAGAGACACATGTCAATAAACATCTCAGATTGTACTTTTTACAATAAAAGCATAATACAATGAAAGGTCAAACATCGAAGAAAATGTATACGAGTATATGTCATGGTTCCGCAATATCAGGGACTGAAGAGAAGTTCATGATTTGTGGAACTCATGGAGATCAAGAAAGAAAAACTTTTGCACTATTTTAAGAAGATTATTAAATATCAGTTTTATTCAATATTTTGCGTATAGATTTCCAAAGAAATATTTGACGATTGAGATATGAACCACAAATTGATGAACAACTTATTATTTATCAAAGATATTCGTGGTTTTTGATACATGTTTGTATCGTGGTTTTATGGCGTGTTGTACGTATATATGATTTCCAATCATTATTACCGATCACATTGACATGTAAACATGTTTGTTGCCGGAAATATAGGTTAGTGTGCGCCCTAATTAGTAACTGTGGAGCAATTTCCGAGTATCGGATGCCTTTGATCCAATTTCTCTCCGCATTCATGAGTAAATACATAAACATGGACGTTTATCAATTTGCTGAATGTTGTTCCTTCATCATTTTCTACTGACGTTTTAGATATTATAGTCAATGCTCGAATTTTTGTTTTTTTGTTTTTTTTTTCAATGATAACAGGAAGCATTTTATTTATTAAATCATCTTAAATCAACGTATCTACCAACTAACATATATGATTTTGTTTTATTACCAAATATAAATATAACTATTTACCAATTTTGTTTTATTTGAAACAGTGAATAAATAAATAAACTTCAAGCTCATGAGAATATTAGAACTGTAAAATAGTTTTTTTTATAGTTTATTTGTTTTTTTTTAAACCATATCACATAAGCCTGTCCAAAGCTATGTCATGTTTTATTGATTATATCTGAAAACAGGTAAAATGTGGTTTGGGGTATTTTGCATAAATATGGTACTTCAAAATCAAACTTAATGGGTATTTATATTTCATTGTTTTGTCATATTCAAACTTAAAATTTCATTTTAATTATTACCGTTAATTCCTTATAAATGTATTCATATACATTTTAATACTTGTTATCCATTCACTTTAAATACTTAAAAAATAATTACTTAAAGTATTATTATTTTAGCAGCACTGATGGTATCTATTCATTATACTCTTAAAGGTTGTGGTTGAAGAGGAAAAAATACTTCCTGTACAATTATTTAAAATCCAAGTACCGCCACACCCAGTAAATATGACATATAATACATTCAACCTATTTTGAGATATTCGACGAAACATATCGAAGGATTGTATGTGTTTATATATGAATAGGAAGCATGTACCCTCTTTGTTTTATTTCAAACACAAAAACAATCGCTTGAGAAAACTTTATTTACTTGCTGCACTCCTCTCCAAGTTGATGGTTTGCTCGGAGTGTCGGTCCGATTGTCGGACACCTTACTCCTTCATCGGTTGTGTAAAAACGGACTTTGGGAAATTAATTTTTGGATTGTTTGGTGGGGGTGTTAGAAAATTTTGTATAGAGAGGAGGGATTAAGTTTGGTGCATAAATTAAGGTTATAGATACATAACATTATCTCGGAAAAAAGGCACATTTGACTTTGATATATATATAGGAAAAATACTTATTCAGACTCTATAATTCCAGCAATTTCTAACCATCCTAATAATCATAAATTCGCCGCCTTTAACTGTATGCTTCATAGATTGCTCAGTGTCCCATTAACCGACGACAATTTTAAAAATGAATTAATAACCATCAAAAAAATTGCTACAAATAATGGCTATCCTGGAAGCCTCATTGATTCACTTTTAAAAAACAAAACAAAAAAGAAACTTATAAAAGATTATATATTTAACGACACCTATAAGCATACCTATAAATGGAGCAAAGTCCTATTTATAAAAAATATATCAAATGAAATAACCAAAAATATTCCAAGTCACACAAAGCCAGCTTTTTACACTAACTTTAATCTCCGGAAACTCTTATTTAATGGGAAAGGCAAAAATGGAATACTTAGCAACAGCGGTGTGTATAAACTTGTATGTGCTGACTGTGATAATTTCTATATAGGAAAGACAGGAAGATCTTTTGAAAAGAGATTTCGTGAACACAAATCCGCCTTAACAAATCCTCTAATTTATTCTGAAATGGCTAATCATTGTCACCGTGAGAATCATACTTTTTCTATCGATGATGCCAAATTCTTACATATTAGCGGCAACGGAAATAGATTGGACAGATTAGAGGCCCTAGAAATTTCTAAGTCAGTATACCGATCGGAGCATCTGTTGAATAGTTATTTCCCCAAAATCTCCCCGCTCCTGGCCGAAATTATACCTAGCCTTCCCCTCACCCCTCCCGCCACCAACCGTTGAAGTGTCTATGTCGGTGCCAATTCGAACAGCATTTAGTCTTGTTTGTACTCCCCTGAAGATGAGGTGAAAGCCTTGAAACCGGTAGGGTTATACCGTCATAAAAAAGTGGAATAAACAGTGTTTGTTAAAAATAAATTACAAAATAATATACTTATATTTTTATATGTCACGAGCGTTGATAAATATGAATACAGAGAGAGAAAGGATAGTGATGTATACATAGACATAGATATTTGAATAATTATAAATATATTACGAAGATGGGGTGGGGGAGAACGCTGTGACTTTAGAATAAATAGTTGTACATATATAAATATGGAGGTAAGATAGATGCCTTATAAAATGCGAGTATGTGCACTGGACACTATTCGGCGCCTACCGTTCCGAATAGGGGGTCGGGGGGTGGTTCGAAGCATTTGTTTGGGCCTGGGGGGAATAAGATTTGCGTTCACGTCGTAGTCCGTGAGTGAGCTGATTAGGGGGTTCGGGTGACTCGAGAGAGAGCTGTAGAACCTCTCGGCCAGAGAGATCGCGTATTTTCGGATGGTGGGGAGATCTAGGTCTTCGTGAAGCCATTTGTTGCTGACAAAGTAGGGCGCATTCATAATGGTGCGCATTGCCTTGTTTTGCAACACCTGGAGTTTGCGCATATGGGTTTCGGCCGCATGGCCCCAGACTGGGATGGCGTACGTCATCTGAGGACGTATGATGGCCTTGTACAAGTTTAACTTGATACGAGGGGACATCTTACTGTGTCTGCCCAAGAGTGGTGTGAGGGCTTTCAGAGTGCCGTACGCCCTCCCGGTGATGGTGGTGTGCTTTTTCCAGGACAGCTTCGCGTCGAGAGTGACGCCGAGGTATTTCACCTCTTCGCACCACGGAACGCTCTGGCCGAAAAGTTTGAGTGGTCGGATGAAGTCCAGACGTCTTCTAGAAAAACAGACTGCTGCACTCTTGGAAGGGTTTATCTTAACCTTCCAATTTCTACACCAGCGTTCCAGTCTTGGAATGAAATTTTGAATGCGAGAGTGGGAATTGCAAGAGTGTTTAGAGGACGAAAGAAATGCCGTATCGTCCGCGTATTGTGCGGTGATAGATCGGCTGGTCTGGAGAGAGGGCACTTGCTGCACATACCACCAAGTCAAAAATTTGAAAACGAACAGAAAGTTTGTACCCACCCCTTTCCGTAACCATTCTAAGGACCGACAATACGCCCGTCGACTTCACTCATCAGGAAGGACAATCAATTTCATTAAAAAGCCCTTTCGGCACTGGCCACAAGTATAAGCTAGATTTGGTAGGTGTTTATAATGATAGGAGATTTTCCGTGTTATACGAGTAGTACCCTGTAGACATTTTATTGGAAATATTTCATTACACGCTGATATATTATATTATAATAAATAAATAAATTCAACAGAGGGCAGTATCAATGTCTCCTAATCATGATTGAAGAAAGTGCATTGAAATTTTACGCAAGTTATGGCATGAGACTCTGCAATATGTATTATTTCTATTAAAATCTACTTACCATATACGAGTACATAACATATAAAGACCAAACTTTTCTCTGTACCCACGCCACATTACTTATTCAAATTATTTTTTTGAATAAATCAATTATAAGGTCGAACAGCAAGTTACGCTTATTTCAATGATTGTTATATCAAAGACCCAATTAATGATGCCCACGGTAGCCTATTTGGTAGGTCGTCTCTTTTCTAACCGGAGAGTTGTATGTTCGATTCCCGCCTTCCTTCGGACTTCCAGTCAAGTTTTCACTCAAGGCATCTTTAAAATATTACTAGTTAGTTGGAATAGGTTGCCACATCGCAATACAACAATCGTCAAACCTTGCAATCTAACACTCACCTATATCTAAAAAAACAGGTAATACCGATTGATTTTTATTCTACTTTCTTCCGCTGAAAGTAAAGCATGTATAAGCGTGAATACTGCCTTAACTAATTGGTTAAATATTTCGAAAGAGGTAAAGCAAAGATGCGTTAAGTCCCCCTGGTTGTTGAATAATTCTCAGAGTGGCAGAAATGAAAACCCTACACTCCATCGCAGGCAGAACTCTTAGAGATTGGATCAGAAATGAGACGATAAGGTTTGTCTGTAATGTTGAAGACATGGTGAGTTGGGGAAGAAGCAGAAAGCGCTTCTGGAAAGATCATGCGGACCGCTTGGAGGATATAAGACTGACAAAAATCGCTAAAACTGAAAACTCTAGCAGCAGGAGATTACCAGGAAGGCCGCCGAAAAGGGGGAAGGACAGCTGAATGTCATCATCCCAGGACAGCCCACCGCCACAAACAGGTCATACAACCTAAACCAAGAAGAAGAAGAAGGTTGTTTAATATGTATATAGAATTATGCGTGAAGGAACTACAGATGTCAATTGGCAACGTACAAATGTCGAATGGAAACGTATGCAGATCTCTATATGCAAATGACATGGTTGTATTGGTGGAGAATGAAAATGAATTACAGAGTTTGATAAGTAAATTTTATGAGAGATGCGAAGATCTGAGAAAGAATGTGGCAAAATCCAAAGTAATGATGATAATAAAACGAGAAAAGAAAAGTAAATGCGATATATGGGGGAATAGTGAAAGGTTGAAGCCAGTTGAGGAATTGTGCCATTTGGGAAATATTTTCTCAGATGGTGAATGAGTTTAGAGTGATATAGAATGGCGAATAGCGATCGCAAACAAATTCAATGGGGTACTTAACCATATATACTCGCAACGGAAAATCTGCTAATGAAGGCGTAGGAGAGGCAGACCAAAGAAAGTATGGTTGGATCAAGTGATTGATATTCTGAAGGATGGAAAGAAGTAGAAAGTCAGAGAAGTTGTATGAATGAAGTATGAATATAGAAAAGACTAAAGATGTGTCGAGATAAGAAAAGTTGGCGCTCTGCCCTCTCTGCTTACCCCGACAAGCAAATGACTTAGTAATATGTATGTATGTATGGATTGATTTTTGCATAAATACATTCAAATGAACTATATTTGGAGAAAAGGTTTTCATATTTTACACCTACTACAGGTCAGTAAGAATATACTGTCAGAGTGCAATTATGTCAGATGTTCCCATTATACTCAAAAAAAGTATTTATAAATCCGTTATGAGAGAAATAACGAGAATATGGGGATGGACTGAAAAGCCTGCCTGGGCAGTTTTGATTGTTCATTATCCATATTGTTAACATTTCATTCTCCAAATAATGGGAGGATGGGCATTTGAAATTATGCATAAATTAAAATTATTTCCCTTTGAAGTCAACGATACGCAAAATGGGTGTTTCAATGTTAAAATTTTCGCTGTGGTTTTTTTTTTCAAAAAAACCTTTTGATCGTTTTAAGTTGTTTATTGTACATGTGTTTGTGTTTAAAATATCGTTTGTGATTCAAATTAAATTCATGTGTTTAATTTTATTGAATCAACTCTCGCAATGTGGTTATTGGTTTATTCGTGTGGCACTGTTGATTCTACGAAATATTAATATAATGAATTATGCACATTCATTAATATTTCAAATACCTATGTTGATAATTATTTTATGTCTTGTATCGTGCTGTTGTATACATATACGAGTATATCACCTAAATCTAGCTTATAAACACAACTATGAAAATCAGGTGGAACGATGTCAGAAATCATGATTAAAACCTGTATGCCAATAAAGAAAAACACGTCTTCTATTCACCAAGCTATTGGCAATGGTAATGATGCCTGTGATATGTGATAGATATATCACGCCATTTCCTTGTCAAGTTAGGCAGAGAGGAAAGAGCGCCAGACCTTTCTATCATGATACACATTCTTCGCCTCTTGTACATTAATTCTTCTTACATGCCTTCCATACATCAAAGTTGGCACTAAAATATTACTGTGGACTAACATCTTAGTAGATTTTGATCGGTTCGAGCATGTATGTTTTACTGCCCCACTGGCTTTGTTTTCTATCGCTACACACCGATTGGTATCTCTCGTAACTCGTCCATCAGCTGATAAAATACAACCTAAATAACAATTTTTCAATTTGCTTTATTTTTTCATTGATCACCCATATATCGCGTTTACTTTTCTTTTTACACTTTTTGACTATAGATTTCGCAACATTCATTCCCAGATATTTTTCTTCACATCTTTCTTATACAATTTACTTTTCAAACTCTGCAATTTCTCCCATTCCGCTAAAACTGCCATGTCATCAGCATACATCAATCTGCATACATTCTTATTAGACATTTGTATACCACTCCGTGACCTGTTTAGTTCCTTCACACATAAATATACAATATGTAAATATTAAATAACTCAGGGGATATAACACATCTTTGTTTTACACTTTTTAAAATATTCAACTGATTTACGAAATTGGTACCATTAACTCTAATTCATGCTTTATTTTTGGCATAAACTGACGCAATACCACATGTTAAACTATACTCGATATTTTTCAAATCTTGTCTTACGCGGTCATTTCCTTTTTCCAAGTTCAAGAACGCACAACGTGCCTTAATATTTTGATCATACTCTTTTAACGAGTGTTTGCATATAGAAAATCTGATTGATTCACCCTCTTCCTCTTAAAAAAAAGGCACCCTGCGTATTTCACACTTTCTTTAGAGTCTTTATTCTCACTCCTATAATTGTTTGTCTGTGAAGTTTACTTACTACTACGCCCAGTAAACTAATGGCTCTGTAATCTGTGAACTCCATTCTTTCACTCTTATCTTTATATAACGGAACAATTACTGCACTTCTCCAGTGTTTCGGTGTGTATTCAAATTCCCAACATTATGTGGAAAACCTCCTGAGCCACTTGATTATTCGCTCACCTCCACATACTATTACTTTTGTTATCACACTCTAACGCTTTTACTTTCTTCATGTTTTCTTATTTTTTCATTATTTTATTATTATGTTTAAAATATACCAATAAAACAATGACAAATCTAATAATGCGGGTTAATAGTAAGGTAAGCGCTAGTCAATTTTTAAGGACCATTTCTTCAAGTTGGCGATCAAATTATTTTCAAAATCGTGTTTTACTTTATTTGAGAGATTTCTGCACAATATTTTCGTACAGTTTTTTTTATAACAAGCAATACTAACATTGTATTATATTACACTTGCGTTATATACAGTCAAATCTGATGAACTTATTACTATGTGGCAATATCTTCCAAGTAACTAGAAAAATGTTAATGAAGCCTTAAGTATTCAAGATACCACACTGAAAACTGTTTCTTTCAAATCTAGGTTCCAACGGAAACTGAACCCTCAACCCCTTGTTGGAAGATAGACTACCAAATAAGCTATGTTAATTATTCACATAGGAGCATTTATGCGTTTCGATTGCATTTCACGTCTCAGAAATGATGAAATAGTTTTTAATTTCATTTTATTTTCAGCATACACTAACGCTGCTTTTACACAAATTCGTTGAATGCAATTGGAGTGATATAAATTAAATAAGCCGTAACAGCAATATATATTGTTTTCTTATGAAGTATGTAATAATATTAAACTACAGTTAGAATGTAGTTACGTTGATACATTCCATCATTACTTTTCCCTGTCAGAGTAGGCAAAATATTAGAGAATCAGACTTCCTGTCACGACAACCTACGAGTATTCTGACTTAACATTTTATCATTTCAAAATATCACTCCCTTGATCCAACCATACTTTCCTTGGTATTTCTCTACAATGCCTTTCACTCACATTTGCACTGTATATTTGTTTTAATAAAAGAAAAACGTATACGTAATATAGTAAAAAACATTGTTAAAATATATTTAAGAAACCCACCACAATTGAACAACACAAAAATGTTTGTAAAAACTGTTTTAATTTTTTAGGAAAATCGGTTATATTAATCTGATATGTAGTCTGACTACAGAGTTGATTGCTACATGAATACTTTATCATATATACGTTCAATTTATAAATACTTAAAAGTAAATACTCGTACTTACAAAAAAAACCTTCAGTAATTCTCGAATACGTTAGAATTTATCGTTAAGGAAAATATATGAAAGGGTAGCATATGCTCTTAATGGATATTCAAAAACATAAAGGTAACTAATTGCTAAGAATCCCCCATAAAGGTAAATTATTTCGCCTTTACTTATTAACAGGCTCTTAATTATTACACGGCTTCTGAGAAGCAGGCCTATACTATACTATATACAGGAAAAAGAAGATGCCGGTATAATTAGGTGTGATATTAATAATACTCTTCGTTAGTTAGAGCTTTTGCCAAAGACTTTGATCAGGAGAGAATTTTTTACTCAAGGGCTAAATGCTAGTGCAGAGAAAAAAAATATTATAACTGTAAAAATATTTCTTCTTAAAAAGCTTTTTATTCAATTACTAACCAACGGGTGCCAAATTGTCACATTTAATCAGGCAAAAGCCTAGTTTACTGGGGGCACGACAAATGAAAAGCAACAAACCCAGATCCATTAAAATTGTGTGTCCAAATTAAATTACCTGTTGTTTATTTTGCAAATTATGTATATTTCTTGTCGTGTGTAAAATAAATAAATAAATAAAAATAAATCACATACGTGTATTATATTCTACAATAATTAAATGTGACTCCAGTTAGACGTAAGCATTACGCTCGTAACAAACAAATATAAGTTTGCATAAAAACAGCCTAAGAATATGAGGTTGAATTGAGTGTGGCAGGATTTAAGTAAATTTATTAGAATACTAAATTACCTCTAAGGTCCAAAAGTTTTTGGCCTGAACATGTTAGTGCATGTATGGGCAGATACAATGTCCGGGTATGGTCAGGCAATGTCACAGTTAAAATGTTATACCTCTATCCTTTGTAGTATATCAACTAGAACTGGTGAAAGACGTTTTATTTCGTTATATTCTGAAATGCAAACCATTTGATATCGCGCGGTTATCAAGTTTCCTTGAAAAGAATGCAAAAATTTGGCAGAAATTCAACAACGTTTATATTACATATGTTACTGACATTCACTTGATCTAGCCATACTTTTCTTGGTCTTATTCTTGCAAGGTCTTATTTTAAAAATCAAATATTAAGTGATAGTAATGCTTTTTTATCAGAGTTCTTGATTATTTTACATGGTTTTTGTGATATGGGGTTTCCATACAAATAGAAATAAAATAAACCAAATTTTTTTAATATAAAATGTCAAAATTACCACATAAAAAAGGTTTTCACAATATAATTTCATGATTTATGTTTTTTTTTGCAATGTGGACTTATTTATAAGAAAATAGCTCTATTTGACTAAGTCAGTGTTTCTCAATCTTTTTGAGCCGTAATCCTAATTAGGATATTAGTTTCGCAATCAAAGTAAACATTCATAATATGTGAGACTTTACAGGTCTAATGTGGCTTAGCACCTGATACGTTTCCGCGAGTTATGAAAATCGAAACGCTATTGCTTTCGAGCGCAGTGACTCTCAAAATGAATTTTATTCATTTTTAACGTGTCGTATGTGATTATACAAACATATTATTTTTTTTTAAAATACACATGTTTCGCCTCTTCCACGTCCACACGATTCCTTATACTTATTTCTTTCAAAATATAATTTACTTGGTCCAATCTTGCTTTCTAGGTCTTCACGCTTTCCACTTACATTTGTTTTGTAAGGCTTTCTTCATTCATTCGTTCCAAGAGCTAAATCCTACACTGCTCTTCTTCATCTTACTAAATATATCAGTCATAAATTCATATTCATCTCTTATCGTTTTGTTCTGTATACTATAATATATTGTCTCCTCATGTTTTCTTCTAAGTATACGTATTCCTATAGCATCGATTCAGCTCTTTTCATTCTTTTTCCACGTTCACGTTTAGTTCCATACAAGAAAGATGGTACTAAAATACTGCAGTGAACTATCATCTTATCAGATTTCGTGACATATTTCAAAACCTCTCCGACCCAATATTGGGGCATGTCCCAAAGGTTAAGAAACTATGAACTACGTGAAGAGCTGTCAAGAGGTTTCATGATTGAAACAGACAATCCCCACGACAATGTAACCGCTTTTGCGTAACGTCTTGTTTCATTTCCTTGATTATTCAAACTTAGAATTCCTTGACAATTGTTGGTAGGAAAATGCTACACGAAATATCTCTGAAAACAAAACAATGTAAAGTATGAGATAACGTCTTTTATTCTTGAAAGTAATCCAAGTTTCTTTATGCAAGTAAATCATATCAAAGCATCCATGCTTTCTGAAATATCAAGATTGCTTTTAAACGAAGATTAATTATTGTGCCTTAAATACACTCAAGAAGTTAAAAAGTTCTAGATTTAAGCATGAAATAATACGAATTATTAAATTTATATTTTTTTAAGTTTCAGTATCCGCTGTAGCCTGTCTTTCCTGCGATTCCTTCCCCTTTATCAGTACGTGGTGACATTGCAAATATTATCAAAGGTTTCGGCTTTAGCTGTTTTTTTTAAGTGCTCCAAATTTTTTTAATAACATTATATTTATTCACCAATCAGCACGAAACAATATAATTCTTGTCTAGTTGGTTGAAAAAAAATATCGTATGGCCACGAATTTGCTATTTATATATTTTATGTGAAAGATATTATGAGTTCCATGGACAGCAAGGGTAACTAAAACCTCCATTCTGAAAGAATCACCGACAGATTGCCGATAATGTGCCTTTAACGAGTCTTCAGATTCTTTGGGCACCTTGATCTTGACCAAAGAGACGGTTTGGAGATGCTTATGGTTACTAGAAGCACGGAAGACGATGCACAAGAGATAAAAGTCAAAATGCGTTGGACTGACCAAGTGAGATACGCAACAGGAATACCTTAAACAACTGCTCTTCGGACCGCGGAGTGCAGGGATGGGTGAAGAGGAGTCGTCAGTGGCTTTCATGGGAGTTACGGCAGGATAACGTTGATGATGTGTGCTTTATAATAAAGTGTCTAAATTTAATAATAAATATATATCCCAATTGGTAGAACATTTGTCTTCATCCGTCTTCGAGATCTTTTGGTTGGAGGAAATGTAAATGTAATATTAATTTTAATTGTATTTATTTATTTAACATGAAAAGGAAATATACAATAATAACATAGCAAGAATTTAATACATACGTTTCAATATAATAAAAACACATTCCCTTTTGCCCATCATGCTTAATTACTATGCTCAGATACCGAAGACCTGTTGGCTAATTAACTGAGAATTCCTGTTTAAGTCAACCAGCTTATCTTACATGTCAACTAAATGCTCTCATCACTGAAAACAACACAAAAAACAATATCTAGATATGGGAGAGATTTGCACTTTTATAGATCATGAAACAAAAAAAAAAACAAAAAAAAGTAAGATTCCACAAACAATAACCACTCTCAAATCGGTGTATAATGTACCTCTAAGTCCTCAACGTTGAGCTGTGCACAATTAAACTTTAATATTATGCAATAAATAATACAATAATGTTTTGAATACTTTTGAAAAAATCAAGTACTTTAGTTAGTAACATTGTGCAAATGTGTATGTTACGTATGTACGTCTGTAAATATGAAACCGGAATTAGCTCATAGATGGCTCTAGTTGTCAATGTAGTTACTGTCAAACGGCGTCAGTGGCGCCTTTTTCTTGTGTTTACATTTGTCAAAGACTTTTAACTCACAACAATACAAGTTTAATACAACTACATATGTTTTCATAGCGTTGAACATGTCTTTTTTTATGCCTGAAAACTGCAATTTGCGGACAGCATTGATTTTCTGACAACAAATTATGGATTTGAACCAAGCATTGCGTAAAAAACGACCAGAATATCAAAATAGTGCAATACAAAGTAATGTTGCTTCATGATAATATACCATCGCACACAGCAAAGCCGGTCAAGGAAACGATTGAGGCGTTTAGTTGGCCAATAACATACTTTTGCATGTGGCTTACTCATCAGACTTGGCTCCATCCGATTACTATTTATTTGCATCGATAGGACACGCACTTGCTGAGCAGCGCTTCACTTCTTACGAAAATGTACGAAAATGACTCGATGATTGGTTTGCCTCAAAAGAGCAACAGTTTTTTGGCGTGGCATCCACAAATTGCCAGAGAGATGGGGAAAATGTGTAGCTAGCGATGGACAATACTTTGAATAAAATATTTTTTACCATTTTCATACAATAAATGTGTATTTTCTATAAAAAAATCCGGTTTCATATTTACATACCTATTTACAGTACTTGGCGGTAAGTAATACACATTGGGCTTAAGAAAGAAACTGTTGGCCATAATCGGCTAACTTCGGCTTTGTAGAGCGTATATAAGTGACTATAACTGTACTCGTATATAAATGAACAAACCTTTTGAAATTGATTTTAATATGTCCTAGTCAAAAAAGCCAAAAAGTAACGATTAATTTAAAAATATACATAATGAAATAATATATAGTATCCAGATGATTCAAAAGATGTTACACAAGCTGAACTATGACAATTTCATCATCAACACCATCACGGCATGCCCCTCTGGAGTTGGCAAAAAGAACAGCTCTCTACTTAATTCTATCCTAGCACACATATCTCGCTTTTGCCACGTCTATATACCGCATTATGCATAATCGCCTATTATAAAGGCGTTCCACTCTTCCAGAATCTAATTCACCTGGTCATGCCACGTTTTTCTAGGTAAACTTCTTGTATCTTTTATATAAGGTCCTTACATATGAAATTGGCGTTTTGCCGTACTGGCAACTTTGATCTCAAATATCTTCTCTTTGGTTAGGAATTCCAAATTAAAATTTATACAGCTATTTACTCAAGTATTTGTGTTTCGAAAATTATAATTCATTTGTTTTTTCCTCAATTGTTTTTTTTCTTTGCGTCACTCAGTTTACAAAATGGAAAACTTGAAATATCGCGTTATTTACGAGTACGAGTTCCACCGTGGCACCAGTGCTGCAGAAACGGCTCGAAGGATTAATGATGTGTATGGCGACGGTGCCGCAAAAGAAAACACAGTGCGTTTTTGGTTCCAACGTTTTCGTTCTGGAAATTTCGACCTGCAGAAAAAGCCCCGTGGACGGCCGGAGACCAAAGTTGATAATGAAGAATTGAAGGCTATTGTGGAAGCGGATCCATCGCAAACCACGTCCGAGTTAGCTGCAGGCTGCGGTGTTAGTGATAAAACTGTTTTAATCCACTTGAAGCAAATTGGGAAGGTGAAAAAGCTTGAAAGGTGGGTACCTCACGAATTGAGTGAAGCAAATCAACAAACGCGCGTTGACTGCTGCGTTGCATTACTCAACCGGCACAATAATGAAGGGATTTTGAATCGAATCATTACCTGTGATGAAAAGTGGATCCTGTATGATAATTGGAAGCGCTCATCGCAATGGCTGAACCCTGCCGAACCAGCCAAACCATGCCCCAAGCGAAAATTGACTCCAAAAAAGTTACTTGTGAGCGTTTGGTGGACTAGTGCTGGTGTCGTTCACTACAGCTTTCTTAAATCTGGCCAGACGATTACGGCAGATGTCTATTGTCAGCAACTGCAAACCATGATGGAAAAGCTAGCTGCTAAACAACCGAGGCTGGTTAATCGCTCTAGGCCACTGCTGCTTCATGATAACGCTAGACCACACACTGCACAACAGACGGCTACCAAATTAGAAGAGCTTCAATTAGAATGTCTAAGACATCCACCGTACTCTCCGGACCTTGCCCCAAGAGATTCCTATTTTTTTCGAAATTTGGATAACTTCTTGCAAGGGAAAAAATTCAACTCCGATGGGGCAGTCCAAACCGACTTCAAAGATTTTATTGATTCCCGTCCGAATGGTTTTTTTAGTAAAGGGATCGATGAACTACCTATGAGATGGCAAAAGTGCATAGATAGCAATGGTACATACTTTGATTAAATAAATATATTATATTAAAAAAAAAACAACTTTATGTTCCTCCCAAACAAAACGCCAATTTCATATGTAAGGACCTAATATCACTAGTATAGATTATTACTGATTTTTTTTAATTATTGTTTTCTCTCACATTTTACGCAACGCTCTACCGCATTTATTTCACTCCCATTTTGTTTATATAAAACATATTTTTACATTCATGAGAGGCTTTTTTCTTTTATTCATTTCTCAATCTTTTCAACTTATTTTAAAATCAAATGATCAAAGGTATTTCTTTTGAATAGAAACATAAAGCATTATTTCATTATACTTTTTGAATTGTTGCGAAATACAACAATTGAAAGTATTTGCGAAAAAAAAAAAAAAACAGTAAAATTTTCCGAATCACCCCATACTGAATACCATTTTAGAGAAAATGTGACTAAAGAAAACTTGGAATGTTTTTTTATTATTTATATAACAATTTTATATCAGAAAACTTACCTCAAATAAAGAATTTGACAATGAAATTGTATGACAGGAAGTGAAAGATCTGAGAACCAAGTTGAAATTCAATATCATAGTGATGGAAAAGTGAAAGAAAAAATTTATTAGATATACGAGTTGAGTACTAGTATGTGTAAGTAATGAAAGATTAGAACAAGTTTAGGATTTCTGCTATTTATGTTAGGTAGTACTGGGGTCAAATCAAAATATTTAATTTTCTCTTGTCTTTTTCCAAAGCAATGATTTACAAATATTATAGACACACTCTGAATGGTCTCTTGATTCAGAGAGTAGAATGCATCAAATTCTGTATTGATTTTAAGAGTCGGCTCTCATTTGGTACTCTTGTGGAGGAACTGAATCTGCTTATAGAGTAACTTTGTGATTTATAAAAGGAGAGGTCCTCAGATCCCTTTATAGTGCGCAGGTATATAGCAAGTTAGAATATGGTGCATTGGCGTAGATCACGCGGGGGATTCGTTACTCTCAAATGGTGGAGATAATCCATTTTTTTTTAGATATTTCAACTTACATGAGTGCGGTTTCCACCCGTGACTATTCTACGAGGTTTCTACTTGATATGTATTGATACTAAGCATGAGGTGGGATGTGACGGTATTTTCTCGTGTGCTTACGGAAGTCCCATCTAATCCAACTATAGTATGTCGGAAAAGACATAGTTTTATACTCATAACTACCATATGAGGTACAGGAATAACTACCATATGAGGTACAGAAATGTTGATTTATTTAGACTGACAATAAGTAGAACCAACTTGTCAATTTCTCTTATTTTTTTCGAAGACTGTACCTTGTGAATAGAGCCTCGGATATTAACATATTCAACGTTTCAGAAGATGTTTTTAAAGAAATCATTTTTTAACATTTCTCAGTAATGGGAGTTAGTTGTTTTGGCTGAACAATTATTTCTTATTTGTTCAATTTTATTTTTTGTAACTGTGTATGTTTAACTTTACACTTTGCGTGTGGTTGGGTTTAACATGCATATATAAACTTGATGAAATAAATAAATGTTCTCAGATGGTGGAAGAGTTAAGAGATACTCGTATATCGAAAAGCGATAGAAAACAAAAACGATTGGACACTCAAAATATATACTTAAGACGGATAATATCAAAATTTGCCAAGATGATAGTCCATACCAGTATTCTAGTATCAAAATGGATGTAAAAAAGACAGAAAAGAGCCGACTACATCCTGTAGAAATACATAAACTGAGAAGAATGTATAGGGTAATAATGTATGAAATAATACTGAGGAAAGTAATTAGAGATGAGTGTGAACTTAAGGCTGGTGTATTAAGTAAGATGAAGAAAAGCATGTTGGGATGGAGAGCGAATTAATTAAAACAGTATGGTTGGATCAAGGGAATGGTATTTTGAAAGAAGAAAATGTTAAAAAATCCTATAGGTATTGCGATAGGAAAATTTCGACCTCTATCCTCTATGCCTGTCTCGACAGGTAGACAACGTGATGGTAATACAAAATTCCACTATGTCTGTAAATTTAAAATTAATCCTAAAATATCTATGTTCAAAAATAATTTTATTGGAATATTTTCAGTTTGAGGTTTCAATAAATTCAATTTGGCTGTTAAATCGACTAGTGAATATGAAAATGTAATCATCGTGTACTTAAGGGAAAATATTTAATCGACCGGTCGACAAATTTTATGGGTATTCCAAAGTATTATGAAAATTCCTTTATAGTAAAATGTTTTAGAAAGTTCAACGATAATAATGAAAAACTATCGAAGTCCCAAAAAGGTGGTCCTTTTGTTCCGAGATAAACGACGAGGAGATAACATTACGCTCGATAGAGGGCTGAGAGCAGACCAGGACTGTTGTGTTATAACCATTCTTTATGGAATGAAAAATCACGGGTCAAATATTGGCCAAATCGACATTCGAGGAAAATTCATTTTACCCAGGGAAGGTATTTCTTATTCTTTTTCATATCTTGTATATTTGGAAATTGTTATTTTTATCTTCATTTTGCAGACAACGCTTTTCAATACAAAATCACTCCATCTTATATTCCCAAATAACTGGTTTTGAACTGACAATCTTAATTTGTCAGCCCATAACTTACAATTAATTTTCGATTTTTTTCATGGTTTTTGTATTACGCTTTCGTTGTTTACAATATTAAGTAGACGTAGGTTATGATGGAAGAAAACTATAATTCATATATAAACAATGCAAAAAATAGTTAACGTAAATAAAAATTTGTTAAAACGGGCCATACTCATGTATGGCCCGCGGGCCGTAATTTGCCTAGGCTGCATTAAACTAAACTTGGAAGCGCTACCGCTACGAGCTAAAGCGCGGTATAATGATAAAAAGTGGCGGGGGGAATTGCTCGTTAATTGGCTATTCAAAGAGACAATTTGTACGTTAAATACTGCAAAGTTAAATGATATTATTATAGAGCAAAGGTTTAACGCGGCAGTGTGTATAGAATACCCTTGAACACTTGGATTAGTGTCACCGAGTTTAGTAATGGTTTCTTGCCTGTTTAATAATTATACAAGATGGCTCACAAGTCATGCTCCAATGCTCCTATTCTAGGTGCTATTATTGACCTTGTGATTTCATTTCATGCAAATCGCTTTTTGAGTTTTGCACTATCATTCAAGACATTCCGGACTGAGCTGTTTGAAGTTGCTTGATCGTCATCAACACTCTGTTATAGCCTTTGAATATTCTAATTTGACTGCTCGAGGCAGATCAACAACTGATCTCTGTTATCAAAAAAAATCTCAATCATTAATCTTGCTACACAATCTCCATCAGTAAAATGACATCGATTATGTTCGAATAATTGACTTTTGTTTTGTGAAGAAAATTCGACCACTTTCGTTCGTTTCTCTGTTAATAAATTATCCATGATTACGCCTAAAGATGCTTTTTGACCTATCTGAAAACATACACTTTAAAAACATGAACGCTAGAAACTTCGTTGTCATTACTGGGCTTTGTAGTCAAAGATCTCCTCGCCAATGCAAAGTCAATATTGAGCTGCTCTTCTACGTCGATTGTGTGATTTTCTGTGAGAAAACATCCCTATCCTAGATGCACACTTCCTCCCGCAGATATCACAGACAAGTGGATCCTGCTGAGTCACCTGGCAATGCTGACGCATGTTCGCAGCACGTTGACTGTTTTTCACACGTCTTGCCGTTGAGATTATCTAATTAGAACCAAATTAGAATATGCATCTACAGTTTGGCCTCCTCATCAGCTCAAATATAAAAACAATATAGAACAAATACAAAAAAAATCCTCAGATGTCTATGGTACAGAACAAAGGGCGATTATCCCAAATATGCTCACCATGTCGAACTTCTCACGGTGTGTAACTATAGAAGCCTCGAAACAAGAAGGCAAGAATCCATTACGATATTTCTACTTAAGGTTTTTCAAGGTTGCTTTAACTGTCCCGCGTTTCTAGAAGCATTAAGTTTATATGTACCTCATAAATATAGCCGTGCAAGAAATCACCCTCCGTTCTACATACCAACTTACAGAACGAATATCAGGGCTAAACACTCAGTCAGGCGTTATATACAGATATTGAACCAACTTAATAACACTTTTGATATATTCTCGGCACCGCCTAGCAGTATGAGAAGAATCCTGGCTGATATTCTTCCTAACGAATAAGCTAACACTAGAAGCAGGCCCTCTTTGTGTAACAGGAGAAATCCGTGCAAAATGGATAAAAAAAAAGATGCCATCAGCCCAACAATTTTCAAAAACTGTCCTTAAAGCACTTTCTCTGCCCACCAACCCTTCACTTGCCCACTACTCCCCCGTAAGTATAAGACCACACCGAAAGCGTTAATAGAGTTTTGAAACTAAAAGAAGAAGAATCAAAATACTCCCACAAGTTCCTTAAGCAGCATGTATATTTTATTGTATTAAAATTTAGTAGGTTTAATACCATATGTCAATCTCTTTTAACCAACTAGATAGATATTTAAGAGACCTAAAGTGAAAACCCGACTTTAAAATTAATTGAGGCTCAAGAGGAATCAAACACGTATCCCTGGATTGGAAGACAAATGTCTTACCAACTAAACGACGCATGTCTTCATGAGAGGATACGCATATTCTTCTAACCCTTTGTCTGCCATAATTTTCCCCAATAATATAAGTTGGAGGATATTCTATTTCCAGTAGATTATTTTTATGTAAATATGAAATAACTCTAATTATTAGATACAAGAAAAACAGTGATTGGGAATATATTTTTGTACAAAACACATATAATCATTTATATTAGATTTTGTTTGAAAAGAACAGCTCATCATATGATATCAAAATATCGTATATTGTGAATAAAATTCTTAAATAAATAATAATCTCGTTTATTGATAGCAAAAACAAAGCAATATATAAAAACAGTATACATCAAATATAAAAGGTTTCACAAGAAACAATTTTAATCAAATGCTATCAAAAGGTATGGGGTCATCTTGTATGACCCTCCTCCCACCGATCAGGCATCAATCAACCCAGTGTAAAGAGAAAAAAACAGATCGTTTCACCCACATCGCAAATATTTTCAGCCGATACCCTCACATTGTACTTTTCATAAGTGTATTCAATATATAAATCGTGTCAGTCAATTTCAGGCGATTTTAAAAGTGTACCTATCAATACAATTTCGAATAAATGACCTTATTCAAATAGAAATAATAAAATAAATACTACTCGTACATATCGACACGCCGTGTCCCTTACAAGGTAGGCAGAGAGGACATATCTCCAAACTTTTATATCCAAATAGACAATTATCGCCTTCTCCACATGCATACATCTCGTCATTAACCATATTCTAATATTAATACTTCTCATTTGTCATTTTGGTCCAACCACGTTTTCCTCAGTCTACCTCTTCCACGTACTTTTGACTTATAAACTCGTTTAGTCATTCTTTCATCATTCATTCTCTCTACATGTCCAAACCATTGTAAAGCTCCTTTTTTCATCTTACTCAAACATTAATTTTATCCATGCATTCATTTCTGATGTCTTCATCCCGTCTTCTTTCAAACATTAGCACTCCACAAATCTTCCTTAGGGCGCGTATTTTCACAGCATTAATTCTATCTTACTCTTATTTTTCTTCTGCCAAGTCTAAATTTCACTAATAAAATGAGACTAATTAATTACATTACAGAAAATTATAAATTAAAGTAATATTTTTTAAGACATAAACAAAATGTCAAAAATACAATCTGAATATTTAAAAATCGATCTATTTTGATGCCGAATATTCATAATTTGGCAATTTCATATAATTATTGACGAATATTGACAGTGAACATATTAAACTTGATCCGTGAAAGAAAATACTCGTAATTTGCAATGTATTAGGAAATCAGAGCATTGAACATGGACTTTTTAAATTAAATATAATTATTTTTTTTTAATTATGAATTTTGTGGATTTAGTATTAAACTTCATAAGACGTGATGTTATTATTTGTTATCAAAGATTTCACTTTTGATTTAAAAAATAACTTTATAAAAAAATATGAAACAAAAGCTGGTTGATTAAAATAAATTGCTATAAAGAAATAAATTCGCCAAATGTATTTCTCCCACACATCGGAAGATCTGCAAAAGCTTTTTATATATATTAATTCATCTTCTCTTGGTAAGTTTTATGTGGTTTTATTAATAAATTAATTTTTCTGAGCATACGCAGATGCGATTTTGAAAGAAGAATAAGAAATATATCGAAAGTGGTGTACATGACGGTGCGTGGATGTGGAAGAAACGAAATGTTTGTGACAGGAAAATCTGGATCTCAATCTTCTCTGTCAACCCCAGCAGAGAAATTGTGTTATGATTTGCACGTATGAAGAAGAAACCGAATCACAAAACACATTTGTTGGGTTGTGATATTTATATTCGATATTTGAAATAATAAATAGAAAAATCGCAACCCTTTATATGCGAAAATATCAAGTAAAAATATCAATATTTTATTTGTTAAAATATTTGCCTGAGCTAAATTATTTAAAAATTTTTGATTGTGCGTACAATTTTGGCCCATTTTTCTTAAATATGATTATTTTAAAAATAATTTTGAATCAAAATATACGTGTGTTGATATCGTTCGAAAGTTGGCCAACGTTTCAGTAATGTTTTCTATAGATCCCCTTAAAAACATTGGCTACAACCCATTAGAAACTTTGACAAACCTTAACGCCAGCTTAACACGGCATAGAACTCTACCTTCATTTATTTCAAAAATTTCCTTATTAAAAAACAGAAATATCACATGCATACATAAAATCATGCCACGTTCCTAAAAGGGTAGGCAGATAGGACAGATCTCCAAGCGTTTCTATCCATGTACACATTATCCACATGTCACATTGTCCACATCCATATATATCATCATACATGCTCTCCTGTTTCTCAGATGTCTTATATTTCCTTCAGTTAAATTTTTCCACCTCCTTCCAATCTTTCGGTCTAGTTCTTCATCGCTCTCAATTCATTAATTCCAAACAAATATATTTGCTTCGTAATTAAGTCTCTCAATGTGGCAAGCTATCTCAAGATTCCTTCCATAGTTCTTCTTAAAAAATCCATTTCTAACAACCAATTATCCTTAATTGACCATTTCTTACTCCACCAATATGTGTAGTTCTAGATATTCTACACAAGACACGCATTTCTACTGCATTTATTTTGCTCATATTACTCCATTTCAATTTTCAGGCTTCGCTTCCATTCGGGGGCTTCGGCACTAGGACACCATCGTACACAATCAATTTATTTGCAAAAACAGTCCTCTACACTATTAACCCTTAATATATTGAATATTTTAATGATAATCGTACTCCCCTTCACCCTTGAACGGAAGTTGTAGGTTTCTAATGCAAATCAACACATATCTCGATACAACTTGAGTCGCCTTCTTTAGTTCTGTTTTTTTTTCACATACCTACTTCAACTCCTTCCGATTTTTGACGAATTTTGTGTGGTCTCTTACTTTCAGGATAGTGTTTCCAAGTTAAAAGGAAATAAATTTATTACCTTCAAAAACAAAATCCATACATTTAAAATATGTTAATCATTAAAACGTTCAATCAGGATTCATAAAAATACCCAAAGAAGAATTATACTAAACAAAAACATTACTAAACAGAAAAAATACCAAATAGTTATCCATAGAATAATGAACTACCATACGAGTATACTTGTCAACAATAATAACAAGGCATGTTTTGTAGATTAAGAATTAATCTTTAGTTTGTGTTTAATTTTTGTTGTTGAAATATTCTACAGTGATAACATATAATGAATTCTGAGAAATAAGGATTGTTCGTTTCAACTACTCTAAACGGATTATCAAAGAAGACCAAGCAGAGACTCTCAACCTTTATTGACTCAATAGGACAATTTTTGTAGATTATTTATTTACTGCTTAAAGGAACTTCGACTTCAAATCGGTAATATTGTGGATGTTTAACACAAACTTTATATGCATAATTGGAATGGTTCTGGCAGTATTCTTGTAGGAGTGAGCAGAGAGAACAAAGCGTCACACATTCTTCAATACTTATCTTTAATACTTTTAAAATGTAACTCAACTATTATTTCATCGCTATCTCGATATTTGAGATAACAGCTCTTCTAAAGAACGTTCATTAAATAAATAAAAATTCATGAAATAATAGAAAATAAATTATATTTGTTTAATTATATTTTTTAATCAATACCAAGTTTGAAGCCAAAATATCTAAATAAATGTTAATAGACATCCCTAATTATTGTTTCCTGAACAAAAATATAATATATATGTATATAATATATTAAACATATAAAATATTTCATTTTTACCCACAATTGATATTTTTTTTAATGTGTAGATAAATTTCTAAAATATTAAAATTGCTTGGTATTTTTATTTGTTTATAATAAGAAATGGTGATAACCTAATAATTTCATTTAAAAAATGTTTCTCACGTATTTAAATTAGATTAATTAATCAGAAGTACAATTATACATTTTCATCACATAAAATATTGGTGACCCCTGATGTGTATAATATGGGACTCAAAAGTTTTTAACAATACTCTTATCTATATCATACTCGTTCGTGGCATCACCTTTGATATATCTGTCCTTTTCATATTTTTACCGTTATATAAGTGGAAGGGTAGCTAATGGGAGGGGCATGAGTGGAGGGGAAGCTATAAATTTGCACAAACGAGGCATTCGTGATCATTTCTGTTTTGCATTCATACGAGCAGTATATCTTATTTGTTCAGTCACCGTACAACAGTTTGTTAAAGTAACCTCCAGTGAAAGCGCCCAAAAGGTGGAAAAAAGTTTGTTGTAGGTAATAAAGTGTGTCATCGAAACAATATCAACGCTGTATTTTGTGTATCAAAAGTGATTTCATTTGACGAAATACGTTCACTATGGATCTGACATCTAAAAAATCCGAGGGCAGAAATACGCAGTGGTCGTGCTGGGTTGAAGACGTTACCGTGACGCCCGTGCCACAGTCTCCGAATGAATCTGCTCCAAAAATTATGGGATGCGATGATAAAGAAAAAAACGTTTTCCAAACGACGGAACTACAAGAATGTCTAGACAAAATCGATTTGTGTTCTCGTCTGACAGATCACATCCGATACCTAAAGGAAGAATCAAAAAAGAAGGCTAAGCAAGAAAAAGAAAACGGAGTGATTAGAGACAAATTTAAAGCGTCTAAATTGTTAAAAAAAAATATTTCGGATACCAAAAATAAAGCATCGAAGTCCAAGAGTCGGGAACCAATCAACTATCCCGGATCGATGGTAATGCCAGTGATGGATTCGGAAACCGCAACTTCAAAACATGTTAGTGCATTAAATTGCGTTTCCGAAAGAAGCTATAAATCGAAAGACGATATTGCAATTGAAGAATTCCCTAAACTGATTGAGAGATCTGGCCGCGAAGATCTAATGAAAAAATACGCCAATGTGATTAGTTACTGTGATCATGTTAACGGCAAAAAAGTTCTCCAAGGAATTTGTCGCTCTAGACAAATAGATAGACGTGTCCGAGCGTTGTTAAAAAATCTCAAGACGAAAATCGCCTAATAAAACATTTGGGTTTATACATCTCGAAGTTTTCCTTAACCAGGTTGTATTCTACAATATGTGTGTTGAACCAATGTTAAGCGAATAAACGTTTGTAAGTGAATATACTCGTATGTTTAAAAAAGATGACTGAATAAGTTTTTAATAATGACAGTGTATATTTAAACTTTCAATAAACATTTATTGCCTCAGTGAGATGCAGGCAAAAAAAAGCCTAGTTTACTGGGGACATGAAAAATGAAAGGCAACAAACCTTGATGCATTAAAATTGTGTGCCCAAATTAACTTACCTGTTGTTTTTTTCGCCAATTGTGTATATTCCTTGTAATTTGTAAATAATATTAAAAAAAAATAAAATGTACCTAAGATGTTTTATTTTCATCAACAATATTACCTTTAAAATCCACGTAGAAAACCATATTTAGTAGTGATGCCCGTTTGAGTAATGTTTTTTTAATAGATCCCTTACTATGATATATAGCACTTGAAGATAATCCTTCTCGGGAGGTATTATCAAAATGTATAATGTTGTATGAACACTACACTATACCTATAGCCGAATGTATTACAATCACATATCCGAGAAAGTAATGAATCTATGGCCGCAACCACTACCTCCCTATACTTAAAGTCAACTGCTAAATATGTTTTGAAATATTTTTAATCTTTCAGAGCGCCCTTGAGGCGAGTTTGTTCTAGAAACGACGATGTATAAATTGTTATTTTATTATCTTTTTTAATAATCTAGTACTCATGACTGGGTTAAAGAAAATATACTTTTTTTTTTAAATATGTCACAATTTAATGTCCTATGGATCAATCGGGTGTAATTATGCAAAGTGGAGCAAACCCACTATTTACGTTTTCTTAGGTGCTTGAGGAAATATTTCACCACTTTGGATAAGCTTGTAAGAAAAAATATATTATAATAATCAATTTAATAATCAATAAACGCAAAATATGTGTTTAGTGGGATATGATTTTTTGCATAATTACGTCCAATCTTATCCAATATTATTCATGCAGCTAAAGTTTTTGCGATCATTTTAATTGCAAAAAAGTTTTCCGAGGGCTTGACAAATAAATAGACGTGTCTGAAAGTTATTAAAATAACAAGGGAAAATTCGATACATTTGTATTTTTACATTTCTAGATTTTCCTTGATGAGATTACATTTTATATTTGTGGAACCAATATTAATTGAATACATGTTTTAGGGGTATCTACATAAGTAAGATAATTGAGAAATGTTTTAAAAATGACCTTGTACATTTAAACATTTAATGTACTGAAGAAGGTGTTTTTTTTTTCATTTAAAATATTTCCTTAAGAATCCAAGCAGAGAA
The DNA here is from genome assembly GCA_949825065.1 of Odontocerum albicorne. Classification (NCBI taxonomy): domain Eukaryota; kingdom Metazoa; phylum Arthropoda; class Insecta; order Trichoptera; family Odontoceridae; genus Odontocerum; species Odontocerum albicorne. The sequence continues at coordinate 19,990,241 of OX463839.1, read as the reverse complement.
CCGTATTTAGTGGAGATTAGCATTTAATTTTTTTTTTAAATTGCTTCTTAACTTTATGGCACTTGAGAACAACCCTTTTTGTAAGGTGTTATCAAAATGCATGATGTTACGTGAACACTACACACATACACTTCACCACAACTAAAGCCGAATGTACTGACATACTATTATATAACAAATCGGAAAATTTTCTTCACAAATACATGTTTTTAACAAATGCAGATGCGCTAAAATACTTAATTTATGACCGCAACCACCACCTTCATATGATTACACCAACTAATTGATATTTGTCTTGTAAAATCGTTAACTGTCAGAACGGCCTTGGAATAAGTTTGCTCTCATAACGCCGATATGAAAATTATCATTATATTTTCATTACTTTTTTAATAGTGTATTTGGGTTGAGGAAAAAATATATATGATATATTAGTTTACGTTTCTTAAATATTTCCCCGCTTCGGATAGGCTAGTAAGGAAAAAATAATTATTATAATAATAATAACCTAATTTAATTGTTAACAACGATTTATCGAGGTTGCTATTTTTGCACATATAGGATTGATATATGATTTTTCAATATATCAAATAAACCCTAAATATGTATTAGTGAGATATGATTACGTCCAACTGAAGGTCACCAATATTATTCATACAGTAAAAGTATAAAATGCACATACGGGATCCGTGTTTGTACGAAAAACGAAAGGTTGTGTGTTTTTTATTAATGTTTAAAAATCATGAGAATAACAACAGTATATCTCATACGAATATATTACCCTGTATACTAGTTAGCAATCGGTTTGCGCCTGGCACATCTAAAATATATTTAAATACTATGGAAGATATTGCAACATGGCAATAAACCCGCTAGGTTGTACTGTATACAACGAAAGTGTAATACAACACTCTACACTACACCTAACGCCTAAATTACTTTCACATATCGGAAGCTCTACATAAGTTGCTTTATCGTTCGTTTTCTTTTGGCAAGTTTCATATGGTTTTTTTAATAAATGGTATTCTGAACACATTCAGACGCGGGGAACTGCACAATCTATGGCTACAACCAATACCTTCCAATCCTTATAATATTTTTAATCTGTTAGAGCACATTTGAGGATAGTTCACTTTCAAAACGGCGATTTGTAAATTGTCGGTTTATAATACATATATATTTTTATGAACTAGTATATTTGGGTTTAAGAAATAATTCAAATTTTCTATGTTCATTTTTTATGATCAATCGAGCAAAAAGGAGCAACGCACATTTAATACTTTCTCAGGTACTTGAGGAAATATTTCACCGCTATGGCTTAGCTGGTAAGAATTTTATTTTGCAACCAAATACCTATTTATGGAGCTTAATATTTTATTATAAAAAAATAATTCACTTATTCCTTCATCGCTATCTCGATATTTGAGATAACAGCTCTTCTAAAGAACGTTCATTAAATAAATAAAAATTCATGAAATAATAGAAAATAAATTATATTTGTTTAATTATATTTTTTAATCAATACCAAGTTTGAAGCCAAAATATCTAAATAAATGTTAATAGACATCCCTAATTATTGTTTCCTGAACAAAAATATAATATATATATATATGTATATAATATATTAAACATATATAATATTTCATTTTTACCCACAATTGATATTTTTTTTAATGTGTAGATAAATTTCTAAAATATTAAAATTGCTTGGTATTTTTATTTGTTTATAATAAGAAATGGGGATAACCTAATAATTTCATTTAAAAAAATGTTTCTCACGTATTTAAATTAGATTAATTAATCAGAAGTACAATTATACATTTTCATCACATAAAATATTGGTGACCCCTGATGTGTATAATATGGGACTCAAAAGTTTTTAACAATACTCTTATCTATATCATACTCGTTCGTGGCATCACCTTTGATATATCTGTCCTTTTCATATTTTTACCGTTATATAAGTGGAAGGGTAGCTAATGGGAGGGGCATGAGTGGAGGGGAAGCTATAAATTTGCACAAACGAGGCATTCGTGATCATTTCTGTTTTGCATTCATACGAGCAGTATATCTTATTTGTTCAGTCACAGTACAACAGTTTGTTAAAGTAACCTCCAGTGAAAGCGCCCAAAGGGTGGAAAAAAGTTTGTTGTACTTAATAAAGTCCGTCATCCAAACAATATCAACGCTGTATTTTGTGTATCAAAAGTGATTTCATTTGACGAAATACGTTCACTATGGATCTGACATCTAAAAATTCCGAGGGCAGAAATACGCAGTGGTCGTGCTGGGTTGAAGACGTTACCGTGACGCCCGTGCCACAGTCTCCGAATGAATCTGCTCCAAAAATTATAGGATGCGATGATAAAGAAAAAAACGTTTTCCAAACGACGGAACTACAAGAATGTCTAGTCAAAATCGATTTGTGTTCTCGTCTGACAGATCACATCCGATACCTAAAGGAAGAATAAAAAAAGAAGGCTAAGCAAGAAAAAGAAAACGGAGTGATTAGAGATAAATTTAAAGTGTCTAAATTGGTCAAAAAAAATGTTTCGGATACCAAAAATAAGGCATCAAAGTCCAAGAGTCGGGAACCAGTCAACTATCCTGGATCGATGGTAATGCCAGTGGTGGACTCGGAAACCGCAACTTCAAAACATGTTAGTGCATTAAATTGGGTTTCCGAAAGAAGCTATAAATCGAAAGACGATATTGCAATTGAAGAATTCCCTAAACTGATTGAGAGATCTGGCCGCGAAGATCTAATGAAAAAATACGCCAATGTGATTAGTTACTGTGATCATGTTAACGGCAAAAAAGTTCTCCAAGGAATTTGTCGCTCTAGACAAATAGATAGACGTGTCCGAGCGTTGTTAAAAAATCTCAAGACGAAAATCGCCTAATAAAACATTTGGGTTTATACAACTCGAAGTTTTCCTTAACCAGGTTGTATTCTACAATATGTGTGTTGAACCAATGTTAAGCGAATATATGTTTAAAAAAGATGACTGAATAAGTTTTTAATCATGACAGTGCATATTTAAACTTTCAATAAACATTTATTGCCTCAGTGAGATGCAGGCAAAAGCCTAGTTTACTGCGGACATGACAAATGAAAGGCAACAAACCTTGATCCATTAAAATTGTGCGTCCAAATTAAATTACCTGTTGTTTTTCACAAATTGTGTATATTCCTTGTAATTTGTAAATAATATTTAAAAAAAATTAAATGTGCCTAAGATGTTTTATTTTCATCAAAAATATTACCTTTCAATTCTACGTAGAAAATTATATTTAGTATTGATGACCATTTGAGTAATTTATTATTGTTTTTTGAAATACTCGTAGATCTCTAACTTAATAGCACTTGAAGATAATCCTTCTCGAGAGGTATTATCAAAATGTATAATGTTGTATGAACACTGCACTATACCTATAGCCGAACGTATTTGAATCACATATCCGAGAAAGTAATTAATCTATGGCCGCAACCTTCATATTCTTAAAGTCAACTGATAAATATTTGTTTTGAAATATTTTTAATCTTTCAGAGCGCCCTTGAGGCAAGTTTGTTTTTAAAACGAGGATATATAAATTGTTATTTTATTATTATTATTTTAATGATCTAGTACATATGCCTGGGTTAAAGAAAAGATACTTTTTTTTAAATGTACGATGGATCACAATTTAATGTACGATGGATCAATCGGGTGTAATTATGCAAAAAGGAGAAAACCCACAATTTATATTTTCTTAGGTGCTTGAGGAAATATTTCACCACTTTGTATAGGTTTGTAAGAAAGAATTTATAATAATAATTACTTTAATCATTAACTACCCATCAATATACCTTCAAACATTTATTAATGTTGAACAGGAGATGATTTTGCTTACTCCAGGAACTAGGGAGTCTCGGTCCTGTTGTAACAGTGCACAGTCGTGAGATGAATTAATCTTTTTGAAAAATTTCATGTCGGCAGCGAACAATACACATGTCGAGTGACTTATGGAATTTTGATTATCGTCTATTAATATGAGGAATAGCAGTGGACTTAAATTAGATCCTTGTGGTATACCCGATCTGGCGCTGTATTTCAAAGAAGACTTGTTACGTATTGAGATCTTTCTTTTATGGTAGGTATGATACAAATAATCTAATTAGATTATCGCTGAAGTTGGAGTTCATGTATTTTCTTAAGTAATATATCGTGATCAACTTTGTCGAAAGCTTTCCGGAAGCCTGTATATATTACGTCCGTTTGTGAAAGTTTGTCTAAATTTGACACAATCTGTTGTGTGAGAGACAGAAGGTTAGTAATAGTCGATCGTTTTCGCAAAAAGCCGTGCTGATTTCCAATAAGTCTTGATGATACTTGGTGGCTCAATTGGTTGCACAGTACAGTTTCGATTTTTTGGAAGCAAGGAGAGAACAGCTACAGGTCTGTAATTGTGAGAGTACAACGGGTCTCCCGATTTGAAGATAGGGCAAACCCTGGTGGTCTTCCAGCTTACGGGAAATGTATTGGTATTTATGCTCAAGTTAAATATGTAGCAAATGGGATCACACACATATTTCGCACAGACTTTCAAAATTGCTTTGTCGGTTTGCAAGGAGTTTATATTTTTCAACACTTCTTCCTTAGAAATGGAATGGAACGATATGCTTCTTTTGTCTGATTAACTGTTTAATATATTTTTTAGGTCATATTTAATCGTCAAATCTAGGTAAACTGATTGAAAATATTGTGCAAAATTTTCTGCAATATTTTGGGGGTCTTCAATTATGCTGTCTCCCAGTTTCATAGATTTGAAGCTAGTTTTGTTCGTTTTTCTATTCTTTACGTTATTCCTAAGATTCGATGCGTTGTTTTGGATGTCGGTCTCTATCTTGGCTAAATACTCATGGCGCGATTGTTTTATTTGAGTTTTTAACTTGGCTCTCAGTCTCGAGTATTCTAAGTAATCAGCCTGGTTTTACTATGGGACACCCTTGGGGGGATCGAAAGCGTAATACAAAACAATCTACTTTATTTTACTAGGGGACACCCTTTGGGTGATCGAAAGTGTAATACAAAACCATCTACTTTATTTTACTAGGGGACACCATTTGGGTGATCGAAAGCGTAATACAAAACAATCTACTTTATTTTACATGGGGAAACCATTGGGGTGATCGGAAGTGTAATACAAAACCATCTACTTTATTTTACGCAGTCTTCATATTTTATCTATTTTCAGTTAATTGTTGAAAATTGAAAAACTTGAAAACAAAATAAAAGCTGATAACGTACGTTATATGTAGGTATAAGATAAGTATTCAAAGTAATCACTCTTCTGAAGAAAATAAAATAATTAGATGACTTGTAGAGCCTTATGTATTTTGACAATACCCTTTATGGAATAATTATATTTAAGAAATAAAAGGTAGTAAATTATTTCTAACAAATAAATCAAATTACCATAATCCAAATTTATAATCCTAATTTAACAGCTCCAGTAATCCTCAAGGTTTTTTTACATAATTCAGAAAGCAGTGCGTTTGAAAGAAGAACTGATTTTATTTATTTAAAGCTTTAAAGAATGGATTAAAGAAGAAATCATTACTCTTTAAATGTCAGAAAAAAATATAAAAAAAACGAATTTTGCTTTGTAGCTGGAAAAAAATATAAACTCGTCTCATACACAAAAAAGATCCTAACTAATAAAAGATTATTTTTTTGATCATTTGATATGTTATATCCTGTGTGTGCAAATCAATTTATTCAAACCCATATAAAACATAGACGTGTTTTATTAGTAATTCATGTAATAAAAAAGTACGATTTTAATATATTTTAAATTAATGCCTTCATAAGACAATGTTTTTAATTTTGTACCGTGTACATTCCCAATAGTACATTTTACTAAATGGTACTAACTACGAGTAGTTCAATACATAACGAATCGATCCCTGTCAGGAAAAATATCACATTAACAATATTTTACTAATTTTACGTGAGTACCAAACCAAACTGATTTACAAAAAAAAGCATTCTAAATACTTTAAGAAATGTTATTCAGTAATAATTGTGTAAAATATATAAAAATCTTAATACTTATTTATGTATATAAAAAAGAAGATTACAAAAGCTCCAATGGATTATTTTCTTATGATTACGTTTTTTCAAACCTTTTGACTTATTCTCCATGACCTAGTTGTTAATATATGTACGTAGCATCCAATCCAGAGGTTGCGGGTTGATTCGATTTTAAAAACGAGTTCCAGTCCGATATTCACCAAAGTCTTGTTCAAACACTTTTACGATTGATTGAAAGAGACTGCTACATGGCAATATTCCCGCCAGATTGTAGTGTGTACAGTGAAAATATTGTACAGTACAATACCTAATTATAAATTCATGTATCTCTTATTATCATCAAAAAAGGAGTTAACAATATTGAGGACAAATTTCTATTGAAAACATTTCTTTCAAATATCCCATGAATGACTTGCATCAATTATTTAATGTTCTTTATTTTCAACGAAACTATTGATTTTTTTGTAAATAAAGTTAAGTTTTAAAATGGGTTTAGTTCTAATGCTCTCTTTTAGTTTTCCTAATAAATCCAGTTCACGTACTGTAAACTTAACGTTTTGTTTACTGGTAGCATATTTTACAACCCTGCCGACCAAACATTTATGTTTGGACTGTATTAACCTTAATTTGTCTACCAGCACAGTAGAAATAGTAAAAATCGCAAAATGGTAACAAGAGACCGATAGTGAAAGAGGTTAACTTGTTCAACTTTTTCCCTAGTTTGATCCAAAATGTGTGACCTGTTGTTACAAATTGAATTTCTAATCGAGATTTAAGACAGCACGTTCGAGGCACTTGCGGTCAGTCAAGGTTTAGTTTCTTTTTCTTCCACTTTTCAATCGTGCTGCCATCAAGTTGCACCTAATTAAGCTTGCGGTGGTTTCAATTCTTAAAAAATCCCTTATTTTTTAAATATTTAAATAATATTCAACGCTTTTCGAAAAAACATATTCCTGCACACATTCACACGACCTTGAAGAGTTCCGAGGTTGGTTTTTTTTTACATTCACGTACGTAAGGAAATTCTTATAAATGAATGCTGACGATACTGCGTTTGTGATGCATTATATAATTGATCTGAAACCAATAAAGTATAGATTATTTTAAAATTGTCATTAACAATCTTGGATGACAATATTAAATTTATCTGTTATGCGCTTAGATAAACAATAATCACACGTTTGAAAACCCTGTTACGTTCAGCAGGGGGATAAAAAGAGTTCGGACGAACAACAAACTTACCACAAAAACTAAAATGTTAGTTCATCGGACATGCATTCAGAATATCTTATTGTATGGACATGAAACCTAGACTATCTACACTCATCACAAAAAGGGGCTCAACAACGTATACCATACATGTGGTCTTAACACAGAAGAATACTTATTTTATGTAACAAAAAAAAAACGCAAATTAAGAACTCCTTTATAATGTGGATATTTTTAGTGAAATAGTAAGCCTCGTAGGCAGCAAGAGCTTGGGCTCCTCATCAGCTCAAATATAATAACACTATCAAAAACTAAAATCTCGATATTTTAATAAAATAATAAATATAGGTGTATTGATAGCAACATAATATTATATATAACAAGCGTACATACACATATCCAGAAATGCATATATATTTCAAGGTTATGCCGACTAAAATACAGTTAGCAGAGAAGATGTCAAAGGTCTGAGCTCATCTCATAACATAGAGAGATGCATCCCCACAAATAGAGGGAGAGCCCGACCGTAAGGACGTCAGTTATTTTTTACCCCGCACCCTCTATCATAAATATGGTACACAGAACAAAGGGGGATTATCCAAAGTATTCGCACCATGTTGAATCATGGTGAGCAAGTAAAAAAGCCTATAAACAAAACGGCAACAATCCATAGCGATATTCCTAATGAAGGTCTTTCAAGGTGCTTTTAACTTTTCCGTAATACTAGAAACACTAGGTAAGTTAATGGTAAGTTAATGGCTTCTTTTCCCCTGCCTCATCTCATCCATTTAGGATCGGCTGTTTTGACCTTTTTCCTTCGTCTCTCGAGATCTCGCCAATCACTCTGTCTATATATCCCCTATAAATATAGTCGTGCAAGTAATCACCCTCTTTTCTACAAGCCAAATTATAGAACAAATATGATTGCTAAACACTCAGTCACGCTTGGATAGAGGTATTGAGCCAACTGAGTGACACTGAATATATTCTTAGCATCACCCAGGAGTATGAAAAGAATTCTGACTGATATTCTTCCTTACACATAAACTAACTAGTAGCAGACCTTTTTTGTTTTATAGAAGAAATCCATGCAAAGTGGTAATTAAAAAAAATATGATTCATATGAGAGAGAAATACTTCCAAAAAACCTAAAAAACGTCATGTTTGGTAAAATGGAAGATGTTAAAAAGAACCAATGGCGCTCTAAGCTTAGATATTATGACACCTGCAAAAGATATATCTTCTCATTTGCCTTACATATCCTGTTTTGAAGGGAAACCTAAGAGGAACATTTGTAAGCGTATAGCAACATGATAACGTTCATGCTTAGCTTGGTAACCTGCATAGAAAGCGATGACGAAAAAAACATAAGTAGAGGTATCAGTTGTTTCGAAACATGTACGAGTATAAAGCAAAAAAAAGAGGTGCTATGGATCTAAAATTGCTACGTTGGTCCATCGTCTCTCGTTTATTTCACGCCTACTTATTTCTACTTATTTACTTTTTCAGACCCTTTTATGAAAGTTTACACAAACGATCCAACTAAAAATTATATTAAGCTTATTTGTAATATTTATTTATTTTCATTATTTTATGTTCATGGTTAAACATGGTGCGTCTGGTGGGATTATTGCTACATAACAATTTATTCCTATCAACCAACTCATCTTGAAAACAGTACACTATTCCAAACCATGAAAGATTTTACAAAAAAATGTAAATTTAATCGTTCAAATTTAAGTTAAAAAAACAAACAAATTACTAATCTTTGTCAATAATGGTGGAACCAGAGGAAAGGAATTCGTTCAATGATAAGGAAGTGAATCAAAAGGTAATTAGACCGAAATGATATTCTGGATTATGTAAATTTATTTTTTAATTCTCTCTTAAACTTAAATAAGGATGCTGCTCATCAAATAAATCTTGGAAGTCCGTTTCACTGTCACGCCGAGTGAACCGCAGATGTTATGCAAAGGAGTCTCATATCGGCTGATCGAAGAGAATGTCAGTGTTCTGAAAGAAACTTGAATTTTTATGGAAGATATGAAGAAGAATTAGGATTGTCTAGCCATTGAAGTCTGAACCGAAACGATGACAAATGATCATACTATCTAGGTTAAATATGAATCCGATGCAAACGTTTTGAAATCACAACTTATCCAACATCTCCTCATTGACATCCAAACAACACACGTCATCGCTAATAAGTAATGGAATCATAATACATATTGTATATTTAATAATATATAATGTATATTAAAACAGGCAAAAAATTACGCTTCCTATTGAAACAATGTAGAGAAACAACGATCTTGTGACTTATCTCTGAGACATGATTATACCAACTCAGATTTTTATCAAGAAAGATTACTAGATTTTTGACATGTGTTGGATACAGAATTACCGATTTTAAAACAGGAAAAATATTGGAATGGCATCGATAGGAGACGCCGATTTCACACAATTGATTGTGATTTTAGAGGATTCATGAGTAGACCGTTGTATTTCTTTACCTTGTCTTGACAACTGCGTAATGCATCTTAAGTCATTATTCATATCAGTAACAGCAGAAGAAATACTTCAGGGTATACAAAGCTGGTATACAATTTAAAATTGTCTGCGTATAGATGATATTTACTCTGTTGCAGCTGTCTAGTTATGGAGTTAACTATCTAGGATTTAAAATAGAATTGTTGATGGTATTCCACCCTACTAAACGTCAGCAATCAGCAGAACCTAATCAGACAGTTTGCTTGAGAATTGTACCTGTTGTCTACGTCCATGTAGATAGTTTTTGAATAATTTCTAAGCGTTAAGTGAGATGTTTAATGTATTCAATGAGTAAGTAAAACTCTACTTCATTGAAAGCATTACTTAAGTCCAGCAGTGTGAAGAGCGTATCGAATTAATGTACCTCAATTTTGTAACTAAGTATAGTACGTTTTGTTTTTCATATAAGGTTTGTTTCATATCAGTTCGACGTTATCTTCTCCAAATTCCTTAATCAGGGATTCCATATTTACTTACGTCCAAATATAAATGAATATTATCTTACATAAGCAACTTAGATATATTTGAATCCAAAATATTTCAATGCTTCGATGATGCATTGATTTGATACAACTTCTGTGGCATAAGTATTAAGACACTTTTCTAGTCTGGGAGATGTGGGTTTAATTTATCTTGGTTGCCATTTAAAAAAAAAAATTATTCTTGTTTTCACTATAGGTCTCGTTAACAGCTTTCTGGTAATGTTGATAACAAGAGTGTAAAACAATAATACAATAAAATTCATAGAGTTAGAACAATCAACGATCTCCATGGCATAGTTGTAAAGACATTTGTCTTCCAGCCCGGAGGTTGCGGATTCGATTCCCGTTGGAAAAAGATTTTTTTTAAAGGAATTCAATCTGGTTTTCACTTAAGGCCTCTTTAACATATTTCTGGTTAGTTGGAAGATATTGCCACATGGTAATAAGTCCACCAAGTTGTGCTGTATCCAACGAAAGTGTAATACAATACAATTCATTTGTCATTCAATCAATGGTGTGAGAGGGATTCATATTGGTAAACAATAATTAAACCTTGCAGTTAAAAAGGTTGACCCGTGATCTCTGTTGTAACCTTTTAATAATGCACCAAAATAAATTAATCATAAAGAAAAATAAAACAGCTTCACGGGTTTAATTTGTTTATTAACTAGTACTTTGAAAACTTGAAATATTAATAAACATACATACCATCGCACCATATCCCTGTCGGGGTAGATAAAGAAGACAGAGCGTCAGAATTTCATATCTCGACGCGTGTCCTTCGACTCTTTCATATCAACACAACTTCTCGTACAGTTTTTTTCAATTTTTCTGACTTTTTACGTTTCTTTCATTCAGAATATCTGATCAGTTTAATATTATTTCAAGTTAAAAAACTTGTTTTGGCAATATTTAATTATTACGTGACTTATATTAGTTTTTAATGGTGGATAAAACATTGTATTGCATTTTCGTTGCATTTAATTGAGTCAATCCCTTTCAATCAACTAGAAAGAGGTACAAGCGGCCTCGAGTGAACACCAGATTGGAAGCCTGTTTAAAAAAAGGAATATTTGTTTTTATTTCCTACAATTTAACTCCAATTGGAAACCGTCATCTCGACCTTTTTTCAAAGTAGCTGATTCATGACCGTATACTGCTCTTACCAACAACGAACTCTTGCAGGCAACTACTACAACAAAGTAGCTGCCTTATGACCGTATACTGCTCTTACCAAAAACGAACTCTTGCAGGCAGCTACTACAACAAAGTAGCTGCCTCTTGACCGTATACTGCTCTCACCAACAACGAACTCTTGCAGGCAACTACTACAACAAAGTAGCTGCCTCATGACCGTATACTGCTCTTACCAACAACGAACTCTTGCAGGCAACTACTAAAACAAAGTAGCTGCCTCTTGACCGTATACTGCTCTTACCAACAACGAACTCTTGCAGGCAACTACTACAACAAAGTAGCTGCCTCATGGCCGTATACTGCTCTTACCAACAACGAACTCTTGCAGGCAACTACTACAACGAAGTAGCTGCCTCATGACCGTATACTGCTCTTACCAACAACGAACTCTTGCAGGCAACTACTACAACCACAGTTTCTAAGGAATTAATTCGTCTCGAGATTGACTCTTTAGTACATCCATTAACTTCATATTTTTAATGTTAAACCAATAATACTGCAAATTACAGTGTTTAGTAACATAAACTATAAATTAAAAATATATTAAAAGTTGCTCTCCGTTTATTATTTTCCTGTTCTTTCAAACGATTTAGTTACCCCTAGATAACACAAATAAATCAAAAGAAACCCCATTCTATTTAAATAAAAGACTATGACACGTTAAATATTTAAAGCTTATCTACAATAAGTTGAAGATGTGTAGATTTTCATTTTTTTTCCATTTCGTTCCAATGATTGATATCTCTATTTAAACTTTTTTGGAAAAAACCCCTCAGTTATGAATTATGTCACAGAAAGCTCCAAGTATTTATTTTGAAAGCATTGTGTAGAATTAAATAAAATTACATTGAGAAATCGTTGATTTTGGATTTTAATCAACTAACTAGGAGAAATTAATGGAACTGAATGGAAGGAATCTGCACTTGGAGAAAATCTACACTTGAGAATAGGATTTCGAAATTTAGTTAATCGGATGAAAATATAATATATGCTTTAGAATTATACGTGTACATCAATAACTCAATGTTTTTGTATTACCAACATTTGAGACGAAATGACACCTTTTTTGCAGCTCTTTTCGATATAACTTTTTTTAGATCTAGGGTGACGTTTTTTGTTAGGTATGACGTATTACTGCCAATGGACGACATGATAAAGGGGTGGATTTAGTGTTTTCCATATAAATATATATATATTTTTTTAATTTCATCATTTCGTCTGTATTAAAAACCTTGTAAAAACGTAAAACCTTCAATGAACGAATGTTAATTTGTGATTTATGAGCTTTCATTGTGATAACAATCGTGATGATTTAAAAGTCATTTTGAGTATTACATCAGAAAAATATTCAGAATAAATTTGTGTTAATTCCGTTCTGAAGATGATCAACATTTTAGTAATGTCTTTCAGGCATCACCATAAAAGTTACAACACTTTTGAAACTTCAGTAAATTTTAGACCCAACGTAACTTGACAATACTTTCGTATATTTTCTAAACTTTTAACACAGAAAACAAAAAAAAAATTTGAGACAAATATATAAATATTCCTTATTTATTTTTTATTGTATTCCGCATCCCCATCTTTCCAATAGGGGTTGCAGATTGCCAACGCAAATATACCCTTTGATTACTAGCCTACTGTTTTGCCTAATTCAGTTCAGGTATTTCTCCACAAATCCTCTCTACCTATTTACTCCAACTCCTGGGGTAATTTACTTTGACTCTAAAGAATATATTTAAAACCATATAAGTATATTTTTTTTTAATAAAAAAATATCTAAAAATATGAAAATATATATATTTCCTATATATCCTGTATATACTAGGAATATATGATATACAGAATATATATAGGAGATATACGACAAACATTTAAATATTCTCATAGAGTTGAGAGACATGGTTTGTAGGAAATGCAGTAGAAAACAGTCAGGGCGCTGCGAACATGCGTCAGCATGGCCAGGCGGTTCAGCAGGGTCCACATGTCTGTGACATTTGCGGCAGGGGGAGTGCGCATCTAGGATCAGGCTGTTTTCTCACAGATCACATGATCGACGTGGAAGAATGGTTCAAGATTGACGTTGGAGTGGCGAGTGGATCCTTGAATTCGAGGCCCGGCAACGACGTAGGAAAAGCCCAGTGAAGGATTGATTGTTTTAAACTTAGTAATTACGAAATGGGATAATCCTAAGTATTTCTTCCAACATTGAATCAAACATTACTTATTTAACAACAATAAAGTTACTTGTTTTGTACGAGTATATTACAAAGAAATATTCAATTAGTGTAGTATTTTTCCTGTCTAATATTTCAAAGTGATACGATGCTTTCTGAGAAAAACGTATTATAAAAACTGACCTGAACAGAAAATCAAAGAACACCAAGCAGAGACTCTATACCTTTTTTAAGTGGAAAGGAGCATAATCATTAAATTTCATTCTTACTGCTTAAGGGGACTTTTGCTTCAAATTGTGTATGTTTTGGATAGTAAAATAATATATTTTTAATTGGAATACTTTTGACTGCTTTCCTAGAAGGGAAGATGGAGAGGACATCTCTTCAACATCCATACATTTTCATATATATTACTACTTCGGTATCTCTGTCTCTACAAACGTCATTCCTTCAAAATTGATTTCCTTATTCCTTTCATACTTTCCCGTCCTATTGTTGTATTACTGTTTTTATTTTAAGTTTCTCTACTCCCCGAAGGTTGACAATCACCATAGCTATCTTTATATTTACGGCAATAAACTCTCGACATATAAATGGTAGGCAATAAAACCGCTCTCATAAGTTCTTCAACCGTCTTCTTTCGCACTTTCCCTTCTCTTAATTGCAATATCAGATAAAGTGCGCATTATAGAAACATGCGCATTATATAAACTTTGCGCATTATATAAATGAAGTAAATTGATTTCTTTAAACGAGTACAATACATTATTTAACTTATTCGGTTATACCTGATACTGTTTCATCCGCATCATAAGAGAATATAAAATTTAAGATATTTACACGTTTGTATAAAAAAAAATCCACAGAAATATATACGTATACACTTATTTCAAACAAGTTCGTGTATTTAATAAATTAATATATTAATTTTTAACATTAAAATCAGAATAAATCACAATTCTAATACAAATTTTCATTTATTTACACTATTATGGGGTAAAATCTTTTTATTCCACTTTCAAAATTAATCAAATTCAAATAATTAATTATAGAACTTTTTAATTAGTATAGATTTTAATCTAGTAAAAGCGTACCAGTTGGGAATCCCTAACATGTATATGATAAAGGTCTCAAAAGTATTATATTATACATCTATCTCTTTCTTACTCATTCTTTTCATTATCTATGATATTATATGTCCTTTTCATGTTTTGTGAAAGGAAGGGAAATTATAAATGTGAAAGCAAGGGAAACTATAAATTCTCTGCAAAAAGGTATTCCTTGTCAGTTCTGTATTGCATTCCTGCAAGCATCATATATCAGGTGATCAGTCAGTGTATAACAGTGTGTCAAAGTAACATAAAGTGAAAATTTTCAAAGAGGGAAAAAAGTTTTTTTATAGTAAAACAATATTAAGCAAGAAAGCAATATCAACATTTTACATTTTTGCATTTAAAGTGATTTTGATTTCTCAAAACATATACATACCTACTACAAAAGATCCGATTTCTTCAAAATATTCCGTAAGTTATACATAAATTCTCAATATAACGTTGATGTAATATTTTACTCTATTTTATATAATATGTTGAAACACATCATAGCAATTTGATACTGTCCGGTTTGTGTATACGTGTTTTAGTACCCCATTGAGTTTGTTCCTAACGCTACACGCCGTTTGATATCCCACTTAACTCTTCGATCATCTGAGAACATACTACCCAAATAACATAATTTCTCAACTTGCTGCAATTTTTCATTTTTCACCCAAATATCGCATATACTTTTCCTTTCACACTTTTCTATCACCATAACTTTGGATTCTGCAACATTCCTTATCAGACTTTTCTCTTCGCATCTCTCATACAATTTACTTATCTGACTTAGCTATTCACGTTCACTATCCGCTAGCACAGAATCTTCTTAAATATATAAAAATCCTTTTTCCATAATTTTTTAACTTTTAAATATATGTATAAATTTTCTCTCATTACAGAAGCGCGCTAATATGGATTGGAAATCCTGGAATGAAGACATTGT
This sequence comes from Odontocerum albicorne, assembly GCA_949825065.1. Classification (NCBI taxonomy): domain Eukaryota; kingdom Metazoa; phylum Arthropoda; class Insecta; order Trichoptera; family Odontoceridae; genus Odontocerum; species Odontocerum albicorne. The sequence continues at coordinate 19,974,512 of OX463839.1, read as the reverse complement.
GCTTAAGTTACAAATGCCTCAAAATGAACCTGCATCAAAATATATAAAACGCAGTGATAAAGAAAATAACGTATTCCAAATGACCGAGCTACGAGAAACTCTAGAATACATCGATCGGAAAATTTGTTCTACAAAACCGATCCAAAAGCTAAAAAAAGCAAGTGCGTCATTAAAGAAAGAAAATCAAGGAAAGGATATAGTAAGAGACAAATCCAATGAAAAGTTGGTAAAAATAAATAAAATAAAAGAGAGAAGTGAGGTCTTAAAATTTACAAATCAGGTAGGAGTCGACCAAAAAATACTGAAATATTCTAGATGGTGATACGTACATATTAAAAAATTAGGAATAATTGATGAGGCGGTGATACGTGCATATTAAAAAATTAGGAATAATTAAAATCAGTAGAAAAGTCAATGAAGACATTGTTTACTAAGTCAGCACAAATAGATGTACATATGCAAAAATAGACCCAACCCACGTTTCACCTGGTTTGACATAATTAAGGAATTAAAAGTCCACTTTATGTGGGCTTGTATGGAACAACATAAAGTAAATCACAATATTTACGAGAACATTCAATTGAGTAAGGTTGTGGGTAGCGTTCATTTTAAATATATATGTCGTAATTGTCGTATAATTAATTAATTTCCCTAGCTATTAGAATAAGAACAAACTCTTAAATTTTCTCTAAACTGTTTTTTTATAATTTGTTATTCATGCCTTTTTACCACAATTCAGATCTTCATTTTTAAATAATTTTCTTACATTTGTTCACAGAAGTGCGCAAATACGCAATGGAAATCCTGGGCTGAAGACATTGTGTTCAGGTTACAGCCTCAAAATGAACCTGCTCCAAAGAATATAAAACAGAGTGATAAAGAAAATGACGTATTCCAAATGTCGGACCTACAAGAAACTCTAGATTATATGGATCGGAAAATTCGTATTACAAAACACATACAAAACCTAAAAGTAGCCAGTGCGTTATTAGAAAAAGAAATCCAAGAAAATATTGGGATAAGAGACAAATCTAAAGCTACTAAAATTGTCAAGAAAAATAAGTTAAAAAACACAAGTGAGGTCTTAAAGTCTAAGAGCCAGCTTGTAGTCAACCTAAAATCACCGAAAGATCCTAGATCAAAGGTGATATCCGTGGTGGATTCAGAAGCCACAATTTCACAACATACAAGTGTCAAACCAAAAACAAATGGTATCAATGCATCAAGGAAAAAAGAAGCCGCCATAGCAATAAAAAATGAATTAAATTTAATATCCCCAAGAAGAAACAAATCTAAAAGCAACGTTGCCATTGAGGGATTCCCTAAATTGATTGAGAGATCTGGCCGCGAAGATCTAAGAAAACAATATGCGAATTTGATTATTTACTGTGAACATTGTACTGGCAAAAAAGTTCAACCAGGGGTTGGTCGCAGTGCATATCTGGAAACACACATTGAAGATTTGTTTAAGAAGCTAAAGAAAAAACTAGAAGAATAAAAAATACGAGATTTCATATCCCTAGTTTTTCCCTAATTAGGTTAATTTCTATGTTTATAAAACATATGTTTAGTGGTTAAAATTGGTTCAAGTTTACCAGCCTAAGTATGGGAATTTAGAAATATTTTTCAATGACCTTGTATATTAATACATTTAATAAACTGTTCATGTCTTGAATAATACGAGTATATTTTATTTTCGTCATAAATATTTCCTTAAAAAAGTTCATGTGGGAAATCATGTATAGTAAAGGTTACCATTGATTAACTTTTTTTATTTGCTTCGAGGCAGTTTATTTGTGGAAAATGAATTAAAACCATCCTAAAACTAACTTTCTAAGTATACTAACTTAATAATTAAACCGTAGATTAATTATATATCATTACTTTGTCAATATATCAAATGTTAAATAGAATTATAAAAAAACTTTCATTTGGATATATGAAAGGGTACATCTTCGAATATTTATTAGCATACTCGTAATTTCATTTTTGCTCTAAAAAATACTCAGTTAATTGTTTGGTGATTACTTTACATGCACACATACCATCACGCCATTTCCATGTTCACGTAAGCAGAATGCATAGATCGTCAGACTTTCCTATCTCGACATACATATTTAGCCTTTTATACATTTATACACCTTCTCATAGAACTTCTATGATTTCCTTATTCTCCACGTTTCCTTCTTTCAAAATATAATTCACTTGATCCAACCACAACTTTACTTATTAAATTCTACAAACTATCTTCACTTTCCGTCAAATGATTACTGTACGGCAAATTATTCTAATTAGAGGTGAATTTTAACTTATTAGAACTTTAAAAAGTGTAAATACACTTATCACATTATTTTGACCTAAGCTTAAATAAACCTAAACTACATTCCACATTTTGTGAAATATTGGTTATATCATATAACAACGGTGCATTACGAGTATATGAGTTTGTATGAAGTAAAAGCAAATAAGACGGAATTTGACGTTTGATAACATTTCACCCATTTGACATTTCAAATAAACCGAAATATATTTAAGCTTTAAATAAATAAATTATTAGTTGTTCCTTTGTTTATTCGAAATTTCGAACATATCGTAGATCAGATATGTGTGTGCAAAATATCAAACCTTTTTTTCCAATTTATTGAAGTAGTGTATTGTACATTTGCTAAAGCCTATACATATAAACAAATTTATTACTAAATAATTATAAATCTAATCTAATTTTTATGTTTTAACTATAAGCTCCAATAAATTAATTTTAATTTCCTGATTTTTTTTTTCATTTCGAATTATCTTACTATTTAAAAAATACCAAACCTGTTGAACGTGTATTGTTTTTTTTTCTTCTCTTAAACACAAGCTCATGCAAAGTGGTGCGATATTTTCTAATCATCTCAGAAGTAAAAATGTGGGTTGGGTCTATTTTGCAAAATTTCATCCAAGTATTCACATTTCAAAGCCAAACAAAAACGATATTTTCTAATCATCTTAGAAATAAAAATGTGGGTTGGGTCTATTTTGCAAAATTCCATCCAACTATTCATATTTCAAAGCCAAACAAAAACCATATTTTCTAATCATCTCAGAAGTAAAACTGTGGGTTGGGTCTATTTTGCAAAATTCCATCCAAGTATTCACATTTCAAAGCCAAACAAAAATGACATTTTCTAATCATCTTAGAAGTAAAAATGTTGGTTGGGTCTATTTTGCACAATTCCATCCAAGTATCCACATTTCAAAGCCAAACAAAAATGATTTTATTATATATTAACTCTTCAACAAAGATTCGGCCTATCATTTTCAAAAATATTTTATTGTGGGTTTGCTATATTTGAGATCAACCAGTGAAGATTTTCATTTGTAATGACAATGCGGTCTAGAATCGAGACTGTATCGTACCATATACGAAAATCTCGAGATTGCAGTGGATCCCACAAATGAAAACTATTGTGAATATAGTTAGCGATTCTATGAATATATAATGTATGTATGTGTAATATTGATAATTACGTAAAACCTGTTGCACACAAGCAATCACACAATTTTGATGTAAATTTCCCGAAGTTGCGATGTAAAATTAAACCAAAGCTCGTTGACGGTATGTAGGTTCACCATGCATGAATGATTGATTCGTTGGAGAGATTTATTTATAGCAATTATGATTGTATAATTCAAAATCGTTAACGAGCTAAATTAAAACCTAGTATTTGATGAAAAATATAAAAATTGAAGATATGAAATAAAACATACGTTCGAGCTATAGCAGCTGGATGTGATTGGTATTCTCTGTTTCTAGATTTTCAAGTAAATTGTGATTACCTGACTTTTCTCGGCATTTGGGTATTCCTGAAGCTATGCAGAATATGCCAATATATTTATAGTTTATTTTTTGATAGTTTTTAGTTGATAAAAGTGCGTTTTTCCTCAATTTGATAAGTATATTATACTATTGCAACAGTCATGTTATAATTGCGTAATATTTGGTAAATGAATTATTTAAATTTTGGTAAACATTTGTTTCTTTGTGTAATAATTCATTTAGATCGATTTTGTCGGCCTCAAAAAGCTATGTATGGGTGACGTGTAAAACTTTGAGAAGCACTTGAAAGCAAGGTTTTTTTGGGGGGTATTTTCAAAATATATGATCATATATGAACACTACTTCACCATATATTCCTATCATTTTTCGGAAGATCTACAAAGTTTTCTTAGTAATTTATATTCCCTTGGTAAGTTTCTGCGATTTTTTTACTAAATAAGTTTTTTCAATCATATTCTGATTAGAGGAGGTTCCCAGTCTAATGGCCACAACCACTAGCTTTCTATCCTTATATTCACTTTGTTTTTTTTGTATTGTAATATTTTTTATCTGTCAATAATTGTGGGGCCAAATCCCTAGTGCTGCGCCCTTAAAGAGAGTGCTCATTTATTTTTACTATTATTAAAGAATATGTAGTAAGACAAAAACATGCACGAATAAATTATAGTTTGGATCAGAACACCCCTCATAACACTTTATGGGCATCCTACCGGAATCCCTCTTCCCTAATGACTTCCATTATGCAGAAAGAGCAGTTGGCTGACTTGACTACGTCTCAGTAGAAAGATGTTCTAAATGCTGTAAGAATAATTGAAATGACCTAAGAATAATAGAAGCTTAAAAATAACAGATTTTACATACAAGATAATTTATAAACCGCATTTTTTATTCAATTTCAACTTATACAAATTTCATAGCCAAGTTGGTAAGGTGCAAGTCTTCCGAATCGGAAGTTATGTGTATAATTACCGTTGGTACACAGATTTTGGAAAGCGTTCCTTTCTTTACTATTCCAATAGGGTTTGCACCCAATACTTGTATAACATGTGTATCTATTGTTAGAAAAAAATGCTTCACACAATATGTCTGCCAGGTCGTCCGGTATACGACGAAAGTATAATAGAATACTATGAAACTTATGTTTATTAAATAAACCCAACCGAGAACTACTTTTTTGCTTGTACTATTTGAAATTTCTAAACAGCATAAACCTTTCCAAAGCGCGAAAATGTCAAGCCAGCTAAACGCACATTTCATCTAAACTTTCCATTTGAGCCTGTTAAGGGAGCAATGTCCTTTTAACTTTTACTCATTATTATATAAGATGTTGATATAGTTTTTATTTATTATTTACAACACGCCATTTAAATCGATTGATGGAAAGACAACTCGTAGAGTGAACGCACATAAAAATACAAAGAAAACACTATATTCTGGATATAGAGAACCACTTCTTTTGACATTAAACATTGAAGGAAGTCGAAAACTTCTGATAAATTGGTAGATTTTTCTCAGATAATGGAATAGTTAAAATGATACTGAACGGCGTGTAGCAATAGGAAACAAAATCAATGTTTTTTTAAACATATATACTTGAACCGGGCAGCTTCAAAATCTACTAAGATGGTAGACCATAGCAGTATTTTTATGGGGTAATTTATTCTTACTAATCAGAAAGATGTTTTACGATTTCCTAAGTGAAAACTAGCCTGGAACCTAAAGTAAAATAAATTGAGTTTCAACAGGAATTGATTTCTCCGGTTTGGAAACGGAGGTCGTCGGCTCCAAAGTATTGATTACAGAGTTTCATTTTTACTTTCTTTTTAAATTTTTGTTCATCTTGTGTTATACTCATAGTTTTCTTCTAGCATGCGTTATTATTTTGAGATAACCGTTATTTTTTTATTGTAATGCGCGTTATTGTTATATTTTGATGTTACATGCTAGATTTTTTACAAGATCAATAATGAAAATTTTGCACCAGACCCTGCACAAGTTTTTGTGAAACAATTTTTTATTCGTCGGGAGAGATTGCTTCATGATAATAATATATGTAGATTAAACACTACATAAAATGTTTACATTTAATTAATGGTTTTTAAATCATAACTACAAGTGTTATAATTTCTGAAATGGGTTATATTTACTTGATCGTTTATTCACCTTGCAAAACCACCATCAATAAATTACATACGAGTAGGTGAAAAAAAAATTCAAAATGCATACCTTTATTGGAGTACAGTAAAATTTTCTACCACCAGGGCCCATGCAATGTAAATCTTGGCTTCTAATCTAGGTGATTCGTGTTGTATGTCTAATCATTTCCAAATTAAGTTTTTTTATATTAAAAAAGCCCTTCACATTTTTCTTGAAGGTTAATAAATTGCAAAATGTTAAAAAGTTCGCCTGGTTAACGGAAGTTACATACAATACGGCAAACCCCTCTTCACGAAATGTCTAGTATTAATGACTAATCCACAAATATATTTTTGTTGTTTTCTAGATTAACATAACGTAATTCATGAATTATTATATTTTTACCCGCTATTTCCGATCATGTTACATGAGTTACCTCCGTGCCCTAGTTGGTAAGACGCCTGTCTCTCAACCCGGGTTCAAATGCCGTTGGAAACCAGATTTTTTAAAAGGATTCCAGTCTGGTTTTTCACTTAAAGCCTCTTTACCATATTTCTGGTAGGCCGGAAGAGATTCTCACATGGTAATACGTCCACCAAGTTGTACTGTATACAACGAAAGTGTAATACAATACGATGGTCGACAATAATGTAAAACATGGGCGACCTTTAAATACATGTAGTATGTGAAGCCGATAGGCAATATATTTCATTGAACAGTTGCACATTACTTTTTTTTAAATTTAACGGTTACATTTTATTCAATGCAATGTACTATAGGTATTGTTTTTTAAGGGGACAGGATATTTTTTCCTGTTTATTTAGCCGAAAACAAAACATCAATTGTATGTTGGTTCCATAAAAACTTTCTTAACATTTATCTTTGTATTAAGAATACATTTTACACATAAAAGTTTATTTATGATTGGATAAATTTCTAAGTAAGCTAATGTTATAATTAAATTAAAGAATAATATTAAAATGAAAAAAATACAATATTAATTTATAGACAAAAACGAGTTTTAACTAAAACTGCCTTTTTATCTTAATACATATACACGTTTCTTCTTAAATGTATTGTTCATTCTAATAACAGGTCTTAAATCATATATTTGTGTACTAAGTAGTGCGATTAACAAAATGATCCTATCTTATCATAGTTTCAATTTGTAGCGCATTGTCCTGTTACTTAACAACAACAAAAAAATGTATGTATAGGGATTTTTTCACATAACTAATTAATACTGTTCCAAGAACGGTGGAATTTTGGTTGATCATGATAGAAATTATATATATTTTAAGAAGAAAAAATAAGTTTTAAGAAAAATAATAATCTTGTTCCTTTTATACTAACTGAAAGTGCAATAAAATATTCTTATACAGGATATATCAACCTTGCAGAGGCTGTTAGTTTTTTAAATGATTCAATGCAACTGATTAGAACTTTTAACTTTTGTATTACATTTTTATTAATAAATTCAGGTAATTATCAAAGGCCATGAGATATTTCTTCACTAACCAAATTTGATTTATCATCCTTCATTATTATTACATCTTATTAGTCAAATTATTATTACCCCAAATTACTCGTATTACCCCAAATTTCTGAAACATATTTTTTGGACTTTTCGTTTCTTATTCACAGTCTAATTTTAAATACACGATTCCATGTATTTTTTTAAGGGGCCCTTTTGTGTTACAAAACATACAACTGACTTTAAAAAAAATAAGTAAAGCCATTATAAGTACAAAGGATTCTTTTCAATACTAATCCGATTACTAATCCTTTAAGGTTATCATAATTGATGTTTTCTTTTTTTTTTTCATAATTTTACAGTTATGTCTGTACAAAAAAAGGGTATAAATTCTTTGATCCCAAGGGTGATTCTAACACAGTTTCGTACTTGCCTGATTCCGATTAACCACGAACATTTGAGTAAATCACTGTAGATCGTGTTTTAATTTAACTGAAATTGATTAGACACTTGTGAGTGAAAAAAAGTGTTAATTCGTGTTATAAGATTTCAAGTTTATTTTATTTCTAGTCCATTATGATGAATCCGCATCCAGCAACTTGTGAATGCTCGGTATATTATTGCTATTTTTTTCTTTTGTTACTTATATATTTGTTTTGTGAGACATCATTACAAGATTCTAAAATTATTTTTTCGTATCTAAAAACACAATGTTTCCTGTGGACTATTTCTGACTTTCTATGTGTTTAAGTTTAAGCATATTATCTTCGTTATTTCTCATTACTGAGGGTAGTAAACTTTGGGATGTCGCTGATACACGTTTCGACAACAAATCACAACTCATGTACAAACTTTTCCCAGTCAAATCCTTCATGTGATCACTCTATCTTCCTGGCGCTCTGCATCTACTTCCTGTCACATTTTCTATGACCATGAACTCTCTAGATTTTCTGGCTCACTTCTGGAAATGTGCATGAAAAAATCTCATTACACGCTAGAACCATCGTGAGGACAGAAGTACCGTCATATTTTAAAACTGAAGTTTGGAAATTTTCGCTCTTCTAGAGTTGTACGAAATTCTCAGCATCTGACGTCAACTCTACATCTCTTTCCAAAGGAATTGATTTTTGCTCGTTATCGGTCCATGTTTCAGCGCCGTGCAAGAAGATATTAGCGTTTGAAATAGCATTGTTTTAATACGATTGTAAAGACCCTGGTCTATACATTGTTTTTTAATATTTTTTGACAATTTGTGTACATGTCTTTCTTTTTCTTTATCACCTTCATATCTAAATTTATTTGAATTCACGCTTGCATAACTTTAAATGGGCTTAAGTATAAATTAGAACTATGTTTCAGTTTTCATTTGAATATGATTATTAAAGTTAGATAAGTCGTAATTTCCTCAAATTTATTTATCATTCTCGTACGATCATAAGACTTCGATTTAATGTAGATAGAAATTCAAAAACGCTTCCTAAATAATAAAAAAAAGTTATCTTTAGCTGCATATTGCTGTTGAACATATTGATGAGTGAAATACACGCTTATAAAGCTTTTTATTAATTATTTATACATGGGAACTTTATTTCAGTTTTCTTTTAAATAAAATTATATACCATAAGTTCGATATATCGTTTTTTTTTTCTAATTTATTTTATATGAGTTAACACAAATTGACATAATGTTTCCTTATTTAGACAACAAATAAACTATGTGATATGTATTTTTCCATGTATAGGTTTGAATTTAGATTAGATTCATTAATATGACTCACAATGGATTTGACCATATACGAGTATGTATTAGATGTTAACATAAGTTTTGTCCATTTTTTTTCAATTTACAAATGAGCACCAAAAGTAAAACAAAATGGTAAACGTTACACGTCATTCGAAAGAAAATTTTCTGCCCTACAAGATATCGTGTTTGCTTTTACGTTACATATAATATTTTGTTTGATTAAAAGCATTCAAAATGGAATGTCAAGTATGTCAAGCCTTTGCTTGTGGTCATGCGTAGCTCGATGACGCGCGAGAAAACCAGCAGAAATTTTCGAACGTTGATTTTTGTTGTTTTCACTCAAAACATGTGGAACCCAAGCGCCGAACTTCTGGAATTTTCCCATTGATTTAAGATGGTGGTATACAGTTATGTGACTTCAATTCATCTGCTCAGCCAATTCGACGGTGGTTTGAAGGGATCTTCATGGATAATATGGTTTAAGCGGTCCTCATCGAAGTCCACTGGTCGTCCGGAACGCTCCGTGTCTTTCAGGTCGAAATTACCGTCTTTGAAACGCAAAAACCATCGATGAGCTGTCCTTTAATTCATAGCATCTTCACCGTACACGTCGCAAATATCGCGAGCAGCTTTATTCCCTCGATTGAACGCGAATAGAAGGAGGTGTCAAAAATGCTCTCATTCGTCTACTTGACATTCCATTTTGAAGGCTTGTAATCAAATAAAATAATATATGTAACGTAAAAGCAAACAGAATATCTTGTAGGACAGAAAATTTTCTTTCAAATGACCTATTACCTCTACCATTTGGTTTTACTTTTGATGCTCATTTTTAAATTGGAAAAAAACGGACACAACTTATGTTAACATCCAATACATGCAAAATCCAACCAACATAATATATATTATTTGTTGATGAAAATAAGAAACAAACCTCGATCATTTACATGCAAAAGTATAAATCCGATAAAAATCGTAGTGATTGACTTAAGTTGCAATAAAAATCGTTCGACATAAGTCCATAAAACGTACTATTTGTGTTTTCTCAAATACACAGGTAGAATGGAAGATGAATTCATTTTACTTTGAAATGTCAGTTTAATTCTTTTTATAAAAGTTTTTTTTCCATGCTCTAATTATCACCAACCTCCTGCAAAGTTTAATGTGTGAGTTCCGATGTTTAGCCTGAACAGTATTATTATAATTGGTAATATATTTTTATTAATGTCTAGTTAAACATTTTATTATAAAACTTTTATACGGTATTTCAGCGAATCAAATTAAATACTGATTTTTTTTTATTACAGGAGTGTCAATGCATGCCATTGTTATTCAGGAAGGAAGATTTACCAACGTCAAAGTTTGGGAATGAACTCACTCCAGAAATGGTGAAACCTAATGATAAAGATGGAGAGGTATTCGAAATGACAGCTTTGAGAGAAGCTTTGAATCCAGTAGATATGAAAAAGATTGTTTTGAATAATATTCAAAATTTGAATGAAGTAATATCATCAATAGAAAAATAATACCAAGAAAATGAAAACGAGTTGACTATTGACAGTTCACAGCCCTCGAGGTTTGTCAAAAATCTGACGTACGATAATAGAATTGAAGCATTGAAGCCAGGGGGGCTGGAAACAGTAAATCGAAAATCAAAAAAAAATATTTGATGTTCTGTGCAAGATTTAGAAAAAGCTTCAAAATATATGAACGTATAGAATAATGAGGTGGCTGCGGGACCTACTCGTAAAAATGAATGGAATATCGTGCCATCGACAAAAACAAATCCATATTGAAGAATTACCGAAGCTGATTGAAATATGTGACCGTGAAAATCTAAGAAGAAAATATTCGTATCTCATTAGTTACTGTGAACGTTTTACTGGAAACCCCTTACGTCCAGGGATGGGGGTTATTCGAAATCAGTATTTAGAATTACGCGTCCATGAGTTGGTAAAAAAACTGAAACTAAATCAAAGTTAATAAAAAATGTTGAGTTTTTAATTTGTATACTGTAACGTAAGATGTTTAAATTTATTACTATGTTTAAAAAAATTATGTCCCACTATTTCAAAGATTAAATTGTTATACTTTATATTGAGAAAAAAAAAATTTAATTTAAATAAAAGTATTTCATTTAAATACGTATTTTATTTATAGCAATTTCTATGTTTATCTTCCTTGAATATCGCAAACATAAACATATTTTGTACTAGATACATTTCTTAAGTACTTTTTGTTTTATAGCTACGAGTATCTACATTAAAAATTTATGCAAAATACACCTAGGAAATGAATGAAAAATTTCAATTAAAATAATAGCAAAAAAGTCATCCCACGCATCCAAAATAATAGGTCATATACTGTTCAGGTCCATAACAATGAAAAAAATACATAATGATAGAACCTTTATATTATGAGCATAATATTGACATACTTAAAGCATCTACTTATATTAAGTTTTTTTATGAATGTTTAGAGTAAGCCTTAAATTAATAGGTTCTCCTAAATAGGTTATTTTTCCAAAAAACATCTTTATTTTACGTGATAAACGCATCCGATAATTGACATTTTAATTGGTACTTAAGTTTAAAGAAAATTCTAAAATTAATTATTCGGTGACAAAAAGGATGATCGACCCTTTATGAATTTTATCACATGTTCTATGCAACAGCTCGTTTTCATTTTTATCGAATGATTGGTTCAGAAATTAATATGAGACGAGTTCTTTGTCCATAGCAAATTGGATTTCCGTAATGGAAAAAAGGAAAAACGTGTCGCTGTTCGATGTGAAATTTAAGTGTTATAACCGCAAGACTGACGAAGTTTGGGACGAAAATGTCATAGATTTTTAAATTTACAGGATAAAATAGACATAACATAGCAGAACTGACACGAACTAGTTTTATCCGTAGGCTATAACAAATTAGAAAGGAGTTCTTTTTGGTCGATAGGTAGATTGAATCTATGGACTGTCGACTTTTATCGAATCAAAGTGGCTTAGCAAGAAAATCCAAGCAGCAATATAAATCGATTAGTGTTAACCTCCGAGTTGGAAATTGGCCGAGATGTTTTCTTTTTGCAATAGTCGGAAAGCGCATTTTGCTCCTGATTTTCTCGAGTGAGTAACTTATGGAAGTTTTTTTTTATTTTCTTGGGAGTTTTTCATGTGCCACCGTAAAAAAGCGGATGCAAATAGTATCTTTGTTTTTCAATTACGTGAGAGTCGATTAGTTAGATTATAATTAGTTCGATTGTAGTTTGTGGACTAACACCAGAGTACCCTCTCAATATTGTAAATATAAAGTCTTAAAGTGTTCTGGTAAAATTAAAAATACTCAAGGTTTTTATTAGGTTTTTCAACTGGTTTTTTAAAAGGCTATTTCCCCAAACTTGGGTGTTCCCAGCTTATGAGCTTTGATGAGTTGATTACATTTATTGAGAATACATAAAACGTACTAAATGTAAAATCACAGTAAGCGTTCTTTATCAAAATTGGAAATAATACCACATAACATATATCAAAGAAAAATACTTACTTTATATATATATTTCATTAAAAACTATATACTCTCTTAAGACTTTCCAAACGGAGGTAGACATGTTTGTAATTAGCCGTCTCATATTGGTTAGCTTCGGGTTATTTGTCAAAAGCAAATATTCTTACGAGGGTGAGTCAATAAATTCACGGAATGAAGGGGTTAAGGGAGGGGGTGAAAGTGCGCATAGATATGTTCCAATAATTGACTTTTAGTAAATTCACCAAGTTTTAGCATAATTTTGAAAGTATTGTTTAAGATATCGTCGGAAGAGTATGTCAAACGTTAACAACATCCCAAGTGTACAAAAAAATGAGTATCGTACCATCATTAAGTTTCTCACAAAACAAAGAAAAACACCTCAAATCATTTTTAAAGAGATGTTAGCGGTATACGAGAACTGTTGACTTAGAAAAACAATATATTATAAGTGGCATAATCTTTTTAAGAAAGGGAGAAAATCGATTGAAGACGACCTTCAACCAGGACGGCCTTTTGAGGCCACTTCTTCAAACATCGTCAAAAAGGTAGAAAAGCGTGTGCTGGAAGATGCCCGGGCGTCTAAACAAAGAACAGCTTGCAGAGATGGTTGGAGTAGTACCTACAGCAATTTTGAATTTCCTCCATCAGTATCTAAGGATATCAAAAGTTAGTGCAGGGTGAGTACCCAGAAAGCTCACGCTACTTTAAGAACAACAACGCGTCGAATGTTCATGACAGTTTTTGAACCTCTGCAGAAACAACAAATATGAGATTTTGAGCCGAATTGTTATTGGAGATGAAACTTGGGTTCATCATTATGAGTCTGAATCGAAGCAGAAGTTCATACAGTAGTATAAGAAGGAGACACAGCCATCTACGAGTAAAAGTTCAAAGTGTCGCCATCGGCTGGAAAAATTATGGCTTCAATTTTTTTCGGATGCGGAAGGCATACTGCTGATAGATTATAAAGATAAGGGCATCACGATAACTGAAGAGTATTACTCTGGTCTGCTGATGCAGTTTAAAGAAGCTGCGATGGAGAAAAGAAGTAGAAAATGGACAAAAGAGGTGCTGCTTAAAAGGTGTGCATTAAATAAATATATAAGTCAAATTTTCCTCGCTTAGGCCACATTCACACATACTTAAATTTTAAACTTTGATCAAATGTTTGACGATCTTAATTTTTAATTTGATAATACGCCTGTCAATCCATGGACAAAGGAGGTAGAAGATAAACTTTTAATTTTGTGTATTTTCAGCTGCGTTATTTTTTAAAAGGTTGATGTTTGCCAATGGCGAGGGGATCTAACTTTAATTATTTCCAAAGCCTCACTACATGGAGAGTTAATAAGTAGGTGTTAAAAAGAAGAGTGAAGAACTGAGTAAATCAATACATCTACTTGAACATAACGCAAGCCTGTAATAGGGAAGTCACTGAATATTTTCAGACAGATTATAAGACAATCTCCGTGGGATAGTTGATAAGACCACGTGCCTGGAAATTGCTGGCTCGATTCCCATTGGAATATAGTTTTTTTTAAAGGTTTTTTTACTGGCTCGATTCCAATTGGAATATAGTTTTTTTTTTAAAAACGAAAGTGAAATACAGTATAGTTTCATATCTCCAGGACAATACTATATATTTGGATAAAAAAGGTTCCAAGCAAAACCGAAGTCATGGAATCGAGCTTGGCCGTTTGAGTGCCATTTAGTTACCGCAGTCACTTAAAGGGCGTTTCTATTGTTCTATAGCATATTGTACGACATCATCATCTTTAAAAGCCTATTACATAGTTATAAATCCAAAGGAGATCTAATGGATCTATTTACTCTATTAAGTCATAATTCTGTCATGGAGTGTAACATCAGACCCTTTATAAAAAAAACAGGGTCAGTGGTCTTAATAGTAGAGGGTTTATCTCTCACCAGGGTATTAGGGTTTGATTCCCGATAAAAAAAATCTGGAACTACCGCTCTTACATACAAAAGTCACGTCAAAGGGACGAATGGGTCTGCTGGAGAACATTTGTAGCCTCCGTATGCTAAATGCCACAACTGTTAATAGTTAGTCGTCAAAGAATTAATTATCTATTCAACTTATTCAAATGAAGCGGAAAAACGAAAATGAAGTTAATCAAAAACAGAAAAGGTAATAAAGCAATAAAAAAAACAACTGCGGCAATCAACTGTTTGTATCGGACAATAATGAAAATTATACTCACAGCGTTCTAATATAAAAGTTCAATTTTCTGTTATAAATTATTGATGAAGGCACTTCGCTTTCAAAGGATTTATAGGGAGACTGTGACAGTTATTGGCTTCTCAACATTATTTGTATGGCAAATAATATTTTAGAATAAGATAAATCGAATGGGTCGAACTACGACTCTCGATAAAAGGATATTTTATTGTACAAAACTTTTATTCGAGCTCTGGGTTGCTTTGACTAGCTTAAATAAAATTCATATTGTTAGGAGTGCACACAAACAGTGCATATTTTCCAACTTTTGACTTACGGACCTAGAATAAATACCCAATAGCGAGCACATCACTCTAGAGTAGTATCCCGTTCCAGTGCAACTTCGCATCACAGAATATTCATGTTAAGAACTTCATCTTCTCGTTTTATGTAAACATCCTCAACGCAGGGAGATAAAACAATCTAATGCATGTTGGAATAATAGCATGCAATATCTTAATGTTCGCAAGCCTTCTTCAGCGCACATCTATCTTGAAGGTCTTGTGTAATTGTTTTAGTTTATATGCGTCAAGTGTATGTATAAATATTTATATTTGGGAATTGGTAATATTACACGTGTAACACACATGAATTTGTTCAATTTATTATTATTTAGCCGCGGTACAGGGACAATTGCATTGGTGTTTTATACCTATATATTATAACTTTTACATATAATTTTTATAACTTTTATAATTAAACAGCCTTTGGGTATTTCAATGAATGTGCGTATATACATTTTTTTGCAGAGAGTTGTCAAAATAACAAACTTAAAGCGGTAAAGTGAGGATGTTGTTTTTTCCGGGATGAATTGATTAAATTGTATGTATGGATTTGCTACTATATGTTGTGTTGTTCGACTTGGTCTGTTTTTTTTTTTGCTACTGTATAACACTGCTTATATGTCAATATTAAATTAAATGTGTTAATTAATTTATTAATCTTTGCATAAAAAAATCATTATACTGAAAATAAAATAAAAAGGTAAAAGGAAGACTTCTCCACTTTTTTACCTTGTCACGTGTCGTGCACCACTGGCAGCAGCTCGGCTCAGATTTTTAAACTTCAGATAGATTTACAACAGCACAACATTTTTTTTTCTGTGCATAGAGAAATTGGGTTTCTGCGTTTGTAAAGATAATAACATATACGAGTATGTGTTGTTTTTTTACTGCGTAAATGAGATCAATATTATAGTTAGTAACACTAGTATAGATAGAACTCTTGAAGATATTTCCAATTACAATGAAATGACGTATCTTAAAAATACTTGAGTATTAATCGTACTACATGGGGTCTAGATTTATTCGTTATGTAAATGTGAATGTATGGAGAAAAATTGAAAAAAAATCCCCTTAAAAGAAATGTAATCAAAATTCAATCAGAAATTATTAACTTTCTTATTTGTTCAATAACTGTAGCATTTACTCTATATTGAATGTGAAGTTTGCGGGTTTAATCTTGTTACGGTGACTTTGGAATAAGCAAATTAATTTGGAAGTCTTCTCAAATATTATTTTAATCTCAAACAGTTAACTCTAAGGCAGAGCTGGATTCGCCCGATTCGCTTATTACAATTATATGGATTTTGATAAATCGCTGGAAGTTTGAAAAGTTAAATACCTTCCTTAGATATTTTTAGCTCTTTAATAATAACATGGCTCTCAGACGCTCAGAACTAGGGATTCGAATCAATTTCAAAAGAAGGTATGAATCCATTGCGGTATTCCTACTAAAGGTTTTTCAAGATTGTTTTAACTGTCCCGCGATACTAGAAGCACAAAGTTTATATGTACCTAATAAATATATGCGTGCAAGGATCACCTTACAGAACAAATATCATGACTATACATACATTCAGTCACTCGTGGTATAGAGATATTGAATCAACTGAGTGATACTGTGGATATATCATATTCTCGGCACAGCCTAGCAATATTAGAAGAATCTTAGCTAATATATGCTTTATGAATAAGTTAACTAGAAGCAGACCCTCTTTGCGTAACAGGAGAACTCCTTGCAAATTATTATAATCGATATTACGCACTTACATGACATCACGAAAAAAAGTACAAAACAGCGCTATGTAAATTAAGATAAATTGGAGCGTATTCCCTCATGTTCAGGTATTTTAATTTTGATATGCCTATCAATTAAAAAAAATACACGTGCGGTT
This sequence comes from Odontocerum albicorne, assembly GCA_949825065.1. NCBI lineage: Eukaryota > Metazoa > Arthropoda > Insecta > Trichoptera > Odontoceridae > Odontocerum > Odontocerum albicorne. The sequence goes on along the minus strand of OX463839.1, from coordinate 19,957,403 downwards.
TACGATCCTTTATTAAACACCGATTTTGATATACGGCTTAAATAGGTTAGCTACCCATGTGTTAGATCAACGATTTCGATACAGCAATATTAGGATAAGCAATGCGAAACTAAGATATTCATCATTATTTCATCTGTGATGCGTGTTACGCTAAGATCGTCTGGCTATCAGAGGGTTAATCTTTTGGCTGGGGTTTAAGTAGAAATTTTGAAGTAGCTGGACGGGTTGCGATTAAATAATGCGGGTTGTAAGAAGATGCCGTGATTAAGATAAAGAAGGAACTATTGGAATGGTTTGGTCACGTTAAAAAATGAATAGGGAAAGATTTACGTACATCATAAGTAGTATACAAGTAACGAGAAGTTTGGGAAGACGTAGAAAAACGTGGAACGACCAAATTCATTAAATTCTCAAAGAGAGAACAGTACAAAGTTTTTATAACAGAAGATAATATATGACATTGTATGTTATATAGAAATGGCAATTGCGAAAGATGTGTACCAGAATAAAATGAAATAGAGATTTGTTCTCGATCTCTACCCATTAAGAAAAATAACGTTGTGCTGATAATGACGAAATAAGTATAACTTTTTTCACACCGCTATAATTTTTTTTGAATAGTGATGTGAGAGTATTTGATTATTTTATATTGTAATATATTCATGATGATTGATAATGTGCAGAAACCTGATGGCTTAGGGAGCGATGAGTCACCTAGAGGTGATTTGGAGGAATCGAGAAAACCTAAGAAAAACCTAGACCCGATTGGTACAAACCCTCGCTATTCCACTTTTCTATGTGGTGTGGAGACCTGGTGTGGAGACCTGCATGCAATGTTCCCTGTACAATAATTTCGAATTTACATACTTGTGATGTCGCCCGAATTTTCCCAAAATCGGAAGCCATTCAGGTTAAAGGGATATTCAGTCAATCTCTTGATGATGTTTGGGTCTTTATAAATCTGACTTATAATATTTCGATCTTCAAACACATCACATCTTACGCCACATTTATTGAAATATTTTTTATATGGTATCCTTATCAGCATATCCGATTTGATGGTTTGGAAAAAAATGAAAGCTTGGCTGGGAGACAATATGGAATACGGCCCCAGTAATCAAGCCTTTGGCTTAGCACAGGTGGAGTAGGCACAGAACTCACGGTTCATTATACCAAGTGTTGGTAACACTACTGCGTGTAAAAAGACAACACTCGCACACGTACTTGGTATGAGTATTATTACCAGACACTTTACCTCGTCTTACCAATTAAACCACGGAAGTCTTAATAAATAATAATGCCATTAAACTGTGATTTAATAAAAAAAAATAAAAAAGGAACTTCAAATATATATATTTTTTCGATCGAATCGATTCAAAAGGGTAGGACTTATGCCATTGGTGGTCCTGTAGCGTGGAATGATCTACCTATATTTGTTAGAGATATGAGAAGCGTTTGCAGCTTTAGGAGCCACTTCAAGTCAACCTTTTTTGGGAGATATTATCAAAATGTATTATTGTGTATAAACACTATACACATATACTGCACTCTACCTACAATCGAATGTGTTACTATGACATATTGGAAGTTCTAAAAAAGTTTCTTTGTAGATCGTCTTCCTTTGGTAAGTTTTATGGGCATTTCTTACTAAATATGTTTTTTAAACATATGCAGATATGAGGAAGTATTGTACCTAGTCGAATGGCCGCAGCTAACATCTTCCTATCCTTATACTTATCTTATGTATATATTTATTTTATAATATTTTTAATATATCAATATTGGATTCGACTCTAGAGCTAGGGCGCCCTTGAGGGGAAACTTCTCTCTAAACAGCGCCGTTTAAATTGTCATTTTTATTTTAACATTCATTATTACTAAATGAGTATGCATAGTCATAATGATATATCTGCGCTTGAAAATATTCAAGAAAAATATTGGGTAAAAAAAGCCCCATTTATTCTTATTTTTTAAGTTAAGTCTTATTTAAGTTTTGCTGAAAAACTCTTAGTTTTCATCTTTAACCCCATGACTGAACGAAACGAATAAATTTATACTTTTACGGAATCCATTTAAGCTAATCTTTTTAAACGAAAAAGTTTCAAATCTAAATGCTAAAATCACAATTTTAATTAAATGGTGGTTCTTTTGTATCTTTTTCAAATTATATAAGAAGATTTAATTTATAGATAGGTATTTAATTTTAAAATTTTGTGAATAGTCGCTAATTAAAACTTCCAAGTAATGACTTCTTTCTAATTTAGTATTTACTAGACAGTTCTTTTTAGTTTTACTCAGTGTGTGTCGTCCTTTTTTACGTCCAATGTATGAAAGAAAGACACAAAAGGAAGCATTTATACAATCGGATATTTGACAAAAATGAATGACTCAGCAAGTAGACCGAGGAAAAAGTGACTGTATCAAGTGGAACAGAAATTGAAAGAAGGTGAAGTAAGAAAGAAGAATAATAGAACATTGCAAATGACGAAATGTATGAATGTGAAAGATACGACAGTTGTGTGCTTGAATAAAAAAAATGGAAACGGTGAGATGATATGTATTTATATATTTTTTTTAATTTTTGAAAGAATGGACAAGACCAAAGGCATAAGCACCCCCAACTACTAGGCGGAAAAATTCCTGTGTTATTCGAAGTGAGTAGCACAGCGCGGTGTTCGAACTGTCGATCTTCCGCACGGACATCCAGTAAGTTACCGCACGGCCATGCACCTCATATGATTTGTCCTTTTAATTTTATTGAAGTACATATTCAAAATTTATCGTTATACAACGGCCAGATTAAAAACACAATACAGAGTTTTGAATTTGGCCGCTATATGGCGGGAATTTTTTAATATGTCTCACAATAAATTAAATTATGGTCTCCCGTCACTCCATTCCCCCCATAGACTGAAGGAAAAGTTTGTACCGTCATTGTGTAATTCTTTTGTTTTATTCAATTGTTTTATTTCATAACTGTGAAATATGTAAAAACTTAAAATGTGATATAATAATTTTTTAAATGTATGACGTGTAAACGTGAATTTAATTTTTGTTGGACAACACCAAGAGTGCCAGAATGTATGTTTATAAAGTTGTCAAATCTCACGAGCGGTTCCATCTCAGACTTGTTGCATTGTTCATGTATGTTCCTAAGTTAATTTCACGGGTGTTAATCAACTGTCTCAGAACAGGCAATGAGCCTAGTGAGAAGGTCGATATATACCAATTTTCTTCATAAAGTAGAAATATATAAATATTAGAATTTTTTTTCAATCACGAATCATGAGATGTAATATCGCCAACTCAAAATATGGAGTTTTTTTTTGGTAATGCGATAACACCTGTAGAGGTTATAATAATTTAATTTAAAAATATATTCCCACAAATGCAATAGGAAAAAAAATGTCACAACGGTAAAAAGAAAAGTTTTCTTACTTAATTACACCAATTCAGAAAACAAATTGTAAAAATTCGGTACGTTTCAAGAGAAAAAAATAATGTATTTTTACCCGCAATACATTTCAATTTCTTTTAGTAAAAGAGAGCACTGACATATGGAGTCTCATTATAATTTAAAAAGGTATAAAGCGACGGGCCAAAAACAAAGCACAGCGTACTTTAGACAATTGTGGACAATAGCAAACAAGAGGGTCGTTTTCTGCACAATGGTCATTGTTATTAAATAGTGGTCATCTCTCTTCGTCAGACCTTAACGTGAACCGCACTCAGGGGCATGAAATTTCAGTATTTCCTTTGCAGCAGTACGAGGACGGCCAATTCAGCAAATAAGTCACTATGTGCTTCAGTTATGTAGTTTATATTATGTTTAAGTATCCTCGCTTCAATGTGGGAAGTTTTTCCGTAGTAAATTTTGACGTATTATCCAAAAAAAATCCATATGCAATATACTTGTTAACTTTATTTTACATACATACTTTGAAAGATATTAATCTCATTAATTAGTAAGTAATAAATATCCACCTGCTACAATATGTATTTGTTATTAAAATAAAGTCTTAATGTTGTATAAATGGGTACTCATCGATATTCAATTTATGTAAATTGTGGTACATATATTATTTCTAGCGTCTACCTGTAACTCCCATTTTTCTACACTTCAATAGAATTGCCTTCTTATTTAGTAAGTGCTTATGTTATTTTATATATTTTTTTATTTAATAAGTCATTTTTAACGTTGTGCAAAACCAAAAAATCATATCATAATACCCGTTTAGTCACTCAGTCGGCAGAAAACAGTGCAGTGTTCATTGTGAAAGCGTTTTAGTAAGTAAATGTTATTTTTGCTGGCTACCTCCGTTTTCTGTCTGCCATACATCTTTTAAAGACTTTTTGTCTCAGCATATAATGCTTCGATTTCAACCATATATGTACACTTTGTGTAGTATTAACAAACTGGTAATAAAGAATGATTATTACATGTGAAAACTGCCTCAGTAGTTGCGATATACTCGCAACTACTGAGGCAGTTTTCACATGTAATAATCCTTAATAAAATAGCGTAAGGGTTTTAAGGATTCACGAATATATGAGTTAAGTTTTTGGTTTTTTGTGTTAATCGTTTTATTTGGTTGTGATATATTTTTTTAAATGGGTTCATGTCTTGATCGAGTAAAGGCGATTTTCAAAGATTGCCAGATTTGCGGTATCTCGCCTCTCTTTGCCAGGTTCTAGTATCTTCTTTTCTCGCCACGTGTTCAGCCCATTCCCATTGGCTTTTGCATATTCTATAAAACTTGAGTGGCGGGAGGCCTATCGGTGGAACAAGATGACGTTTTCATTGAAGCTTGTACGATCCTTTTTTGCGTGTTGAGTGGTTGATTTCTGTTTTAGTAGAAGCGCCGCGTGTGTCTCCTCACATGATGATATTCTTGTAAAAGAAGGAAAAGATTACCTGGTGCAACGGAAAACGATTTATGAAATTATCGTGCAGCGGTTATTTTCCGCTGAAAGGGCTCCGATGAAAGTGAATTATCTCCGTATTGGGGGGGGGGGGGGGGGATACGATCCCGGCAATAGGGATTATGTTTACATTCCACATATTATTACTTAAAAAATAATATTTAACAAAACAAATAAATATTTAACCTTTTGATAGTTGCTAATTGCTGAATACTTGTGTTGGTAGATAAACATCAACTTGGTCCAATGGCTGTTCTTAAGACTATTGATTGTAATTAATAATAATAAATAACAATTTGTGACAAGGAAATATAATTCTTGTTGCCGGGTTCGTACTTTTCTACCATTATGGAGAGAAAATATCAAAAGTCCTTGCCAATCGCACCAAATAACCACTTACAAATACTAAGAATTCTGCAATTTACCACAATAACCCATGAATGTAAAGAAAATAGTATACCCGCCATTAATTATTTCTGAATGTGCAAAGACATTCTCGCAGATTTAGCAATTCTCTAAAAAAACCATTCCTTCAGTGTATTTAAGCTTTAAAATAGTAAATTACTTCCACTTATCTGACAATACTTTGTAGATCCTAGGTGCTGAAAAATGATGCCTTTGGACAAAATAAGTGTTAATCCTTTTGACACAAATTATTTTTCGACATACTTGACGCAATGCTCTCCTAACACATCTCTCTTTGCCTTTATTTCACGTTCATCGCTATTTTACCACATCCAATTTTTGCTTGCATACTTGTATTCCTAGGTTGACACCAATATTAACTTATAACATAGTGTTTCGTAGTTCATCATATTTTTAATCAATTTGAATTCACCACTTGCAGCGTTTATCTATCATTAAGTAGAACATGTATGCCGCTTTTACGAATTATGTACAAGACAGAGCGGTTAAAATCCATATTTTATGTTAACCCTAATAAAAAGTTCACCTTAATAGAAACCCTAATAAAAAGACACATCAACGTATTTAAATAATACCAAATAATTTATAAAGTAAGCTAGCTAGTAAACAAATCAAAGTGATATCAAAATATAAAAATTTGACAGTGTACACAAGTTGATTATTCGACACGGGATCACTCGAGACCTGTCCGTTGCCTGGACCGAGTGTCCCATTGGCATTTAAGTTGAAAGAATCATGCAGTGCAAATTCAACACATTATTAATTCTTCAAACCTATTTTATAGCTCAACAGACTATGTTATGTTAAAATGTATTGGTAACCTCAGCAAATTGATTTTTTAAAAGATGCATTCCATATACCCGTATGTACAGGGAAATTTTGTTGGTAATGGTTTTTATGTCATCCAGTAGGATTAAGCAGTCCACCTCATGCAACAAATTAAAAGTTTTCATTGCAAAATCCTTTAGTATACCAGTATCAGTTACAGATTGTCTTTCTTCAAAGTTTTTCAATATAATGTTGCACTCTCTGGACTTTCTATATTCGACTTAATTAATAATGTGGCAAATGTCTTATCGACTTCTCGACTTGAATTTGTTTTTAGAGATTATCTTATAAACAAAAAGCTCGCCCTTGTTCCCATATGGACAACGATATATTCTATATCTCCAAGGAGCTCAGTGGTTTTGGCATGACTGTCGATTTCGTTTTCACTCAACTTACTGGAAAAATAATTTAATTCGAAGAATACCATTAATCTCAACGTCAATCGGACGATGAGATTGATGGAATCTTTCGCATACGCAATGTACTGCTGAGAGATCAATGATTCCATATTTAAGTTTAAAAAGAAAATAAAAGTGGAAATCAGTGTGAAATTTAATTAAGGTTGGCCCTGTTCAAATAGTCACTACTCGCGGCTAATTGCCTGGTATCGGAGTAGGTTAAAGTAGAAACGCCGGTTACTTAAAAGTGGACCTACCCACCCTGATTCGGGCAGCAATACTAATATTATTTATTATTCATGAATTCGTGAATCTGTATAAATGGTTCATATCTGAGCCATCTAAGATTTGTTGATGATATAATTATCTTCGCAACACGTCCTGAAGAACTACAATGCCAAGGATGTCGATTTTTAAATAAAATAAAATATTTTTATATTGTTTTCTATATACCATAAACATTCTACAGGATTCCGCAATAAATCGATTCTCTTTAAAATGTTAAGTTCTATTTTACATAAAATGATCTCTTGAGTACAGCTGGTTCTCTAAACAGCGCATTATAAATAATGTTTAATTATTATTATTATCACGGTAAAAAATCTACTTTTGATATTTTTACAAAACGCAACATTCACAAGAAATGTTTTAAAAAAATACGAACTAACGGATTCGCCATAAAAATAGAACACATTTAAATGCCTTAAGCTATTACGAAAAGTACTTGTGATATTAAAATGTATTGTAATAAATATAAAATATTCTTATAAAATAACATGAAACTAAAAAGCATATTTTCTTCTCAGAATTTTTCCGTGAATTCTTGATAAAAAGGTTTTATTTCATAATAGATCTAAAACACGTTGTACGGTGTAATTTTCCTTTGTTTAAGTTTAAAGGATGATTTTCATAATAAGCAATAAATTTCCCTACTTATGGCTGCTATCACATTGAAAATATTACCCTAGGAAATGCTGGACGGTATAAAGTGATTTATGAGCTACGAGGAAAGTGTTTGTATATATTTTTATGAGTAAAATTACTTGTCGAGTCTAAATATTATATATTAAGTGAAACCCTAATATAAAAATAATAAGCTTTACGGTTTTAATAACTTGACCAGTTGAGCTTAGATATGAAAGATTTTCATTCCTTTTATTATATTATATTTTCATCGTATACAGTTAAATTTGGCGGGTTAATTGTCATGTAGAAATCTCTTGCGACCAATCATAAATATGGCGACGAAGTTTTAAGTGAATACCATACTAGAATCGTTTTCGCAATGCATTAGATTCTAACGAGAATCGAACCCGTAACTTTCGGGTCAAAAAACAGGCGTTTGGCAACGAGGTCATAAAGGTAATCAATGTCCTTATTTTGTGTTTAAAGTTCAGTGTAATTATATATTTATTTTGCATTCCAAAATACTTTAACGGAACACAAATCATCCCTGTCAGACGTTTTCAAAGAAAAATCTTAGTCTAATTATTTAGTTTCACACTTTTAAACACGTTTAAGATTTTATAAAAAGGTTGCTGGTTTAGCTATAGTCCCACTAAATATATTCATATTCAATGGAAAAGTATTATCAAAGAATATATAGTAAATGCAAAAACTGTCATATTTCTTATTCTTCATGTGCCATGTCTGGTCACCCTGAGATTGGCGATCACTCTTAAGAACATATATCTGCCTTTGGCAACACCGAACAGCTGCTCAACTGCCTGGATACCTGTATTCTGCCTGGATACCTGGAGTCTCTATGGTGTCCCTTCACGTAGTGACATTAAAGTTTTTCTTTGCGATCTTTTTTTTGAGCGAAATCTTAATTTTGTGCAATTTATTCTGTGTCTGAGTGCAGTTATTCGAAATATAAACTCACGATATTGTCGTGTATTGTTCGTTTGGTGTATTAACATTTTTTCACGGGAATACTGTGTGTTTTAAAATTTATGTTTCTGTAGTCAGCTGATTTGACAGTAGATCAGTTGTGAAAAGATATAGACAAATCATAGTGGCATCGACAATTGAACCTTTTGACTACTGTTCAAGAATTTGTTGTCTCTGGCTATTGTTATTTAGCTGTCAGGGAACTGTCATTGACTATCTGTCAATAATGTGTATGGTATATTGCATGCTGACCAGGAGTTAATATTGTTTTTGATTGATTATTATAAATTAATAAAACTGGGATACGGGAGTGGGTTGAATTAGACTCGGGACTCTTTTAATACACTGGTGCAGAGAATATAAACAGCGGTGAAAATGTTGCCTTCGTCTCCAAAACTACACAAGAGGCGCAAAAAGTGTAAGACTGTTCCAAGCTCACATGTGAGCGATGAGGAATCAAGCACAGCAGGCGATTCGACGCTCTCTGTAATTGTGGAGGTTAACAAGAGCCTCATACAGGAATTCTTCGTGAGCATTAAGCTGAATAAAAATCAGCAAGTTTTTGTTTCCGGAGCAGTACAGAGCGCCTTGGCGGCTGTTGGTGAGATGGGAGTTCGTTTGGCCGAGGCGGAGGGTCGCATCGGAAGCCAAAAGCTGAAAATGATGCTCTTAGTCATCGACTGCATAGCGCTGAGAAGTAGGTCACACCTGTGATGAACAAAGTCGCAGAGGTTCTTGAATCAGCGGTGAAAATAATCAACCGCACAAATGCCACACCAAACCGTTCTTATGCAGCGGTAACCAGGGCATCGAATGACAATGGTCGCGTCGCAAAGGTGACGCAACTAGCTGTTTGCATATGGCCTAAGGACAACGACATTAAATCATCGGATGAGATGAAAACTTATCTGAAGGCTCATATTAAACCCGCTGAATTGGGAGTTAAAGTCACGGACCTTCGTGGAATCCAGGAGCGAGGCATTGTCGTAAATACGTCAACGGCGACTGATGCAGCAAAGCTGATCGACGCGACCTCGAACATAGGAGGCATGTTCGCAAGACTACCAACAAAGAAGGATCCTCGAGTAATAATCTTCAATGTGCCTAGAGAAATGACACACGAGGAGATGATTCAGGCAGTTCTTGACTCCTTACCAACACCGCGTGACTCTAATTTGGGAACCAAAATCAGATTGAGTCATTTATCGGGTCCTCGGGGTGGGCCTACATGGCATCGTGTACTTCAAGTGCCAGCTGTGGTAAGACAACATCTTATCGCTCAGCAGAGGATTTTCTGCAATTGGTACGTGTGCCGTGTGAAGGACTTTACCAGAATAACTGTATGTAGCAATTGTCATTTGTTCGGCCACTCCCACAAACATTGCAAGGAAGCGCAAAACTGCGGACACTGCGGAAAGGAGGGACATACTGATGAATGCTGCCCTTCAAAATCTAACCCACCAAAATGTGCCGCATGTTTGCGTTTCAAAAAACCACATGACCACCTTTATGGTTCAACTGATTGCCCAGCGTATCAATTTGCGATCAGTCGTCATATGGCATCCACCAATTATGACTGCATGAAAGCAGTCAAATGCATAGTAATGGTAAAATGTATCATTCTGGTTTTAGAGGTGACTCGCGTAGGGCGAGAGTTCACTGTCGCGCAGTGGAATGTTCGGTCTCTCAATACTGCAATTGATGAGCTACCACTTGTGCTCTCCCGCGATGATATAGACGTGCTCTGTCTTAATGAAACCTGGTTGTCGCCAGCGTCTGATATTGCTGGCTTTATGATACCAGGTTACTCTTTTCTTCAAACCCCTAGGCACACTAGAGGTGGTGGTGTGGGTTTCTTTATAAAAGAACATTTAAACACGACGATATTATTAGCATCATGTGATCGTGATGTTGAGTACTCCTGGATGAAACTTAAAATAAATTGTATAACTGTAGTCATCGGCACAATCGACCGTCCTCTAAACTCTAATCTAAACACTGCTCTAGATGTTTTAAGTGAACATTTGTCACGATTTCTGCCATGCTGTGACCATATATTTTTCATGGGTGACCTGAACATCAACCTTTTAAATACGACCACTGCTTTCTATAAAAAAATACAAGATTTGATTGATTCTTTTGGACTCTCACAATTAGTTTCGGAACCCACCAGGATTATAGTGAGACATTGTTAGACGTTTTTTGCACCGACTTGAAGCATGTGGTTCTATCTGTGGGAGTCTTTCACTGTAGTAATATAAGTGATCATGGTATGGTGGTTGGTATCTTGAACCTCCCAAAACAAAAGGCCCCACCATGTACCATTGAGTATAGAGATTTTACCGCTGCTAACCAGAATGAGCTCTACGTCGCGTTGAGTCGTGTGCCGTGGTATCGTATCTATCGTGAGGGAAGCGTAGGTGGTAGGGTTGAGGTGCTAAATTCATTATAGCATGACATTTTGGAAGGCCATTTCCCACTCAAAAGGAAAACTTTTTACCGCTCGTGTAGTCCATGGTTTACAGCTACAATACGGATGTTAATCGAGTCGAGAAACAGGGCGGAAAATAAATTTAAGAGGACATAGCACCCATTGCATGAATATGAATATAAACAACTTCGAAATAAAACAAATAGTGCCATAAGACGTGAAAAAAGGGCTTTCTTCTCTAATTTTGTTAACTGCAATGCTAAAACCCCAAAGGAGATGTGGAAGAACCTGAACTCGTTGATAAATCCAAACAAAGGAACGTCTGGGGGAGTTCCATCCCATCTTACCAATCCCGATGATTTAAACAATTTCTTCGCGTCAGCGAGTCAGAGTGATCTGCCCGACACAACTCTTAAACTATTATGCAAACAATCGTAGGGAAGGAAGTTCAACGTTTGAGTTCTCATTCGTCACACCCGAACAAGTCGAAAAGGCTCTTGAATTTATTAAATCGAATGCAGTGGGTGCTGATGGTATTCCGATAAAATTGATACGACTCTGTTTGCCATTTATTAAGGACATACTAGCGGGAATTTTTAATATATCTCTTCAGGAGAAAATATTTCCATATGTTTGGAAGTCTGCTCTCTAAACGTCGTTGAATTTAAGGATCTACGCCCAATAAGTATTCTCCCAGTCATATCAAAGATTTTGGAAAGATTGGTGTTCGTTCAGATATCAGATTATCTTCTATCCAATGACCTATTACCCAAATATCAATCTGGCTTCAGGCCTAAATATAGCACAACGACGGCACTGAGCTGTGTGGTGGATGACATATTACGGGAATTAGATAAAGGAAAGGTTACTGCTCTGCTTCTGCTGGATTATTCAAGAGCTTTTGATACTGTCAATACAGATATCCTGGTCTCTAAAGTGTCCTTTTTGGGGTTCTCAAAGAGTGCATGCCAGTGGCTAAAAAGTTTCCTAACTGCTAGGAGTCAACGAGTTACCACTAGAGACCAGGCTGGACTACGGGTGTTGTCCCACCCCACGAGCCTTAAAAATGGATGCCCCCAAGGGTCAATACTGAGTCCATTACTCTTTAGCCTATATACATCTGATCTTCCAGATGTGATAAGGAACTGTAACTACCACATGTATCGGACGATACTCAACTTTATTATTCATTTGGAAGTGATGAGGTTCAGTCTGCCACTCAACACATAAATGATGACCTCGAGCGGCTGATGATATGGTCTAGGAGGCATGCGCTTCTCTTGAACCCTTCGAAATCGGTTATAATTGTAATGGGTACAAGACAACAAGTCGAAAGTTGAACGAGCCTTTGGAAATAAAGATTGGTAACGCGACTGTGCCTACAGAGAGCGTGGTGTGTATATGGAATATGACTTAAGATTCGAGGCTCACGTTAAAACTAAATTACAATGGGCTTTTTTGCGGCTTAAAAATATTTATCGCATCCGTCAAAACCTGTCGATTGAGGCTAGACGTAAAATAATCGACGCGCTCATTATCCCAATAGTCGAGTATGGTGATTGTATCTATGGGCCGTGCCTTCTAAGGAGAACCGAAAAGAAATTGCAAAGATTACAAAATGCTTGCTGTAGGTATTGTTTCAACATTCCCCCCAGAGGACACTCACCCCTTTTTTGAGAGCTTTTAAAATTATTGACATGAAACAAAGACGGTTTCTTCACTTAAGCGTACTCATGCATAAAATTACCAGTACAAAAATGCCACTTTATCTCTTCGAAAAACTCAATTGGGCTAGAAACTTTTACGGCTACGAAACTAGAAGCAGAGAGACTCTTTTACTTATCCCAAACCATAATCTAACACTGTTCAGGGGATCCTTCTCATACTCAGCCAGCAAATGCTGGAATGAGTTGCCCCAGGCCTTGAAGGAGCGGGTGAATAGTTGTACCTTCAGAGATGCTCTAAGTGTTGTCTTCTGGGTAGTTACTGGGTTTCTCAGTGGTTAATGGGTCTCTTGTTTGCTTTTCTTTACTTATTTTTTTCTTTTCTCTCTTTTCGCTGGTGGTGAATCGAGGATTGTGCATACGTGTCTGTGCGTTATTTCCTCATTCATCCTTTTAAAACTGCTTATATATTTCAATGTATTACTGCCTAACTATTTCAATGTTGTCTCAACTATTTCACTTCCCATTTGTCATTATGTAAAATTTGGACTCCTTTGAGGATTTTCTTTTTTTTTCTCGTTCTTGCTGACAGTTAACCTGAGGTGGTATATGTGGGTTTACTTTTTATTTTGTTTTCTGCCATACGTTTTTGTTTTTTTTCTATTTATTATTTAATCTAGATATGCGGGGGTGTGGGATGGAAGCCCCCTGATGCCCTTGCAGTCGGGCTCGCCCTGCATTGGTGGGGTGTATATCGGCCGGGGGAATGTTTGTGGGATGAGCCGGGACCTTTTAGTGTCTGCTCTCTTGAACGTATTTTTTTTTGTCATCTATTTATTTTCTGTGCTTTTTTTTATATTCTTGTTCTACGTGTTCAAGGGTGTGGGCTGAAAAACATCTGGTGTCCCCGTGGCTGGGTTCGCTCTATATTGGTGGGGTGTATCTTGGCCGAGGGGATGTTATTAGATGAGCCCAGACCTTTTGATAGCTTCTATATTAAATGTATTATCTGCAATTTATGTGTTTTAGAAGTGTTATTTAAATATATTTTGTACATGCTATGTTGCTATCAATAAACCTATTATTTATTTATTTATTTTCGCGAATGCTGCGTAACCAAAACAGAAGCATTCTACTGATTCCTCGTCGACCTTAGCTTTTGTCGATTAACATTAATTTTAGGAAGTGCTCGTTTTCTTCTCTCAATATATGATCTACATAAGAAATCTTTCGATGTTCTGTGGTATTTAAATCTCTCATTCTTTACTTGATTGGCATAATACTTCGGTGTTTGCGATAGGACTAACACGAGAAACTGAGCATTGTCCGATGAGCCTACATCTCGAATGGTTCCAGCTTATTAAGCATTCTGGTTTTCAAAGGCCATGTTTCAACATCATAAAGTAGAATAGCCCATATATAGCACTTAAAATAATCGACGCGCTCATTATCCCAATAGTCGAGTATGGTGATTGTATCTATGGGCCGTGCCTTCTAAGGAGAACCGAAAAGAAATTGCAAAGATTACAAAATGCTTGCTGTAGGTATTGTTTCAACATTCCCCCCAGAGGACACTCACCCCTTTTTTGAGAGCTTTTAAAATTATTGACATGAAACAAAGACGGTTTCTTCACTTAAGCGTACTCATGCATAAAATTACCAGTACAAAAATGCCACTTTATCTCTTCGAAAAACTCAATTGGGCTAGAAACTTTTACGGCTACGAAACTAGAAGCAGAGAGACTCTTTTACTTATCCCAAACCATAATCTAACACTGTTCAGGGGATCCTTCTCATACTCAGCCAGCAAATGCTGGAATGAGTTGCCCCAGGCCTTGAAGGAGCGGGTGAATAGTTGTACCTTCAGAGATGCTCTAAGTGTTGTCTTCTGGGTAGTTACTGGGTTTCTCAGTGGTTAATGGGTCTCTTGTTTGCTTTTCTTTACTTATTTTTTTCTTTTCTCTCTTTTCGCTGGTGGTGAATCGAGGATTGTGCATACGTGTCTGTGCGTTATTTCCTCATTCATCCTTTTAAAACTGCTTATATATTTCAATGTATTACTGCCTAACTATTTCAATGTTGTCTCAACTATTTCACTTCCCATTTGTCATTATGTAAAATTTGGACTCCTTTGAGGATTTTCTTTTTTTTTCTCGTTCTTGCTGACAGTTAACCTGAGGTGGTATATGTGGGTTTACTTTTTATTTTGTTTTCTGCCATACGTTTTTGTTTTTTTTCTATTTATTATTTAATCTAGATATGCGGGGGTGTGGGATGGAAGCCCCCTGATGCCCTTGCAGTCGGGCTCGCCCTGCATTGGTGGGGTGTATATCGGCCGGGGGAATGTTTGTGGGATGAGCCGGGACCTTTTAGTGTCTGCTCTCTTGAACGTATTTTTTTTTGTCATCTATTTATTTTCTGTGCTTTTTTTTATATTCTTGTTCTACGTGTTCAAGGGTGTGGGCTGAAAAACATCTGGTGTCCCCGTGGCTGGGTTCGCTCTATATTGGTGGGGTGTATCTTGGCCGAGGGGATGTTATTAGATGAGCCCAGACCTTTTGATAGCTTCTATATTAAATGTATTATCTGCAATTTATGTGTTTTAGAAGTGTTATTTAAATATATTTTGTACATGCTATGTTGCTATCAATAAACCTATTATTTATTTATTTATTTTCGCGAATGCTGCGTAACCAAAACAGAAGCATTCTACTGATTCCTCGTCGACCTTAGCTTTTGTCGATTAACATTAATTTTAGGAAGTGCTCGTTTTCTTCTCTCAATATATGATCTACATAAGAAATCTTTCGATGTTCTGTGGTATTTAAATCTCTCATTCTTTACTTGATTGGCATAATACTTCGGTGTTTGCGATAGGACTAACACGAGAAACTGAGCATTGTCCGATGAGCCTACATCTCGAATGGTTCCAGCTTATTAAGCATTCTGGTTTTCAAAGGCCATGTTTCAACATCATAAAGTAGAATAGCCCATATATAGCACTTAACCATTAAAAATATTATATAAGACTGTAAATTAGAATCGACCAGGTATTACACAGTTGTTTAAAGTATCATCTAAAAAACGCTAATTTCTAACAAAAGGAATTTAACGGACTAATTGGTACTCCATAAAATTAGTAATTCTTATTGTCTTGAGCTTGTTCAACTACTCTGTTCACAAATTCTCTCCAGGCTCAAACGAAATCAATAATTATATTTTTGTTATCAAACTCATTTAAATTATCTTTCAAATCATATAAAATGATGTTGGAGACGATTTTTCTTGACTCTAGTATTATTTGGCGCAATAGAAAGATTATTAGCAACACAAAAGCTATGAAGCCCCTTAGAATCCTAGTATAGTAAATATATGTGGATACTGAAATCAAGGCTACACCATAACGTTAACAGTCTTGAGTTGTCGTGCTTTTCTCCCTTAGTGAAAACTCATGGGGAAAAAATCAATACTTTCACAATTGAATAAAAAAATAAGTGACTATTCAGATAAGGATTTCGAAATACTTCGGAGAGTGAATAGATGGTACAAGGAAGAATAAATAGCAAGTAAGGTCGGCCTCCGACACATTGGATAAATTTGGTCAAAACGGTGAACTATCACTTACTCTAAAAATACTCCTGAGACGCCGAAAATCACGCAAAATGGAGACAAGCAATTCAAGCAGTGCTGGACAGAAATGATCGCCATTCATGCAAAAGCGAGATTCGCATGAATAAATTATACAACCGAAGAAAGTAATAAAACCAAAGATGCATAATGATAATAAAAAGATAGTTTATATTAGGCCGTTTAGAGAGCAATCTCTCCTTGAGGGCTCTCTAACTTTGAAAGAAGGATCACACTTTTCAAGAACAATGTGACGATCAGATAAAGTTGGAAGAATCAAAGAGTAATTATTGTTTTGGTTTCGATCATAAACATAATGTTATCACAAATAAATCATATTTCTTATTATACTCGTAACATACGTACATTGATTAATATTACCACAGTTCAATGCCATAATCGAGAATTGCGTATTAGAAGAGTTTGTATAAAGAGAAGAAAATTCAATTTAAATATATTTACGTAATTCAATCAAAACATTGGAAATGGAAACTAGTCAATTTGTGTTTTAAATACATATTTACATCAGACCACTGGTTGTATAACTTGTTTATTTCCTAAAATAGTTGTTATAGAGGAACTCTCAGTTTTATTTTCATTTACTTTCTCTCTTAAGCTTTCACTCGCTTAATTTACAACTTTCAATGGATGTCTAGAATTTCAATACCCCGATCTTCCTGAACTCCACTTATTGGAGATTCATTGAAACGACATTTGTCGTATTTTTTTAAATCGTTTGGAATGGGTATTATTATTTCAATTGAGGAGATTTTCATTATCAATGACGATTTTCTTCCAGCTATTAGACGTATTTTTTGCTCCCCTTTAGTTTTGGAATGAGACTTTTATTATTTTGATCGTAAAAATTGCATCACTTACGTCATATAAAGTCTTATATTTTCACTTAATCAAGAGAATATTTAATCCAAAAAATAAGTCGTTCTTACTTCAATAAATTTAATTGATTAATATACAAAAGAATTTCAATTCCGCGAAATACGTCAACCATCACAGAATTTGTTAAGAATATTCACGTAAACTGGAACGTAATATATTTTGACATTTTTCATAACATGCCATTACAGAGTGCTACCGAGGCGGTTAGACGTGAGAAAGCATTCATTTTATTTTTAATAGATTTCATTTTGCTTCTATCACACCATCTTCCTCTCTCACATTTCATATCACTTGTGGGACACATTTTTATTTTTTATACAAATTCAATATAACAAGACGAATGAAATCTTGATATGTTCAAAAGAAAAATACTTTTGGAGTAGGAAACGGGAGTTGGGTATGGCTTTGATACTGCAATACTACGAATTTGAAGGAAAATCTTGTGTCCTGAAATTAAACAATATTGGAGGATTTTTTAAGAAAGGTTGATTATAAAAATAAAAGGAAAATTTATTATTTGTATCCTTACAATCAACTTATACATAAATACTATACAAACAAGATGGCTAAGATACGAACCATTGATACACATTCCTTTATTTTTCCATTCGAGATTCTTGAACACATCTTCCAGAAATAAATAGAAAAGCAAAACTAGCTTGAAGTTCCTAAGGACGAGTCAACTGCATTTTCAACAATAATCTTCCAATCTGTCTCAAATGGAACCAATGAATGTTACCAGTACTAACATATGGATGCGAAACTTGGGCTTCTTTTGTACGAATGATACAAAAGCTCCAGACAACGTAACACAGAATGGAAAGGCCTATCTGAGGTTAATCCCATAAAAGGCCACAAACTCAAAAATAGGTATTCGCCCAAACAAAAGTGGATAATGTTATATATGTTAGGCTGCAAAAATACTTAAGTGGAAGTGAGCTGGGCACATGGGCCGAGCAACGAACCATCGTTAGACGAATGAAGTAATTCAGTGGTACCTAATAGTAAGGAAACCGAAGACCTGTAAAAAGACCGAAGGCACGCTGGGTGCTGAAAACACGTGGCGGGGTGAACCGGCGGCTCAACGAATACGAGTGTGACATCTGCGCTAGAATATATACCATACATGTATAATACTCGTACATCGGGAATTGAGATCTTCTCCCACAAGAAATCACGTGTCAGACGGAAAACAGTTTTACAATTCTGTTGAATGCCGACAAGACCCTCGACTACAAAGGCCACATAAACGATATAGGATAATAAAAATTACGCAAAATATTTTTTCGTGTATGACATTCTTTGCGAGTTTTTTGGTTTTAATTATAACAAACTCCCATTTATAGAATAAAAAATAAACTAACTTATCTTCATAAGATTATCTTCACAAGCATAAGTTTATACACAACATATTTTGTCATCTGATAACTATGTGTATGTACATAAAACTGTCTAGTTTTCGAGAAACTCTTTTAAGTCTGAAAATTCTATACTTAAGCATATTATACATCCATACCATTACGTCGGGATAGGCAAAGAGAACAAAATTTTCTATCATGACATACACCTTTCCCTTCTTCCAAATCCATAGAATTCCTTAGGTTTATCTCATTTTTTGGCATTTCCTTCTTTCAAGATGTAATTCACTTAGTTGAACCATATTTTTTTGGCATTTCCTTCTTTCAAGATTTCATTCACTTAGTTGAACCATATTTTTCTTGGTCTTTCTCTTTCAATCACGTTCAGATTATTTTACCATATAACATATGGTATGTCAGTCTCAAATGACTCATTCAATCTACACTTCCAAACCACCAAAAAAACACATTTTTTTCCATTTTGCTTATAACACCAGTCACTAGATCTCATTTACGACTTAATTTTAAATTCTGTAATATATTGTTATACCACATGCTTTGCTCAGTGCCCGTATTTGTTGTTTTTTTTTTCATTATTGTTCAACGTCCACGTTTCACGTTTATAATACAACGTTGACAAAAATATACTGTAGTGAACCCTCATATTTCCAGATTTGGATACAAAAATTCATTTCTATCATTTTCGTATATTCAAAAATAATTTTAAAAAATATAATATATCTCGTTTACAGTAATCTACATTTTTTTAAGTATTCAAAAAACTATTAAATTATCCCTTTGAAATAATGAATGCCCATTGAAGGAATGCCCATTACCCGTGACGAGTATAATAGAAGACACAATAGAAAATAGGAAGGCCATGGTACTTGACGTTGGCGCCACTGCAAATGACTATGTAAGCCAATTAGTGATGAGCATATCCTATTGCATATAGGGCAAGGAGCTTTTGGATCAATCCGCAGATCACATTTTGCGGTAATGTGATGATAACGCGGTACTGAACAATTTCTAAAGAGATCTCCACTTAGCCTTATATCAGTTCATATTAAGACCGATTGACTTCCCCGATCTAGGAATAATATCCGAAATATCGTTTTGCTGCATTCAAATTTTTTTTTATCTGTATTCCAATTGATCACCTTAAAAAGTGTAAGAATTTGTATACCTAGGCTCTCTTTTAAATTATGGACCCGAAATCAAACGAATAGTTAACATTGCAAAAAATGCCATGATTCGTCTAGAGACGGCAAGGAAGAATCGCTGTATCATAATCAAACAAATATACGTATGGTAAAAGCCTTTGTCTTCTCTGTTTTCCTGTTCGGTGTGGAAATATGGTCATCGAGAGAATCAAAGAGGTGGAAGATTGGTGCAATTGAGATGTGGTGCTGGAGGTGTTTGTTTGTTAATCCACGGATTGTCATTTCTACTAATGCTTTCATCTTGATGTAGATGCAAATTGAAAACAGACCCTCCTCCACATATATGTGATGCTTAATACCGGGAGTGTAGTTGAGAGTATCAGATCGCGTAGACAAGCATCTACCAGATTGAGTGATCTCATAAACAATCCAGTACTTACAGAATGCTTCCAGATTGACCCAGGATCGTTATCCTTATAGGTAAATAATGTTATTCCATCAATATCAACATCTTCAGACATGAGATGTCGACAAGAAAGAAAAGTGCCACTACCTCATGCAAAAATCAGCTTTTAATTATACGAGGATTGCAACTTAAGTTTTGAGATATGGCAACACCGATGTAGATACGTCAAATCTGACATCAACATCGTAAAGTTTGACGTTTTTAACGGTATATGTGCTCAGAAAGTTTTGTCATACGAGTGCTATTTGTGCTGTTTACAGTGACTTGAAAAATTCATCTCGGCCAAAAATGGAATTAAATCGTGAACATTTTCGTGCGATGATTTTTATGATTTTCGACGTGGACTAACTCAACAACAGTGTGCCGATCAACTCGTTTTGACTTTTAGTGATAAAGCACCATCTCGGAGCACTGTGTTTTGCTGGTTTTTCGAATTCAATCGTGGTCTTAGTTTGCTCTAGGATGAATTTCGTGAAGATCATCCAAAATAGTTGTTGTGCCAGAAAACATCGATGATTTGCGTGAACTAATATTGCAAGATCGTCATGTGACTTATCGTGAGGTTGTGGCATGTTTGGGCATTAGTTGCACTCGCATACATTCAATATTGCATGAACATTTGGCCGTCAAAAAGATTTGTTCGCTTTGGATACCGCATAATTTGACAATCGCTCAAAAAAAGACTCGAGTCGATTGGTCCAAAGAAATGTTGAAAAAATTCGATCACGGTGCTTCAAAAGACGTCTATAAGATTGTGACAGGCGACGAATCACGGATCTATGCATATGAGCTAGAAACTAAACAGCAGTCGACCGTATGGGTCTTTCAAGACGACCCAAATCCAACAAAAGTTGTTCGCGCACGAAGCACTTCGAAGCAAATGGGGGCTTGTTTCTTCGGTATAAATAGTCATGTCGCCACAGCGTTATTAGTGGAACGTCGTACGGTCAATTCTAAATGG
This sequence comes from Odontocerum albicorne, assembly GCA_949825065.1. Lineage (NCBI taxonomy): Eukaryota > Metazoa > Arthropoda > Insecta > Trichoptera > Odontoceridae > Odontocerum > Odontocerum albicorne. The sequence goes on along the minus strand of OX463839.1, from coordinate 19,936,368 downwards.
TATACCACCATTTGTATGCCAGAAGTATTCGGAGAAATGAGGAAAACCAACCGCCGAAGATGGATCATTCTCCGCCACGACAATGCGAGCTCTCACACATCGGCTCAAACAAGTGGCTTTTTGAGCGCTTAAAACATCGAATTGATGGGTCATCCGCCGTACAGCCCTGATTTGACACCCAATGACTTATTTTTATTCCCAAACATCAAAAATAAATTGCGATGTGAACGTTTTTCGACGCCTAAAGAAGCGGTTGATGCGTTCAAAACGCATGTTTTGAAGTTACTTCATTCGGAGTGGAAAAAGTGCTTCGAAAATTGGTTCAAACGCATGCAAAAGTGTATTGATCTTCATGGAGAATATTTAAAAAAAACAACAAAGCCATTTTCGATGATTAATATTTGTTTTTACTTGTCTGTCTCAAAACTTAAGTAGCAACCCTCGTAGTAAACATAATTTTTCGATATTGATTTTTTAATATTTTCTTGCTGTAGCTAAATAATAACATTGATATTTTCCTTCTTCGTGGAGAATATTTAAAAAAACAATAAAGCCATTTTCGATGATAAATATTTGTTTTTACTTGTCTGTCTCAAAACTTAAGTAGCAACCCTCGTAGTAATCATAATTTTTCGATATTGATTTTTAATATTTTCTTGCTTTAGCTAAATATTAACATTGATATTTTCCTTGGCCTATGCATGTCTTCCCCTTGAAGTTTTCATCCAATCGATTTCCGATGGTGACCAAACTAAAATAGTGCATGTCTATATATTTCGTTTTCTGGCGTTATATCAACTTTTTCAAGGGCAAGAATGATTTGCCAAAAAGTATGAAAGTATTTCACAAAAGTATTGAAACTAGTTTCTAACTATCTTTAGTATGAAACAATAATACTTGGAATTTGTATTTTGGTAATATTAAAAAATCTTTTATATTTGAAGAACTCGAATAATTTTGAAATTGAAAACTTACAATTGTACAATGTGCACGAATCAATATAAAAATCTACTGCAAATTCCTTGTTTGATTCAGAACTAGAATGTATTCTAAAATTCAATTTCACTGTGAAGAATTTGTGTGTCGTACAGTTATTACGGGACTTCATATCATCATGTAAAGCTCGATCTATTCAATCATATTTTTTGACGAAAACGTAGTCAACTATATTTGAAATCCGTGCAAAGCATTTATCATTATTTACATTACATTAATAAAAAAATTATACTTTTGTACTTCATATCAGGGGTTAAAAGGATTAACATTAAACGGTATGTAACTATGAAATCTTAAGAAGTCATTAAAAATATTGAATTATGTTAGTGCTATACTATATTTTCAACCAACCAGATATATGTTTAAGAGGATCTAAGGCTCAAACAGAGATTGTTTATTGGCCTTTCCAGTTCACCGCTCTTCTTTTTTCACGTCGTCCTTTACTGTCCATGCAGTGAGACTCTGGAATCAGTTACAAACCAATATAAGACTCGCTCCGTCCTTGGCATGCTTTAAGAAGCGACTGAAAAAACTCTTAATTTCTAGTCAGTAAAATAACGTGTTTCATTCCTGATTTTTCTTTTCCTTTCCTCTCCACCATCCTTTCCTTTCCTTTTGATTGATGGTATCTCACTTTATATGAAAAATAGTGTTCGGGTGATTGTCCGTCTTTGTGGGGTTTGTGGGCATGTTCTCACGTATATGTTTATGGATTTCGTGGGGATGGATAGTCATTTGAATGATTTATGCGACCACGTAACTTGCTTCATTTACTTTTGTCTGGTTGGTTGGAAGAGATTGCCGCCTGGCAATAAGCCCGCCAGATTGTATTGCAATAAAAGTGTTAAATAAAAATAAATAAATAAAATAAGGCAGGAACCCATTATAAAAATAGGTAACAACAGGAATGAGACCCACATGCCCTGGGTTGAAAGATAGGCCTCTTACCAACTAGGCCAAAGATGTCAACTATGTACTATTAATAAAACTTTGAATTACAAAAATTAAAATTGATTCATTTTTTTTCATTCAATTCTCATGACAGTTTTTATGAAAATCTTTAAATTATTAAATATTTTAGACATTCTTTCACTATTATTTAAATTCAAAATTTAATGTTAGTGTTTTTGGCACCTACTTAGTACTAAAGTTAATAGTATATGTAAGAAAAGACCCTAAAGCAAATTATAAAAAAAAAAAAACGTAAATCTATACAAAAAAATCAACTTTAAGGTTACTTAAACACAGGTGAACCGTTTTCGTTTTGTACGATGATAAATTGAACATCAAAAATTGCTTGAGCGGGACAACCCGTTTTATTTTATTCGCAGATAACACAATATGAGTCTACTTTTTTCAGTCAAATCTTGAATGTCTCCTCAGGTCGACGGCATTTCGATATAATTCAAATGTAGGAAGCATAAATACGGCTTATTCCGCAAAACTAGTCCTCACAAAGTAGAAGTAACGGCTCTCCTTACGACTCTCATTGAAATTTATTTGATATAAAAGCTCCATTCGGCACGTTCTCGGAGAATTTCTCAAATAAACCCTAAGTAGTTGCAATCAGAAAATGTGAGATAGGTTTTTAGTGTGTAATTCATTTGTATTCGTTCTGAATGCGAACGAGCCGCTTGAAACGTAAAAAATATTTCGGATCAGATATTTTGTAGAAATGTTTAAATTATGAGTACTTCTGATAGAAGATTTAAGGTATTCTTATGGTGAATAAGAGGTTGCTCATAAAAAGGGATGACTTATTTGGGGGTGTTTCGAAAAATATATTACTTAAAGAGCGCTTTGTTATTTAATTTGTTATTTAATTTAAATATTTAAAAATACAGCTTATAAGGACAACTCTCTGAATTAAAGCTTAATTAGAACTGAGTGTGAAATTTAACCCGAGTTATCGACAATGGATAATTCACTTTCATACGTATGTGGGTCAACTTTGACTCGCGAAAGTCTGCAATCCGAATATAGAAGATAGGAAAAGTTAACGAGAACCTTATAAAATGTGTCACCGTCAATCCAATCAAATTGTTAAAGAAGGAAGAGTGCAAACCTTTTATAAGATTACAGTATACATTACGAGGTGAATGGACTTAGCAGATGAAAGACGTGTGTCAAGACAGAGTGAAGAAAATGTATGTTGTCTATGTCTACTTCAATAGGTATATGGCGAGGTGGTGATGATGATGATATATTAAAATGGTCCTCTTAAATATTTATTTCAGTCACATTTTAGACTTACGTATTTTTTTCGTCATTAAATTTATTTTTCAGATACCAATTCATGTCGTGCTGAAAACTACCAATCTCAAAACAACAATCGACCGAAGTCGAAGAATAATCCTCCACATAAAATCTTCCCTATTAAGAACAAAGATGGCGTTTATTGACAAGTATTTAATTTCTGTGCGAATCTCCATTCTGCCATATATCGGTACATTTTCGGAGCGATTGGCTACTCCGATGTAGTGCGCAAACAATTGCACACTAGATATCGGAGTAGCACTAGAAGGTACTGACAAATTACCGAGCTGTTTTAACTCCAGGCCTTAAGCCATTCATTTACATTGATGACCTATGTGGCCTAGTTGGTAAGATTCTTGACTTTTACGTGGTTCGGGTTCGATTCCCAATGGTATCGAAAAAGAAATTAAAAAAACAGTCTAGAGAAAGAGTTCGCCAGATAACAATATTCGCGCACGTCAAATACGTGTTCGAGTGTTGTTGAATCTTCACGTGCATACCATGTAACCAACACGTGCAATAATGACGAGCTACGAGCTCCGTCACCTCAAGCAGTTCTAAACCCGATTAATTTTCCTGAAGACAGCATACTATATATCCGAGCCACACTCTTCGATGTATCCAAACACCAATATCAATATGTTTAAGGGTACAATATGACAGAAAAAAGTGTGTTGACTACGGTGCAAGATATTTTTTTCTCCCATGACGTAAAACTTGAAATCCGTCATCGCTGCTTTTATTTACACATTCAGTGTCGTCCGCCGGAGAAAAAGTCTATATAGACAGTTCCATCTTCGTTACTACGTAACTTTGCACTCATGATGAATTAAAAGTATTTTAATCTTCAAATATAGTATACAGTATGCGGCGGTAAGTAATACATATCGTTTGTAGAGCGTCGTCTCTGTCGCACGATGCGCTAACAGTCCGGTATCGTAGTCACGATGCGGTTAGCGCATCGTGCGACAGAGACGACGCTCTACAAACGAGCTTTATTACTTACCACCGGGTACTGTACTAGTACTCGTTTATCGCACTGAATTAGAACTTATTGTGAACGCTCTAATAGCAAGGGTGATTGATGGCGGTATCAAACTAATTCAATGGATTTTCATATAAATGGCATTGATTTAAACGTTGTTTATTGATAATCGCATATGTATCTTAAACAGTAAATTTTTTAATTGTATATTGAATCATTATCGTATATTAAATAATATAAATGGGTATAAAATACACTGCCAGCAATTATTTAGCACTGGTTATTTACTGAATTAAATTTTTTCCTTCGTCCACATGATTTAAGAGCAAGTTGATTAACTATATCTGCTAAACATTACATTCTTTGATGTGCTCTTCAAGTTAATAGCTTTTTTCCAAGAAGGAATCAAGTTGTTGCAAGAATTGTCTTATGTTATTATAATTAAACACACAAACAAAATAGAGTAACTCGGCAATTAGCCCACAGTAATTCAGAAAAACAATGAGTAGGATAGGATATTGCTGCATCTAATGGTAGGGTAGAAAAAATATTTTTTTATCCCGATAATGAAATAATATACTAATTGGAAACCTAGATTTATTTTAGTATCTGTTTCTTCAAGTTGTTGGTAAGGTACACAAGATCAGAGTATTTTAATCCCGGTAATGAAACAAGATAATAATTGGAAACCTAGATTCAATTTAGTGTCTGCTTCTTCTAGTTATTGGCAAGATCAAAGTACTGATCTTAGCCATGATAAGGCTGATCATGACCAAATAAATTAAATAAGTCTAATGTATTCAATTTAAATAATTTTGTTATTTCTGCTAATGATGAATTAACCGTGATAAAAAAAATAATATTTAAATAATATTGAAATAAAAAGTCATGTAAGTATTCATAAAATTTCAGGAAAAACATCAGAGGTTTGCTTATGTAATAATATAATTTTTATGATTTACAATAAAAAATCTGATAAAACGTTCATCTGTATATTTTAGAAAAACCATGTCTTCCTAAAGTGTTGACTTACGGACGAGCCCGGTTTCGCTCGGGTATATGTTGGGACAGGTGAAAGTCGATTTATCTCCAAGTTTAACTCAACGTTGATAAAATATCTTGATAACAATATGACAAAAGCTTTAAATAATTGGCATATGCATTTAGGAAAAAAACAACACAGGGATTTTTTTGTAAACAATAATAAATTGATGTTTGACTGCAGGGAGTTAATATTAAAAGATTTTATTCAGAACCAACCCAAGATAGAGCGACGTAAAGATGTTCGCGGAAAAAAACATTATCTGCAGATTTCGACTGTTAAATGTTTATATTTTAATATTCTCACCTTGCTATATATATTTTTTAAATAATAATAATTGTTTTGTAATTTATTTAAAAGAACACCTTTTATAAATCGAACTCTAAGAAGTAATCATCAAAATATTATAAATTGATGAATGAATAATGTGACCATTTTTTTGTGAGGTAATAATTCATAACCAAGCTTAGTTAAGACTTTTTTAATATTCTCACTTCGTGTTTTTATTTTTTTAAATAGTATTAATTTCTTTGTTAGATAGTTGTATTAAAAAATCATCTATTATAAATCAAACTCTAAAAAGAAATCATTAAATAAGATAAAAAATACCGACAGAAAAAACGAAGATGTTTGTTTAAAATAAACGATAGCATGAAGTTATAATTAATATAGATATCTCGCCTTCCAAATACATTTCAAGGAAAAAATTTAATAATTAAAAAATACAATAACGAAGAACATATCTATCTATCCATGGAAGAAGAAAACTGCCTATGCCTCACCCTGTACAGGCGTTCTTAGTCTTGAATTCTGTAGTCCAAGATCTGCATAAATGAATGTGCAAAATGTTGATGCTTTATCTCTAATAATTCATCAAGTTTATATATAATACACCACCAACAGGTTATCCTAACTGTAAAAAAAATATATTTTGCTTTAGGAAAATGTATATTTTCATTGCATGTATTCTGAAAATTTTACTTTTGAAATACCTTGTATGAAAGCCTGTAAAACAGAACTCAGAATATCTCAAGAAAATATAACTTCAATATTCAATAAAGTGTACAATTTATGTACGATAAAATTTTCGCCTGAAGTACTTTATTTAAAAGAAGTAAGAAAGGTGATACGGTGCCAGAAATGTCATACTCGAACGTTAAGAGTTCACGTCCAACGAAGATGTGAGTGCATTTATTTTACATCCAACTTATATTATACGTATACTATATGGACGTATACTATAAGTGCACGTAAAATATATACTTCAAAATAGTTAAGTAAGATTAAAATAAGTAGGTATGATTTTATATCATACCAAAGATTTTTTTAAATAATTTGATGGAAGAAATTAAATAAAGAAAGAGGTAAAATGTATGCTCTTCGTATGCTGAATATTTTGTTTGATGGTAATTTTCAACTCTACCTTAATACATCTTAATACATAACGATTCATACACACACGCATGCACACATGCATACACGCACGCACGCACACATGCACTCATGCGTACACGCACACACACAAGACGCATGTTGGCAAAATACGGTATTTAATACAAGGGAAAGGGGATGTCGTGGGGTGGTCTTCATCCTATGGTGGTGAACTAACGAAATATCATAAATCACTCGAATTGAAATGTCAAATTACGAGTGTTTATAGCTTAAAACATTAAAAAAGTATACACGTGTATAAAATAATCGAGTTAAAGCACTCTTGAGTGGTTCACAACCACGTAAGGACATCGAAAAATTTATTAATAAGTAATATATTTAAAAAAAACTAAAGGTCTAATAATTGAGTCACGCAAAATATTCCAAATATAAATTATTGTAAAATTGGCATTACCACAATAATAGGATACTGTAATGTAAAATTTTAGTAAAACTACAGAAAATTAAATTAGACTGAAAAATGTATCGTCAACAGTAAGACATAATTGATAAAACGACAGAAAATATAAACTCGCATAAAAAACTTGGATTCATACGACCTACAGATACCAGATTAAATCATTAACAATAATAGTTATATAAACAATACGTGGCAATAATATACACCACTTAAAGGACTGAAAGAAAAATGTATGAATCATATCTTAAAAATCAATATCATCACAGTTTTTACATTATCTTCTATTCGTATTCTTAATCTCTGATACTATAACAAACTTGTTTAAATAAAAATCAATGTCATCACAGTTTTTACATTATGTTCTATTCGTATTCTTAATCTCTGATAGTATAACAGTTTTTACATTATATTCTATTCGTATTCTTAATCTCTGATACTATAACAAACTTGTTTAAATAAAAACCAATGTCATCACAGTTTTTACATTATCTTCTATTCGTATTCTTAATCTCAGATACTATAACAAACTTGTTTAAATAAAAATCAATGTCATCACAGTTTTTACATTATCATCTATTCGTATTCTTAATCTCTGATACTATAACAAACTTGCTTAAATAAAATTAAAATGTGGAGATTACTATTGAATTCGTTTTATATAAATTGAAAAATTTTTGATTTTCAAATCAATGTTTTCAGTTTTTTATCAAAAGACTAAGCATCTTTGTATTTCTCTTGCGTTCGAGTTTATTAAAAATCACAAAGCAAGTGTGTATTGGAATAAAAACTTTTGATTCAATAATGCTGGGACCGGTATTCACCTTCAATATGTGAGGATAAACTTTTGAGTCCAGAAAAATTCTGTATCCCAAAAGTATTTTTTTTAATATTGAGTTATCTTGAAAATGTTATTATTTCCACAAATCAACCAAATGTCAGAGAAACAAAGTCTTTTTTTAAATTATTGTAAATAAAACTTTTGATAAAATATTGCTGGGTCACCCATTAATCTTAAAAATGTAAACTTATGAATATAGAATAAATTGTACATCAACAAAGTACATTTTGTAAATATTGAGTTATCTTGAAAATGTTGTTATTATATCCACAAATTAATCAAATGTCAGCGAAACAAAGTCTTTTTTTAAATTATTGTAAATAAAACTTTTGATACAATATTGCTGGGTCACCCATTCATCTTAAAAATATAAACTTATGAATATAGAATAAATTGTACATCAACAAAGTACATTTTGTAAATATTGAGTCATCTTGAACATTTTATTATTCGTCTCGTAAATCAACGTAATGTTAGATATCAAAAAATGCTTATAAAATTCTTTTTCAAATAATTGAAAATAAAACTATAGATATAACATATATTGCTGAGACATCCATTATCTTTAAACATTTTAACTTTTGACTCTAGAATAAATTCTAAATCCAAAAATATTTTTTTGTAAATATTAAGTCATCTTGAATATTTTGTTACTCTACCCACAAATCAGCCTAATGTTAGAGATCAAAAAATGCGTAAATAAAATCCTTTTTCGAATCAAATTCAATTCGTGTTAGACGCTTTGGGAAATTAAGTGTCAAAATCGCCGCGTTCCTTAAGTAAACACTTAAAGAATTTTTTTTCTAAAGCCAAAAAATATTTTTGATAAAAATATTACCTTTGAAATCTTAACAGTATTCATACAGAAAAATAAAATACAAAGAAAGCTTTCAGTCAGCTTTTTTATCCATAATTCTTTACTCCCTGTTATAAGAAGTAAGGAGTCTTAAAAAGGAAAGAAACGAGAAAAAAGAAGGGGTTTTCATTTACTTTAAAGTGGTCAAATTATAAAAGTATTAAGAATAAAGGAGATTAAATAAATCCAATGTTTGAGAATAATTATTCCTAGTATTTCAACATTAAAAAAATACAGATCTTGGCGCATCAAAATATTAAGGATGAAATTTGAATCAAGACCTTTTCATTATTTTTTTAGAAAAAGAAATTAAGTTTCACTTCTGATCAAATTGTATAAGAAAACAATTTCAAATAGTCCAGTCTGGTATGTACACAAGGCTTGTTAAACACCATTCTGGTTGATTTAAAGAAATAAGGCAATAAACCCACCAGGATGAACTATAAAACAATGAAAGTGATATACATGTAACACAAAAAGTAAAATAGAGCTAAAATCTACAAATGTTAATTTACACAATGTATAGCCAAAGTTAAAAAAAAAGCTTTTATAGAAGGTTTTGTTATACCATATACTTTCTCCATGGTTCAGTTGGTAAGACCTGTCTGACTACCCGGGGTGGCGGGTTTGATTCCCGTTAGTACCCAATTGTTTTTTTAAAGTGTATTAGACTACTTTTCACTTAAGGCCTATTTAATATACATCTGATCGGTTTAAACAGATTGTAACATGGCAATAAGCCGGCTTGTTTTTACTGTATGTAATAAAAATCTAATATAACACAATTATAAACTTTCGTTACAAGACGACCTCCGTTGCCAAGTTGTTTTCGAGTCCGGCGATTACTGGTTTAATTCCCGTTGGTATCTTAATTTTTTTAAATGGTTCCAGTCTAGTTTTCGCTTAAAGATTGTTTAACACATTTTCGGTTGGTTGGTAGAGATTTCAAAAGAGTATAGAAACCCGCCAGATTATATTTTATATACCGAACTATAATATGATACAATATTACATAATCGAGCTGATTATTTTGTCACATTGACTCTCAACCAATTTCATTTTCACTAAGTACCGTGCTATTTCGTGAACTGTAAAAAATATGAATCGAATAGTCTCACTGCATTTTCGTGCGTATTATGTTTGCAATTTAACTAAAATTTATGGAAGGAATCAAATCACTACCATGTATAACATAATACGCCCTCAATGAGATTTTACTTGTTTAACTGGCGCATATACCCCACCCCGTCTTTAAAAATGTTTTTTCATAATACCCCTTTTCATAATCTTTCTTAACCCATATTAAGCAGCTCAAAATTACCAGAAACTTAATTTCAATAAGAAATGGTTTTTAATTTGTTCTCATGGATCGCTTAATTTAAAAAATCAATATTTTCATTAATGTCGTTACCAAAAAAATGGTTGTTCAATGCTGAATCGGGATATAAAACTAATTGCTCTTCCTGCATTTTTCATTTTCACAGATGGTTTAATATACATAATGAATTTTAACTGGTCATTTAAATTCACTGACTGCGTAACCGATTAAAATTTGCTAAATAAGGGTTGAGTCAGTTATGCGTCTCATTTTAATAAGCCTGCAAATCAATACATCGCTGTTCTACTGTAGGATTTAATAAATTAGGATAAAAAAATTAAACCAATTTAATAATAGGTTGTCCGGAAAGAAATTTTGTATTTTTTAGGTCAATTACAATTTTTTTGTCTATAAATTATTCTATAAATCTGTGCTCGAAATTTTCAGAATCTCAACAATCTTTCGTGTTATATAACGATAATTATTCTCCATCAAATCTCTAATTTGGTCGTGTCACCATTACGAATATTTTCAAACCAAAATAGCTTAAAACATTGTTCCACTACACTGTACATATATACGAGTATATATATATATATATATATATATATATATATATATATATATATATATATATATATATATATATATATATATATATATATATATATATATATATATATATATATATATATATATATATATATATATATATATATATATATATATATATATATATATATATATATATATATATATATATATATATATATATATATATATATATATATATATATATATATATATATATATATATATATATATATATATATATATATATATATATATATATATATATATATATATATATATATATATATATATATATATATATATATATATATATATATATATATATATATATATATATATATATATATATATATATATATATATATATATATATATATATATATATATATATTATATATATATATATATATATATATATATATATATATATATATATATATATATATATATATATATATATATATATATATATATATATATATATATATATATATATATATATATATATATATATATATATATATATATATATATATATATATATATATATATATATATATATATATATATATATATATATATATATATATATATATATATATATATATATATATTTTATACCTGTGTCGCATTTTTGCCTTTACGGTAGTAAAAAGTAGCAAATGCTGAAAAAATAACTTATTTGGTTTCATCTTCAAAATGACAGCAAAAAATAAATCACTCACCCATTTGGGTAAACAACCGCCGAAAAATGCGCTATATCTTCCATAATAATATCCACTCAGCATATTTAGAATGAGGTAAGTAACGAAAACGTTGTCTTTACGCCATATATTTGAGAAATATGCAACTACCTGCCAAATAGTCAAATAATTGTTACCAAAATAATGATAAAATTTTCCTTTTCTATTACCTGATATGGATATGGATAAGATCTTTCCATTTGCAGCTTGTATTCTTCTTCTTAGTCGTGTTGCTGATGACTTGGAACTGAACATATTATTCGCATCCTCTCCTCCCAGTCCATAGTCATGATGTGTACAGCAGTCAAGGATTTCAAACTTAAGTTTTTTTTTAAATCCGTGAAAGTTAAGTTAAACTTCACTTCTCATGTTTCGTATTTTAATCAAAAGCATTATAAAAAGGCAGTTTCTGGTAGGTTATGATTAAACTAAAAAAATATTTTTAAAGCAAACAAGCAATATAATTTTTCAAAATCATTCATACTCCTATAATATGGACAACAAACCTCTGAGTTAAATTGTTCATCCTCTCCATCAGGGGTTTATATTATGTATTGAATTGTATTGTATTACCTTTTTGTTGGATATATTACAACCAACCAGGTATATAGCCATGTGACGATCTCTTTCAATAAACAAAATTGGTGTTCAAGAGGCCTTGAGTAAAAACCAGACTGCTTCATTAAATAATCAAATGTCAACGAGACATAATTCCAAAACCCTGAAAGGCAGTCTTACCAACTTTCCCACGCAGGCTGTATATATGTATAGTTACATATGTGCGTTTATAGCATTACATTTTTTAAATATAAATAATTTAACCATAAATAATATTCACAATGAGACAATAAAGCTAATTTAATGATCAAAATTATTTGAAAACATACAACGAAGAATTAAAACACCAAAAATACACAATTTTGTGTTTTTTTTCTATAATTGGTGCATTCGAAGAAAACAAAAATTTTGATTTGTACGAGTATGTTTTTTAGACAGAAAGTATCCTTAATAAAAAAACCTCATTTTCCGAAATCCGAAGTAAAAAAGTAATTATTCTGCAATATTTGTTATATGTTATATTTTTAAAAACACAACCAAACTCAATTATCCTTCGATGAATAAAATACCACGTATTAAAATGCAAGATATAGGAATTCCTCGTTTAACAAGTACTTACTCGCTTTACGATTTTCCGAGTTTTCATAAGTAATTAATTGTAATCATATTCAAACGGACAATGAAGAGTTTACGAATGGAGATCTTCTTGAAATGAAAAACGACAAAATTGAAGAAGCTGGAATTCGTTTCTTCACACTTAAAAGTTTGAAATCTTTAAAAAGTGATTAAGATTTGATAATCTGAAATTTCAACTTTTGGGACTAGCATTAAAGTTGCTGGAGATTTAAAAATACTACTGCCATTAATATGAAATTATAGCTTAGGGGAAAAACAGGTAGTACTATATGATGAGGACTTGGAACTACATAAGAGCTAAAGGGATGTTCTGATGTATGAATTCATTTTGGAATCAAACAACCAGTTCATGAATGGCATTGTTCATTGCTGTTTGATTAATGTCTTTGAGTCTCCTATCTTGACCATGCGTTACTTCATATCCGATCATTTTTTCTTTACCTAATGTAGTAGGTAAACAGATCTTTCTAATAAACGGTTTTAAGTTTTGAAGGAAAAAGTGAGTGAAGCACTACTATAAAGAGTGCGTACTTTTAAAATGACTCAAATAATGTAATTTTGTTTACTTGCTATTATTTATTTCAAATGCGAATAAATGTTTAAGGCCCTAAAAACATCCCCAAAAGAAGCTAAATAATTGATTATCATTAAAATATATCAAGTCAAAAGATAAATTACCCTATTATGAATGTTTATGTTAAAAACTGTTAATTAACATAGGTCCACAATAAACTGAAATCGATTTCCAAACCAAAGCAACCAAATTAGTCATAAACGAAAATTATATTTTTATTTCTATTCTGTGAATCAGAAGATACGACTGATTTTTTGCTGAAAAATCTGAAAATGTATTTGGTAACCATCACGTATTTGTTGAAAATGACAGAATTTTCATTCGGCTCTTTTAAAGGGTGTGGATTCAATATCCAAAGCTTTCACAGGCACGAATAAAATGTTGGTTGATATTTAAAGTTCAGACACTGATGTTTACGTGGCAATCGATTTTTAGTCCGTAATGGTGTCAAAACCCTAATTGAATAATGCGTAATTGTGTTTTGTTTTCGGAAAGGTCACATAAAAAATATGTAAATAAAATTACGTAGAATGAGTTACCATTTTCCAAATTTTGTACGTTGATTCGATATTCAAAACATCAGAAAGAATTACTTATACATGCTTTGAATGTAATTTCATTTAATGTTAAGTGGATTTTAAAAGCATATACACACTCTTAAAATTACGACATATTTAGCAATTCTGTGTAAAATCTATATTACCCAGGGTTAAATATATAAATTTCCAAGTATACTTGTGTCAGAACAATATTTCATATTTTTATTTACCCCAAAATGAAAAAAACTGATTGGCGGAAACAACTGGATTTTTTTACATATTAATATGATATAATAATTACGGTTGTCTAACGCTTACCCCTAGAAAAAAATAAGATATGTTTATCACACCAACAATAACATAGATAAAAAAATTGAAGCCAATGACAAGGGGCGTATACTAACATACATAAAGGCGGCGTAAATAAAACAGAATGGTCTTGTGAAAGTACATATATTGAAACTGCACCAAAGAACATAAGCCCTAGAATACAAAAACAAAAGCGTTGTCTATCTAATAACATTCTTCCAGAATTTGCAAACCATATTATAGAGAGACAAATTATAAATTAAAAAAAATAAATTTAATTTAACATATGTACGTCATAACATACGAGTATATCAATGAATTTAGGAACTAGGAGTGATATAAAACCATAAGCCTAACTCATCTTATTTTAATCCTAGTTTTTTTGTTAACAAGCCTCGTTAGATTCGTCACTTTAATCTATGGATACCATAACAAACTACTAAACGGTTCTGATCACGCAACGTTAATTTTATTTAATTGGGTGCTATTGAGCTACAAGATTAGTATTCAAGATCGTGTTTCATTAACGATTTTCCTATCCCCTCCAACAATTCTTTCTTTTTTCTTTGATTTATGATATCTCTTATTTTTTTTATATTGCAGCAGCAGGATATATAAATTTTAACATTTCAGAATATAACGAAACCATACGTCTTTAATGAGCTCTTGTTGACATACTACTGAGGGTAGGGTTATCAAATTTTAATCACCTGAGAAGCCTTCAAATAAAGTCAAAAACTTGACACGCTTTATGAGGCTCTAGCAATGCTTGTGATTGATATAATTAAGTCTTATCATAACCTGTAACTAAAAACCAAGATCTTCTTATCTGGGAAAATTACTATGGTGATGATGATGCAAGGGAGATAAAAAAGTCTACAAGGCACTCAATTGAATTGAAAATTTCAAAAAAGTATAATTTTATTTCCATTACTGAGCATCTAACTGAGATTGAGTTTAATATTTTCAACCTCTGTGACTTTGCTTCATTTTTTTGTTCTCTCTACCCGCAGAAATATGATAAAAAATAAGATTTTGAATTGAATTAGTGATTCCTTCATTCGCGGCTCCCTTGACTGAAGGAGCGTAATGGGTTTTAAAAGGTGGGCGGGCGGGGCGGTGGGCGCATGGGGCGATGCTTTGAGTATTTCTGGATCTTAAGTTACATTTTCTGTTCGTGTAATGAAAGTAAAAGACGCATTTACTAAGAATTCCCTCAACTTGAGTAGAAATTAAAAACGTTCTTCCTGAAATTTAAATATCACTGAAAATAACAAAAGGAAAGGAAAAATTAAATGAAAATAATCATTTTTAGGTATTTGGCAAATCTTTGAAATTCAATTTCACCTATGAAATAGGATATTAAAAGAAATGAAAAATTCAACTAATGTATTTCTTTTTTTTGCAGTTTTATTACAAGTTGCTGATCTGGCGCCAATCAGGCTCATAATAGGCAGATTAATGTGAAAAGTGAATAAGTCATAACTACCTACATTTTGATGGCCACATATTTTCAGGTAAGCCTTCTCCGTTATGGTGTTTCATTATTGACGAGCTTCTTTTCTTTGCCTTAAGTATCTTATCACTAACCGACCAATTTGTATCCGCAAGGGCTAAGACTCTCATACGAGTACAATTAATAAGACATACTCGTATGCCCATTTCGTAAAAACTTTGTAAGTTACGTAGGGTATTTTTACCTCAAATTGATTTCACATATGCACATACTAGGAAAAAATTGCTTCGAAGATTGGAAATGGTCACTGCATCAATTTATTTGCTTCGAAGATTGAAAACGGTCACTGCATAAACTTATTTAAAAATAATGCCTTCAACTTATTTATAATTACATTTCTTTCGTGAAACTGCTTATATATAGTATTTTTTTGGAAATGAAATATTTATCTTATAAGTAGAATCAAAAAGGAATCTTGACATGGTTTGACCACGTTGAGATAATGAGTTGTGGAAGACTATTTCTAAAATGAATGTAGACCGATGAAAGAATAGAAGGAGATAATCGGAGAAATTTTTTTTGAAGAAAAAGTAAGAAGTATGAGAAATAGGAGAGCATCTGTGACGAGATGTGTAATTATGGATGAGTCGAGAGCCATTTAAATGGATAAAAAGGCGTGGATATATGTCCTCTCTGCCTACCCTAAAGGCATTAATGTACGTAATTTGACGAATTAAATAAGGAAAAGTATTAAAAAACAGCGAATTAAAATATATGCCCTAATTCGGGTCATCGAACATCGATAGTTCAAAATATAACCTAATTCGGGCCACCGAACATTGATAGTTCAAAATAAACCTGTGATTTATTTTAAGTTTATAGTTAATCATTTTTTGATATTTTTTGACAACTGTTTAAAAGAAAATCAAGTTTTATAAGGTGACAAATTATAAGTACAGTACCCGGCGGTAAGTAATACACATCGGGCTTAAGAAAGAGACTGTCGCTTTGTAAAGCGTCGTCTCTGTCGCACGGACTGTTAGCGCATCGTGCGACAGAGACGACGCTCTACAAAGCGACAGTCTCTTTCTTAAGCTCGATGTGTATTACTTACCGCCGGGTACTATAATTGAGTTTATCAAAAATTCTAGTTATACTCGTAGTTATAATATCATACGTGTATGTATATTGTTCAACGAACATGATATTTTTTTATTTAAATAGATGATAGTTTGAAAGAAGTTTACTTTAATATCAGTAGAGATAAAACACTTTTGCATTGTTAAACAAAACTTTTTCAAATTTTATTGAGTATTTAAATGCAAGTTAGACTTCTTTTTTATGAAAATTAGACCTCTACATGTGCTTGATAATATTCGACACTGAAAATATAACCCGTCCTTCTATGTGATGTGTAACTAGTACACATTGCTTCTAAAAACTTTAATATCTCTATAAATATAATAAATACTGGGTTCCGATTTTAGATATTCCTAAGTAATACATTTACGCATTGAATGAAAAAAATGTTAGTAATAATTAGCACTTATCGGCCACATCAGAGATATTTTGTGAAAATCGGGAATAAATTCACCAATACACAATCAAACGTGTGCCAGTGTGTGACGTAGGTATATTCATTCTAAAAAACCGCTATGGGTGAGGAAGCGACGTTATTCACGTCTCACTCACTCTCAGTCTACTTCGGTATATGGGTACGTAAGAAATAGAATCTCAGTTCACTCGCTTCTCTCGCTTCAGTAGCTCGCGGGCATCCATTTGAGGTGGTCTCTTCGCCCGTTTTGTGAACGTCAGGCGATGTTTTTTTTATGTTTTCAGCAATTAAATTTCAATTATTATCACTTTCGACTTCAAATTTAATTAATTTAAGCGATTGGCTATGAATATTCTTATTTTTCCAATTTTAAATCGCTCATTTTTACATGTGTATTAATGTGCATTGAATACACAGTACCGGAACGCGCGGATTTTTTTATCACAGGAAGGGAAAGATTAAGACACATTTTTAACTTGGATTTAGTTCATGTCAATATAACCTAACACCTGCGAATATCATACATTTTTAGCGCATTGTTGACCTCATCGTTTTGGTATTGCTTGAAAAAAAAAAGGATTCCAGTCTGGTTTTCACTTAAGGCAACTTAAATATATTTTTCTATGGTTGGAAGAGATTACCACATGGCAAGAAACCCGCTAGGTTATACTGTATACAACGAAAGTATAATACAATACAAGTTATTATCTTAAAGAGGCACACGTACTCGTAATACTAAAAAAAAAACAGAAACCTTTATGGAAAGATACCAGTCATATAGTTACTAGCAGCGGTTCTAATAAGATACGCAAGATTTGACTGGTGGTACGTAGATAATTTGTGGAATATATAATTGAAAAAATACGAGTACTATCCAAAATGAATGTTTATTTTCAATAATACAATAAAACGAAACTCAAGTTATATTCAAATGTAAGTTTATAATTAAGTAAATAAACTATTTCTATAAAACAAGCACACTTGTCACATTAAATAATTGCATGTAATACATTGTGTATCAATAATATAGTACGACAGCATAATGTTTTGTTTACCATTTTTTATTCGTATTTGCTAATATTTATTATTTTTGTTCATTTTATTATTCGAAAGGAAAAAAAAGAATAGATGACAATACTGAATAAAGAGTATATCTTCACTTTCTATATGTATAGAAGACATATTTTTGTTAGTGGAACAACATTTTTGGAATTTTGGTTTTATTGGTACGCAGTTATGAAAAAATTGAGAGGCGCTGATTACGAGATAAATATCTTTCGTATTTTATAATGTTAAGACATGAACAATGAAGACTAGTATACTAAATAAGCTGGAAGAAATGTGGATTTATTGGAGAATGCTTAGAATTAATTGGTATAATTGTATTTCAAAAACCGAGTTATTACGTCAAGCAGGTATTACGTCAAACTACGAGTATATACAATTTATTTTTTATTTTAAAATATTTTCCATAGCAGTCGGCTTTTCACATTTTTCCTTTTATTAGAAGTTTCAATATTTAATGAAAAAGAAAATTAAGTTTGATTTTCAACACAAACCCGTTTATGATGTGGTTACGAAGCTAAAAATATCTTATATAGTCGTAGGAAATTTGTCTTTGACAACTGAGAACATTCTCGTGTTTTTTTTTATTTTTAAGTAAGTTTAATCACCAATTCAATTTCAATATTTTTAATTTAACCGTCAACCCAATATTGTAAAGTGATACTATCTATGGGTTTGTACGACTGCTTTATTTACTAAACATTTTGTTTGAACTAAAACATTGTGTGTTAAAATAATGAAGTTGCCTATGGAGAAATGAATCCTTTATAAACATTTGAACGAGTGAACTACTCGGGTTTTAATATAATACTGTCGATGTTTCAAGTGAGTGATGTCTAGGTGAGTTAATGCCAAAAAGGGTAAAGTGGGTGTGAAGGTTCTTCCTGCGCGTATTCATAAACCTCGGGAGGGGCCGGCACATCAGCCCTGACATGGGTACTCTCCCCGTAGAACACTTAATTAATCTCACCCAAGTGGTCACTTAAAATAAACTTTTTACAACGAATAAATTCATCAGACTTGACAATTAATTAAGAAATCTTTAAAAAAGTAATTTGGGCAACATAATAGAACAATGAAAACAACAAAGGGCCTATGATAAAAACTATGATAAAAACATTGAGTAAATTAGATATTTGTTAAAGTTGTTTTATTTTATTTACTTGAAATCGAATAACCTGATATACTTGTTTTTGATATAATTTAATTAAGTTATAAAAACATTTTAGAAAAGAAATGGTTAATTGTTCTTGTTTCTGAAATATCTATCCAATAGCCATTAATTTGTATGCATAAAAAACCCAAACTAAGATTAAAAAAAATGTATCTTACATATAAGTATACATAGATGTATAAGTATACAAAAAAAGTCTGCGAAAGTATAAAGGGTTGGTATCTTTAGATTAACCCTAGAGTCTAGACCTCAAAAGGCTTACTTAAGAATTAAGCAGGTGATTTTTTTTAACAGAAAACGCTGCATTTCTAAAAACTACAGGGAAATCAGTGGCGTAGCGAAAGGGGGATAGGGGAAACAGTATAATCTTCGGGTAAAAAAGTCAAGGACCAAAAGTAAAATATTTTTAAAAACTTGTCATCAATTTTGCCACCTCCTTTGGCTTAAGACTCTTCATTTTATTCACATTTTCAAACAATGTATTTTGTATTTGCTTTCGCTAGCAATTCTGACGTAGAAACTACAGCAAAAACGACTTGAAATTTTGAAGAATGAAACCAGTAACGATAGTATTTTTCACGAACATTGTTCTATTAATTCAATAATAATTGTTTTAAGTATGTTGTATCAGTGAGCGCATAGCTCAGTCATGAGCGCATTTATTCGATATATGTATTCATTATATGTAACATGTGTGAACATTTAAAAAAAGCAATAGCATAGTTTATGGTGTATGTGTGTGCGATTAAAAAATATTATAATAGAATGCACGTATCAACATTACTCTGGGCAGTTGGGCTTTCACCTTTTTTTCCATACGACACTTATTTTACACTTTGTACAAGGGGGCGCGAATTTGATGTTTTTTCCCAGCGCAGAAGGCCCTCGCTACGCTACTGAATTGAACCCTTACTTTTCGAAATTGAAAGATGAAATACCTTGAAAATCTCGTTTTCTTCTGAACACTTAAGATAAGAGATGCTTAAACCCGGTTTAAAATATAAAACAAGAAAGACGTGGGGTATAAGATTATGAAAAACTACAAAATATTTTGTGGTCTAAATGCAATATAGTGCCAAAGAGAAACACATCAAGTCCAAAGTTTGTATCTTCCAATCAATGGATTATGATTTTAACTGGAGTTTTTTTAGATTATAGGTTCGATAGCTCTAAGTATCGTAGAAAAGTACTACACCTTGAAATTATGTCTCGAAATATTACTTTTTAATATTAGGTATCTTTGTTTCTTCTGCCAACGTCTAGTCTTCATTAGTGTGCGTGTATATAACGAAAGTAGTTTTGAAGCTTAAGAAACAGTTTAAAATGGTGTAATGAAAAAAAAAGTGTGTGTTTCCTAAGCTCATGTAGTGAGGTGAAATTTATTAGGGTGAAGTAAATCGTTTCGGTGTTGTGTACTAGACTTTTATTAGTTTCTTTAAAAAAAACTTGTCGATTTGAGATCATCGGGACAAAATAATGTATGTTATTGAGAATCATCTACAACTTAGGCGGCAACGTATTTTTTTTTCAATAGAGCTTATAATAGAAATAATATTTTGTGTCCATATTTTAAGGATGTTACCTATAAAATCGAAATTCAAATACAAACCATAAATATAAACATCTAAAGTGCAATAATACTTGTAAAAAGTTTAAAAAAATATATTGAAAGATTTAAAAAATATGAAGAAAAATACAGGTGTGAAAAAACCTTAAAACCTTTAAATTCAAAGTTAAGGATCAAAGAACACTTCCCCTTATCTGGTTTTGAAAATTGAGACTGCTGAGTTTATGTCGCAGAAACAAATGTTCATATACAAGACCGTACTTAAATGCCATATCCCTATTGGTGTACGCAGAAAGAACAGAACGCCAGACTTTCCTATATTAACAAATGTATTTAGCCTCTTCTCATTTATACACCTTCTCATACAACTTCTACGATTTCTCTGACTATTATTTATTTATTATTTACTAATAACATGATCATTTATCATAGTTCCCAAAAAAATACTATCAACTGTAAAAATTAGATATATGAAAATCGTTAGATATTTATTATCCTTTAAAATCTCATTTCCAGTACCGTTTGCTTCAATCTATTGTATAATTTCCGTAACTTTTTTCCCTATTTTTCAATCGGAACCCTTTGCATCATGAGCAGCTACGATGGAGTTCAATTTCGAGTTGCTAGTGAAAATTCATCGATGTAATTTTTTTTCAAAACTTCTACAGCAAAAAATAAACCTTCAATGAATAAAAAATTCGAATATTGAACTTTATTTTACTATGATTAAACTTATATTTTCTGAATGTGTATGAACCTCTCTGGACTTGAACAAATTACATTATTTGTCTTTTTGAATATAAGTAAGTGGGACCACTATACCTTTCAGGTTTCCAAAAAGATTCAATTTTTCTTACCTTTTAGTGTGAAAATTTATCACTACCATCAAATATACATTTCAAATTAGAATAGATATACGAGTAAGTCAATATTCTACAAAAAAGCTCTTTTATTTTACATTGGGAAAACATTTGTTGAAGGTTTCTCGAAGAAATTCTAAACACAGAGAATGAAATGAAAAATTGGACGATCAATACCAGTCGAGCAAAATGTTCCTTTGAGCTTATTTATTCTGGTTTATGAACTCCAAGTTAAACAGGTAATTGATGGAAGTTTTACTTTGAAACTTTTTGCTAAATACATAAAGGACTGCAAAGTATATGAAGACTAAAAAGTACGCAAATGTTAAGGTACCACGAGTATATAACGAAAAGATTATAATTTACATACGATTGCGCCATTTCCGTATACCGGTAGGAAAAGAGGACAGTGTCATACTTTTCTATCACGACATCCATAAATATTCACATATTTGGAATATTTAACGAATAACATTACATTAATCCTCGCGACACGTGTTTCTACCTCCTACCTCGAGGCTCTCTTCGGGCGGAATGATTCCGATTAGTTATGAGAACAATGCTTAGTTCAAGCTGGTTTTATGTTTTATTTAATTCTGTATTATATAAAGGGTTTTTAAGAGGGAGGATCCGAGAAATTACATTTACATTTTTTATCTACAAAAATACATAAATCTGTCATTAATATATAAAAAAACTAGACATCTGAAAGCTTAGATACTATAGAATTCTGGAATGCTTTTTTAAACATCGTTTTTGGTGCCAACTTTGATGTATGAGAGTGAAACGTGGACATGAAAAAAAAACAGAGGATCAATGCTGTAAAAATGCGTACATTGAGAAGAATACATGGAGTGACAGAAGGTACATAATACGGAACAAAGTTATAAGGGATAAATGTGAACTTTAGGCTGATGTGTTGAATAAGATGAAAAAGAGCCAGCTGAGATGGTTTGAGCATGTATAACTAATGAATGAAGATAAACTAAAGAAAACAGATATTTAATGCAGGTGTGAGTAAAATACGTGTAAGAGGAAGACCAAGAAAAGTATGGTTGGATTTGTTCGACATCCCTCAGAACTCTTCCATCATCTGAGAAAATACTTTCATTACTCATCCATATATCGATCACATTTCATTTCCTTTCATGCTTTTCTATCGCCATAACTGGATTTATTATTTCTGTGAGAGGGGAGATGTAATAGGAAGGGGTGCGAAAGAGAGGGGTGTGAGAAGGAGAGTTATGAGAGGGAAAGGTGTGAGAGAGAAGGATGTGAGAGAAGAGGGTGTGAGAGGGAAGGGTAGGAAAAGGAATATTGTGAGAGGGGAGTGTGAGCGGGGGAAAGGTGTGAAAGGAAGGCATTCGAGAGGGAGGCGTATGAGAGGGAGGTGTGCAAGATGTAGACGTGTGAGAGGGGACGTACTAAAAAGGACCGTACGAGAGAGCAGTGTGTGGAAAGGGAGCTTGCGAAAGAAGGGCTAATGAGAGAAAGGCGTGCGAGGAATTATGTGAGAGAGAAGTCATGCAAAATGGGGCATGCAATAGGGGAGTACGAGAGAGGGCGTGTGAAGATGGAGTGCGAAAGGGGGCGTGTGACAAAGGACGTGCGAGAATGGAACGTGCGAGAGAGAATCGTGCGAGATGGAGGTGTACGAGAAGGAAGTGTGCGAGAGGGGAGGCAGGCGATATGAAAACGTATAAGGGATGCGAGAATGAGAGGTTTGATAGGAGGGGGTTGTATGTACGTTGTTGTTACGTGTGCGAGTTTTGTTTATGTGCGATATTATCCGTAACATGTACGATGCAGAATTGTGAGTTATTTCTGCTCCAGTAACACGAATTTAAATTACTGAGACCGACGATAATGTTTTCTCGGCCATGCTCTTCAACATGTCCGCATCCTCAAATATTCCAACATGTCAATAAATATTAACATTAGAAGATTACACAATCGAAATGTATAACAATGTTCTTTACATTACAACATTTATTTGATTGTAACATTTTAGTTAAATTTGTTTGTAATTTGAGTTACACATATTTTAATTTCATTCCTTTATATAAATATATTTAATGACTTTTTTTATTTTTCTTTCATGTATGCATGAAAATAATTCATTCATATTAATAAGTATAAAAGTTTCAAATGCTCTTTTTGTTATATTTATGTATGGCTGTATGGTATAATTCCGAATAAAACTTTTGAAGAATGAATGGCAAAAAATCAGAGAGAAGTTTTGTAAGCTGTTGCAATTGCAATATAACATGTATTTAATACTCGTAACTTTATGATTTTCAATTTGTTAAGATAAGGAAAAATCATAAGTAAACTTTCTAAGAAAGTTTATTGAATGGGTTGTGTCTTTTTTTCTCTCTCATTTTTCTCCCTTCCCCACACGATGAAGAACTTTCATAACACTCATTAAATGATTACACAATAATAAATCATTTTATTATTCTTTTGTTTTATTTCGTCATTCATCTCCGATTGTCTGGGTGTCACGCAAAATAAAAATGTATGATATATATATTTATGAAACTTACAACGTGCGAAACTTATTTGTGAGTACTTTGAAAACGGTTACGCCTCTCCGTATAGATTCAATGCACATGTTAACCAACCAAAAATATGAATTATAGTTTGCTTTGTACAAATTTGGCTTGATATCTTATTTAATAAAATCTTAAAAACAAAACAAGAAAATAAAAAAGGATTTTTCTAAAAAATAGAAAAAGACTTTTTTTATTTAGTAGAAATATATTTGAAAAAAAGTAATCTTATCACCATTAGAGAGGGTTTTTTATGATTTTAATAAAAGATTTATAAAATCATTTAAAAAGCAATAAAATATTTCAGGTGAATAATGTTTTAGAAATTACAGTATTGACGACCTCCGCCGAAATAATAAGGTGTAACATAGAATGACGTCCTCTGTAGCCTAGTTCGTAAGACGCCTGTCTTCCAAGCTGGAACAATGTACGATCCTGAGAAAACATCTCTGAAACACTACAATATCTAAGCAGTTCCAATAAGGTTCTGAATAAATTATTATACTGTAGTTAGAGTTCTTTTAAACCCCTGGACGGTTAATTTAACCGAAGTTAATGAATGCACAAACCCCGTCGCGACGTTTAAAAAAAAACAGATTGAAAGTGACATACTCGTACACTAGCATATTTTTAATAGAAATAAGTGTTTACGCTAACTTAGTTTCTTGATAAGTTTGGTGGATGTTTTAATGTAAAAGTTATTGAGGAGATAATTATTGAGCATATTAGGGAGAAATTATTGAGATAATTAGGGAGAAAGATAATTATTGAGCTAGGATAGTTTTTCTCCGGCATTTCCTCAATATAGTAGTTCATGACTGGGAGAAAGATAATTATTTTTCATTCACAGTTTTTTTACAAATTTCAATTTGTTTTGTATTTTTGTAAATTGTAAAGAGTGTTTTTTCTTTCTTCCATTGTTGTACTATACATCGATGACTTCAGTCTCCGTGTGTGTAGTAAACTGTATTAATTTTTGAAGAAAAATAATATTTGATCCTTGTATAGTAAATGTTGCTGGAATTTGAAAAGTTTAATTTACTACGGTATATCTTTTCAATAAATAAATTGATAACCTTCTTTGATTTTCAACAAATTACTTTGAGCGACTTATAAATTATAGGAATTCTAAATGAATAAAACATCTAAAATATTATATAATGAGATGTTTATGTTAATTCACTTCAGATGTAAACAAGAAATGTTCGTATTTACTCGTATAAAATTAATATATAATGGTATATTTAACATTAAAATCAATAAATTTGGCAAAACATCTCTGCTTTGAATGAGTATTATATAATACTACTGCAAAATTTAAACAATTACCAGAATATATCAAATAAATTAGACTGTAAATCGTATCTTCCGAGTTTCATTAGAACATAACATCCGGGCCCTTACAAAAACACGGCCATTATTCATATTAAATTTGACATATTATTATACCCGCAATGTGTTGTTCTATGTTCTGTTTGTTTATATTTAAACCTGATAAAATTTTAATCAAACTAGTCTTCTCAAGGTTCATAGTCTATTTATGCATCATTCATTTCTCTGTGGGATTCAGAATGTGCATTTTGTTTTTGTGCTGAACCAAAATTATAGATATTCTGCATTGAGGATCAATAAATGTTTTATATTATACTATATCAAGGAGTTCGCTTATTCTGTAGTATATTTTAAAAGATAATTCAAAAGATAATTTTATCGATAGGTTAATTAGAAGTGTTTTCGAAAAACGCAAATAAAAATCTTCAAAAATGATATTGTAATGTAGTATGCAGGTATCCTCCTTGGTGTAAAAAAAAGAGGTTTGGAAATACGAAAAAAAATATATAAAATTAATTATATTGTATAATTGCATACCTTAGAATGAATATCCGATATAATAGTAAATGGTAGAGTAAATAATAGACGAATACAGGATTACTGTTCGTTGGAGATAGGTGTTATAAGAAGAATTTTGAAATACTTAAACTAAAAGTATCAGAGAACGAGAAATAAAAAGACCAAGCGATGACTAGAATATTATAGTTAAAGAAATATTTTCTTAGGAATAAGTTAAATGTACGAGAAAAAGAAAAGCACGAATGATGAGATGTAAATGAGACAAAATCTCCCTCCCCTCAAAAGGATATGCGTATTTATGTATGTACTCATATATTTTTAAACCGTACATTTTAATATACTTGTATTACCAAAATTAATGGGGCACTCAAACATATATTCTCGAAGCGGACAATATTAAAATCTGATAAGAAGATGATAGCCTACAACAGTACTCTAGACCCACATTTCACTAATCGGAATGTATGGAAGTGAAATGTAGGCGTGGTAAAAGACTGAAAAGAGTCGAATAAATACTGTAGAAGTGCGTATACTGAGAAGAATACATAGGGTTACAATGTATGACAGAATACGGAATAAAGTAATTAGGAATGAATGTGAACTTAAAGCTAAGTTATAAAGTAGGATGAAGAATAGCACTCTGAGATGATTTGAGCAAGTGGAACGAACGAATTAAGAAACACTAACAAACAAATATATGCGAGTACGACTGAAAAGTGTGGTAGAAAAAAATCAAAGAAAGCATGATTGGAACAAATTAATGATATTTTGAATTAAGGAAATGCAAAATTTAAGAGAAATTGGGAGATTTTTATGGGTGCAAACGAGGCAAAATATGCGTGCTGCAATAGGAAAATCTAGAGCTCTTTCCTATCTGCCTACTCTGACGAGGAAACGGTGTGATGGTATCTAAGTACTTGCATTCACAATTTTACTCTGTTGGGCAAAATAATCTTTTGACCTACTTGTTTCAACTTTGAACGCAAAGGGTATAAATTTTAATTAAAAAAAAAACGGTCAAAAAACTTTTGCGGGTAATTTTTTGTTGGGCATGTAGGATTCCTAGTATTAATATTATATAATAATTAATATTGAACTCAAAAGAACTTGGTTATTAAAAGGTCGTTTTAATTAATAAAAATAAATATTTTTTATCCATAGTTCTATTTCACCCTTTAATACACACGCAAGTGATTCTATAAGTTAGCGTGTTTTAGTATCTTTTCAACCATCAACAAAAATGTTACAAGGCCTGTTTGGGAAGATCTTGGAAAAACTGGGACCCTTTTTGGTTTTTTTTTAAATATGGTTTAGCAAACCGAGACTTCCAGGTGGAAGATAATCATGTTGATGGTTACAAGAACTACATTTATTTCTTTCAAAGCAATTTAGTATTTTTTTATTGATTAAAGTAATCGGTAACACAAACATTTTCCAAAGGCCATGCCTATATAGTATACATGTAATTTTATTTTCAACAATCTATCGCTGTTTTTTTTTCTTTTGAGATGGTTAGTTATTGTATTATAGTGGCATTTAGTGATAAAATTAATTTTTAACGTTTCAAATAATATATGTTAATTTGTTATCGTTCTGAATCATTTATATTTGAATAAAAGTAAAAATTCAAATATTACATGAATTAAAGTAAAAATAAGTCTTTTAGATCAGAATTTGCAGATAACGTATCTAACATTATCGGAAAAAGGGAAAAATGGCCAACACGTACAAATACGATAAATCTTTTTCCAACGCGGTTTGCATTGTGAATTTTCCACCGTTGAACCAACATCCGTAAAAGCTTTGATAAATTCACAAAGGTTTTGTTAAAAATGAGATCAGATTGCAATCACTTCGGATTCGCCCTTAATGAGGGTTGGTTAATATGGGTAGGTAGGTGAGAAAGGATATTTAAACTTATATACATTTTTTACGGTTTAAGTAATTAGTGTATTTCCGATAGTAACTTAAACATTGTACTTTTGACTTAGGTGCGACAGAAAAAAATTGTGGAGTTTATTAACATAAAAGAATATTTATTTATTTAACATACGATCACGCCATTGCCCTATTTAGGTAGGCATAGAGGATAGGTCACAAGTAATTTTCGTTTCCACATGCATATTTCGCCTCTTCCACATTCATACACCTTTTCACACCACTGCTATAATTCCTCTGACTTATTACATTTCCTTCGTTCAAAATATAATTGACTTGATCTAATCATAATTCTCTTGGTCTTCCACGTCTTCTGATCATATTCGTAACTGTTCATTTGTTTGTAAGTTTTTCTTTATTTATTCTTTCCACACTTTATATTATTTTTAGTGTACGCATTTTTACAGCATTTATTCGGTTCCTTATCTTTTCCACGTTTCACTAACATACATCAAAGTTGGTGCTAAAATATTGTTGTGACCTATTATTATCTTAGCAGATTTTGATAATGTACGATTCGTGTTTTTGTGTGTTAGTGTCCCCATTGACTTTATTTCTTATCGCTACGCTCCGTTCGATATCCTTCGTTGATCTTTCATGATCGTTAAAATACTATCTTAACAGCAGAATTCTTCAGCTCACTATAATCATTCATTGTATATACAAACATATCATCACGCCATGTCCCTTGCAAAGTAGACATACGAGTATATATCGAATTCCCAAACTTTTTTGTACACGCACATAACTTTCGCTCCTATATATATTCATACATCTCGTCATGCATAATCTTCTATTATTCATATTTATCACTTTACCTTATTTCAAAATTTGGTCCAGCAACGTTTACTTCCATCTACCTATTTCACGCATACCTTACACTTCTGACTTATATTTTCGCTTAGTCATTCTTTCATCATTCATGCTTTCCACATATCCAAATCATCTTAAAGCTCCTTTCTTAATTTTACTTAAAACATCCATTTTAGCCACGCATTAATTCCGCCTTTTCTAAACATTGACACTCCAATTTTTTTCTTAGTGCACGCATCTCTACAGCATTGATCTTACTCTTATTCTCCTTCTGTCAAGTCCAAGTTTCACTACCATATTCAAAGGTTGGCCCCAACACACTATTATATATTGTCATTTTTGTTACTGTTGATCTTTCATTGTTCACCCATGTATCGTATTTACTTTTCCTTTCACTTTTTTATATCACCATGACTTTGATTTTGTAACATTCATTCTCAGATCTTTCTCTTCACATTTGTCATACAATTTACTTATGAGACTGTAATTCATGATCATTCTCCGCTTATACTACCATGCTATCAGCATACAACAATTCACACGTATTCCCAGTCGATAATTAAATACAACCTCTTAAGTTCCTTTAGATACATACATAAATATAAATATTTAACAACTAGGGTGACACATCCTTACTTAACACTTCTTGAAATTCTAAACCACTGAGTCAAGACAACGTTCAATCTAGTAAATGCTCTTCTTTCAGCAAACAATATTGCAATACTATATATTAGTTTAACATTTAATTTTCTTACGATCTAAGAGCTAACTACCATATGGTCATCTCGTTCAACCCAATAAAAAAATGTAATAAATTAAATTACAAAATTAAATGAAAAAAATACACGTGTTATTAGCGAAAATCATAACAAGACGTGAAGTGATTGTCATCTCGTACCGTGTCCGCTTTTCATTGTTAATGAGTTATGAATATTCTAATAATAATTTTGCCTGAATGTATTTTCCTTTAAATATTAAATGTAAACCATTGTTTATTAATTAAAAGAAACTGACTCTTTAGCTTGGATTAGAGTTTGATTAAAGTATATGAAGACAATTGGTATAGAAGCCTGCAAGTACTCGTAGTTGAGAACCTTCTTTAGTTTAACCTTTTTGCTGGACTTTCTATGATAAATATTTAGGCTGGTTTTGGTCATTAAACATCGCCAAAGTTACAAATAACAGTGTATGCTTATGTTCATATTAATCCATATTTTTATAATTAACAATAAATACGAGGGTTATCCGGAGAGATGTATCGTTTTTAGAGGGTGGAAGGATACTTTATGAGTATGGTGAACAAATAGTTCGCACTTCACTGACAAAAGGATTCTTGAATGTTTTGTATACAGATGAGTACGAGAAAAATATCACAATTCTCGCACTAAGCACGACAAACAGTCTGAGACTATGTAATCTTGAATTAGTTTCACATCCTCAGCTATCAGCAATTGTAGACCCAAAATAATGTACGATCTCTAAATTTTTTTGTAGACGCATTAATGGTATATCATTGTTTCGATCAATCATGATTTTTGTTTAAAATTTATATAAAAATAAGCCATTTAATTTTTTCTTCTTTTATCCCGTGGATTTCTACCTCTGAAATGGATTTCTACGTCTAGATTTATATAACGTGATGCATCTCCGTAAATTTCAAATATATTTGCTAGTTTCTTAAGCAGCGCCTCCTTAGCCTTAATGGTAAAACATCTTGCTTCCAAACCGTGAGTAACGGGATGGATTCCCATTGGAACCCCACTTTATTATAAAGGGACTCTAGTCCGATTTTTACTTAATACCTCGATGACACATTTGTCGTTGGCTGGAAGAAATTTTCCAATGGCAATAAACTCACCAGGTTGTACTATCTACAACAAATGTATAATACAATACAATAAATACAAATTTTTCATTTAACCCATTTGAAATACATATTCCTGTAAGTTTTTTTTTTCAGATATATTTAACAACTCTTTTTAAACACGTTATCATCCACCTCAATTAATATAAAATGACATATGTTAATAAAAACAAAATATCCTAAGGGGTTAAACTAGTTTCATTCTACAGCATTTTACTCTAGCTATTTTATTACTTCTTGACTTTGGTGGACCAGGTAATCGGGCATCAACATTTCTATATCTATGATTTTTCTAAGAAAATGATGTAATAAAAATTAGTTCAATAAAAAAAATAAACATGTAAATCATGTTCGAGTTTCTTTAGAAATTTTATTTGCTCTCTTATATTATTCCATAAATAAATAAGAGGTTTTTTTTAGTAATATACGTTTCTATTAACTTCCTTATTTACCTTTTGCTAACGTCCTTAGTTTTCCAGTACAAATCTTTAAAACGATTCACAAAAATGGTATTACGCTCTAATAAATACCTCGATACACAAGAGGATTTTTATATGGAACGATTTATGCGAAAATAATTCAACCCACACTAAACGTTTGACCATCAAGCATGAAATCATAGTAAATGGATTTTTTTAAATAATATTTAATCATAACATTTTGACTAGATCATGCAGGTATATTTGTTTATAATTTCAAATAAACCAAAAAAATTGAGGAATGGATCTTTTTTTGCAAATATAAGTCCTTGTATTCCTTCGTTTTCTTTTATTTTGACGTATTGAGTTCTTTTTTAAAAGACAAAATGGTTTTTGTTATCAAAACTCATTACCAACATTCCTATAGTAAGATATCAGGTTTCATTATTTTCAAACATAAAGCTTTTTGTTCAAAGTATCGCTCTGAAAATGGCTTATTTTCATCGTAATGAACTCCCTATTACACAAAAATAAAGAGGAAAACGGTTATCATCGAGCCATATAATGTTTTAAATATTTGTATTACGACAATTATAAAAATAATGGGATGATAATTATATGAGAGTGACTATAAACATTTTTTTCTATAATTACAATTATTCAAAAACCATTACAATGTTGAACGTTAAGATGTTTTTATTTTCATGATATTTGTCTTCTTCAAACCAACGATGACAAACTCATATCGAGTGTGAAATTCATTTCAATTGTTTTGAAACCAAATTCCGTTTTTAAATAAAAGGTTAAATGTATTTTTTTAGTACTAAATAGGGAATTAAGACGGTTTACATAACACAAATGACCTCCATGATCTAAATAATAGAACACCTGTCTTTCGCCTGGAGATTTTGGGCTTGATTCTCGATGAGAACCATCAAAGGTTCCCAGTCTGGTTATTCACAAAGTCTTTTAACACATTCCTCTTAAATATGTTCGAAGATTTTCACGGCTATGACACATTATTTGAAAATTATTTTCAGATGTGATGCCACGTTTGAATTACTAAGAAGATGACTAACATTTTGAAGGCATTATAGCCCTCATCCTCAAGGCGTCGTTAATAAAACATTATCAAATACAGTGAAAGCACACAGCACGCCCTTAATGTTACCCACACTCTCAATCGTAACATTAAAATTCGCACAGTGCCGGCATTGGCGTTGCTAGATAATTTGGAATTAATTTACCAGTTCGTCTGTACCTCTCCAAAGCGGTGCAGATTTAAATTCATTTTGAAATATCTGTTTATATTATTCAGATCTCAATTTCCTTTTTTGCAAGATGTACGGTTTATTTAATGTCGTCGGTTCAAACGAGAACCGGTGTCGTATATTATATTGTTGAGATATTTATAAAATGTAATTGTCTCTTTCACTTTATTTCGTTGGTTCCAACAAAAAAAGGTATCATATAATTATATTTATGATTGAGATGTTTTAAATGTTAATTGCCTCTTTCACAAGATCTTAGGTTTACTCAATATCGACGGTTCCAACGAAAAATGGTATCCGATAGTATATTACTGAGATGTTATAAATTTGGATTGCTCCTTTCACAAGATCTTAGGGTTACTCAATATCGACGGTTCCAACGAAAAATGGTATCTGATAGTATATTACTGAAATGTTATAAATTTGGATTGCTTCTTTCACAAGATCTTAGGTTTACTCAATATCGACGGTTCCAACGAAAAATGGTATCCGATAGTATATTACAGGGATGTTATAAATTTGGATTGCTTCTTTCACAAAATCTGAGGTTTATTCAATATCATCAGTTCCAATAAAAACGGTGTCTAGTATTAATATAGCGCTCGACCAATACAGACATTTCTAGAAAGCCAAGACCGTAAACTTTTTGGTGCCTTGAAGTTTTCTTTTGTACTGTTATTGAAGTAAGATCATTGGATAATAATACTAAGTCATCAAGTTATAGCAATAAGACATAGGCCAATTACTATTCGTTTTACTCAATATAGCCTAGCCACTAAAATGTATGGAATAATTACATAGATATTCGTAGTCGAGTCACGTGTTTATCCGTAGCGACCATGGAGGGAGGGGTGCTTTTATTGTTACGTGAGCGTTTTGATGGGCATTAATAAACATTGATTCTGTGCAAAAGCTCTCAATAAATCAGGATTAATGTAAGCCAACTCGTATTTACGTACATAAAACAATGCTGCCCGTTGTTGAAACTGCACGATTTAAAAACGATGGTCTTAGCGAAGGATTTGTTGGCATTGAACGTTAAACTTCGACCCAAGTTTGAAGGTTTTTTGCTTGTTTTTCGCTAATTAACGTTTATTTTGAAATTCAACTATATTATTTTTTCAACTATCTAATTAGTCTTCTGATATATCATCTGTTTTGGTTTAATTTCCCAGAATTTATTTAAAATTTTATCATCACTTATAAATTTCTATTGTGGAAATGGAAGGTATTTTTAAGAAAACTTAATTAACCATAAAATACACATTCAAGCGGCAGAATGATTTAACATTATAATTATAATTTCTCAGATCTATACGCTCTAAAGATCGTTCAAAGTACAAAAAATTGTAAAAGCAAAAAAATTACGTCGCCCACATACCATATATTATCAAAAAAATAAAGAAAGTTATGAGTTGTAATAACAGATGTCGCATAACATTTATAATTAAAATGAGGTGAGCACAGTAATAATTCAATTATAAAATTAAAATAATTTATTTTAATCCGCGTTCTGATATAGTGTTTAATAAAAGTTTAACAGTTTTAACAGTCAGTCGTCTGATGATGTGTAGGGATGGCATGATATGATTATTTGGGAAATTGATATAATAGTAATAAGTAGTTAGCCCCGTGAATATTTTATTTGATGACTAGCTGTACCCGGCCACGCGTTGCTGTGGCTCAGTCTGGTTAAATGGAAAAGAAAGGAAAGAGAAAGCACACGTTCCTAATATGTTTAATTTCACAATGCTTGTGGGTATACAATATTTTTTATGTCTTTCAGCCACTCGCGCGTCACTCCAAGAGGTCAATTCACGATATGATTTTAATTCAAATGAAAGATCGATTGCAATGAAAAAGAAGAAAGAAAGTTATAACAAAAACATATAAAATTGCGAAACATTAAAAAAGGAACTGAATAATATTGTTAAGTTCGTAGACGTCTTTGTTCTTGGCGGCAAGAATAGCTCGTTCACTCAGCCAATCGTGATTCTTTTAATTGATTTGAATATTGGGAAATACTTTTTCAACCAATTCTTCTTTTGACATCACTAAATTGCAGAAGTTATGAGACAATAAAATTCGCCCTGAAATCATATCAACCGGCACCTTTCCGTTCCCAATTTCCAGTAATTGATGAGAGAATATCTCAGCTGATCAATCATTTTGCAGCTGGACACGCATATTCGTAGTTAATTTCAACGTATTTACGTGTCGCCACAAAGTAGAGTAATTCAGGCAACATATAAAATTGCGAAACATAAAAGTAACTAATTAAATGTTAAAGGAAGACAGAGAGATAATTGTAACTAATTAAATGTTAAGGGAGACAGAGAGATAATTGTTACTAATTAAATGTAAAGAAAAGACTAATAGATAATTGGAACGAATAAAAAAAAATGTCCATTTCTGCATACGATTTGATAGATTTTGAAATATAAACATAGAAATAAAATTTTATTCTATGTAAAAAACATAGTTTTATAACTTGGGCTTTCAGGATGAATGACGAGTGGAAAGGATTTATGTGAGCTCGTGAGTGTGAATTTCTTCTTGTTGTTTTAATTTTGGTTGTTTTTGTATTTGTGTTTCTGTGTATTTTTTAGTTTTAATTTTTATTTTTATTCTTATGATTGTGTGCGGTATATTGTGGGATGAATATTTTTGGTCTTTCTGGAGAGATGATGTGTGAGGAGTTGTATTTCGCAAGATGTTTCCAGTTGTAGTTGAGTGTCACTGTTTGTCAGGTTGATGAGAGCGTGCAACGGGGTTTTGTTTTTATGTAATCAAAAATCGGAAAGAAGTATCGATTTATTTTTTCATGCTAAATATCCTCAGTGAGATACAGGCAAAAGCCTAGTTTACTGGGGATACGACAAATGAAAGGCAACAAACCCAGATTCATTAAAATTGTATGTCCAAATCAAATTACCTGTTGTTTTTTCGCAAATTGTGTATATTTCTTGTCATGTGTAATAATAAATAAATAAAAATATTCCTACTGACCTCTTTCAGCCACTATCAGCTTCTGAATCTAATCATTGATTCATCGTTAGCCAAAACTAATCTGGTTTTAAACATTTTAGATTTTTTTTTGATAAATCATTTAAGAATGGTCGCACTTTATATAACTTCTCAAAGTCTGGTGAATTTCTTTCAGGTTGAAGCGAATTGTCATTCAGATGTACGTGATTTAGGAGCTAACTAAATCTATTGACAGGCATAAATTGACTAATATAACTATCTTGAAGATCAGGACTTGAACTCCAATAATCTCTGTAGCTGGGCAAGGGTTTTATACCCATTAGATAATTTATTCCCAAAAAAGTATTAATTTTAGTTACGTCCGTTGGCTTGAATCTTTTATTGGTGTTCAGTTGCATCTGAGCAGCGTAAAAGTTTGTTTGAAAAACCATATCTTCTATCATTTTATTTGTTATCAATAAACTAAAGATTTTATAAGGTGTAGGGTTGATAACCTGGTTAACAATATCTACTACTCCAGCAGAATCTGTAAAGTCGCCAATATCACGACCCATAAAATTAGCGTTCCATATAGGTGTTGTCTGTGCTTCTTGAATATTATTTCTTCTACGAAGATGGCTTAGAGGAATATTGCTTTTGGGATCTGGCGAATCAGAATCGTCTTCAATATTTTCTATTAAATCCTCTAATTGCTCACCATCTTCATCAACTTCCATTTCTTGGTTGTCATTCGGATCCAATTCATCAATTACCGATTCTTGATCAGTTGGAAGAGATTCGTATTCAGCGTAACACTGCTCTATTGTCATATCTACTAAATTAAAGGGTAACTCTTCCAACTTCCTTCGATCCATGTTTATGAACGGTAAGCTAAAATTATTTAAGTTTCAGGTTTTTTTGCCCTATTTCCATGGGTACTCCTAATGTACCACCAAATAATGCCAAAATACATCCAAGTAAAATTATTTTTTAACGTAAATATAATCTCAACAACTTACCACAATCACTGAAGTCAATTTTATCACAACACAACTATTTTTTATTAACATTTAATACAAATATATAACGTTTTCTTTTATACGCACATATCGGCACACCAAGGACGCTGTCAAAATACAAAATGGCAGATAAAAACTTTGTATATTTTTACGTCTTAGCAGATTGACGCTGATGGCGCGGTGCTATTTTACAATAAACGTATTTAAAAATTTAATATTTATTATTTTAATATTTAATATTTATTATTTAAATATT
The DNA here is from genome assembly GCA_949825065.1 of Odontocerum albicorne. Taxonomy (NCBI): domain Eukaryota; kingdom Metazoa; phylum Arthropoda; class Insecta; order Trichoptera; family Odontoceridae; genus Odontocerum; species Odontocerum albicorne. Next base: position 19,899,645 of record OX463839.1, on the reverse strand, counting down.
TAATATTTATTATTAAATATTTCATTATTTCATTATTTAATATTTTTTATTTAACATTTAATATTCAAAATCAAAATGGAACTGTCAAAATTTCAAAGCAATGTGAATAACTTTCGGATATTGGAGATTTTTAATTAACGAACATTTACATTTTTATTTATATAGATATTTAATATATATTATTTAATATTTAATTATTTAATATTTAATTATTTAATATTAATTCCAAAACGTCGAAAATGCAATGTGACATAACTGTCAAGTTTAGTTCGTCTGTGTCGCTGCAGGAGGCGCAAACGTTATTTTTTTCTGATTTATAAACTTTTTATATACACCTGTTTATAAATAAAAGTATATAAACATTTTCGTATACGAATGCAACCTTTTGTCAAAATTTCAAAGCGATCGGTGAAGAACTTTCGGAGATTAGAGATTTTTAATATACGAACATTTACAATTTTATTTATATAGATTGTGCACTGTTTTATAACAGTTTTATGGAAATTCAGAAACGTTATTTAAAAAACCTCCAAACCGTTCATAGCATGGATTAATCGACTACTTTTCATATAAAAAGAGAATTCTCATATTATATTTCAAATATATTTAACCAAAAACAATATATTTAATTAAACTCTGAACTTACAGTAAAAAAATTTACTGAAAATTTGGATGTAATTAAGTTATTTTCATTCAAATTATTCCTTTAAATAAATTTTATATTAAATATGTAGGCATGTAATCCATCCCTTATAGGATGTTTTGTAGAAATATTTTATTACGTGTTAATTAAATATGGAGGTAAATTCATAAAAAAACTTTATAATTAAACGTGGTTATGAAATTGACAATTTCACAAATATTTACGGAAAAAAATATTCATACTTATTAAAAATAATTTTTCAAATCAGATTATTCGTTGATAAAACAGACTTCAAATTTTATTAATATACGGTCGCTAAAGCGCTGTGATAACACTGCATACTCGTTAAAGGGTAATTTGCTGTTAAGTTTTCGGAGATTTATGTAAATTGATTTTACATAATGATCTTTTGATGCTATTTCACAAATTAAAATTTTAAGCCATGTTTATTAAAACTGATCTTAACTATATTTTTACTATTATACTTTTACTGTAGGCAATAAAACATGGAGTATGTATTGCAATGTTTCAAACTCTTCCAACCCACCAAAAAGATGTTTGAGAGACCTTCAATGAAACTGGAACACTTTTTAGTAAAATTGTGCATCAATGGGAATATTACCTGCTTATATCGAGTTGGAAGACATGTCTTACCAACTAGACGCGTTGTCGAAAAAAGGCAATAATAAAATTGGCAGAATTAACTATTTCTATTATTTTTTTATCGTTCAAGCTAATGATACAGTTAATTTCGTCAACAGTTTTTTTTATTTATGAAAGCATGTACTCATTTTGTATTTTACTTAGACCCAATATTTCAAAAGAGGCATTTATAATGATACTCGTAACATAACATGGGTCTAATTTAAGAAGAAGCATGAAATTGACCTATTATTGTTATCTAAAATTATCCAATACACCGTTTTCCCATGTTTAATATTGTAATTTCAGGTTGAAAATCATAATGCACTTTTTTTTCAAATTATCTTATATTTTAACATTCGTATGGTTAGAAAACATTTTGACTGTTAGATTTTCCCAACGAAGTAAATGATATTTAATGCAAAATCTCACGATGAATTTAATCTGTTTAGCAGTAAACTAGAAACATTGATGATAGGAAATCCATTGAGATCAAATGTAATTGTCAGTCATTCTGCGGATGAAAGACGTCTTTACGTGTATATTTTTTTTTATTCAAGTTGTTGCACTTCAACAAGTTGCATCACATAATCTTAACACACCAAACCCAAAGTTCCGATGGCAAGGAGTTCCAAGTTCCAAGACGATCGATCGGCAGGTTTAATCAGTTTGCAGTATTTCGCTAGGCACAGTTTTTACAAAGTATTTTTTTCGGAATGTTTAACAGTGCTATAAAAAATTATGAAATGCAACATATAAGGAACAAAAACACATAAATTCACCAAGGGCTAAATCAGTCTCGAAGTGAATCCACCAGAAATCAAACATGGGGCGGGGCGCCTGCTTGTTTATTATAAATACTAACCGTTATACACAACCACAACATAATATCGAATAGGTACGTCATGGCTGCATTTCATTTTAATATAGTTAATTGAATTTAACATATCTCGTGGGTAGTCTGGAGAATACTTACTGAAAGTAGGACGAAGTCTTGCCTTAGGCAATACATACTAAGTATTAACTCAATCCTGATCCACATTAGAGTTGTGTTAGTATGCAAATTTCAGGGTGAATTTAAATAACAAATTAGACTACAAACTATGTACCTTTATTTGTTAAAATTTAGATTAATTATTATGCTTGAATATACTCAGATTTTGATTTATATAAAATATGAAGAGTTATAGAAAAACTGTATTATTTAGATGTTTGTACATTTTGTCGTATAAATAATAAAAATGATGAATCCATCGTAACAAGAAAATTATAAAAACTTTTGAGTTTTAGTGATTTTTCCAACCGATGATATCTTCTTGGGAGATTCGTCATGATATCTCTGGTATATCTACCCAACTCTTCACACAGTGATTCTCCACCTCTCCTCTTTGAGTGCCGCCGTCACAGAGGACCCTTTTGCGTTCCTAACTTGGCCAGTAGATCGAATAGGTTGTCTACCTTTGCCTCGTCGTCTCTATAAACTATCGGTAAGCACGAGTTTTCCCTAGTGCTCTCTCATCTATGTACTAATGTTATATAGCCAAATAATTAGAGCACTCTTCACAGTCAAATCGTGGACAACCTGTTACGTCTCTTATATTATTGGATAATGGATATTTACGCCCGCCGCGCCTTCCAAAGTATCATCGATTTGCTTCTCTAGCACCACATCTCGAATGCGTCCTCCATGTTTTCTCATTTTTGTCCTCAATGTCCAGGTTTATATAAGAAAACACCGATTTTTTACTGTTGCTATTGAATTGTTTCTATCCTTCTATTTGTACTGCAGTTTTGTCACCGAGCTCTTTGACTCTTGCAGTTCTCCAAATTTCTGATTTGTAATCTCTATTATCGGTTATGCAAGATTCGAGATACATACATTTCTTTACTATCTCACGATCCTGGAGAGTATTTATTGTTGGTAGCTGATTTTCTCGATCAATTAACATGACTTTTATTTTCGAGATCTTTGATCAAAGTTTTACTTTCTTACTGTATGATTCTGCTCACTTTATGAACTTTTGCGAAGTAAAAACTGTAAAATAACAGCAAATATAAATAATTCTCACTGCAACTGAGTTTGTCTTGTACAGATTTTGCACTTAAATTACAAAATTCGTTAGTACTTCAGTTTTATATAGGATCTCTCACATATTGTTCCATTTTACGAAGGAAAAGGCTTTTTACAATCAATAAAACAAAACACAGCTGGCATAAGGACTTCTAGGCACCTTTCGATTTAGAGTGTGTTCGTGAGTTTCACTTCCTGAAAATTTGTTGCTTTTAAGGTTTGTCAATAGATCCTAGAATTTCGCTCTACAGAATGTATGGATTTTAGAATTCGCAGATATTGTTGTAGCAATTTATGTAATTTTGATAATCTGCATAAAGAGCAGCGAATCAATCTTTCTATCGCTTTGTCGATGTCAGTAAGTACTTTACCATTGTTCTCCTTTATCTCCCATGATTGTGGTTTTAATTCCCTTTAGTATACTTGACTTTTTAAAAGATGCCTCAAGTATAATTTCCAATAGAGTCATTCTCTACTTCTACAAATGTTTGTTATATCTACAATATAATATATTTTTGTCTTTACAGTATTCTCTTTGAATACTCTTGATTAATTCGTTTAATTCAGAGCATTCATTGTGTGTTACATAAATCCTTTATTTGACGTTTTTCCTCTTATCAATAGAAACCCACGTTTCACATGTTATCAGAACCGAACGTTTCATTGAAAATATATAAAAAGTAAACAAAAGTTTGCCTAGGAAATCTATTTTTGATATTTTTACCCAACAAAACATTTCCGTATAATTGTTTATCGACTTACATAATATTATATAATAAAACGATGTATATTTCGAGGGTCGAGCCCTTAGCTAGTTGTGACAAAAAAGTGTTATGTGAAAACATACAACTTATTTCAATAAAAAAACTTCACATTTTAGGAAAATATCTGCCTGCAAAAACAAAAATATCAAGCAGAGACTATGACGTCATATTGAAAACATTAATAATCGTTATTTTATATGGAATGAAAATATTTATATTAATAATTACTCTTGAGTTGCTATTTTACATTAAATGGGTTTGTTATGCAAATAATAAAGATTTCAGCATTGGGTAGGTAATTTAGCCATGTATAATGTTAACACAAATGCGTTTTGCGTTAATGAAGGGTCGTTATATCTACTTTGTGATTTTTAGCCAAAAATATTTTCGTTGGAGCTTTAATTATACTAATATAATTTGTGTACATTAATAAAGAACAGCAAATGCAGCAGTCACATTTTCCCAACGAATTTAATTAATTGTGTGTTATAGACGCCTACTGTATTTTTTTTGTTTACTTTATTTTTTATTTCAAACTAATTTAAAAAATCTCCATTTCTACATACGATTTGATAGATTTGAAATATAAACATAGAGATAAAATTAAACTCTATATAAAAAAAGATACATTTGATATTCCTAATGACCTATTTCAGTCACTATCAGCCTGTCGCGTACATTCTGTTGAGAACGAACCAGTTCTGAAACTGCAGAACGCGATCGCCGTGCTCGCAACCGTGCATCCTCAAGTCTGGCTACACGTTGTTCTGCTGCTTCCTCGACATTTTGATGAACTAAAGCAGATAGATTGCACTGAAAAAGAAGAAAGAAAGTTATAGCAAAAACATATAAAATTGTAAACCTTTAAAAATATGAGTGAAACATTAAGTTATGAGACAATGAAATTTCCGTTCCCAATTTCCAGCAATTGATGTGAGAATATCTCAGCTCATCAATCGTTTTGCAGCTGGACACGCATTTGTCAAATATTTGTCCAATAGGAGTATTGTTAAGGAAATCCGGAGATAATTGGAACGAATTAAAAGTTAAGCAAAGAGAGAGGTTATTGGAATTAATTAAATGTTCAGGAAAGACATTGCAAACATTGCAAACTACGCACGAATTTAATTTGGATGTGACATGTTTGATCGCGTCATTAATGAACAATAAATATCGATTCTAATAAATAGCAAGGTATTTAGGTAAATACATTACAAAAAACAAACAATAATGACACATTAATACATCTTTTTACAAATTAGCAAAAATTTGTCATTTCGTTTAAAATAAATATCACGTTTGTCAAAAATGTACATACCAGCATCATTTTGTCTCCGTGAAGCAAATGATCGCGTCACTCCAAGAGATCAATTCACGATATGATTTGAATTCAAACGAAAATCAATCAATAAAATTAAATTTTACCGCTAATTGAACAGAAAAATAAAAAAATAAGTTAAAAATACTAAGTGAAAAAGATATTCTTAGAGGTAGATATGTCAACAACGCACATTACGAAATGAAAATGGCGGATAAATTAACGCAGATGGCGCTATACAAAAAAAATTATATAATAAAATAATATTTTATATAATTAAAATAGTAAAGCTATAAATAATTAAATAATTATTTAAAAATAATAAATTTAATATAAATATAAAAATATTAATATATTTAATATTAAATTTCATTTTATTAAGTGTATTATATTATTATTTATTATTATTTATTATTAAAAATAAAAAATAATTTTTTTTTATTAAATTAAAAGAGACTTTCTTGAATTAAATTCCACAGAACCATTTCCTAATCCTAAAAAAATCGTTAACAAATCGAAAAAAAGCAATGCATAAAATCAACTTTTCCTAAGAGCTAAGAAGTTTCACTTCTACCACGTGAGAGTATCACGCATCTGTTTTTTTATACATACTATATAAGTTATATTTATTTTAGCGATCCTCGATCTTTTTATACATATAAGTTATCTTTATTTTAGATCTTTTTATAAATATAAGCTATATTTGTTTTAGCGATTATATTTATTTTAACGATACTCGAAATATTTGAAAACAGATAAAATATTAGTTGGATATTTTTTACAAATTTAGTATTAGTTCTGTCAAATATATTTCCTGCGCTTGCGCTATAAGGTCCTGATTCAGCCATATTAAGATTTTCTCAAGCTGCTATGACACAATGGAACTTATCCTTATTAACACAAATGTTAGTTTGACGTATCTTGGATTCTAACCTATTTTTCGCCTGTAATAAATTTATTATCAGTTCGTGTCTCGACTCAAAAATAAAACATTTATTATATATAAAATTTATTATTTATTTTTAAACATTAAATTATTCAATATTTTATTTATATAGACCAATAATTAAATATTTGATATAAACTCCGAAACGTCGAAAATGAAATTTGACATGTGTCACAAATCTAGTTAGTCCTTGTCCCCGACAGGTTCGCATAGATATTTGTTTTTGATTAAAAAAAAATTTTATATACACTGATATATATATATAAATAAAAATGAAAAAACATTTCCGTTGACGAATATCAACTTTAGTCAAAATTTCAAAGCGATCGGTAGAGAACTTCCGGAGATTAGCTATCTTCAATTAACGAACATTTACATTTTTATTTATATAGATTAAGTGTCAAAAAATTATTAGCCAGCGTATATATTTATTTTTAGGTTAAAAAAATTAAAAACCCTTATTTTAATACAAAATTGTAATTTTTTTTATTAACAATCCTTAAAAAATCGGCAACCAAACAAGCAACTGACAATTATAATAAGATAATAATGACCCGTGTGAACTGAACGAAACACAATGGCTCTTAAAAATAGAATAGGATGAACCATGGACACTACAAAGGATCCTGTCATCGCTTCAGCTTAGATCGCTTGATAGGAGAAGACAAGTAAACATTAATTAATTTAAGCAAATCAAAATGCTACCGGGACTTCTAACCACATTCCCATGGTTCCAGATTTGTTTAATCCTTAGTATATCAAACTGAGATTTGATCTAGGTTATTTTGTAGGGCACGTTTTCAGGAGAGTGACTCCTTCACATGATATTACTTCAATTAGCATGTGGTTCATATCTTTCGGGCCGTAACGCCGATTTTAGGCCCAATGGCAAAGGTTTAGGCATACCAAAAGCGAACAAAGGCACGTTCTCAGAATATGATTACGCTTATTTTGTATGTGAATCGTGCTGAAATTTTAGATAACCTCTGGATGTAGGGGCACGATCTGAAACGCTTACCAGGCACACGCGGTCTGAAAAGTATAGCTACATTTTTATACCATGCCCAACGCTATATTAGTACTATTTTTGGAAAGATATGTTGATCTGCAAAAATAGCTGGGAGCCGCACCGCAACAACATTTTGTATTGGTATTATTTATGGATAAATGTCGGCTATATCAAGATTTATTTGGCCCTTGGTGTGGAGCATTTGGGTAAAATTGTTCCATTGTGAGGTACCTACAAACTTTTTATTTAGAAATTACAGTTTATTTAAGCAACCCATGTGAATAAATATTAATTTAGTCGTGTTATAATAAATTCTAAAATACGAATGATTATTTCAAAAGTTCTTTTTTAAATTTAGTATCCACGGTAAAATATTAATAATTAAATTTCATTTAAAAGGAAAGGCATTGTATGCAGACATAAATACATTTATAATTACTATTTTGTTTTTCTACAAATTTAATATGTTTATAAAGTGTTTGATATACTGAAATATTATAATAACACATTAAGAAAAATCCTTCCCTTTTTGAAGAAAATCCGTGAAACTTCCGTTTTTTTTTTCAATTCAAAGAAGTCCAAAATTGGAATTTATCACATTTGAAATACAAAATCAAAAAATCCGAAATGCGTAAACGAGAAAAATATTCAAAGGGTTGTTGAAAGGAATCATTTGTTTTACGACATCATATATTGTATTTTTAAAACTAAAAATCTGGATGAATGCTTAGGTCTCGTGTCACGAAGATAAAAATGGTTCATTTGAAGGAATAATTTAGAGGAAAACAAACACGGTGTAGTTACATTACGTATATAGCATTTGCAGTCTCTCATTTAGACCACTAAAATGGAGTGTAGTGAAACGTTAAATCAGTTGGAGTAAATCTGTATTTAATGACGTTGCTTGTTTGACATCTAGTGCAGGTCGTAATAAAACAACTTTGCTCAGAGGTGTTTATCACAGGTTGAAGGTAAATGATGCGGCAACTTTAACAATATAAAGGTCATATGGGAGATTAACTCAGTTCAGTTAATCTACACTTTAATTGAATTCCAAATAAACTTTTCAACTTGCAAACATACACCATAAATAAAAGTTGTTTTCCTACAAATATGCGTTTCATTTAAATGCGATGTATAATACGATGACCTTTGTGGCATGGTTGGTAAAACGCCTGTATACCCCAACGGGGGTTGCGGGTTCGATACTGTTAGAACCCAGATTTCTTTAACCTCTTCAGGCTTGAATGAATTCTTAGGTATTAAAATAAATATTATAGCTTGTGAGTGTATCATTTACATTAAATTCAATATTGTCGTATTAGTTTAGATAGATATTGCCCAAAACGTTCAAAGTCGATAATGTAGTATCCTTCACTTCGTTTGCTATCATTGGGAACAGAAAAGTTCTTTACAAAGTGCATATGAACTCTTTGTCCTTTATAATGGACGCCAGATCTGAAGATGCTATAAAACGTTTACTTTAAACGCTCTTCTAGTTGATTGGAAGAAATTTCCCTAAAGAAATAAACCCATTAGATTGTACTGTTCCCAACGAAAATGTCACAATATAAAATGTAACATAAATAAATATGGGTCGAGAAAGAAAGTAATTCATATGTACTTACTTATTGTGTCATATTATGGAAGCTGAGTAATAATATCGTTAATGTGGTTCGCATTTTTTTATCTCAAAAAACAGTTTCTTCAAAAATAAACTTCAATATTTTTTAATTTTGAAAACCAACGAGACACAATTTAGAAAATAATCCTTCACTGTGTTGGCTTCGCTCAAGAAAAAGGTTCGTCCTATAAAATTCGATTCATAATAAGCATACATCATTTGTGTAGGGCTACTATGAAATTTGAAATTTTTTCACAAAAAGACTTCAAAGAAAAAAAACGTAGGAGGAAAGTTTTTATACAAAATACCCATTAATAGCAGAACTTTGAATTACAGCCTGGCCAGCTCTACTTCATCAAAGAGGATCTGAGCAACCGACCCTTGTATTTTGTGGAGAAATAATGCCCGAATTCTCTTACCCTCTCCTCGTTTTAACATTGAAATGTGTAAATAACATTAAAACCCAGTTTCCTTTGTTCTACTTTCACGTATGCTTACACACAAAACTACATTGTATGTTAGAATGAAGCAATTCTGTCAAAAGTTCTTAGCGGGACACCGCCATTACGCAGGTTTAATTTTGGACAATGCATGAAAACGTACATTACATGATGTAATGAAAAGAAATTTCTGAAACGGATTAAAGAAATGTGAAAAAGGAATGTTTAGGAGCAAAACACAATATCCTTTTTGGATGAAGGTTTCTTTTCTCAGAAGTTTTCAGCATATATTTAAATTTGCTGAAGTTTAAGATAAAATTAATAACTACAAGCAACAGACGACTTCCTTGGCCTAGTTGAGATGATGCTATCTCTAAATTTAAGGGTCGCGGGTTTGATTGCTTTTGATACTGAGTTTTTTTTTTAAATGTTCCAGTCTGGTTACCACTTAAGGTTTGTTGAACACATTTCTGGTAGGTTAGAAGAGATTACCACGTAGCAACAAACTCACCAGGTTGTATTGTATACATTACAAATGTAATTAGCCGTTTAACATAAAAATAATAAGTTCTACATTTGCTTTTAATGAAAGAATTCATCCTTTTAATTAATTTAGCGTCATACGTTTGAAACTTAATTGACTAGAAAATTTAAAAAAATCACACGGAGTAGATAAGTCCAGTATTCACCAAAATATAAGCAATAGTATAATGTCTTCTTAAATATTTGGACAAACATAAAAAAAAAGGAAGATTCTAACATACAGTACTTACTTTTTAAATACAACGGGGCTACTTTTAAAAGACGATTTTATTTAGTATCGACGAGGATAACACACTTTATATGGGAAAGTTTACATATAAAAATACATATAACATACATTTAATGTGCCCAATTATTTTTCAACACGGTCAGAGTCTCTACAAGACGCTTTATTCTTGGAATACTCGGAGCTTTTATATATTTAACATAAAATATCCTTGAAAGGCCAACTCTCAGTTCCTCTCATGTGGTGGAAATGATTTTTACGATATGTATTAAACAATAAAAAATCGAGAATTTCATATTGTAATATCACAGAGTTCTTTTGATTCAGTAATTTATATTTTTAGATAATAAAGAGTAATAATAATGTGTATATAGGATGTCTCAATATTAGCGCCGGATTTAAATTTTGCGCCATTTTTTGTTATAAAGTTGGCAACTCTAAACATTTCGTATATGCCATCTGTCAATATTGAAATTTGTAAATATGGAACGCTACATGAAATAACAACGCGTCATTATTGTTAAAACTCATTATGAGTTTCCAGGTTGTGTAAGTTTGCCAGCAGAACTGTGGTGCGTATTTGTCTGACATTTTATTTTATACAAAATTATAACATTTTTACTTTACAATGAACTAAAAATATTGTCACTTTTCGAATAATGTATTTAATTTGAAAACTAAACTAAATCGGCGATCTTATTGGAACACCTTTATAACGCTGTTTAGACTGCAGACGGCTCTCAAGGGAGACGGTCTTATAAATAATTATTCCCAGAAATAAAATAAACTCTTTATCCAATAAAGTTTAATTAAAAATCTTGGTTTAAATCATATAAAAGTAATTTAAAAAAATCAAATTTTTAAAAAGAAGAAATAAGGAAATAGGGTAAATGTTATAAAAAAATTTAAAATCCCTTACAACGATGTATATTTATAAACTAAATAAGATTGAAAATATTATGAAAAGAGTCAATTTCCTGGAACAGGGAAATCCATTGAATACAACGGCCAGTGCAGGAGGATAATGCTTTCAAGCTTCCATTCAGGGAATGGCTTCAATTTCCGTTTTAATTGACTTTTTCTCCAATTTGTTGTTGGCGCTAACTCCAAGTCTCCGTGGATTATACACTCAATCTTAATTATTTGTTTGTGTACATTTTCTCATTAAAAATTAATCTTAAAAATAAATTGGATACTGTGTTAAAAAAAACCATTTACAATCCTTCTCATAGCAAATGCAAGTTTAAAATCCAGATGTGATAACCACATTCATTCATTTGTATGGTGCCCTTCAATATATCAGAAATAATCCAGAAGAGAATATTGTGTTTGTCCGCAGTAGTCCAACCGTCGCACAGTATTCGGATTGACCAATCTAGAGGGACAAAATTATTTTTCATGTCATTTGACATTTTTATGTTACATTGTAATAACTAGAGGCTTGGAAAATTTGAACAAATGGTTTTTAATTTAATAATAGGTGTTTAATTTATCAAATACACCAAAATACATTGAGAATAAGACAAATTTAAAAACGTTAAAAACTTAATACTTATAACTTTGAAAAAAATATACAAAAATAACTTTTTTTTAATAACATTGGAAAATCGCTTTCATACACATGTTTTGGGTAATTTTCTAATAAGACTTATATACGGATCAGAAGAAACTAATAAATATTTAAATAAATCGTAATTAGTCCTAACACGCAAAGTTTTTAAGGTGTGATGTTGCCTAATTTTTCTAATTTCTTTATTTTTGGCCTCTGATGCTTCTTCAGACATTTGTCCAATAGGAATCAAAGAAGAATCGATGATCTCAGCACCGTGCGTCAATATTTTGTGCAACAGGCATATTGTAGTATAATGATATGTATAACATTTTTGTTTCCTTAGCGTAATTTTCAAATTTTGCTGTTCAAAATACCTGTCACAATTATGCTCTTTACTTCTGGATAACAATTATTTTTTATCTTCTAAAATCCAATCATATGATTGATATAAATTGAAACCTCTTTCAGAAGCTTCCTGTTGGATATTTTTATACAATACTATATACATTACTGTAATTTTTTTGCATTGAACAATGCTAAAACTTCTTCTGGGGAATAAGGAGCTGGTATTAAAGTTGTTAAAATTTGTTTCTTTGCCTTTTTATAACTCGTTGCTCTTCTTGGTGATGCAGTCAACATTTCTTGTATTGAATTTGTCCCATCACGTCTACCACTGACTCGAACACTAACTGCAGCTTCATATGTCAATTCTTCCTTCTCGTCGCTGGTAACCAAATCACGCACTTTTCTCCTTTTTGATTCGGATGAACATTCTCGAAATATTTTAGCTGTATGGCCTGCCTTATTAATTGTCTGCATTGGAGAAGAAAAATCTAAATCTTCACAAAAGCAAAGTTGGTAGTTTTAAAAACAAATTCAAACGTCTTTGTTTTTGTACCCATTTTTGACGAATTTTCTCCCATTAGGTTTTTACAAAAACTTTTAATCTTATAGATTCTACTTCTTTATCATCTTGAATATTGTAAAACCTTTTCACAAAATCATAAACACGCTGAATGCGGTGTTTCGAAGGGTTAGAACGCCATACTTCAAAAATACTAATTCTCGTAAGTATGGTCCCTATAACAAAAAAAATATATATTTAAGAAATCGCACAAAATCGCGGTAAATTATGATACTTTTTATTTAAAGAATATATAAGATTATTTTTTAAACTTAGTTTCATAGCCCTGCGACATATTGCACATAACCTTACATCTTATTAAACTTTGAACTCAATAAAATACATAGGATGAAATTTCATGAATTTGTTATTGTTATAGAAATAATCTATTGTATAAATAAATTAATATAATTATGATATAAATAAATTAATAAATTATTTTCAATATTTTTTTAAACACTGTTAAAATGCACAAACTTCGGAAGTCAGAAATGTACTATTAGAAATATTTTATACCTGCAACATAAAGCGTCACTTTGTTCCTTCATAAAAAATAAAATAAGGGGTTCTTGAAAAATCAGGCAATTGCATCTTATCAACAGATTTGTTTGACATACTAAAACGGCATTTTTTATGTGAAGTATTGATTTTCATTTTTAGGATTTTGTCCCTCTAGATTGGTCAATCCGAAAACTGTGCGTCGGGGTAAAAGCTACTGGAGTAGACAAGTATCTCACAATTCTTCATCGTACACGCTGGAAATACTACTGCAAGTGGACCAATAGCAACACTGATACACTTCTAGGGCGTGCGAATATTATAAGATGAACTCTTTAACTAGACTGGGATCCTTTTTTGGGATGCACACGTGGAAGATCAACGTCTTACAACTGATCCACTGAGGTCGTTGAGAAAAACCAAAAATATAGTAATAACCTATACAAAGGAGAAAATGCTTTGCTTATAACAGCATTGAATTTTATAAATATCATTTTTTTTGTAAAAATGCAAATGTAAAAAATAATGCCACAAGTCAAAATCACATCATTGAAAGATAAAAATATAGAGTAATACTAATATTTATTATAACTTGAAAATTAATACTCAAGTAATAACTGAGTTGAAAGAAATAACATCTTTAAAAATAATATTTAATTTTCCGACTTGTGTCTAATGGCACTGAAGATCACTAAATTCAGAAATAGAGACATTGGCGGTCATTATAAAAACTCCCTTTTTTGTTTTTACGGTCAGCTCTGGAAACGGGAACTCGAAAGTACAAATTTCTAGTTGACGAATTTACTGACATTTGAAAAAAAATTTTTTTTAATGATAATGATAAAAATGTTTCATAAAATGTATTGTACGAATGGTTCACGTTAAAATACTGAAATTAATATAATTTAAACGACACTCTTTTAAGGTCTGCATATTGATGAAAATTAACGTATTATTCTAGTTTATTTATTATTATACTACTATGTAGTCAGTCCAATAGGAAAAGAAACTGATTTTATTTTCACGTAACCACCTGCGACATCTGTGGATGAATAAATTAGTTAACTAGCGACACATTTCGACTATCTTCCGTAAAAGTTTCAAAGCGCTGGCATCGCTGGTGCATTTGTAATGACGTAACAATTGATATTACCTTCTGAGTCTCGGTCGGAAAAGGAACAATGGAGCAACTTGCCAACATTAAATTTTGTTTTGAATTAGACAAAAGTGCCACAGAAACTTTTGAAATGATTAAAATTGTTTATGTCAGAGAAGCAATGAGTCGTAAGAACGTTTTTAAGTGGTATGTAACATTTCGTAATGGTATAGAGAACATTAAGCATGATGATGAGAACACGGCCTGTACCATCATTGAGAGTATGAATTGAAAAAAAAATTCAAAAAGTGGCTGAAATTCTTCAAAATGATCATTGTGCGTCGACTAGGCTCATCGAGAAGCTCACTGGAATTCCTAAATTAACTGTCCATCTCAATTTAACGAAACATTTGGGCAAACCGTACCACACACACTGACTGACGGTCATAAAGTTTGCAGAGTGGATCACTACAGACATGAAAAGAGCGGCTAATATGGATCCAAACTTCATGTCAAACATAGTGCTTTCAGTATGAGCCACTTACAAAGCGCCAGAGCTCGGAATGGAAGAGTCCACAATCTCCGAAACCGAAAAAAGTGCGCATGACGAAAAGCCGAATGAGACTCTGCTCACCGTTTTCTTTGATTCCACTGGAATTATCCATAAGAAATAAAAAATTACGTCAGGTCAAACGGGGAAAGCTGGGGTATACTTGGGTGTTTTGAATTGTTTATGGGTCAGGATTCTTCGAGATCGACCCGAATACCGGGAATAAGGGATCTTTGTTGCACGACAATGGACCGGCGCACAAAAGCAAGATTGTACGCGATTTCTTGACCAAAAAAGTATTGATCATCCCCCGCATTCACCTGATTTGGCTTCATGCGACATCTGGTTATTCCCGAAACTAAATTTGGCGATGAAAGTAAAGCGTTTTGACATGATTTCAGACATCCAGAAGACTTCGACCGCGATTTTGGAGGCAATTCCGAAGAACGAATTTTAGGAGTGCTTCAGAAAATTTTACAACCGCTTCCAGTATTGTATTGCATAAACGGAGCGTGTTTTGAATAAAAGGTAATGTAAACTAAAAATAAACAATGTCTTACATTTCATTTCCCGTCAGTTTAGACATACAGTGTATATCTCTGAACCTATTATACAGTTAAATTTAGACTACGAATTATCACAGTTTTATTTAGACTACGAATTATGCCGTTCTTATTTCGGTGAAGAACTTGAGTAAAAATATAAACAAATTCTAAAAACTTTTTAAATATCGATAGAAAATTAAATTTAAATCATTCGCTCGCTCACATACATTTAACTATCATCTTACTGTAAATATTCATTTAGTTGTAAACTATGTAGTTTAGTTGTAAAATAGTTTAACTCCATAGTATCTCACTAGATAACAGTAGTCCTGGGCCGAGTTGCTTGATGTGCCGTGTCGCCCATATGAATAGAACTACCTAGATACTATGAAGCTGACATCACTTGACACTGGCGTATACTCCTTCATATACAGGAGTTCACGGCCATTATTCAAAGAGAGAGAGAGAGAGAGAGAATTTGAATAATACCGCAATTGGTAATATTTACTACACTGTCGTATTTTATTTTAGCGTGACTTTTTCACTTAAAAATACTAAGGGCTGGTATTCATAGATAATATACACTTAACTGGATAACCTGGATGGCTGAGTCATCAAAGTTTACCTACCGTCTTAGCGTCAGACATTATTAGGAACCCCCGTAGGTATTCTTATGTGGGTGTTAAGTGTTTATCTTTATGGCACTTCTGAATATATGAATTTTGGGTCCACTCATTATGGTGTGACCGTGGATAGTAGCCATTCTTAACTTGTCATTATCCTTACCATACTAATCGGTGTATTTACTACAAGACGCCAATCAATATGACTGACTAGCTAAATACATAGGTTAAATTATATTAAGTTCTGGGGTCTGGTTATTTGCTTTATATTTTATAAAGGTTACAAAATCAAAATTGAGTTCCAAATTAAAACTACAATGCATAAATATTAGGAGTGTGGTTATGGTCTTGGCCCAATTTTTATTTAGTTGTTATTCTCTTTTTAGTTTGTAATGTTTTACAAGGTGTTTTATTTCATTGTGTTTTGTATAAAAATCTAGCAAAATTATTTAAGATTAAATTAGATAAAAATATATTATAATCTGGAAATTATATTATAATTGAATAGAAAATATTTATATAAAATATCCAACAAGACACAGGCAATTGTCTAGTTTGTTGGATTCTGAACACGTAACAACTAGTTTGTAATACAATACCATGTTTCCGATTTGCTCCGAGTGCTCTTTCCGATTCTGGACTATGCGGACGTATGTTACTTGGATGTTACAGAGGAACAGCTGGACAAATTACAGCGTCTTCAAAATGTGTGCCTAAGATTTATTTTCAACCTACGAAAGTACGATCATATAACTTCATACCAGAAGGCATTGAACTGGTTGAATGTTAGAAATAGACGCCAAATTCACATACTGTCTCTATTGTATAATATCCTTAACTGTCCCGCCGCACCCTCTTATCTCGCCGAAAATTTTCAGCGTCTTTCCAATCATGGATTAGCGCTACGCTCAAACAGAGATTGTTTATTGGCCTTTCCAGTTCACCGCTCTTCTTTTTTCACGTCGTCCTTTACTGTCCATGCAGTGAGACTCTGGAATCAGTTACAAACCAATATAAGACTCGCTCCGTCCTTGGCATGCTTTAAGAAGCGACTGAAAAAACTCTTAATTTCTAGTCAGTAAAATAACGTGTTTCATTCCTGATTTTTCTTTTCCTTTCCTCTCCACCATCCTTTCCTTTCCTTTTGATTGATGATATCTCACTTTATATGAAAAATAGTGTTCGGGTGATTGTCCGTCTTTGTGGGGTTTGTGGGCATGTTCTCACGTATATGTTTATGGATTTCGTGGGGATGGATAGTCATTTGAATGATTTATGCGACCACGTAACTTGCTTCATTTACTTTTGTCTGGTTGGTTGGAAGAGATTGCCGCCTGGCAATAAGCCCGCCAGATTGTATTACAATAAAAGTGTTAAATAAATAAATAAATAAATAAATGTTTCACATTATAACATTTTTTATTGTGTATTACATACAATACCTTTATCTTGTATTATATATTATTATATAACAAAACATAATATTTAATGTTCTCATTTGTTAGATCCGTGAAATATTTCAGAAAATTTGTTAGCTAGAAGAAAATTAGTTTTATTTTTTTTTTAATTTACGTAGTAAATAATTTCTTTCAAATTAATTAATTTAATTTAATACTGAACATATTTACAAAAATCAAAAAAATTTTCCAAAAATACGCTTGATTTTACAAACCGACACGTGTATAGAAAATTCTTAAAAATTGTTCTAAAGAACTTTATCGTTTTATTGTGAAATCATTTGAATAAGAAAAGCTCTCGTTATATATTATGAAGAATATAAAGCTAACCGAAATTTTAATAGGCCATCAAATATTTTTTTTGAACAATGTCGTACTTGAAACTTTAATCACTTTATGATAAGAATTATAGGAAAACAATATCTCATCAACAATAAAAATTTCACCACTAAAAATATATTCTTGAAATGAACAAATACTCTGAAATATTATTAAAGTTTTTGCATACTTAGCGCAAAAAATAATTTAACGTGTAAGGTAATAATCGGTTTGTATGCCCATCCTAGGAAATAGACATCCGCCTCGGGTCGGCGGGAATTTGCAGGAAATTTCTTTTTAATTATAACTCAGACGAGATTATTATTATTCCACTTGAAACTAGATTTATACAAGCACTCGCTAAGATAATGAATCTTTTTTAATCCCGGATTTATTTTTTCGTAGCTACTTACTTTCCTCTTGATAAAGATCCCATAAATCTTCCGACTGAATTTGTGAGACGTGTTTTTTTTTTGCTTCACGAGAATGCAGAGCTAGAGTAACGACCTCTCAAATATAAATCATTTTAAAAACCATTTCATTTTCCTATTTAATTCAACTAGTCCTACTGAAAAGTGATTAATATCTAAGGTGAAAAAATGCTGTTGATCCCCTTTCATGAAAATCAACATCGTTTTTTTTTCTTCGCATTATTTCATAAGTATCTTAAATCTGTTGGGCTTGTTGTTAGGGCACAACCTCTTCCAACCAACTAGACACAATTAAATAAAGGAAGTTATAATTTAAAAGGCAATATTAACAATGAGTAAAAAATCATTAATATAATAATGTACATAAGAAGTACAAAAATTTGATTTCATCTGTTAAAGGAAAAATGTTGAAGATGATAGAAAAATTGAGAATGAAACATATAACCGCTTATTAAAACATGCCAATGACGGAGCGAATCTAACATTCGATGATAACTGGTTCCAGAGTCTCAATGCGTGGATAACGTGACACATCTGGTGAGCTTATTGGTATAAATCAATTTTTACCAACAAATCAGCTTCACCTTGGATACTTTAATCTGTTCAATCCATGACAGATTTTACAATAAAAATTTATTTACATATTCGTTTAAATTTAAGTAAAAAACAAATGAATAATCTCGATCAATATGGTATAACTAAGGGAAAGAAATTAATTCTAGAACAAGGAAGGGAAGTAAATTAAAATTAGAATGAAATGATATTTTGAGTGATGTAATATTTTTTCAATTCTTTCTTAAACGCAAATAAGGATGGTGCACATCTGACAAATTTTGGAAGTTCGTTCCATAGTCGCGACGAGTGAAATGCAAATAAAATGTAATGTGTTGGTATGCAACGGTGTCTCTCATCGCCTGATCAAAGAGAATGTCTGTGTTCGGAAAGAAACTTGAATTTTAACTTCGTGAAGATAAGAAAGAGAATTTTGTGCAAAAGTGTAGCTGAAATGTTTGGGTGTGTTCTGGCGTGGATAGGAGTTGGAAGAACTAGGAGATAGGATAAGGAAACACCAGCCTATGTGCACCTCCATCAAGTTTAACCTGCAGGCCCACACAGTTTTTGGAGTATGGTCACAGCTATTTGGAGCCAAAGGTGAAGAGTTCCAAATGTTAATGGACTAGGGACTCAGTATCATAGATTGACTAAACTAGTACGTTTCGTAAGGTAATACCGTTTAACATGTCACTACAACCCTGAACACCATTAAATATTTTTATCCTAATTTTTATATTCTTATACTTGTGGTTTGCAAAATTTAGAAAAATCTGAAGACTATTTGCTCTTTTTTGGAGGCAGTGAACCGCTGCGCGCAGCCACTGTTTCAAGTTTCGTTAGTCTCTGATTAGTGGCATTGGATCCAAGTTTTATCCATGGTCATTAATAATGTAAGGAAATAATCGGGACCAGCGTCAAATATAATCAAACGAACACGTATCTCTTCTGATGTCATAAACCTTGACTATATATATAATCTTAGTTCCATATCTATTTTTACTTTATAATCTTAGTTCCATATCTATACATTTGTAATTATTTCTGTATGTATCTTGTTTTAAAGCTTTAATGTAAGTTGATATTGTAGTAATGTAGATCATTACTAAGGGTTTAACTATAAATAAATCATTTTAATGACTTGTTTGAAAATAGCTAAATTTTCTAGATATACCTATATAGACGTATTATTGGTTCGTATGCCAGTGAGGAGATATCCAGTTTCATTAAATGAAGTTATAATTAAATTTGAAGTACCCTGTGCAGGAATAAAGGGCTGGTTATTTGTGATTTATGTTTAAAGATGTGCATTTTTTCACAAATTAAAAAAATTATAATGAAAGTTCAGAAAAATGCACATTTTCAGAGAAAAGCAATAACCAAAATTCGAGTTAGCCTGATTCCATCGTATAAATTAGAAAAAATAATAGGGTCCTAGGGTATTTTTTAAAATTGATGCAAGTATTAGGTGTTAACATAAGATGTGTCCGTTTTTTTTTCAAATTTAAAAATGAGTACCAAAAGTAAAACAAAATGGTAAAGATTATACGTCATTCGAAAGAAAATTTTCTTTTACGTTACATATATTATTTTATTTGATTACAAGCCTTCAAAATGGAATGTCAAGTAGACGAAAGTGAACATTTTCGACACCTCCAGTGGACTTCGATGTGGACCGCTTAAACCATATTATTCATGAAGATCCCCTTCAAACCACCGTAGAATTGGCTGAGCAGATGAATTGTAGTCACGTGACTGTATACCACCATCTTAAATAGGAAAAGTCCAGAAGCTCGGCGCTTGGGCTCCACATCGTTTGAGTGAAAACAACAAAAATCAACGTTCGACAATTTCTGCTGGTTTGCTCGCGCGTCATCGAGCTACGCATGGCCACAAACAAAGGTTCCTTTACCGCATCATTACTGGTGATGAAAAATGATTTAAAAATGGTGATGAAAAATGTTTGAAGGGAATCTTCATGAATAATATGGTCTAAGCCAAGGGTCGGCCAACTTTTTTGGCTGCGGGTCAAAATCCACCACAATGTGAATATTAAAGGGACGTTTGGGTCAGTGATATTTTCAATTTAAAACGGTCTTTTAGTGAATAATAAGATACATTTTATTAAGAAAATAATTACAATACGCTTTTAAAGTTTAATTATTATTATAAAAACTAATAAAATTCTAATTATTATAAAAACAAACATAGTATAACGAACTTTTTTTATAAATCTCTAAGTTCTCTTCGATATTAATGGCTCCCCTGATGTTGAACTTGTGACGTCAATTTAGTCAAGTCTGGTGTATAGTCAGTCGTTTTAAGACGAATACAGGCATCTGAATTTTCGGTAGTTAACCTGCTCCTATTCTTGCTTAAAATAAATTTCATTTGTGAAAATATTTGCTCACATTTCTAAGTTGAACCGAATGTGGACAAAATGGCAAAGCCAATTTTTTTCAAAGATGAAAACTTCGTAGGAAGTGATGCCCAACACGTTGATATCATGAGGAAATGATTATCTTTCCGCAATTCCTTGAATTTATCCGTCCATAACGTTGAATTTTTAAAATCAACCATTTCTAAACTAAAATTTTCAATTTTTAGATATTGAAAATACTGCAAATTTAAAACATTTTCTTCTATTTCGTCGGGTTTTATTATAAATGTAAACAACTCGCCGTCTGTAAATGGTTTTCCGTTGGTACCAATACCAATGCTAAGAGCTGCAACAAAGCTGGCAGATGTAGCGTGATTGTAGCGGGTAACAAAACTCTTAAAGAATTTATTTTGTTTTCCAAAATTTAATACACGTTTAGCAATGTATTCAGATTTATCTTCATTTGTCATTTCACTTACATCTTTATGTTTTGAAGAAAAGTGTCGCTCAATATTGTAAGTCCTGTCGGTAATTATATCTGTACATAAAGTACATACCAATTTGTCACCATTTTCGATACATCCATACTTTTCTTTCCACACATCTTCAAATAACCTCTTTTTTGCTTTTTGTTTGTTCATGGTAATAAGTGTTTTTAAATAATAATTATTATTTCACTTAGGTAACTGCTTAATAATTATTTAGCTGCGTAACTGCGTCACTCCGTTACTGAACATGTGATGTGGTACAACTGAGAGAACGATACACTACTCTGCATGTTGTTAGGGCGCATGTTGTTAGGGCGGAGCGGAGACGTAAGGGACGGTACGAATTTGACTTGCGCGCAAAAACAAAGCATATATTTTATATTTTTTATTTATTCGTAAAATATTTGTTTCATGTTTATGTTTTATAATTTATTTTTATATATTATACTTTTTTTCGGAACTAAAGTGGGTCACTTGAAATTAGTAAACGGGTCACTCGGTGACCCGCGGGTCATAGGTTGCCGACCCCTGGTCTAAGCGGTCCTCATCGAAGTCCACTAGTCGTCCGGAACGCACCATGTTTTATTACCGTCTTACCGTCTTTAAAATGCAAAAACCATCGACAAGCTGTCCTTTGATTCATAGAATCTTCACCGTACACTTCGCAAATATCGCGAGCAGCTTTGGCAGCTTTATTCCCTCGATTAAACGCGAACAGAAGGAGGTGTCGAAAATGCTCACTTTCGTCTACTTGACATTCCATTTTGAAGGCTTGTAATCAAATGAAATAATATATGGTACGTAAAAGCAAACACAATATCTTGTAGAGCAGAAAATTTTCTTTCGAATGACGTATAATTTTTACCATTTTGTTTTACTTTTGGTGCTCATTTTTAAATTTGAAAAAAAATGGACACAACTTATGTTAACACCCAATATAAATAATAATAGTAATCTCGATTATTTACAGCAAAAAAAAAGAAACACAAAAAAAATCATACAGGTTTCGCTGAATTCAATGGACTTTTGTATTATACTTTCGTTATATACAATAATCTCTTCCATCCAACTAGAAAGACATTATTAAAGATAACTGGAACCCTTTAGAAAAAAAGTATCAACTACATTCAAACCCGTAACCCTCGAGTCAGAAGGTAGCCGTTTTATCAGCTAGGCCACAAAATAATAGATAATTTCAAAAGGTTTAGACTCATCTTGTCCTGATAAAGCACCATCCCAGAGTAAAGAGAGAATAACCGTCAACAAAGATATTTTTCAGCCCACACCTAATTTTTTTTTCATGGTTTATCTTTTATTTCCATGAATAACCGTATCTATAGTACGACTTATGTAATATAAAAAAAACTCACAATAAACGACTGATATGTTCAACATTAAAATTAATTTATTTCTCTAGAACTGGATCCTGAGGCAGTATAGTCATTCAGTCATAAATCCCTGGTAGTAATTTAAATACCTACCCAAACATCAGAGGTATCATATCCAGTAACAATCATCTTATGGATAGCATACTTGTATTTTGTTATTGACATCTTGCAGACCTCATTCACCTGAGTTTATTTTGTGACGCTTATGAGGTAATATTTTATAATAAAACAACGCTAAACGGATCATCTATTAATTAATAGTATTACAAAACCAATCCAAGGGCTATACTGTAAACATATATGACATCTTTCAAAATGCGGATCTCGAAAAACTATCAATAAATAATTTGACTTTAGCTATTATGTTTTATACATCGAGTTACGATTAAAATCTTTAAAATGCAATAGAAGTAATGAAGTAAACATTTTTTATTCATAACGCCGATAAAGATATTTAAAAATTGTCACGACCTTTGTTTTCTTTGGCAAATACGTATGTAATATACTCGTAAGTTATTAACTAAAAATCGGTTCAAAAAGGGGTAAGTACATAAATTATAATTCCATACGTGAAGGATGTAGTGTAGTTTTTTTCCAAAAATGAAGTCGTGATTTTTTTATTTAACGTAGTTCAAACGGTGATGCGAATATCACGATAAACGGAACCACGGTAAGCGGACACCTACTGTATAAGTCCATACACACGTGTGATAAAAATAAATCTCTACACGTATTATTTTTATTTAATTGTTGTTATTAGATCCGCGTAACGAGAAAAATATATATTTTAACAAATAGATGCGTCAACAATTTCACGAACTGCGACATCGTGTCATCTGCCTCGGTGGCGCAGTAGGCAGCGCGTAAGTCTCATAATCTTAAGGTCGTGAGTTCGATCCTCACCCGGGGCATTATTTTTTATATTTTTTATTTATTTTGTCTACTGTACAAATTTTTTTATTTTAATGTTATCCAACGTAAAACAAACACTTTTTTGTTTCTTAATTACTCGTAGTATGATAAAACGTCTTTGTTAATTTACATTTTCCTAAATATCAAAGTTAAAATAAATATATATAAGTGCCTCATTATGTATATTTAAATAAATAATTTCGAAAATAAAAGCAAATGAATTTTTTTTGCCGTGACATGTCTGATTTAATTTAAGCTTTTCACCATTATGAAGGCTAGAGGTCAATGCGTGATGACAATTGATTTTTAAAAAAATTATTTTCTTTCCAAACTTTCAATCTTAGTTTGCATCAATTTATTATTTTTAATGTTCATTATTCTTTTTGTTATTATTTTTTAATATTTTTTGTAATATAAGATTTTTTATGTGTATGTATGGTATTACTTTGTTCGTGTCACTGTTCCGTATTATGACTTATACATAAATTATGAATTAATTTACGGAGGTTAAATAAAACACCTTTTTTCATAAATATTTATTTGGTTTATTTATGTTTTATATGTATGGTATATCCTTTTTACCTTTTGTTTCTATTCCAAAACTATTTTGGAAGGTTGGTAATATTTATCACTTTCTCAGTTTTTAATTTATGTGAATTATCCACAATTTATTTAAGAACATCTTATTTAAACAATGAAACCGTATTTAAATTATGCTAATTTGAAACATAAACCCAATGGTAACTAAATCATAATGATTGTAAACAATGGACCAAATGTAAACTTTATAACACTTGTAAACAATAACCTAATGTTCAACCATAGCTAATTACACTGTTATCTATAGTACGGATTCGGAAATCCGTAAATAGTATGAGTGATTATAGTTCGGTTACGATTATTTGACTAACCTCTGAAATAAATCGATATGAACGGACATTAAGAGACCGTAAATGTCAGGAAGATGATAAATGGACATATTACGGGAAAGATCATTCATAAATTCCTTTTATGAAATATAAAGGCTTTGACAAAAAATGGAAGACGTAAAAGAAACCCTTAGATAGCAAGTTCTTGAATTAGAATAATAACATTTATACGGTGGCGCTTTATAGACGAGGTTTAGGATTTAAATAGCTTAAATTTAAAGTACGTCGTTACATTTTAATTGCAGATTTTCTGTTTAAATAATCCTTCCGGTGAAACCAAAAGTTTCGTTTTGCGTACTTCAAAACTTCAAGGTTTTTATACAAAAATCGACATGTTCATAATGTTTTATATTTATTGCCTATGGTAGCCTGGAAGGCTATATTGTCTTTAGACTCAGTAATTGAACCTTCGGACTTAGCACCACTGGCATAGGCACGGAACTCGCGGTTTGTCATTTAACATATTGGTACCCATGCGTGAAGAAACAATGATACACACACACACGTCTTCGGCGCGTACGAGTTTTGTGAAACATCAAAATAAATCTGATTTTAAAAAAGAACGTCATTACAGAATACAATGAAAGTTAAAACATTAATATATGATATACCTAAACTCAACTTAATTTATTATGTAAAAATAATTTTTCAAATAAGTTTTTTTTAAGATTGTCATAAATCGAAAAATCATAGTTTCGATAGTTTTAAATTAAAATGTTTGGAAAGAGTATATGACTCATGTTAAACGAAATTAAAAACCTATTTAGGACAGTAATGATTGAAAGACATGCCGGTGTTGTATTCAACAAAATATTCGAGACATTTTGCAGAGTTATGTCCCTTATTTTGCGGAGTTATGACAATTTCTAAAAGTTTAAGGTGGTATAGACAAATACGAGTATATATTAAAACTGTTTCAGCTTATCTTTGAGGTATTCTATCTCATAATATAAAATAATAATGAAATACTGTCACATTTCTAACTGTATGTAACATAAACATGTTCAAAATAAATTACTAGATATGTTGATTATATTTCGACCATGAAGTAAATTAAGAGGTTTGATGATTATTCATTATATTGTAAAATTCATTAATATCGAATAAAAAGTATGCATAAGAACTTTTAAGATTCTAGCATTGAACTTCCAAACTTCATCTCAACTCCTGTAGAGTTTTAGGCTCTCGGACTATTTTTATCCCAGCCGAGCGGTCACTCTGCTCCCTGCCTCCTAAGATCCTGCTGCATATTACGAGTATTTCTGTCTCATTCTGCAAAGTGGTCTTCTTTGTGTAGGATTTGCATTATAATCTTGTTGACTTATTTCTTCTTTTCGTCTTCTATCAAGTCAAACGTAGATACTCTCATTAATTTTAATTAAAACAAAATATATTTAGAACGTTTATATTTTTTTAATTGACCAAATTTTTTTAAGTATTAATATTCAAAATAATTGATATTTCATTTCCTACTGATGCAGTGAATTCTAGATACAATTATTATTTATAAGAATAAATAAGTGATATTAGCGTAGATAGTAAAGTCCTGATATTAAAACTCAGTTTGAAGCGCGTTATCTCGTTTTCAGGTATTCAGATTTTGGAAGACCTATTTATTTATAAAACATATGTACACATGCGCGACCCGCGAAAAAGGTAAGCCTCCCCTGATATAAACGTTATACATACCAATTAAGAAGTAAAAAAAACATAAGGCAAAATATCATTTTTTATCTTTCAGTCTCTTCGAAATACAGTGTCAAGTGTATTTCGAAGAAACTGAAAGATAAAGCGAAAGAAAAGCACTTAAGTTAAATCCACCCAACTGAGAATTATCTCGACCAACAGAGAAAATATTCATCCCTTTTCTTAGGGGATTTTTCCTTTTAATTCTTTAAAATGCCCAGATCTCTTGTACCATGGATTGTTTTAAAAGACACCTTTTTCGAGTGTCCGTTTTTATCAATGAAATCATTTTGAACAAAACTCTTTAGGAGGGTGAGAAAATTTCCTTTTTGATGCTAAAAATATCTACCAGGAGTGGTATAATTTTTAGCACAATTTTGGAAATATATTAATTATTTCAATATATACCAAAATTTTCATTAGACTCTTTATACAAAGTTAAAAATTTTGATGATAATACGAGTATTATTGAACAAATTTTATAACGTTTATATACTAAAATATAAAAAAAATGATATCTTCAAAGTTATGAGGAAGTTTCTTTTCGAGAAGTTTTGCTGTACGAGTACTTTTGTATTGGTTTGGGATTAATTGTGCGTATGCATATTTTATTTTTTTCTCATATTGTTTTTTTTCTGTCTTTTTGCACGTTAGGACCTTAATGCCCAAGCCTTGATCTGACTCAAGTTTCTATTTTATAGGTTTGTTGTTAGGCATGCACGTGTGTACGTACTGCATTTCGATATTTTTTTTCATATGAGCCATGTAAATGTTTATAATTTTTGTGACAAGTTGTATTTATACACGTATTCATGCGCATTCAAAATTCCAATTAGAGTATTACTTTTGTATACATTTTTAATGGTCGATTAAAGACTGTACAGTGTAGAAAAATTCTGATAGTTTGGTCATGTAGACATAATGAATGATGAAAATAAAAAAAAATCATATTTATAAGTAGTACAGAATGTACGAGAAGTTTCTGAACCCTAGGAAAATATGAATGAATGAAATCCTGCATAAGGCGGTAGGAAAGCATTTATAGTAAAGTATGCATGACGAGGTGTATGGAGTGGTAGAAGCGAAATATGTGTGTCAGAATAGAATGAAGCAAATACCTGTTTTCATTACCTACCCCAGTAGGGAGATGGCGAGATGGTTAGAACGATGATAATAAAAATAAGAGGTTCCTTTTTTTACTTTTCAGTAGCAGATTTTTTGGAAAATAAAACACAATACGAAGGTTCAAACGATAATGTATTTTAGTTCGTTCAGCGTCCTATATACGAGTGTATTATCCTATATATATACCGCAAGAATATTAGGCTTACCGCTTAAGCGTCGCTAGATACCTGCTAGTCAACACCCTTGAACATAATATTAGGCTTACCTCTTAAGCGTCGCTAGATACCTGCTAGTCAACACCCTTGAACATAATATTAGGCTTACCTCTTAAGCGTCGCTAGATACCTGCTAGTCAACACCCTTGAACATAATATTATTTATTTTTATCCATGCCTTCTGATCCATAATGATGCGATAACGCAAGGACCACATACAACGATGTTTTATTTACAATATAGAGCATATAAAAACACTTAAATCTAGTAAATCATACGTCCAATACCTTGATATACCACTAAGGTCCAAAAGTTTCTGGCCTGAACATGCTAGAGTATGTTTGGATAGACACCACGCCGGCCACACCCAGTGCATGGTCAGACAATGTTACAGATAAAAGTAAATACCTCTACTCTTGCTTTCTTACTTCCTCTACTAAAGTGCAGTATTTTTGGGAATTGTGTACTATGCAGCCTAGTGCTAGGCACATAGAAGTTGGCTCTCTGATGCCAAAAGGATGATGATAAGCGGTCAACGGTGGGCGCTGTTGGCACTCACGAGTATAGTTGACGTCCGCCTTCCCCCCTTGTTAGGGATGACCACTCATGCGATTTTTCAAGCTTGCCTAAAGGCCCAGTTGTCGACTTGCCAACATCGTTCGTCGTCTTCCTCCGTGGGAAGACAGATATTTAAATTATTTCCTTGCATTAGGGTGCACTACGGCTTCTTTTGGGTACAACCAAACTATTGGATTACCTAATTTCCCTCCTCTGGTCATTGGAGCTTTAATGGCAAACTTTTTGACTTCAGTCTTGTCCCTTCGCTCTGTTGCAATTTTTGTGGTTATGGTACTGCGATAAAAATTGAGTCAGTAATTTCCGATGAGAACTGCACTCAGCCTTATATCGGTTCATCTTTGAACCGATTGACTACTCCGATCTAGTGGCGTAAAAGGATAGTTTTGTTGCATTTCAAATTTTCTGTGAAAGTACTAGCAATTTACTGGGCTGTTTGAAATCTAGGCCTTAAGCCCCTTTATGAGAAAGAAAAAAGTTTGCCCTACGAATTATTTTCCTTTTCCCGTGATGTTGGACCATAAGTCCGTCGTCACTACTATTCTTTTCCCACTCAGATATGTCGCCCACTCAGATAAGGAAACCTTTTGGACAGTTCCTTTTTCGTCATCATGTGACGTCGCGCTAGTAAAAAAATATAAAATAAAGAAGATTTCGATATTCTAGTGTAAATCGCGCTGGATGGAGACTTATTTTGTCCCCCATAAGAGCATGGGTGGGGGTGGGATCGAACTGAACTGAACCTTTATTCTCAGTAGTACGCCAACTAGAGCCGATAGAAGACGTATTGTTTAAACTGAATATTGCGCAGTTTTTAGGCTTCTTTCAAAAGGTTATATATGGAGAAGATTGTCCGTAAAAAGTATTTCAACGTCGTTTTATTTCTACCGGGATTTTCCCTTATGTTGAAAGAATCTCGATAATCATGTGTTATTTAAATTTTAACATTTCAGAATAGAATGAAACAAAACGTCTTCTATTGGCTCTAGTTGACAAATTACTGAGGGTAGATATATCAAATTTCAAACATAACATCACCTAATCGTAGCGGTGGGAATGACTGGCATGGTTACTTTTTGATCTTAATGATAAGAATTTATAAAAAAATCCAAAAAAAAATTATTTTTACATAAAACTATTTAAACGCTAGAAATCGAATGTGGACTTTAGTATGAAAAAAGAGCCTAACCCACATTTTAACTGGTCTAAGATAATTCAGGAAATATATCGCCTCTTTGTGGGACCTCGTATGGCACAAAGAACACATTGACCTGTAGCATTGCCTGACAATGCGATGGGTGCGACATATATCCACACAAGCTCTAACTTCTTCAAACTGAATTTTTTTTGACCTTAGTGGTATATTGAAAACAAATATATTAATCTACTCGTATAATGCGTAGATCAATCCTATAAACGCAAAAAAAGCATTTTCATTTATTTGTGGTTCAAAGTAATAATTAATTATGCGATTCTTCAAGTATATTCACTAAAGAAGAATATGTGTTTACGTATAAATCTCCTTTTGTATTTTTTTTAGTTATACGCCAGATACCCTCAAAGCAAACGGCAGACGATACGAATAAGGCCTATATAACAATCTTCACAAAGCATATCGACAAAGAATTCGTTTTCCTTATCGTAAGGAAAAAATCGTACAATAAACTTTCAATTATGCGGAGTCATATTAACTGAGTTACGGATTAACCCGGGCATGAAAAAATCTAAAATATTGAATCATATATACTGAATGTACTTATAATAATATTTCTTAATATTAAGTATAATATTAGGTGTTAACATAAGTTGAGTCCGTTTTTTTCCAATTTAAAAATGAGCACCAAAAGTAAAACAAAATGGTAAATGCTATACGTCATTCGAAAGAAAATTTTCTGTTCTACAAGACATTGTGTTTGGTTTTACGTTACATATATTATTTTATTTGATTACAAGCCTTCGAAATGGAATGTCAAGTAGACAAAAATGAGCATTTTCGACACATCCTTCTGTTTGCGTTCAATCGAGGGAATAAAGCTTTAAAGCTGCTCGCGATATTTGCGAAGTGTACGTTGAAGATGCTATGAATTACAGGACAGCTCGTCGATGGTTTTTGCGTTTCAAAGACGGTAATTTCGACTTAAAAGACATGGAGCTTTCCGGACGACCAGTGGACTTTGATGAAGACCGCTTAAACCATATTATTCATAAAGATCCCCTTCCTCATCGAAGTCCACTGGTCGTCTGGAAAGCTCAATGTCTTTCAGGTCGAAATTACCGTCTTTGAAACGCAAAAACCATCGACGAGTTGTCCTTTAATTTATAGCATCTTCACCGTACACTTCGCAAATATCGCGAGCAGCGTTGGCAGCTTTATTCCCTCGATTGAACGCAAACAGAAGGAGGTGTCGAAAATGCTCTTTTTCGTCTACTTGACATGCCATTTTGAAGGCTTGTAATCAAATAAAATAATATATATAACGTTAAAGCAAACACAATATCTTGTAGAGCAGAAAATTTTCTTTTGAATGGCGTATAACCTTTATCATTTTGTTTTACTTTTGGTGCTCATTTTAAATTGGAAAAAAACGGACACAACTTATGTTAACACCCAATATATTCAGTATATGCAAGTATGTACTCATTATTTCAAAATAATATTAAAAAATTGATTTTTTTCCTACACCGGTTAATCCATAGCCCGGTTAATGCGATCCCGGATAATCGAGAGTCTACTGTATTAGTTTTTCTGCTGCCAATTTTACTCCAGAAAAAGGTAAATCATGATACGTTTGTTTTCTTTTAAAAACATTCACGGACAAATAAATTTAGTTGGAAGCTTATCGCAGAGTGTTGCGTGCGAGAAAGATTTGGTTGCGTGCGGTCAGCGAATTATTGTTCAACATTTCAATTTTATCTTCTAAGTAAAAAATCTGTAGTGGAACTGAATGGAACTTGTTGGTCTTTTTTTTATACTTATTTAATTTTACATTAATGGTAAATCATTATCTACTGATAAGACTGCAAGTCTACTGATGATTAGTAGATGTTTCTGAAACATTATTAATAGATATACACATTAATTTAATAGATAGTTTTCCATATGGTTAATGTATTTTAAGTATTTCTTACATGAACACTTTTTTGTTTACTGTTGTAAAAATGAGTATGCATAGTAGAGTGCTAGTGACAACCTGTATGCATGGAAGCGAATTCTAGGCATTGAAAATGAATGAAAAGGGAAATCGAAATGCCTGACTTTCTTAGAATATCTGATGTTACGATATTTGATTGGTATCAAATGGAGAAGTTCCTAATCTAATGGCAGCAGTCACTTTTTTCGTATTTTTTTTAATGAAGTGGATGAAAAGTGAATTCGAATCACGAGTTAGAGCGCCCTTGCGGAGAGTCGCGCTCTATAAATTATGTTTTTATTATTATTGATATAGCAAAACACGTCAGACTATTTGTTTGTCTGTTTGTTATGAAAGGAAATTTTATTTTTGAAGAAATTTTAATTGTAGGAAAGCTAAAAAATATGAGGAATAGGTGAGCATGTATGACAGATGCATGAATGTGAAGGAAGCAAGATCTTTGTAAACGGATATAAATTAGTGGAGATCTGTCCTTCTGCTTACCTAAAAAGGGAAATGACGTTATAATACGTATGTACTCATATGTGTGTACATATAAGCATCTTCTAAATCTTTTAACAGTCCAGCCTTACCTATATTTGGATAATCATACCACCTCCATCAAGATTTAACAAAATAATAAAAAATAATAAAAAAAGTGAATAGGAACAATAAAATATTT
Source organism: Odontocerum albicorne (assembly GCA_949825065.1). NCBI lineage: Eukaryota > Metazoa > Arthropoda > Insecta > Trichoptera > Odontoceridae > Odontocerum > Odontocerum albicorne. The sequence continues at coordinate 19,867,381 of OX463839.1, read as the reverse complement.
GACACTTAAGAAAAACAGCATACGGACACGATGAAAATGTTTTTTTTATTAGACAATTGAGAATAAATGTCCGAATCTTTGAAAAAGTCAGAACACTAATACTAAAATTCTTTACAAAAAACCATTCACAACGGTACAATCACAACAGATGCAAAAAACGTGTAATTACAAAGTAACAAATAAGCGTCAATAAACTAATGTTATTAGTAAAATGAACGTGTACGCGATACAATGTCAAACATATTATTATTATGATGACACTCCTCCATCGAAATAGTCGGTAACCCTGAACAATGCATTTGAATTAACTAAAGGGTCATTCAAATGGAGCGTTTTTTTTATTCTTGGATAAAACACAGATGGCGTCGCAAACTTGCCTGGGGTTTGTGACATTTGAGAAGTGTAATGTTTGACACATAAAAATGGAGTCGTATACAGTACTACAACGCCTTCAAATTGTTGAAATATTTTATGTGTTGTAATCTCCGGAAACGGCGATGTTAATTGGCCAACAAGATCATGTGATCTGACACCGTCGGACTATTTTCTCTGGGGTTACGTAAAAAGCCCGGTCTATAAGAATGACCCCCAATCAATTCCTGAGCTTAAGGACGAAATTATTCGCGTTATTGGTGAGTTACAACCGCAATTATGCGAAAATGTCATCGAAAATTTTGACAAAAGAGTGGACATCCGTGGAGCTGCAAGAGGTGGACATTTGGCGGATATTGTTTTTTGTGTTTAAATGGCATACATTATACTTCACTGATCAATAAAAAGTTTGTTGAAATCAAAGCAAATTGTGTGTTTTATTCAAGAATTTAAAAAACCGCTCAATTTGAAAGACCCTTTATAATACTGTGCTCCGCTTTAAATTATCAACTCTATTTTATATTGCTGTCTACTCTAGAAATGTTTCTACTAATATTCAATATATTTTGGCAAACAACCGCTCTAAGACCACGACGTATACGTAAGTGGATTAATTATTTGTGCTACTCACCTAAAATGATGTACTCGTACATAAATATTTCTTCCACCTAGTATTCAGGGATATAAGGATACCTATGAATTGATAATGTATTTAAAAAAAAATCAGTGATGTGGTCGATGAGTTTGTTAGTGTGCAATGGCTCACTCACTTTAAAGAGGAGAAAAAAAATAAAGAAAGAAAATTCCACGGCACAGCTGCGCTTTCCAACTGAATTGACATTGAAATGGCGAGGGGGTCGTCGACTTCGAGGCCCAGCAACGACAACGACGGAGTCGTTATTTGCATCACGTTTAACATACGTCACGGCTGTTAAAGTGATAGAAAGATTATAAAAAAAACAGTTATTGGACCTGTAGTTACAATCAGCTGTAGACGTACAGGATGATAGTGAAGTAATATTTTTTCAGTCAAAGCTTAACCTTTTTATACTTGTAGTCGTAGTCGTCCATTCACCTTTGACAATTATTTCTGATTACATTGAAGAGATAGCCATTTAGCAATAATCACCGTATCACATTATAAAGTATACAAACTTGTATAGCTCGTCAGAACTTATCTATGACTCGTTGTTTAACCCAGTAATGTAGATCTGGAATATAAGTATATGTGTTTCTATCTTCCTTAAATCCATTTCTACTTTTTAGGCTCAATTTGAGCTTAGGTAAAGTAAAGAAAAATAAATGAATATTCGGGAGAACATCTTAGTACGAGAAGAAATGTAAAGTCATGTCCACGTCAAAGTGTTTTGAATGAAATGAGAGAGTAACTTGTTTCTTTCTTTATGTTAATGTATACCATAAGTGGCTTGGTGAAACAAAACCATATTATTTATTGCATGAAGTAAATCTATTCCACTAGAGAAGGAGGTAATTGAAAATAATGTATGGTAAATACATTTTCTGAACAATCATCACCACCACGCCATGTCTATAGACATACCTAATATATTAGGGAGTAAAGATATACACTAAATACGATCCTGGCACACGTATTTCGTTTCCACCCCGTCTATACGCCGCCTCATGCATAATCTCTAGTTACAAGTATAAAGGTATGTCACTCTTCCCCTTTTAGAGTTAGATTAATTTGATCGTGCCACATTTTATGACACAAGGCATTTCCAAACTTCCCGTACCTTATTTACTACTTGTATAGAATTTTTTTGTAAATTTTTTATCATTCCTTCTTAAAAATCTTTGAGTGTTATCTTCCTTTATATTTACTGAACAATAAAGTGTTGAAAGCACTATTCCAGTGCTGAAGACTAATATTATTCTTCAAGTTTACACATGTGAAATCTAGCTTGCATTCAACTTGAAATATACAAAAGATGTGTTTCCGTGGTCTCTGACGCTCTTGGGCGTCTTTATTTACATTTTTCTACGAGTTTCATTTTGCTATAAGACCACAGTGCCGATAGTTATGTGGCGCGATATATTTATAAAACATGAATATATATTGTTACTTGGGACTCGTCGCTTCTTACGTGTTTCAAAACGTCATGCGATAGTTTAGATTTTGTATAGGGTACCTTATATTATCTGATTAAATCATTTAATTCATTAGTCGTAATATCAAATATCTTATTTTGTCTATCAAAACTCCAAGCTTTTAAACCTTTTTTATGTTTTAATACCTCAACTCTCTCAAATAGTATTTTAGTCGAATATCAGATTAAATTTCACAAATCAAAGCCTGAAAGCTTTAATCAGAGTCTATTGAATATTATCATTGAAATTTTAATGAATGATAAGTACAGAAGTACTTCCAGTAGGTCAAAAACGTCGAAGCATTTTTCTGTGTGATGATAGTCTCATGATAATTATGCATCGTAAATATTCTCTTTTTCTTCTCTTTTGACACCAAAGATGATGGGGATTGATACATTTATAAAGATACTTATAAAATATACTAATGGTGAGTTTATTACTATGTGGCATTCTTTTCTAACCAACCAGGCAAGAGGTATGCAGATCAGTGGCAATTGCTAGGTGTAAGGTTAAAACGCTATTTTCAAAAAAAAAAATTAAATAATATAAAGCATTAAAAACACTTATAAAAAAGGAAACTAAAACAATTAAAGGAAACAAGGAAGATAGAAAAGGACGAATACTAGAATCTATGTGGAAACACATTTTATCATTGAAGAGAGATATAATATTTTTTAAGTTTTTTGAAGAATATAACTAGGGTGAGAGTGTTATCATCATGGGCAGTAAAGTATTTAGTCTAATGACATAGATAGTAAATAATGACGAGAAGAAGGAACGATAAATTAGAAATGCTAAAAGGCAAACTCTGCTTAAACGCATCGCATTGTTATGATCGAAGAGGCGCCGAACATTTTCGACGACAAATCGTACTTCATTTGTATTCAACGCATCCTCCGAAATGTATCGGTGATTTCCACGCATATCCCACGCATATATGGCTATTTCAGAGATGATTACCCATAAATAGAATAACTAAAATTCACTAAATCAAAATAATATTTATTTTTTTAAATTTTGAATCAAAACTGTGAATCAAAACTAAAAGGCAAAATATTTTTTATCTTGGTAGAATACTTCTCTCGTCGATGGCTAAAATAATCTAGGAGTAAAAAGCATGGGCATTTTCTTTCCATCCATATTCGTATCAAATATGTACGGGTAAAAAATGTATTGTAAGCTTTAACAAAAACATTTCATTTTGGGTTGATTAAATTGGACTCCGATTAATGAATTGTTTTGAGTAAACAAAAAAAAATATAGATTCTCGTTACTATTCGTATCATGGTACCATAGGAATATAACCAATGTCTAGTAATGCTTTGAAATTTAATTGAATACAAGTATTGTATATTATTATGTGACCAAAATATAAAGTACTTCAATCACTCGAGCATATGTCCATAAAATATCACATTATGAAATCTTACATACATGCACATCTACTCAAATCATCTCATTAACTAACACCCTTTCCCAAAACGATCCATTCCAGCCCACGATACACAAAATGCCTAACCAAATTCATCCGACTTCCCACCTGTTCGAGAAAACGCTGTATCAACCTCAATACAAAATGTTATGCGTGTTCATTAGGTTACATATTTTTTTCAAGTTAAAAAAACATATTCTACATAAATTAGTCAATCACTTATCCGACAAGAATTCAGCAGCATGTGGAGCCAGGAATCACCATCACACCAGAACATATATACCATCACGTCATTTCCCTTTTAGGGTGCGCAGTGAAAGCAGATTTCTACAGCGATGACAATTGAGTCAATAATCTCCGAAGGGATCGCCACTCTGTCTTACATCGGTTTAGTTGTTTGATCCCAGCTCCCCTCACGCTGTTATGGGGGACAAAATTAGTCCCCATGCAGCGTGATCTACACTGGGAAGAAGGAAATGCTCAAAGGAACTCTTTATCCGGTGATGACAAACCTGAGTGTGAAAAAATAGAAATGACAACGGACTTATGGTCCAACATCACGGAAAAAGAGAAATGACTCGAAGGCCATATTTTTTTACATCGTTTCATCTTCGAACTGATTCGCTACTCCGATTTAGTGGCATCACGCAGAGCTAAGAATCACCATCACACCGGAAGAAACATACTATCACGCCATTTCCCTTAAGAGGTACACAGTGAGAGCAGATCTCTACTGCGATGATAATCGAGTCAATAATCTCCAAAGGAATATCCACTCAGCCTTAGATCGGTTTATCTTCGAACTGATTACCTACTCCGATCTTGTGGCGTCAAACGACAATATTGCTGCATTCGAAGTCTTCTGCTAAAGTACTGGCAACATGCTAGGCTATTTGAACTCCAAGCATTAATCCACTTTATATGTATCATATATTTACTGCGCTGCAAGTCATTTTCTTTTTCCCGTGACATCGTATCTCAAGTCCGCCGTCGCTGCTATTATTTGTATATTCAGATGTGTCGTTACTGGAGGAGTCTCTTTAAACAGTTCTCTTTTCGTTATAACGTGACGTAACGCTCATAAAAATTAAGACGGTTTCGATCTTCTAGTGTAGATCGCGCAGGATGGGAACTTATTTTGTCCCCCTTAACATCGTGGATGGTTATGGGATCGAATTAAACTGAAAGATAGCTTTTTAAATGTTACGTGGCCTTGCATAAGCTGACCTACAGAAATCGCCGTACAATATATTTTCAGTTGCATTGACTTATATATATATATCCTATAGTTAATTCAAATATATTTAAAAATTGAAACATTATTTAATCCACTTGAAAATATATATTCAACCCAACTAGTTTCAAGTCATACGCGACTCTTCTTCATGGTAATAAATCATTGTTAGTTCAGAATACCCCCTGAAGATTAGTCGCATATGACTCGAAACTAGTTGGATTAAATACGATTAAACAGTGTTTCACCTTTTAATTTTATTTTGATATACTCGTATGTACATAAATTTCCAGTATTAACGCTAAAACTCGAGAAATATTGTATTATCTTACAGTAGCTCAGTGTACTTGTGTATAATATTATATATTTAGTAACTTTAGTTTTACATTCACTTTTTAATTTATATTAGATTATTTATCATATAGTAATGATTGTTTATCATATCATTTATCATAAGTATAAATTTAAAAATCCATTGACTAACTTCAAATCCAAATATTTGATTATATTTTAAATTTACTGAATCATCCCCTTGACCTAAAAAGCTTAAATATTTAAATGTAATGTCAACAAATACTGATTTTTTTTAAATTCAATTAATTTGTATGAAAGGGTTAAACAACTCGTTAGCATTCAATAATAAACCGATGTAAGGGTATGTTTGGTAATTAATTATCTTTAAAGTGGAAATGGAAACCATTTTACAAAATAATTAAAAATTGATTTTGTTACCATATATATGTAAACTATTAGACCAAATAAAATATATAACATTCATCCTAAAACATGAGCAAAAACTTGAAATTGGTGAAAGTTTTAAACTTGTTTTTAAATATTTTATTCAGCGCTATTTTTTTATTTTTATACGTTAATGTACGAGAATTGTAATTCGACCAGTTGACCGGTTTAGTGAGTATTCTAAAATGCTTCTGAGGATTCAACTGAAACCCAAATATTTTTCTCTAAAATATACGCACTCCAATCAAACTAAATCAACGATTATATAATTTGTCGAAAATGTTAAACAAAATAATTGTCATGTTGAGTTGACTTAAATGATGGCCGAATTTTCGACAGCAACGCAGTAATGTTTTTGATAATATTTATCGCACTAAGAATGAATGTAGCAACACTTTTGAAACGTAGGCCGTCATTGATTGATTGACTCAATAAGGTAATAACTCCAAAAAATAGTTTGAACTAGTGGAAAACAGCCGTGAACATCTTTCTAGCTTATTTAATTATAGGATGGATATCAAATACTTTCTACGCATTTGATCGATACAATTTTTAATTATGCATTAATATTTGAAATGCTTTCCTCGTGTAACACAATATTTGGACAAAGATAGTCAATGTACGTTGTATATTTTTACTTGACTACAATGAAAAAGTACACGTTTTAAGTCTTTTAATTGTAAAAATTACTCCATGTACTCTATTATGTAGCACTTTCAATGTATACAGTACAACTTAGAGGGTTTATTAACTTGTTAAAATCTCTTCCAACCAATTTGTATGACGTTATAGAGGCATTTAGTGAAAACCTTTAACCCCTTTATGATTAGCATATCTTGAAAACTTTAAACCCAAATTCTTTTTACTGGCTGCTTCTTCGGCTCTCTGAACATTCAGAGGAAGATTCAACGCCATGGATTGAGGCATAGAATACCATAAGACACATCTTGATAACCACAGTGTCAGAATACCACAACGAATAATGCATACTTAAAAAGTATTTGGTAAAATTTGAAAACACAAGTATAAATAGGTACCTATCACTTTTTCAAATTTGCAAATGTATTTGTTTCATTTTTCACGTGAAAAAAATAAGCAGACGCAATTATTTGTAATAAGGTTTTTTTGGAATAGCATTATATAACATATTACATAAAAACCGTAGAAAAGCATGAAACAGTAATGTTCCATACCAAGCAATAGTATTTTGGTGGATATTAATGGTTCAAAAAACATTATATTTACCTTCAGCGTAGCGTGTTTCCTAGTTCCCCAATATCTTTCATCCCAATATTATCTCTATTCTCCTCGCCGCTGATGAATATTTCAATCATCAAACGGTTCATGCCTTTTTTTAATCTTACAATTATTACTTTATTTTTATTGCATAACCTCATCTAATGCCACCTACCTAATTCTCAAACATTTATTCTGGTTGGTTAGAAGGCAATAAACCTGCCAAATTGTACTTTGAAATGTTTAAATAAACAAGGAGTTTATATTGTGTCAGTTTTCTGAGTATTGAATTGAAAGTTTGTAACGAATTTACTTTATCTACAATATAAATAATATCCAATTAATAAATTGTGCTTCATATCTGGCAAATTTTTCAAGGGTGTAAAATAAAAGAAAATAGAAATAAAAAAAACAGCTAATAATTTATCTTTCCCCTTACAATGGAGTATATTTATGCTAATAGCAGTTCCAATACGGAAATTGTTGGTAATAATAACGGTTATCGACCAAATTTATGGTTCGTGCTCGTAAAAATGGGCTTTCTTTTCCCTGAAAGAGGTGATAAATTTCTAACGCGAATGCGTAATTTACCAAATACGTTTTATTATCATATAATATGGAGCTATTTAATTTTTCGTTATAAATTATTGAACTTGCGAAATTATGAATAGTACCCAATTTGTAAGTTGAATTTAAAACAGTTCAGTATAAAAAAATTTGTTCATCAATTTTCCAATATAAAATCAAGTTAATAGATGAATTTTTCGTTTTATTCAATACCAATGTATCATGCTTTATTTTTGTTCACTTCAAATGTATATGTGTATATTTTTCTATAATTGCTAATTTTTAATATAAATTGAAGACATTACATCCCTCCTCAAAATTCAGGTTTCAATTGTATTCTTATGAAAAAATGTAATGGTCGAAAATAGGCCGTAAATTGTTTTGATAAATTTTCAAGGGCGGATTCCATTTTTATGTTTGAAAATGCAACCTAGTTAGTTAGATGCCTGTCTACCATCCCGGGGTTTTTTTATAGAAATATTCCAGTCTAGTTTTCACTGTCCCTTGAGGTTTCTTTAAAATATTTCTGCTTAATTGGAGGGGATCGTCACATAACTATAAGTCCACTAGGTTGTACTGAATACAATTAAAGTGTAAAACAATACAATATATAGGGGATACTAATAAAGTGGGATTGATAACAGATTAAGGGGTAATGCAGAATGAGGATAGTGATATAAATGATTGTCCCTAGAAGCACATGGAGTCACGAACATGATAATCTTCTTCTTCTTCATCTTATTTTAGGCCTGTTGGACTGTTATGGTCCTGCATCATTGTTTGCCTCTTGCGACGTCGACTGCCAGCTGTCTTTCCATCTTTTGGGAGGTCGTCCTGGAGGTCTGCATGCTTGGGGGATACTGTCCCTGGCGATTCTTACGGTTCTTGGTACCGCCATTATGGATACGTGTTCGTTCCAGAACCTTCTTCTCTGTCGTCCCCATCTGACAATATCTTCAACTTCGCACGTCCTTCGGATTTCTGTGTTACGTACTCTATCACGAAGGGTTTTGCCAGCGATACTCCTCAGTACCTTCATTTCGCTGGTTTGAAGGAGATTTTTGGTTCTGACAGTGTCGGCTCTGGACTCTATGCTGTATGTCATTATGGGGCGGACACAGATCTTGTATATCCTCACCTTGCTTTGGATGTTCATATGCTTGTTTTTCCAGATAGTGTTCTTTAAACATCCGGAAATAGCTGCGGCCTTTTGTGATTGTTCAAGCACTTCGCCATAGAGGTCATTATTGCACATTATGCTAGCACCCAAGTATTTAAATTTTGTTACTTGTTCAATCGGTGTGTCGTCGATCGCCACACTGCATCCAACTTGCTCTCTGGCTAGTCATGCATTTAGTCTTGCTGATGGAGATAGACATGTTGTATTTTTTGGAAGCAGTGTGGCATCGATATAGCATTTGTTGCAGGTCTTCCTCTGATTCGGCTATGATGGTGGCATCGTCAGCATAGCATATGATGTTTAGCATATTGTCGCCCATCTTGTATCCCAGATTAGGTTCGGCAACTTCTTCTATAATTTTATCCATAACCAAGTTAAATAGAAATGGGCTTAAACTATCTCCTTGTCTTACTCCGGTTGGTGTTGGAACGTCATTAGAGAGTTCTCCGTCTACGCATATTCTTGTGGAGCTATTTAGGTTTATGTCTCTAATGGTTTTGGCGATGGAGGGTGAGACGTTCCTTTCGACCAAAATGCTTATTACATCTTCTAGTTGGATTCTATCAAAGGCCTTGGTCAGATCGATAAAAGCAAGGTAAGCAGTCTTGTTGTATTCCAAAGACGTTTCTTTAATTTGCCGCAGTATGAATATAGCATCTGTAGTAGATCTGTTTCTTCGGAATCCTTGTTGTTCATCTCTATTTTCAATTTGTTGTTCTAATTTTACTCTTGGGATGTTGGTGAAGAGCTTGAGAAATGCGCTTAAAAGAGATATTCCTTTGTAGTTACCAGGATCAAATTTTTGTCCTTTTTTGAAGATGGGAATCGTTATACTGGCTCTCCATTCATTTGATATTGTTGTAGTTTCAAGGATCAAGTTGTAAAGTTTATGGAGACTTTTCGCTAGTTCTTCGCCGCCATATTTTATGAGTTCGTTTGGTATATTATCACTTCCAGGAGCTTTTATATTTTTGAGTCTTTTCATTCCTTGTCTAATTTCACTCTCCTCCAATGTCGTGGGTTCGTTAATTATTATATCTGGGGTTGCTGGTGGAGATGTGTTGTTAAACAGGTATCTAAAATATTTTTCCCATTCCGCTATAGAAATCTTGTTAGTTTGAGCGTATTCATTAATTGGTTTATTTTTATCTCTTTGCATCTTCCATACTTTTTTTTGGGCGCCATAGAGATCACGCTCCATATCTTTGGTGAACTTTCTCCAATATTCTTCTTTTATCTTTCTGATTTCGGAGTTTACCTTGTTTCGAACAGTTACATATTTGGCGTATTCTTCTCTAGATGGGTTACTGCTATAAGTCAAGTAACTTTTCTTTTTATCCTCTGCGAGTTGTCGTACATCGTCATTAAACCGTGGTTTGGTGTTTTTCTTCGCATTGACATTTATGTTTCTTTTTCCTAGAGCCTCCGTGGCAGCTTTGTCAATTTCTGATTTTATCTTTTTCCATGCTTGATTAACATCATCGAAATCTAGTATTGGATTGTGAATAAGATTTTGGGACAATCTATTTTGATATATTGTAAGTAGACGAGTGTTGTTATCGCCCATGGATTCTATATTGAGTTTGCTGATTATCTTCGGAGGTTTGCGAATTCTTTTTGGTCTTTCAATACTCAGCTTACAGAGAACAAGGTGGTGGTCAGTTCCAACATTTGCAGATGTCAGTGCTCTCACGTCGATGATCTGGGATGGTTTGATACATCTATTAGTTATGATAAAGTCGATAATGGACTTCTCGCCTCGTGAGTTGACAAACGTATATTTGTGTTGTTTTTTATGAGGGAAGAAGGTGTTATTAATCCTCATTTCGTTTCTGGCACAAAAGTCTATTAATTTTTCTCCGTTGTCATTTAAGGTTGGCTAACATGATAATACGCTAAAAAAAGGTTTTTTTAAGATAATTATATAAAGCTCTAAGCCAAGTTATAAATCATTCGTTTTTTATGCTTTAGCCCCCTTTTTGTTTTTAATTAAATTACGTAAAATTTGTAAATTTCTTTTTAGTGAAAAGTTTTTTTGAATTAAATTATGTGTTTTGGTTTTTAATTAAATGCCAATTAAATAAAAAGCTCAAAACATTTACAGAATCAGAATTATATTATTTAGCTATGTATGTTAATTGGATTTAAAATACGAAAATGATTATTTTTAAGCTTTCCCGTGGCTTATAAAGGTTTAACGGATAAATCTACAATATGTCAATGTGCACACTGGTTTGTGCAAAAATGCAACATCAATCCTTATTACTTTATCAGAATGGTTCTGATATATTTCAAAGTGAAAACGGATGCACTTTTTAATTGAGCCAATATTCAACAGTTTACCCTTCAGGTATTTTAATTAAAACAATAAATGACTATGACTCATTCTTTATCCAAACTCTAATTACCTGTTTAATATTCGTGTTAACTAATAATATAGTTTACTAAAGAACGCTGCTGAACACCGTTATTTTTCAACTATTTTCAATCACTGGATAGTGGACGTCTCACTACCGGCCATCTCTGACACTTGACTTTAAACATCTCATCCTATCCATGTCCAGAAATATCAATGTCGTATTTTTATTATCATGTTATTAAAATACAATTTCGCTGTGTACAGTGCAACCTGGTAGACTTATTGTTAGGTGGCAGTATCTTCCAAGCAACCAAGGAGACGTTAAATAGGCCTTAAGTGAAAACCGGGCTGAAATCCTGTTTAAAAGTCTGGGTCGCAACGAGAAACAAACCCGAAACTTCTGGGTTGGGAGACAAGCGTCTTAAAAACTAGGCCATAGATGTCGTCTTAGACTGTCTTAAACCAGATGAAAAGAAATAATCTGCTCTAGCCAAAAACAAAAAGTGCAGTAGATTTGTCTTGTTTCTGATATATTAAGGAAGAACATTTGTCTAGTGACCATTTGAAGAGGTAACATTAAAAAAAGATATTGTCCATCGAATACAAAAAAATAGTTGATAAAGCAGATGTGTTCTTATCGATGGTACGGAGCCGTTTAACATTTGCATTGAAATGAAAAAAGCACATAAATCATTTTAAAATCATAATAAAAAACCATCATGTTTTCAAAAAGAATATTGTCCAGGCTTCAAACCAATCAAAAAAGATCATGTCCGAATTGACCAATCATAGCTTTCCGATTGTGTCTAACTTTATACCAGTTCACCAGCAACTGTCAGTTTTAAATAGTACGTGCAGTGTAATGTCATTATACAGCTTTATCTACCTACATATATTTATAGTTTTATAGTAATATTTATTCTTATTTTATTTAATTAAAATAAAAATAAATTACTCTACCCAATTATTTTTTTATTATGTTTTGTATAATATTTTTGAAATCGAACAAAAAACATCATGTCCCAGACCTGTTCAATGAACATTCTGATTTGGTGGACATGTTCTTTTTTTAATATTACCTCCTCATTTTACAATTATTATTGAATGAAATATTCAACCCACCTATCCTCAGTAATCAAGAAGTTTAAATTTCGTACAGAAGACGAAAACTGGAGAATATTGGCATTAAAACTAAATAATTTAACAAAAAAACATAATTTCAAACACGTAAAATTTTAGTGAGAAGGTTTTGCAAGTTTGGTCTTAAAAGTAAATTCAATAAATACAAAATAATAAAGATGTTCAACTTTATGGGGAAATAATGGATACATGGAACAGAGAGAACTCGAAAAAATACTATACACAACTATTGAAAAATGCTGCCATGAAAAACTTTTCCATAGTAAAACGCATCGAATTTGTCTCCTCAAACTCCATTATCGAATATGTGAACAAGTGTCTGAAAACTTAGCATATCCTGGAAGTTTTAATAAGTGATCATGTAAATAAGATGGTCATGATCATGTAAAAAACCAACTTTAAGATTCGTAACCACATATTGTATTTATGTTAGCTGACTTAAGGCTCTTTTCTCTATGCTTAATGCTAAATACAGTTTTATGATTTGATTCCTCCGCAAGGCCGGGCCTTATTTTACGAGTATTTAGTTTTATAAAAGTATTCACTGAATATAACGCTTATTTTTTATAATTTGAACTTATTCTAGTTGCATGTTAAATTGAAGAAAATACAAATATCAAAATCAAGAAATAACCCAATCAATATCTTTCCACTTTATTGCACTTTCATCATGTTTGATGAAAGTAGTGGAACATATGATAAAAGTAATCTGTTGAAAATTACATCATTGGTAAAAACCATTGCGGTATTCACAATGAAATGTCTTACACAATCACATTTTTATACCTTTCGGCGATGTATGTTTATGATTTATCTTAAAAAAAATCTTTTAAAATGGAAATTCCGCCCAAAAACATGAACAGTTTATTTTCAACAATATCGCAGATATAATCATTGTCATCGACGTCCCTATTAATCTTTAAAAAGCAGATTATGGATAGGCTTGCCGCAAGGTTCTATTATAAGTCCTCTATTGTTCAATATCTACATAAGTGAAGTATGTCTAGTAATTCCTTTAAATTCAAATCCATTTTTTTCCGGTAATATACTTATATACATGTCACAAGAGAATCAAATTAGCTTCTGAAAAGTTAGAGGGCTTAATAACATAAAAATATTGGCTGTTTGATAATGGAATGAGTATGTAAGCATCCTTAATAAAGGTTTTTGATCTCAAGCGCAAAGTGAAAGATATAAGATTTTCAATTGCATACAGTAATGAAAATCTTGAAGCTGCCAAACAAATTAAATTCTTGGTTAGTTACTAGATCATAAACTCCCTTAAGTTCCCTCATATTTTTACTAAACGTAGTAAGGGTCTTAACATAATATGAGCAGTTTGAAGAATAATGTTTCGAATCAACAAGAAGAAGATAAACGTCCCGTGTACAAATGTTTTTACTTCAATTATTTATATAGAAACTTTTCAAATGTCATAAAGCTCTCTTTGCACAAAGTATATTTAAGCTTGTTGTCAGTTCCAAATTCACAGAATACTCTCATGCAATCACAGTTCACAGAATTCTTTCATGGGTCAAAATCTAAAAATAAAGACTTCATCTATTCATATACCCACATTGAAGTCATTTACGGCACCCAAAACAGTCTCAGTATTTACTATAGTGTTTTGCAATAAGATAATATTAAATCAAATATACTCATAGTATATCAATATAAACATCCGTGAACACAAGTGAACAAAATTATAATGTGCTGGAATTTAGTTGATCATTCCATCTTACCCTTGATTTCTACAGAAAAATATTTCCAAGAGATTTATATCCTGCATCTTAAAAATACGAATAGGTTATTGATCAATTGTTTCGTATTTAACTAGAATCATAGTTATTGATAGCCCGATGTGTATATGTGGTCTTAAGAGGAAGAAACTCAAATACGATTTTATTTTAATGTTCTACTCCCTCCTTCTCGACTGAAATGTGTAATGTCCTTATTAAAATGCTTTCCCTGACTATATTGAATATTTTAGTCGCTAAATAATTCAAAGTTTAAGCAATTTTTGATATCATCAGTCAAAGTTTGTAACTTGCTGATATATTTTCATGCCATATAAGTTTAACAAAAAATTTGCATCATGTTGTTATGAAATTAATTATACAAAGAGTATGAAAAAGTCTCAACAGAGTGAATTAAATAAAACAAAATAAAACGAAACATTTTTTTTCATGCACTGGCAAAAAATTATTCTCTCGTTAAACTCTCTCGAGTAAATAGTACGTTTTTCTAATTTTTCTTATGATACTACCTAGTTTTCTTGTAAAACATAATAAAATACAAACACAAGTTTTTATTTCAAAACTTGGAAAAGTCATTACCAAATTCTCATGATCGTGAGCAAATTACTGATTTTTGTTGTTTTAAAGTATATTACAATAATATGTTTACAATTTAAAAGAATAAAATATTTATATATTTACCCTTTAACAAAATTTTGTAAAATATATTAATTCAATACACTTGAAGCAAGAGAATTAGGAATTAGACCTCAGCTTCTTCTAATTGTTTGGTTTGCTTGATGCAGACTTGCAATTTATTTTAGTAATGGTTAAATTTTGCCGGAAGGGGTGGTTTTCTTAAGTCTGACTAAGGAGGTTTGGTGACAAATATCTTATTTACCCTCAAACAATTTCAAACAAACTGACAGAAGAAACTGTATTAAGTTCGAGGAATCGGGTAGATGTATAAAAACAGGAACTTTCTTATAATATGAACCGAGGCATGTACAATAAATATTGAAATATCTTATCCGTTAATAAAAAAAATGCGAGTTGCTCATAAGTTATATACTTTAATAATAGTTTACTTCGCTTATTTAACCCTCATTACATGTATCAAAGTATTAATTTCAATATTAGATAGTTAAGCTGTATAAGTAATTTTGAATTAATCGATTGATTTAAATAATTACCTGGAAAATTGTTTCTCCCGAAATATCCTAATTTTATTTTAATTAGAAACGTTAGTTAACTTCTAAATTAAGACCCTCTTTTGTTTACTCTTGAAAAATTGTTTACGTTTGGAAATGACAGCTGTCTTGCCGAAGAAACAAAATGTTTCAAAATATCCAAAATTTTCAAGAATTTAATCTCGCCTTGATTAAAATTTGCTTTTAAATACGAAGTAATCATTTATTTGTTATTGAAATTGATTTTGGTTCTTGAAGAATATCGATTTGTTTATATACAACAGACTTCAATTCCCTGACAGATACTTAAGGAGTGAATGAAGCAAGGCTGTTTTTCAATTTTCTTTACAAAAATGTTACGTTCATCGACTTTAATTGCAAAGAGTTGAATGCTTAAATAAATGTTTTTCGCAATATTTATTCTACATATTTTAACCATATCTGGATAGAAACCTGAATTAAATTAATTCTAAAAATTATATAAGCCTTCTTTAGCTTATTTGTGGAAGATAATTACAATGTGCAATATCCTAAGAAAGAAATGGTTGATGGGTAAAAAATAAATATACAATATTCAGATGTATTGATAAATCTTGTACTAATGACAATAAATTAATAATTTCATCTAAATTTAAAAAATAATAAATAAACAATTATCAAAATTCTTATAATTTTCAAGTATATTTTCAAAACACTATTCAATGTTGAACAAAATGTTTCAAGATTAATGGGTGACAAAAGTAAAACATCAATTTGGTTCGATATCGGTCACTTTTTAGAAATATTGATTCAAACAAAAACGCGTGTCAATATACATTTTAGAACAATGTATATGGAGAAACTCTAATTGAGAGACTCCCTATGAATATTATTTTTAAGCTAAATATAATTCAATCTTTAAAAAAATACCGTTCTACTATTGAGGACAGCTGAAAGCTTAACTAAAAATATGAAGTTTAACAAAAATCTTGTAGGGAAATAAATATGTATGCAACAATATATATTTGCTCCTTCTAAGAAAATGTGTGGGTTCTTTATAAAAAAATCATAAGGTTTTTTAAACAAAACTAGACACTCGAAAACCTTAGATTTAATGGTTCAACATAAAAGAAAATCATATATCTCTTCTATATTAATGTATGTATTAGAAAACGTGAAAACTAGAACATTCATTGGATTTTTTGTATTAAGGGTTGGGAAAAAATTTCTGGTTGGGATATATTGTAGTATCAATAAAATTGTTGACTAAATCCGTATTGGAGTGTAAAGCCGATGCATTATGTTTGGCTTAATTGAAAGAATAATCCTCTTTAATAATGAAAACAAGGGTTTCATTTCAAAAACATTTACAGCTTTTTAGCTCGTTTCCAATGAAAGGGTTTAAAATTTTACAGTGTCTCTGATTCCTCATTATTGAAATAAATGAAAATCATTTTAAATTAAATTGTTTTGATGATATCTAAGGGGATAAATCTTTTCTACATGAAAACTAGCTTGAAACATTCCACCAAACACATCAGATTTATAATGAAAACAAAAGGTAATGAGTTATTAAAAGATAGAGTTTGCCTATAATGACATAAAATGTTGAGGCATGAACCAAAACTTACGCTAAGAAAGGTATAATTGGCATAACTATACGAGATACTAAAAGGAATACAAGGATTTGCTTAGTGGCGAAAATTATCGATATATCGAATAAAGTTTTTTGTGAGAGTTGTCAAATATCATGAGGGATTACAACTTAAATTTGTGGCATTATTGATGTGTTTTTATATGTGAATTTCGCGAATGTAAGTCAATTGTTTCGGATCAGGTAACGAGCTTTGTGAGATAGCTGATATAAACCGTTTATCTTGTATTAAATTTAAAAAAATAGAGGTAGGTACTGAAAAGCCAATTGGTAAGTCTTATTGCCTGTTTAACAAATCAACAATTGATAAGAATGATTATAATTATCATTCAATGACATCTCCGTGACATCAAAAAACCAAAAAGATGCCCCGAACCCTGCTAGATTCACAAAACCCAGATGTTAAATGGCGCATTCTTGTAGAAATTGTGAGAAAGGAAATGGAGACGTTGAGGCGAGGCCTTCATTTTTCAGTGAAAAGATAACGACTGAAGGAATAATAGAATGAATAAAAATAAAATATTATATATTTTAAACATAATATATCAGCATCTGTGTGAGAATAGTCAAAATAAAAACGATTAATTATAACTAACAAATAATTAAACTGTATAAGTAGTAAATTTACTAGTATGTATTAGAACTCCTTAAATTATATTTATTTAATTTCTCAAAAATACTGGTCCGCGATATATTGGAATGAAATAAACAGACCCTTGAACACAAAAAGGTAGAGACGCACTGATACAGACGACCTCCCTGGCCTAGTTGGAAACACGCATGAACACAGAAAGTTAGAGAAGTACTGATACAGACGACCTCCCTGGCCTAGTTGGAAACACGCATGAACACAGAAAGTTAGAGAAGCACTGATACAGACGACCTCCCTGGCCTAGTTGGAAACACGCATGAACACAGAAAGTTAGAGAAGCACTGATACAGACGACCTCCCTGGCCTAGTTGGAAACACGCCTATCTTCCAAACCATTGGTAATTATAAGATTTTCGTACATTTAAAAATTTCCTGGTTGGTTAGAATAAATTACCACAATGCAATGAACTCGCTAGATTGTATTGCAAAATACAATGTAATACAGTATAAAATAGAAAAGAAACTAAATAAATAAAACGGATTTCTATGGTCTAACTTTTCAATCGTTTGTTATCCTTCGTTCTGGTAATGCACACATATTGAAGAACGTGACCTAGAGATGGTTAATAACCACTGCAGAAGACTCAGGACTCGGAATTCATCATCCAACGTGTTGGTAGTACTACCGCACGTTAAGAGGTTACAATGCTCGCTCACATCTAGACGTGTGAGAATTATTATAAGATTAACTAATTTATCAGACTGCGACCCTTTTTTATTTCTTTTTTTAGGAATAGAGTCCATAACACTCGGATGAAAGTCAAGCATCCTACCTACCAGGCCACTACCGTGCATGAAACAAAGTTAAAAAACACTTATGATAAACTTATGAACAGTGTAAGCCCCCACGTTCAAAATAGAATATTTTATTTACAATATGGAGGCTTGTATTTCAATAGGAAACTAAATACAAGAATTTCCTGAATAGTAAGACTCTTTCAGGAAAGTTTCAAGAAAATTGACCCAGTGATTCTATTAAACCCTTTATACGAGTCTGTCACTTTATACAAGTTGTATTACAGACTTGTTTTTCTTATGCAAATTTACTTAAATTCTTCCCATTCCTGCGTTCAATTGTGCGCTAGTTTAGCTAAGTATACAATGCAATAAAGTCGTATCTTTAAATGCAGTTCGCTAGAGTTTAAACAAAATAAACCGTTCATTTTCATCCAGAAGTAAACAACGATTGTTTATTACCATACCTAAAATGCCAGTTCTTACTAATATATGTTGAAAAATTTCTTTTAACATATTTTAGTGTATTAGTACATTATGTAAATTTCTCCTTCCTTCTGGCATCGCTGGTTCATTCGTAATGACGTAACAATTGACAGTACCTTCTGAGTATCGGTCGGTAAAGGAACAATGGAGCAACGTACTAACATTAAATTTTGTTTTAAATTGGGTAAAAGTGGCACAGAATCTTTTGAAATGATTAAAATTGTTTATGGTAGTAAATCAATGAGTCGTTAGAACGTTTTTAAGTGGTATGTAAAATTTTGTGATGATAGAGAGCATTGAAGAAGATCCACGGCCTGGACCATCATTGACAGTTTGAATTGAAGAAAATGTTCAAAAAGTGGCTTAAATTCGTTATGCGTATACTAAGCTCATCGAGGAGCATACTGGAATTCCTAAATTCACTGTCCAATTCATGTCAAGCATTGTGACAGGTGATAAAATATGGGGTTTTCAGTATGAATCACTTACAAAGCGCCAGAGCTCGGAACGGAAGGGTCCACAATCTCCATAACCGAAAAAAGTGCGCATGCAAAAGAGACGAATCAAGACTCTGCTCACCGTTTTCTTTGATTCCAAAGGAATTATCCATAAGGAATCCACGTCAGAAGGTCAAATGGTGAACGTCAATGTGTACTTGGGTGTTTTGAATCGTTTATGGGTCAGGATTCTTCGAGTTCGACCCAAATACCGGAAACAAGGGGAATGGTCATTGTTACACGAAAATGCATCGACGCGCAAAATAAATATTGTATGTGATTTCCTGGCCAAAAAAAATATCGATCACCCCCCGTATTTGCCTGATTTGGCTCCATGCAACTTCTAGCTATTCCCAAAACTGAAGTTGGCGATGAAAGGAAAGCGTTTTGACACGATTTCAGATAAGGCTTCGACGGCGATTTTGGAGGCAATCCCGAAGAATGAGTTTTAGGAGTGCATCAGAATTTTTTTCAACCGTTTCCGGTTTGTATTGACTCACAAGAAGTGTATTTTAAATAAAAGGTAATGATAACTAAACCATGTCTTGTATGTCACCTTTCGCATTGGACAGACAGTGTGTACGTGTATGTACTTTTTCTAATGTACGAATTAGGGAAATTCGCAATGTACAAATGATTGTTTTAATAATTAGATACAGTCTAAAATTATATAATATATTGATACTTAAACACGTGTGTTGTTTGTTTTTAGGTCTAATATTTAATGATTTTTTTAAATTAACTATTTAAAAAATATATTTATTAAATTCACTACAAGTTTCAAAAACCTCTACATTCTTCGTCAGATGATAAGAGACTTTCTCAATTAGTAAAAAAAATAAGGGGGCAGTTTACATAGCGCTATTTAGAGAGCACACTCATTAAAACGAGTATGTCGAGTAGTAATGCCACAGATAACATGATTTATTCGGTCGATAATACCAAAATTAACCGTATTTATTTGGTAGTAATGCCAGAAAAAACTATTTAGTCGGTAATACCAATAATGAAATGTGGTTTATTTGGTCAGTAAAACCAGATTGAACCTGGTTTATTTAATTATTTTCTGTAACAACGAAAACCATGTATAAAAACAAATGAATTTATTTGGGCTAAGGTAGATACAGCCCTCACAAATACATTATGTATAACGTTTTCAAAATTACGCCAACACGAGCTTTAAGCTTCAATTAAGAAGGATATCACTCACATATGTGTTCCATCGAATAATACATTTCTTATATAATATAAAATTAATCCTTATACGTGCTTGGAAATGAGTTCTCAAATATATAATATTAATTTGATATTGGAGCAAGTACGAATATTACCTTTAGTTGTGTTGTTTATCGCCTGTTCTGGAAATCGGCCATTTCGGCTGGTAATAATATTTAACAATTAATCTTTAAGTAATATCCTGAAATACGTACTGACACAAATAAATAAAAATCTACCAAAGCGTATAAATTTATGGGGATTTACTCTTAATGGTTTATTGGAAAGTAAAGGTTTCATGCCAGAGGTGCGAAACATTTCAATGATTTATTTCAGTGAGCTTTTTTTAATTCTGAATAAATATTAGTAACTTCAGGCAAATTGAGTTGAACTCATCTCATCTGATTTGAGTGGTAAAATTTTGTTTTATTTGAAATTTTAGAAAAAATACAGATAATTTTAAATCAGATATTAAACAAATGATTTTTGATCATCGAAATTTTAAACGTTACAAACTACGATCACAAGATTAGCAAAAATGGATAATGTATATTATTATTAATAAACACATTAATTAAAGATGAAATGTACTCGTATGATGCATTATTTCTAATCACATGCTTCAGGACAAGTGAACTTGATGTATGATTACTAATCACATGCTTCAGGACAAAAAGTACAGTTACGAATTACATCCTTCAGAACAGAAATGCATGGTATAACATATAGTTACTAATCGCATTTTTCAGGACAAAAATACGTGATGCAAAATTACTATCCTTCAGGGCAGAAATGCATGATGTATGGTTATTTACCACAAGATGTAGGACAAAAATACATAAAGTACAATTACAAATTACATTCTTCAGGACAGAAATGCATGATGTTCTTAATCAGATGCATCGGGGCCAAAATACATGATGTGCAGTTACTTAGCATATCCTTTAGGATAGAAAGGCATGATGCATGGTTATTAATCACATGCTTTCGGACAAAAACACATTTTGTATAGTTACTAGTCACATGATTCATAAAAATATTCTTGACACAACTGCACCATCTTGTAAAATGATAATGGACATTCGTAAAAGAATGTTCCACACTTCATATTTAGTGGAGACAACGTTGGTGTTAAAATACAACAAAGTATTTAATTTACAAGTACTATCTCTAAAACAATCTTGAAAAGAACTTTCGTAAAGTAATGACATTCGTAAAGAAATTGATTTTATGGTTGACAAGGTAGTTATCATTTTCATCCTTATTTGGCAGTGAAATATGAACAACCTATTCATTTTAACGTGCTCATAATTTATAAAAGTGTCACCAACGTAACGCGATGTGGAAACCGCCTATACAAAGAAGTGTCTGCAAGTACCACAACAGGATATAAGTAATAACAAAATGATAATTTATGTAGCGACATTTACAGAGTAAACTCTCCCTTACAGTAGTATAACTCGGGAATCAAATACACTATTGTTGAAAGAATAACAATATTTCAAAACATGAATTAAGTTGAGTGTAAAAATAGAAAGGTGGCTGTGGTCATTAGATGGATACTTTTTCTGGTGTCTATAGCCACATGAAAATACATCCATGAGTTATTGGAACAGCATATTCTCTAATTAAGGATTGCTATTGTACAAAGCCAGACAGTAATTCAACATAGCCGCACAAAAACGTTTAATGGTTGAAAGACAAATACGTTTAACAAAGTTGAATGTAATATTTCTCCACTTCATCCATGGGATATCGACGCGATAGTAAATCTGCATTGGTGCTGTATTATTTTTATATCATTGAGCCCAGGTATTTAAGGCTCTACGGTGTTCTATATATTCTTCAGCACATTTATCAGGAAAGGTGCAGATCGCAAGACTTGTAAGAGGTGTGCCAGCACATTAGATAAAAACTGTAAATTAGATAAGTTAATACCTACCCTATCACTTACACCATGTAAAAAATTCTTAGATCATAGTGATTTAATACTTATGAGTTTAGTAACAGTATTTAAACGTAATTAAATTACGGCTGAACTTTTCCCTTCCTTTGAAAGAAACTTGATGACCACGCAATATTTCATTTTTTAAATTTTAGGTTTCGACGAAACAACACGTCTTGGTTTTAGTCGGTATACTATTGAGGGTAGACGTGTCAAATTTTGACTATAACATAGCCATATAATGCGGTAGGCGTGGCCAATTTGGTATCTGTCCATATACGATATCCAATGTGTTTGGACCAAAACTTTTGAACTTTGGTGGTTTTATGTCATTCAGTGACATACTTAACCTCATAATGAGTATTAAAAATTGGTTCTATAAAATCTCAGGTCGAGAATCAATATTTTCAAAATAAAAACTACTGTTTGATTTTAAAAATGTTAATATTCGACCTACTCATCTGTGTTTACATAAGAAATTTAGCAGAATGTGTTTACATCAGAAATTTGGTACAATTCTAATGGACGAAAATACGAGTGAAAAATATTCCTTAATGTATTAGAAGCCTTCTAAAAAATAGGGTAGGGGATTCAAATCCGCAATCCTCAGATTGTATGTTAGGTTTTACCAACTAGCCCATGGAGATAATATAATAAACCCTTGTTCAAAATGTGTTTATCTTTGACTATACCTATCCTTGAAGTCTTCATCCCTCACCTTTGCAATATATAATGAAGTATGTTTTGATTAAGATTTTACAAAATAAAATAATATCACATTGTTTTCACCAAAGTTACCAAAAAAGAGAGTACATTAAATTTCAAAGATTGGTGAAACCTTGTACTAAATAACTAAAGGATTAACTATTAATCTTTTGGCTTCCTTCGCTAGAAGGGTAAACGAAGTGAACCGCCGTATTGGAAATTTGTTACATGGAACACGAAACAGCAAATCGATGCTTTCGGAATCCATGTTTTCAGGAATATATTTATCATTTAATGTAAATAACTCAACGTGAGATAGCAATAAAATAAACAAGTTCGCCAGCTACTTTCCCGAACCTCACTTGGGTTGCTTTCACGTATTTAACTTTAAAAACATTTTAAACTTTTTGATGTTTTGGATACATAATATATTTTGACTAACTTAAAATTCGTTTTCGCTTAAAATGTCAAATACGCTTGTAAGGGTGTTCTTAAATACCACTTGGGAAATCAAGTATTTTTACTAACGTAGGGATAAGCGTTACAACGAACAATCATTTTGCAAAAAGAAACAATGTCTTAAAAGAGTGATCATTTTTAATTTAGTATTCCTGGAATTCTACTTTCATTTCTGATACTACTGAAAAAATAAATATTAACAAAACAAACAAACGTTTAACAGAGATAAAACCTTGGAATAAATATAGGTACATGTTTTTATCCATTTTGGAAATACGTTTTTATAGATAAGTTTTTCGTACGGAAATTTTAGTTTTAACTTATTATTTTGCTGAACAACAATAAAAAAAAAATATCGAAATACTATTCCTTAATTCATTCGTATAGTAACCGTCAACATATACAATCCTTAGATGTGGATATATTCAACTGTATTGCTGAGAGATAAAAGTATCTTCGGTCTCATTAATTTAACCTTCAGGTTTAGAACCACTGGATTAGGCGCGGAACTCCTCTCGTGTTGACAATACCACCGCACTTAAAATGCCAGCAACATAAGCACACATCTAGCGTTCAACTATTCCTACCAGACGATATTTTTTTTTCACCAAACAGGTATCCTTCAACAACCGGTTTCAAAGAGCTCTAGATATCTTTATCAGGTTAAATATCACTGAATTAATATATTTGAACATATATTTCTAAGTGGCTATTGCCAAAGGATAAAAGTGGGGGGTTAATGAAGGGTGGGAGTGTGTGTGAGCGTTTGGTCAAAACTTACTTAACATATGTTTATGCCATTGCATCATTTTGCGAACTTGCATACTTGGTAAATGATACGTTATTATTGTATTTAACAATCACCATGGATTAGTTGGTAAAGTGCTGGACTTCCGCCCGGGAGTTTCGGGTTCGATTCGCAATAGCACCCGATAAAAGGGGCCGCAGTGTACTAAAATTGTTTATTCGGTAATGATATTCGCATGCGCGACATGTCTGTGTGTTATTGTATCTTTAGATAAGGTAGTAGTACAAACACGTGCAATGACGAACTAAGAGTTCCTTGCCTACTCCAGTGATTCAAAAGTCTGAAGGCTCTATAAATAGGGTCGAAGAGAATATTGTCTCCCTACCATACTTGTCAACATGTCCAACGACAATTTGAATGTGTTAAAAGGCACCAAGCATTTTAATAAATGAACTTCAAAAGAAAATAATTTTTCAAATAACATGAAAGCAATTATTTTTTACAGGTTTCATAATTTAATTAAACCCCAAAATCACGGTTCGGAAGACAACTGTTCAATCATAAGTCACGGAGATAATTAAATATAACTGTAGATAATTTCAAATAATAACGTTGATACGAATAAATGAAAGCTGATTAAATTAATACCGAATGAGATTTGCGTAGCTATTATTTTTCAATTAAATCAGCCGGAAATGCTCAACTCGATTGAAATTAACAACTCTAATGGATTTTAAACATACCCGAACCAAATAAATGAACTTCTGTAAATCAAAAGCTGGTGGTAATATTCTGTGTCAATTGAAATGTTTTTGAGAAATAGTAAATGACTCTGTAAAGATGTAAATATATTTTAAATGTACGCATAAAATTTACGTTAACTATTTTTAGATTTTTGAAGAATCATAACATTATTTTGTATTAGCTTGTATGGAATAAAAAAAAATTAATCATATTACACTTTCATTGTAAACAGTATAATCAGGCGGATTTATTGTAATATTTAGATCAATCCCACCACCACCCACGCTGTAATGGGAGACAAAATAAATTCCTATCCAGCGGAGTCGACACTAGAAGATCGAAATCTTCTTTATTTATTTATGATCGTGACGTCACGTAGTGACGAAGAAAGAACGACCCAAAGGGACACTCTCTCCGGTGGTAACATACCTGAGTGTGAAAAAAATAGTAGTGATTAAAGACTTAAGGTCCGACATCCGATTTTGAATGCAGCAAAACTCTCCTTTAAGGCCATTAGTTCGGAGTAGTCAATCGACCCGAAGATGAACCGATGTCTGGCTGAGTGGGATCAAATGAGAAAATTATTAATTTGATCATCATCGCAATGCCATTGGATGTGCTCTGCGGATTGATCCAGATGACTGCAAAAACTACAACAGGGTGAAGGGACAAGGTTAATCCTTAACAATTGGCTATTAAAGCTCCCATGGCCAGATCGAAAATTGGAAAGTGCAATAGTTTGGATGCACTCATGGGAAGCCTAGGCGCACCCTGGTGCAAGGAAAAAAATTAATATCTGTCTTCCCAGGAAGAGGACAACTGACGATGTTGCCTAGTTGATAACTGGGCCTCTATACAGGCTTTAATATTCGTGTGAGGGGTAATTTCTGGCAAAGGGTGAAGGAGTCACCACATATACTAGCGGGCTGATCCTTACCAAGAAGGATAATCGCTGCACGACGCTCGGTCTTAACGGGGCTCTCTCCAGATCCAATGGAGTGAGCCCCTTTAAGACCAAAAAGGATTTCGCCTTGCATGTCCTATAAACCGTTGACCAGAAGGATGTTAAAAGACATTCAATAAAAACTAAAATGGAACACATTTAAAATAAATTGGGTTCCCACAAGACCCCTGGGCTGGAAGATAGGCTATTATAATATGTTGTTATGAAGCTGCATTATATATTGTATACTTTAGAATAAAAGTGTAATAAATTGGATTCCCACAAGATCCTTGGACTGGAAAACAGGCTATAATAATATTATATTATGAAGCTGCATTATGTATACTTAAGAATAAAAGTTTAATAAATTGGGTTCCCACAAGAACTCTGGGCTGGAAGACAGGCTATAATAATATGATTTTATGAAGCTGCATTATATATACTTTAGAATAAAAGTGTAATAAATTGGGTTCCCACGAGACCCCTGGGTTGGAAAACAGGCTATAATAATATGATGTTATGAAGCTGCATTCTATATACTGTAGAATAAAAGTGTTATAGAAATAAGATAAATCTCCGATAACTTCGTGTATTTTCAGTTTTATATAATACCAACATTGATGTATGGGAATGAAACGTGGACATGGAAAAAAACTGAAAGGAGCCAAATAAAATCCATGCAATGAGAAGGATACTTGGGGTGATAATGTGTGACAGAATATTATAAAATGCAGTGATTAGTAATGAATGTGAACTTAAGGCTAATGCGTTGAATACGATGAAGAAGATTACTCTAAGATGGTTGGGGCACGTAAAACAAATTGACTAAGGGAGATTAAAAAAACAAATATATAGTGCAAATGTGAGTGAAAAATGAAGTAGATGTAGATCAAGGAAAACATGGTTGGATCAAGATAATGATATTTAAAAAAAAAGAAATGAAAGAAACCATGGGAGTTGTATGAGAAGACGTATGAATGTAGAAGAGGCGAATTATGTGTGTCAAGATAGGAAAGACTGATGTACTGCCCTCTTTGAAACGTCGTGAAGGTATGTATGTATGCATATAATATTCATGAATTATTCTGCCCCCCTCGATATCTCGCCAGAAATATTGAATCGTTCAGTACGAATATATTAATAATTTTATTTTATTAAGACCGTAAAAAAATTAATCGTAAGTTCTACAGGCTTAGTTCGTAAAAAAACGATTTCCTAAGGATATTTTAAATAAATTTTATGGTAAAATAAGACTGGATTAAAATTTCATTATTCAGAAATTGTACCTATGTTATATGTACATAGCATACATCAAAACTTCCATCGGCATCAAGTGTTGATCAAATAATCACCAGTTTAAAGAAGGTAGTAAGAATAAAAATGATATAAAAACAATTTATGTAGTGCCGAGCGCCGTTGAGCATATTTACAAAAAAAAATTAATCAACATTTTTTTAAAGCAATACTGGGGATATATCCTTTTAACTTGCCATCTGAAGATGTGGAGATATGTCCTTTTAACTTACCTCAAAAGATTATGGAGAGCTGATATACTAAAATCCCTTTTTGAATAAATGAAGTACTTTTTTTTTCAAAAAATTAAGCATATATCTATCCGTAAAGCAAAATTTATATTATACGAAATGAAGAAAAACAACGACGGTTGTGTATTTTGAAAGCAAATCGTCGTTTAAAATTAACTTCAGTTCCGGCGAATATGAGAACATTTCCGCAAACGAAGGGATGCATAGACTGCAATTTAATTTATGCAGAATTGGATTGGGAGAAATCCCTAGCGAGACCTACTTGTGACGTTGCTACAGTGGAACCTTATACCCTCAACTTTTCAATTAAAATCATTTTCTTGGCCTGAATCTTATGACATTATTAATGTTAAGTTGCGTCTCACAAACTTATCTACAAACTTCATAGTACGAGTATCTGGTTGAAACTATTGGTACAATCAATATAATTTATCTAAACTATCCACAGTTACTAAACTATTGAATGATAAAATATATTTTTATAATATGAAATAAAATCCATTATATTGCAAACAAACCTACTCCAATTTTATTCTAAAGATTAAATAATACAATAAAGCATGTTGACTTTCGATCTCAATATATTAAATAGTAAATGTAGATGTATTTCCCATAAAAATATTGTTAAAATTTCTTATTTCATGCGCGTAAATATGTATTAAGTATAAACAAAACATGTTGTTCATAACGGGGTTAGACGTAATAAAACATCAAATTAGTAACACACTAAAAACTAATACTTAAAACTTATCATATACCATTTGAATAACGAGTAAATTCAGACCCTTATTGTAACCGAATATATCGGTATAGTAGGAAGAGTAAAACATATATTTTAGTATATTCAATCAAATATTTAAGTAACCAGTTATAAATATAATATAACAAAAAACCTTTAGATGAAACATGTCGTTTGATATTTTTGTATAATTTCAATACCTATAAGATGAAATAAAGTAAGTTTCTCTAAAAGCTCTCAATGTGCATCGAATCAATTGGCAAAGCCATATATTCTCGATAAATTTTCTCTCTCTCACCGAAATTCTATTCATTGAGAAATCTCATTTGTATCTCAAAACGAGTGTACTAAGCAACAACCAGAGAAATCGTAAAATGGGAAAGCCAAGAGGTACGTGCAATTGGTAAAAGAAAAGACCGCGTGAGAACAGACTTCAGTTAAACTGAAAAACGCCCCCTAGAGCGATGCAGCGCTATAGTCTCAAACCTCATAGAAAAGGGGCAGAGAAAATGAAATAAATTATATTTGAATACATTTGGTTAAAAAATTGAATCTTGATTAAATAATTCTGATCAAAAATCTACACGGAATATAAAGCTATCATTAAATAAATCGATTCATTTTAAATAGAGTTGAAAAATTTGAAACGGTTATGAAATCAAGTCAGTTATAGAAATAAATAATATAGAACGTCCTGTGGCAGAATTTGTCTGGTTGTCGCGCGCAAATGAAATGGATCAGCAGGCGAAGTTATGGACGTTATGCCTTTAATAGGTATTAAAAAGTTTTAACCACTGTATTATAAAGTTTTGAGATAAAATAAAAAAATATATACGGAGAGAATGATCATTTAGGGAACTTTTCATTTGAGAAAACCATAATTATAATGCAATTTAATATTGCCTGAGGGTAAGGATTCTTAAATGGAGTACAATAACTAAAATGCTATCAGTTAATTAAGTATTCTATGTCAACCGTATGCAAGGAGTTGGATTGAGAGAGTAAGGAGAATAACTAAATCTTAAGTATGGTATGTGCAAGGTGATTGATACAACGTCAAATAAAAGTCACGATTATGTAACAAGAGACAGATAAGTATTTCGATTTAATGATTTAAACTAGAAATATTGTTATCTAGACTGCTTATTAGCGCGAGATGGACGAGTTGAAAGGTACATTTAAAGAAGGGTAGCAACAGAGAACACGGTAATTGGAGCACTTAATAATGCAATGAACAAGAACGCGTTGTATCAAAAATGATAACAAAACATAATAATGTGTGACGTATGGAAGTGAAACTTGAACTTGGAAAAATAAGGATAAAAGTAAGATAAATTATGTGGAGATTCATGTTATAAGAATAAATATGGTACGCCATTGTATGAAGGAATACAGAATGAAGAAATGAAAAATGTATGCATAGATAAAATTGATTTTTAAGTAAGATGAAAATAGGAGCATTAAGAGGATTTAGGCATGTGGATAAAATAAATGAAGAAAGAATGACGAAATGAGTGCACAATACAGAAATACAAGGTGTGCGTGGAAGAGGTAAAATGAGAAAACGCAGCTGGATCAAACAAAGTAGATAATGAAATAATATCAAAAGAGAAGTTCGAATAATGGAAGATTGTGTATGACGAGATGTATGAATGTATTGAAGGCGAAAGTTGTGTGCTTGGATAGAAAAGTTTAAAATTTGTTCTATCTGCCTACTCCGCAATGGTCACGGCGTGATAATATGTATGTGTTGTATAATATTTTATTTGTGATGGTCACGTCAATTCAATAACCTTAAATTTATTATAATAATTAAATATTAATTAATTGAAGAAAACTTAGGCGGACAAAAGAGGATTTATGATGTTTTCTTGAAATGAACTGAGAAGAACTCCCTGAGGTGATGATTAGTTTTAAAGGGTTTCATTAATTGGGTCAAAAAAAATTGTCTTCTGACTGTTTATAAAATAAGGATTAACGATAATATTTTATGTTATAATTCAAAATATTTAGAGTTTGTCAACCGAAAAATAGAAATTTCTTCGTATCCAACGTATTTCATTTTCGTAAACTACTAACATAGTTTCAGTGTCACATTTTCAAATATTAATATTCATATTATTATTTTTATAGGTTTATCATTCGTTACTTCACCCTTAAGTGTTTTGGGCATGAAAAGTATGTACCTTCATATGTATCAATGCTAAGCAAACGGATCTTATGAATATTCTCCAATTAACGTTTAGTCTTTGAACGCTATTTATTAGCAAAATAATTCGTAAAATAATCTAATAAATGTACGCCAGCAGCAGGTATATCATGTTGATTACGACTTTGACAGTCAGTTCTCTAAGCGGTGCTATAGAAAATACCTTTACTACCTTGTCATAAGATCTTTAGATTCCATGTGCTAAGACTATATACTTGCTGATACTACTTGCATGGTAAATAAATTCATCCAAGGGGTATTTATCTATAAAATAACATTGTAATTTATTTTTATCAAATACTGTTTATTCCACTTTTTTGTAACGGTATAACCCTACCGGTTTCAAGGATTTCACCTCATCTTCAGTGGAGCACAAACAAGACTAAATTCTGTTCGAACTGGTACCGATATACATGCTTCAACGGTTGGGGGCTGAGGGGTGAGGGAGGCATGGGACGATTTCGGCCAAGAGCGGAGAGATTTTTGGGATACGACTGTTAACCAGATGTTCGGATCGATGTACTGACTTAAAAATTTCTAGGGCCTCTAATCTGTCCAATTTATTTCCGTTACCACTGATATGTAAGAATTTGGCATTATCGATAGAAAAAGAATGGTTTTCACGGTGACAATGATTAGCCATTTCAGAATAAATTAGAGGATTTGTTAAGGCGGATTTGTGTTCACAAAATCTCTTTTCAAAAGATCTTCCTGTCTTTCCTATATAGAAATTATCACAGTCAGCAAATAAAAGTTTATACACACCACTGTCGCTATGTATTCCATTTTTGCCTTTCCCATTAAATAAGAGTTTCCGGAGATTAAAATTAGTGTAAAAAGCTGGCTTTATGTGACTTGGAATATTTTTGGTTATTTCTTATGATATGTTTTTTTTATAAATAGGACTTTGCTCCATTTATAGGTATGCTTATAGGTGTCGTTAAATATATAATCTTTTATAAGTTTCTTTTTTGTTTTGTTTTTTTAAAGTGAATCAATGAGGATTCCAGGATAGCTATTATTTGTAGCTATTTTTTTATGGTTATTAATTCCTTTTTAAAATTGTCGTCGGTTAATGGGACACTGAGCAATCTATGAAGCATACAGTTAAAGGCGACGAATTTATGGTTATTAGGATGGTTGGAAGTTGCTGGAATTATAGATTCTGAATAAGTATTTTTCCTATATACTCATATATCAAAGTCAAATGTGGCATTTTTCCGAAATAATGGTAGGTCCAAGAAATTAAATTTTCCGTCCTGTTCTGTTTCTAGTGTTGTTATGTTTCTCTGTTAAAAATTCGGAATTGATTTCACTGATGGACTTATGCATCAAACAAAATTATTTTAACTTCAAAAATAAAATATATAAACAAACAAATGGTTTGGCTATTGTCTCACCGGTGTCTCCACTCCTCAGTGAAATATTTATGAACTATTTTGAAAAATGTATTTTTAGGAGTAAGTTTAAGTTAACTAAACATGTTTTGTGCTGGTTTAGGTACCGATAGACAATTACACCAATTTCTTAAATATTTAAATTCTATGGAGAGTTTTATAAAATTTACACTAGAAACAGAACAGGATGGAACTCTGATAGCTTTAATATTCCAGCTACACATGTAAAATTTACAAAATATTACAATGTAAAGTATATTCAACCTTAGTTCGACAATTGAAGAAATGGAATAAATATGACGCGTTGGGACGTGGTGCTGACAACTCGAAGGTATTTCATGGAAAAGAAATAAAAAATATATCCCTTATTAATAAGCCAAGAATAAAGATGCCTCGCTTTGTACAATGTCAGAAGAAAGAAGCGAAATAAGTAAAGAGGAAAATAAAAAAAACGTTGAGATCCATTTTAAGTGGCATGTATGTGTATTTATGATTCGAAGCCTTCGTGAAAACAGATGTCAACTGACAATCCCCTGGAGTAAGTAATCCCGATGAAGGCTGTAACAAAAAAATTAAATGGAATAAAACAAGACTTTTTTCAATTTATCATATTTTTTCAGCCTTTGTCTCATCTCTATCGATAAATTCCTTTCCAAGCTTTACAAACTTTTCTAGCTGTCGTTTACTGGGATGGTATGCAAATTCAAAAATATCGTCTAGCTTATTAAAGGATCAAATTGGAGTCGAGAAAGATATACGAGTATATCCCAAACAATAGATAATCGATGAACGTAGGAGCCCAATCAATGTCTCCACAATGGGTATATGATATACGTGAAAAGTAAGGCCATATTGGGCCTATTCATATTTAAGAATTAATATCGTAGTTCAGTTTAATATAAAAACTATACGCTTTTTCAAATATGCTCTTCTCGTCTTTTTACAAAATTCATTCATGTCATAGTCAAAAGAGAAATTAAAAAAAAATTAGATGGCGAAATTTTTTCTCAGAATTATCATAAATGTTGGTACTTATTACAACATCATTCATTCAAAGTATCTTATGTCCTTACTGAAAAAAATCCTTATTTCAGATATCATAAAATATTCCTTCGAGAAAGCATTACATTAATTATTTCAAGAAAATATCATTTCTTTCGACTTGTCCAAGTGTTTGATGTCTGTAATTAAATGTATTCATATTTTATAAATCGTTAATTTAAAACGAAAGTAAAAAAAAATGTAATTTGTTTTATCGAACATTGTTTATTCCACTTTTCGTAACGGTATAACCCTACCGGTGGCAAGGCTTTTATCTCATCATCATAGGAACACAAACAAGGAGAAAATAAAAATATTTCCATGAAACCATTTTTCAATTGACATTTCCACACATATTTTCGATATACTATTCAAAAAAGGAAATTTTAAATAACCAAATAAGTCATGCAATTTTATGAACCACATATTTCTGAAATGTTAAATAACCTAATTGTTCTAAAAGTGTATGAGCTACGTATTAAGGAAATGTTAAATAACCTAATTGTTATATATGTTTATGAACTATTGGGTGTTAACATAAATTGTGTCCGTTTTTTTTTCCAAACGAAGGGAACAAGATGACACAACAAAAAAAATTACAACAAATTAGTCAATAATGTATTCTCCTTCATTATTTACAACTTCTTGCCAACGTTCTACAAGTTTTTCAATGCCTGTGCGATAAAAACCATCCGGTCTTGACTCGAGGAATTCATCCATACATGTCCGCAATTTGACGTCATTATTGAAGGAAACGCCGCGCAAATTGTTCGAAAGCGACCGGAAAATGTGGAAACATACGGCGTGAGGTCTGGAGAATGTGAAGGGTGTGGCAAGACTTCCCAACCAAGCGTTTGAATGGCATTTTTCGTAATGTTGGTGATATGAGCGCCATATTGCCGATCCGGCCTTTTTTGTTGAATTGCAGTGTTTAGCCGCTGCATTTGCAGAATGTATAGCTCCGCGTTGACTATATGATTGCGTTCAAGTATCTCGTAGTGGATGACGCCTTGCCAATTGCACCAGATGCAAATCATCGTCTTGCGCGGATGCAAACCTTGTTTCGCTCTGGGCGTTGCTTGTTGAGCATAACTCACCCATTCTTTCCGTTTCTTCATATTCACATAAAGACACCATTTTTCATCACCAGTAATGATGCGGTAAAGGAACCTTTGCTTGTGGCCATGCGTAGCTCGATAACGCGCGAGCAAACCAGCAGAAATTGTCGAACGTTGATTTTTGTTATTTTCACTCAAAATATGTGGAACCCAAGCGATGAACTTCTGAACTTTTCCCATCGATTTAAGATGGCGGTATACAGTCATGTGACTACAATTCATCTGCTCAGCCAATTCTACTGTGGTTTGAAGGGGATCTTCATGAATAATATGGTTTAAGCGGTCCTCATCGAAGTCCACTGTTCGTCCGGAACGCTCCATGTCTTTCAGGTCGAAATTACCGTCTTTGAAACACAAAAACCATCGACGAACTGTCCTTTCATTCATAGTATCTCCACCGCAGACTTCGCAAATATCGCAAGCAGCTTTGGCAGCTTTATTCCCTCGATTGAACGCGAACAGAAGGAGGTGTCGAAAATGCTCACTTTCGTCTACTTGACATTCCATTTTGAAGGCCTGTAATGAAATAAAATAATATATAACGTAAAAGCAAACACAATTTCTTGTAGAGCAGAAAATTTTCTTTCGAATGACGTATAACCTTTACCATTTGATTTTACTTTTGGTGCTCATTTTTAAATTTGGAAAAAAACGGACACAACTTATGTTAACACCTAATACATATTTAAGAAATATTGAATCACTTAATTGTCGAATAACTTTATGAACTATATAATAAAGAAATATTGAATAGCCTAATTATCATAATTAAAATTGAATAACCTTACTGTGAGTAAGACCACTACCTTACTCTCGAATAATAAATTATTAAATCTATATCAAGGAGATCCTTACATGTCAGTAAGTTATTGTTAATGAAAACCTTTACCACGTTTTTTTACTGTCATGTACATCAAGTAAAAAATGTCTTTAGCTTTTTCAATTATGCATATTCCATCTAGTCCCAGTTTATTATTTACTAATTTATAGTTAAATATCTGAATTTATTGTCCAAAACTCTTATAAATTAATCTCTTCAGTAGTTTTTCACATATATTTACACTAACTTCTTACTTTTGAATTGCATTTGGCATTGTTCATCCTGTTAATAAATAGGAATGTTTAATTAATTAAAGAACAAACCTAACTATCATATTGGATTAGATGTATTGTATGAACTCTAATCTTTGACCATATACTGTATGAACTCGACACCAAAACCGTTTGTATTATTCGATGGTAAAAGCACGTGCATCGAATCGAATGGTCTGAACAGTAAGCTATTTTTTCCTCATTAAGAATGTATCCACACTTGCAATTTAAATATGGTAACGAGCCAGTCAGAACAGAAGTTGATTGAAGCAGTTTCTTAAATAAGCCACGGTCTTACCTGAATTTTAGTGTCCAATATGATGATGATTTAATTGTATTTGAATAATTAGCACTAAATTATTAGAAATGCATAATCTATAGTGATTAGGAAAATTGACTAAGTTCAAAAAAAAACATTTTAATCAGAAAAGGTTTTTTTACACGTGTATAATGAATACTAGGCAAGTGTTATTTACACATTTTTAACTCAAGATTTTGTTCGACATAAAGGCACAAATCTGTATAAAACAAAAAATCGATATGTATATGAAATTATTCAAACAAGTACATAAGCATCTGTTCACCATCGACATGGGCATGAAATAGTTCATACATAAGCATCTGAAGCATATGTCTTCTCTATATTTGTATATGAAGCAATATAGAATCAAAGACACCAAAAGTAGAAGAATCGATATATTCAAGATGTGGTGCTGGAGACGAATTCTTCGAATATCTTGGACGGAAAGTAGAACAAACGAGTACACCTGGAACTCCATATGAATACTTTTTCCAGAATATGTCAACAAAGAATGTGTTTCTTCTGGCACATATCAAGACACTACGATACTACTCTCGAAAAGATCTACATGCTGGGAACTGCTTTTAATTCATTATTGTGTTTTTTTACACAAATGGCTCTTTTACTTTTTGTTATAAGATACATTTCGTTTACTTGTAAATAAATAAAAATGTATTTCTGATAGGAGACCGAGAGGACACGCCCCCTTGCGTTGGACTAACCATATCAAGGATGTTACCAAATCTACTTTGTTCAAGACTTCATATCTTGCCAGAAAAAGAAATGACTGGCGAAATACTGTGCAGGCATCATCATGAAGATCATGATCTTTGTCATGAGGATGATGACTTAAGAGAAAAGTACCTGTTCGTTTTCGAATGACTATGGTATAACCAAATCACAAGTCCCAAAGATTGGACAGGAAGCCTAGCAGGATATGTTGATGACTTTTCTTATCCTATTCTAAAGCGACACCTGTCTGTCACAAAAGTTGCACTCTCAAGAAAGAATTATAAGATTACTAAAAAAAGATTCCTTGAAGTGTGATTTTGAAATACAATTTTATAAAATCTAATACTTTTAT
The DNA here is from genome assembly GCA_949825065.1 of Odontocerum albicorne. NCBI lineage: Eukaryota > Metazoa > Arthropoda > Insecta > Trichoptera > Odontoceridae > Odontocerum > Odontocerum albicorne. Next base: position 19,830,798 of record OX463839.1, on the reverse strand, counting down.
GTTTCAAATTTCAAAATAAACAGATAATGAAATTATGATATCCGTGGCCGGGTACGTAAGACGCCAATTTTTTTTAAATGGTTCTTGTCTGGTTTTCATCCTATGCCTCATTAACATATTTTGGTTGGTAGGAAGTTATTTCCACATGATAATAAATCCACCAGATTTCACATTATATAACGAAAGTGTTCAATCTAATCTACAAACGTTAAACACAGTATGAGATTATCTTTTTACACGTGCGTTGATCACTTGCAATGTAATACTAACGAAGTACTCCGTAACCAAAATGTTTGCTTGTTATTAGTATTGATGTTTGATTTTATTTATAAATAATGAAATTTTAAAATACATACTATTTGCTAAAAAATCAACGCACCCATTTGAAGCCTATGTGTAATGAATTTTATTAATGATGGTCGACTAATGTATTTCTTTCAGTATCAAATCAATTTTTTTATACTGACTTTTAGAGAGCAAACTCTCTTCAAGAGAACTCTAACTCGGGACTTGAACCCTCTAATATTAAACAAATAACGTCTGGCAGCAATAGCAATGAGTGAATTATTTAAAATATTTAATTTGCATACAATATAATCTTGTGGGATTAATATTATGTGGCAATCTCTTTCAACCAACTATAAAGAGGTTTATGAGGCCTCAAGTGAAAACCAGACTGATAACCCTTTTTTTACACTGGGTTCCAGTGGGAACCGAGCCCATAACCACTGGATTTGAAGACAAGCATCGTACCAACTAGGCCATGGAAGTGGTCAAATTAAAATGAACCAAAAATATAAAAACCGTTTTTACCGAGGCGAGCTTTTATGCTCAAAATCGTATGAAAAAATACAGCTGGAAAATTGCAGGTGCACGTATTATAAATTAAGCCAGAATCAGTCGTTTATGAAAATATTTCATGACATTTTTCGTGAAATATTTGTACTGAGTTAATGAAACATTTTTTTTTATTTACTGAAAATCGGAATATTAAATCTGACTTGATTATAAATTTACAATTTTACATTACACGTAAGAATAAACACATGCTGCTTAATGTACTGAGTGTGTTTATATAACTGACTTGATTAAAACGCAAAACTGAGTTTATGTTTTTAAAATTCTTTATATTATATGATGACATGAAGTGTAGGCAAAGAAGAAAGAAGGATAAATTACAGAGTAAATTAGAAAGATTTGAGAATGTCGTGGTGATAGAAAAGTGCAAAAGAAAAAGCAAATACGATAAATGGGTGACTTATGAAAGATTAGAGAAAATTTAAGAATTCTGCTAATTTGGTAGTATTTTCTCAGATAATGGAAGAGTTACGAGGTATGTCAAAAAGTGTATAGCAAAAGGAAAAAAACTCAATGAGGCACTAAAACATACGTACTCGAACCGGAGAGTCTCAAAATCTGCTAAGTTGATAGTCCACAACAGTATTTAAGGACCATATTTGATGTATGAGAGTGAAACTTGGACGTGGAAAATTGAATAGAGCTGAATACATGATCTATAAATGTGTGCACTTTTAGAAGAATATATGGGATGACAATTTATGATAGACTATGGAGTGAAGTGATTAGGGATGAATGGGAAATTAAGACTGATGTGTAGCGTAAGATGGAAAAGAACACTCTGAGATGGTTTGGGCACGTAAATCGAATGAATGAAGAAAGACTTACAAAAAATATACAGAGCAATTGTGTATAGTTGGATCAAGTGAATGAAACTTTGAAAAATGATAAGTGAGAAGTAAGAGAAACCGTAGGAGCTGTATGAGAAGGTGTATGGATAAGAAACAGGTGAAATATGTGTGTCGAGGTAGGGAAGGTTGCCGCTTCTCCCCTTCGCCTTCTCCAGCAGAGAAGTGGTGTTATGGTGTTAATGTACGTATGTATGTATAAAAATGCAATAGGAATTTACATTACAACTTTTTAAACTGAAATACTGGTTCTTAAAGAATAATCGCTTAAATAAGAGAACCAACGTCACTATGCCTCACTTCCCGTCAACCAGCCTGGAAGACTGGAACAAGTCAACAACAAGCCGATAAATGGCGGTCCTGTTGGACGCAGTGTAATGTAAAATAAACAAACATCTTGTGGGCGACTCGCCAATGGAGTTGTTTGGGTTTTCCCTACCTCGGAAGGAGTGGAGTTCTCTGAATGGGATCAGATGCAGAGTGAGCCACACTGCATATGATTAGCACAAGTGGGGCCTTGCAGAAATGCTTTCTGCGAGTACAGGGAGATCCAGACCATGGGACACATCAGCTAACCACTGTATGCGTTTCCTGGAGGCATGCAGTCTTTACTAACTGACATCAGATTATGTTATCTGGGTGAAGCGCACACACTGCGTGTGAGGACCGCATGCTGAAGAAGATGAGATGTCCTGAAGGGAGTGGTACAGGGGATAAATACAAGAAAGAAAAGTAATAAATGTATTCTTATATCCATTCTCAATCATAACGAATACCCCGTCTAAATAAAATACCACGTCTAAATAAAATACCACGTCCAAATAAAATACCACGTCTAAACGATTTTTTATAACTCCCACATGAAACATCGATCACATCTTGTAGTCGTTTAATTGGAAGTTATTAATTAAGCTTGTTAATTTTTTTTCAGTGCTTTCCTCTGCTTGATGAAGGCTGGTAATTATACGTGATAATTCTAATAGGCTATGCCTCGTGATTGAGTATGATTATCAGCTATCTTGTAGCTAGAAGACGCCTTTATGTGTATTGGTGTACTATACTTCACCGAGTACAATTTCTTGACACATCAAACCCAAATTTCCAATGGGACGAAGATCAAAGTTCCAAGACGATCTGCAGGATTAATTTACTGCTGCCTTTCGTTAGGCAAAGTTTTATGCGACGCTATGTTTAAGTAGTTTAAAAATTATTTAGATGTTCAAATACCAGTCCTTATCCGAATCCGCCAGGAATCAAACCAGGAGCGCCCGTTTGCTTAGCGTAGATGTTAACCGTTAGACCACGGTCGCCAACATAATGTTTCTGTCTAGGCTACAATTGTCTTGTATTGTACAATCGTAGATGTTTTTAAAAGTTCCTTTTCCACTATAAAATATCACACTTGACAGCAAATCTTGAATGATATATCAATAAATCAAATTCAAATTTGTTTGGGGTTTGATTTATTGTCTCCATACTCTCTGAATTGCTTATGTCATTTTTTCTATTTTCAACCGCAAATTTATGTGATTCAGCATTTTTAACATTGGTTTTATTAAAAACGAGACAGTCGCTTTCGTCTCAACAACGAGGTAATTATTACACGCGCTGAATTATGTTAGAGCAAGATTATATTGACTTTGCAAAAATGAACAGGCTCACTGTATTGGTTTCCATATCCCTATTTTTTCATTTTCGAAGTTTTCTTACTTGACGTTATATTTTTCTTCGTTTACATAAGATTAACTTATATATGTAAAAAATACAAAAAAAAATTGTCGCTGTGATATCTGCGTACTATATTTTTGCTGGAATAAATATTTATATTTCCAATTTTATAACAAATTCTTCTTACGTTTTGTTTTGCACTAGATCACTGCCTTAAAGCTGAAACTACAACAAAGTTGCGAAATTTTCGATGACGCCGATAAAGGTTTAAAACGTACACATAATTAGGTAAATAAATATAACCTTAGATTTCTCGTTAAGGGTATAAAACAGAAGTAAATCATGGATACTTATTTATGCAGTTCCAAGTCTAAGCAATTTTAATAGTACGCAATTGTACGTAATTTGGTTTGAATAGTATACAAAAGTTGTCCTGTTTTTCTTAAACGCTTGTCACTCCAAAATAATTTATGTTAGTCAAATATGATACTAAACACCGGTACAACAATAAATTCAATTAAAAAATTGCTTTAAACACAAAACTCATGAGGAGTAAGCTTTAAGCAATTATACTAATTACAAGGTAACAAGTAACATACACATGTTTTCGAATATATACTCATTTGAACTATTTCATTAGAAGCCATAGCGACAAATGGCAAGACTGAATTGGTGGGATGAAATAAATTTTTATTTGTAATTAATCAATTTAAAATAATTGAGAGTTGTACGATTTTTATATGTATTTGCTTATTAGGATAATTACATTGCTCAACGTAGATTTTATGTCTAGCAAAATCTATATAATTTTCAATGTAATTTTTAGCTTAGAAATTGAAAGTGATGCTAGAACGTATATATAACGTAGGTTTGGAAACAAAATATTTTTCTACATTGATATTTAGACATTTTTTTATTCTTTGATTTTTAGGTTTACATAATGTAAATTATTATTTTTGAAGTGGATAAGATGTCTTGTTTCACCAATGAAAGGCTTCATAAGGGAAATATAGAACATATAAGAGAAAAAACATTCGATTTTGATCTGCACTTTTACAACTGCAAGGCATGCACAAAATCAGTATTGTACAGGAAAGATAAGTATTATTACGTCAAGGAATAATAAATAGAAAAGTTAGAAGGTGTATGCTGTAACATGCAGAGTTACTTTTTAGTTAAGATGAGTGATTTTCTTGTCTTTCTAGCATTCTAATTTTTTTTGTATTCCTGTATAAATTTGTACTTCAATTATATTTTAGTTACTTAAGTACTTATATAAGTATACTTTATTGGTGGTGTGTGCCTAAAATCTGCTATAAATTTCAAGTAATTGACATAATCACTGCTAAATCTCAAGATAATACTCATTATTAAGACAGCTTTTGTAATGTTCACACCAAAAACTAATAGAAAGGAAATAACATATTTTATTAGGGATGTATATGAACTTAACTAAGACTGTATTCTTGGTAGCCAAGGCAAAAAATAGGCAATCGACATTTCTCGCATCATGGGCTTAGTAAATTTAGCTGGAAAATTCCCTTTAAAAAGAAACGCTGTGTATTACCATTCGTTTTCCTTATGGTCTGGCGTAAGGCAAAAGTCCACTATATTGACGTTTGTTTTGTATCACTTATATTTCTGGTTATGCAAGAAAAAAATAACACATCATCAAGTACCCTTGTGTGAATTCAGCCCTGAAGCGTGTCGCTCATAACAAGCTAATTACCTGTTCCTATTCTAGAATGAAAACTGTTGGACGAAAAATCAGAAAGGGAAACTAACGAAAATATATAATACAAACCCTAAAAGTTTACCCCAAACCTATGGTGACTTACGATTGTCAAAGCATAATTCCTGAATTCCAGAATGCATTAGTTGCTCTTCTAGTAACGCTGGATCTCACAAAGGGCCACGGCACCGGGCATGTAGCGATGGGACTTCTTCACGCCCCCGATGGCGGGTGCGCTTTTGCGGACAGCCTCGGTAGCGAGTTGCTTCCTTAGGCACCTTTCTTCTGGTGAACTTGCGCGCTATCAGCTTTGTACGTGCCATATCTCTAAAATTTGTTAAAGCTGGAATACAACGAATTATTATTATCCAAAAATAACCCGAAAGAAAGAGTTAAATACTTGGCGAGAAAAGCATTAAAAATTCCGCTTAAGAAAATCATAAAAAAATTAAATAAATAAATTTGAAATCATCTTTTTTTACGGCTTATAAAAGAATAAATGTATACACGTATATGTGAGTTTGACTCTAATGAATGTGGCATTATAGAAACTAATAACATTTTCACTGGTTTCAGTACCCCAAAATTAGATATAACCACATATTTTCGTGCCAAATGCTGAAATGTTTTTTGTCAAATTGTGTTATTATAGAAGTAAAAATACGTCAAAACTTTTAATTTATACAGGTGTTTATTTAAAATTTGTGAGAAGTTTTCTTCTTTGATTTTTATTCACGAAGCATAGACGGCAACGTTTTTTTGTTGTTGAATTGAAGTTAAAGGTTTTTTTTAACTTTTAGACTTTCACCGTGTTATACTTCGACTCAGACTACGCTGGCTTTTTCAAAAGTAATTTCAGTTTGTCTGACCTGAAACACGTTTACAGGGAATCATTTTAGATGCTCTACTGACTGTATCACAGAAATAGATAGTTAACTAAACTTTTATTTTTATTTGGAATTAATATTAAAAGAAAGAATATTGCTTTAGTCACTGGGAAAAATAATTATTTACAAATGTCGTGACATGGTTAAACAATTAAGGTTGGCCAGGGTAGGCAATGTAAGCTGATTACATTTAACAGGGTTGATAAAAATCATTACGCAAGCCCAATAACACGGAGAGGGCCGATTGGCAGATTTAGACCTAAGCTTTTAGGGGGCTTGCAGCAGGATTTTAGAAGGCTGGTAATGGGGAGAAACTGAAAGGAGACGGCGAGTGACCGATCGGGTTTGGGAAAAATCATCTGGGAATCTTAAGCTCTACGTAAGTTATATATCCATCTTAGGTATGGGGTAGGTAGATAAACATTGTGTCATAAAGTATAAAATCGAAGCACATTTTCCATTTGCTTAAACCACACAACGTCTTAAATCAGGATGAAGAGACTATATTTAATCTGGATTAAAATTGTTGGGGCAATTTAAAAATAAACAATAATAATATTTATTATGGTATAAAATAACATTCTTCTCCAACTTCACATTTCAAATGCATCTATTCTACGTATCTCGCTTGCTCTGAGTCCAAGTCTCCGCGCCTTATATAAATATGTCGTAGACGCATTTTCGTCACTAGGTATAATTCAACAACATAGAAAACAAAATTTTGATGTGTTTACTTTTTAAACGTCATTAAAAAAGACAGCAGCTATAACTCTCGCCTTATAACACGAGGATCGATTAAATTAAAAAAGCACTAGATATAATTTAACAACATAGAAAACAAAATGTCGATGTATTTACTTGTTATAAGTCATTAAAAAAAGACAGTTGCTATTACTCTCGTCTGTAACATAAGAATCGATTAAATGTAAGAAGCACTTCTGGTCATTACGGTGATCGACTAAACTCAAACCGAATAAAACTGGAAGACTGATTAAATTCCATGAAAGTGTATTCGCGTGTTCCCAAATAAGTGAGCTCGCTTGGTAAACATCGGACCTGGGCAGGAATAGTGACATCAGAGCTGTACTAGGAGGCATAACGCCTGTTTGCAAAATTCGAAAAAAAAAAAAGGAACCTTTATTGATAAAATTGGATCAAATCCATTGTAATTACTAGATCCCAATCGAGAACACTACAGTTTGAACCCACCCACGCTGTTATGGGGGACACAATAAGTCCCTATCCAGCGCGATCTACACTAGAAGATCGAAGTTTTCTTGTTTCTTATGAGTGAGACGTCACGTAGTGACGAAGAAGGAACTGCCCAAAGAAGCTCCTTCTCCAGTAGCGACATACCTGAGTGTGAAAAGAATAGTAGTGTCGCCAGTCCTAAGCTCCGACATCACGGGAAAATGGAAATGACTCGTAGCGCAGTAAATTTCTTTCTGGTTAAGTAGCTTAAAGCCGAGAGTTCAAATTGCCCAACAAGTTGCAGTACTTTAAAAAAAAAAATCAAATTCAATAAAACTATCCTTTGACGCCACTAGATCGGAGTAGTCGGTCGATTGGTCCGAAGATGAATCGGTATAAGGCTGTGTGGAGTTCCCTTCGGAAACTGACTCGATTTTACCAAGGAATGTTCCAAGGAATGTACTCTTCTGATTGATCCAAATAGCCGCAAAAATTGTGACAAGGCGAAGGAATAAAATTGAAGATAAAGAGCATGCCATTAAACCCCCCATGGCCATAGAGAAATTCGGTAGTCAAATAGTTGAAGAGTTCCCACAGCCAAGACGCGCCGTGATGCAAAGAAATAATTTAAATGTCTGTCTTCCCACGGAGGAGGACAACAAACAATGATGCCATGTCGACAATTGGGCCTCTAAGCAGGCTTTAAAAAGGTACCATCGTTTAAAAAGGTACCCGGAGGTACCTCGCGTGAGGGGTTATCTCTGACAAGAGGGTAAGTTGTGTGCGATTTTCTTACGAAATAAATTTTCCTAAAGTATCTAATCTAATGGCTACAGAAACAACCATTCTATCCTTAAACTCAGTTCCCATATATTTATTTTAAAATATTCTTAATCTGTAAATAATACTGGGTTCGAACTCGAGTTAGAACGCATTTGAAGAGTTTGCTCTTTTAACGGCGCTATATAATCATTATTATCTTTAAATTAATATGTACATTATAAATGCATTTGTAATGCTTCATTCAAATCATTATAAAAGTGATAACGTTTTCAGTAAAATGCTTGACTTCCTCCCGAAGGTTTCGGCATTCATTCCCGATGGAACTCAAAAAAGGGTCCCAGTCTGGGAAAATAATATTTCTGGCAATAGTACTTGAAGGCACCGAAAACTAATGTTGCCAAAACGTTCAACGACAAACGTAAAATAACGATTAATTTCTTTCACTTTTTCTACAGTAACAAACTTTTATAAATGGGCATTCAATACGCCCACATGATAATAAACCCCTACTTTGATATACTTCGTAGCCTAATTGATAAGACGTCTATCGGCCTGAGAGTTGCGGGTTTGATTCTCTTTGAAAAGAAGACTCGTATAAAAAAGGAATCTAGTGTGGTTTTCACCCGAGGCTTGTTTGCCAAATTTTCTAATTGGATGGATGAAATGGCCACATGGAAATGTATTCAACAAAAATCTTTTACAGTATCATATAAAACGATCTATTATGTAATAGTGGTCTTGACAAAAAGAATTTAATTCCACTAATTAATATTAACATTATTCATTTAAAAAAAAGATGAACAATTTCTAAAAGTTACAATTTTTTATCTCTAAAACCAAATTTTGTACACAAATTGCGTGAGAATATTTCTTTGTTAAATAAAGATAAAAATAAGTTACGAGTATATGTGAAATACATTTTTTTTTGTAATCACCTGATATTTTGTCAATGTTAGTAAATAATCTTTGCAATTTCCACTATTCATTTAAAGGATGGAAATTTATATGAGCACTTTTACGTGTTATACAAAATTATCCAAAGTAGCAATTAAACTTAACTTTTATTTTGTACAAAATACTTTTTTAAAATATATATTGGTAAACAGCTGTCTTCCAGCCTAAAAGTAGTATATTCTATTCCCGTTGGCATCAATTTTTTTTAAAGGGTTCCAGACGACTTTTTTTCCATTTCATTTCATTTTTGTTGTCGGTTGGCAGAGACTGCGACATGGGAATAAACCCTGTATGTAACAAAAGTCTACACACAATACAAATATACTCGTATATATAAACTGCTTATCTTTACGTCATGAATTGTGCTGCGAAACAGATCTTCCCACTTAAGTATCCAAGTATATATTTTCCCTTCTTCTGCATTCAATCAAACATTCATCTCGTTTTGATCGTGCTGTTTATTTTGCAAATCAGAAATTATTTCATTTAAATGTATTTTTTTTTCTTTATGCTAATATTTTTTTTCATATACAAATGTATATTAACTGGTTCATGACTTATTTCATATACACTTTTGAATAATGCCGCTTGCATACACCGCACGCATTTCTCATACGAAAGCAACGGTCCTGGGTAGCTTGCACGGCTGTGAGAGAATGCACCTTGCAACTTGCTTCGCAGTCTGGTGCTTGCACCGCCGGAAATCTGATTACGGGAGTTCAATTTGCCTGCACTGGGGGGATTTTGCCGCTAGCAAATGGATGCTCGCGTCTAATGCAGAAAAGAAAAACTTTTTTTATTTAAACTAATTATTGAAAATTTTTTCTTATCATTTAAATGCGTCTAAACTTTTAAATGAGTAGGATTTATATAATTTCTCTCCCTGATCACATTGTTTTACTAATCACAGTTATTTTTCATACGTTCGTGAAAAGTACGAAATATCTCTTCCGTCTAGTCAACTTGGTATACCAATATATTATATATCATTTTACGAGTTTTCAACATTATTTGCGGTTGTCCCCGAATTACTCGTAAACATGCTTTCGAAAATGATCAGATGTGGTTCAAAGTTAAAAGCAAAACCTACATGTCTCAAAATATTCGTTCTTGTTAATACTATCACGAGTTCCATTCAACTTCTACAATTCGTATCCGAAATCTCATTCTTACTCAGAGATTTATGTCAGTTTATTCATTCTTACTTAGAGATTTATGTCAGTTTATTCATGTCTTCCTTTTTTATTCATGTGTTCTTTTTTTAATACCTCAGTGATTTATTTAAACTCTTTCATTAATATTAAATCTTCACAACCTTTAAGTAAAATTAGATAATTGACTGTAGGAAATCATTGCAATTAACTATATATATATATATATATATATATATATATATATATATATATATATATATATATATATATATATATATATATATATATATATATATATATATATATATATATATATATATATATATATATATATATATATATATATATATATATATATATATATATATATATATATATATATATATATATATATATATATATATATATATATATATATATATATATATATATATATATATATATATATATATATATATATATATATATATATATATATATA
>OX463839.1:19771199-19820042 GCA_949825065.1 Odontocerum albicorne | reverse complement strand
ATATATATATATATATATATATATATATATATATATATATATATATATATATATATATATATATATATATATATATATATATATATATATATATATATATATATATATATATATATATATATTTCAAAATATCAAGTGTGAATGTTTCAGTAAATTTTGATGTTTGATTGTAGGAAATTATTGAAATAAACTACATATATTTCAAAACATCAAGTGCGAATATTTAAGTAAAATTAGATGATTGATTGTAGGAAATTATCGCAATAAACTATATGTAAAACAAAATATCAAGTGTAAATATAAATAATTGATATATCAATCAAAATTTTGTGATTATAAATAATTGATGTCTCAATAAAAAAATTATTGCATTTCCCAAAATCATAACATTCTAATGATAATAAATCTATAAATTGTATTCAAATTTCTTCCAAGAATATAAAAAAAAGGTTGACATAAAAACGACTATTTAAATTGGTTCCTTATACAACATTTTATTGACTTAAAAAAAGTATTAATTAAAAAATAATTTATTTTACTGCAAATTTGAGGCTTGCAAACCACGCGTAAGAATCTTTTTCATGAATTTAGCAGACAGAATGCATGTTGAAACTAGACTGCATCTTGAAACGACTTCAAATCTCAAATTTCGATGATTATTCCAAATGAATCTCTTCGAGTTTATAAAAACATCCTGTTATAAAAACAACTCTAGAAACGCACGTTTTTATTTACTTAAAATGGTTTCCTTCGATTTGCTTCATTCTGGTTGCTCAGCATTAAAATAATAAATAATCTGGCATTACTTTTGATTGTGTCAAATTCAGGAAAGTTTAAATTACCCGGGTTAACGCGTCAAGAGCAAATCATAGTATAAATAGGCCAAAACCCATACGATGGTTGTCACCAAAGAGAGAATACGAGAATTGAATTTTGAATACAAGAGAGCGAGAGAGGAATACTTGGATTCTCTCCGAAAGTAATTCAAAATTTGAATATCGGTGGGTCCGTGATACTGAACGAATTTTAAATACCTACCTAACATTTTTTGAATCGGTATAAAAGAGGACGATGTATAAATGATATATATAAACAAACTTTACATTTATGAATATATATTTTCATGAATGTAGAATTTGTTTTACTTCCGTGAATATTTCACGGGCTGCAACAAGTATTTATTATTAACGCATGAGCGAGTGGTAAAAATGTTTGTTACAATACCTAAGTTACTAACATAGTGTGTTCTGGGTGGGAGTCAAAAATATAGAAATTTACTGTCGATATATATACGAGTATATATATAATATTTTTTGGACGCCAAAAACTACCCAACATCTAAACTAGTGATTAGCACTTGTCAATTTATAGTTTATTTCTATTTAATGATTTTTATTTGTAGATATACCTCGCTATTCGCGATTTATAGCTTATAAGAAAATTTGCGTGATTAGAAAAAGGCCTTAAAGTGAATTGATATTTTAATTTAGCTAACATTGTTAACCAATAAATAATAAATACCGGAAAAAAGTAAAAAAAAATATATTTTCAATAAAGCTCATTCCTGTTAAATACGTAAAATCGTATCGGATTTTTATACCATTTTTTCTCTTAATTTTATTCAAATCGTGTAAAGTGGGATCGTCTATGACGAGGAATATCTGTTGTACATATGTTTTTATTTGATGCATTAAATGTATTGAAACACGAATAAAAATTATTAAAAGTGATTTTCTATTATATTATATTTAAAAAAAGGTTTTTATTTTAATTTCAATTCAAACTACGAGTACAAGAACACTATGAAAAATATTGTAATTTTTTTACGTAGATACGTGTAACTAAGATAATACCATTTATGGAGCTTCCTTCGTCTAGATAATATTTGCTATACGAAGGAAGCTCCATAAATGGTAGACGGGTATGCTTTAAACAGTAAAATTTCAAGATTATGTAAGTTTGTGTATTTACAATTTTAACGCTGAAATTTAAAAAAGGTCATTTTTGTTTAAACGAATAAAATGTTGCTTTATTACTATTAAAATTAATGAATTTATGGAACTCCTTATGGGCGTGTTTAAGTGCGTGGCTGGGAAACAATATAGTATTCGGAGTCATTTATAAAGCCTTCGAGTTTTAGGATCACTGTCGTAGGCATGAAACTCGAAGTTCATCGTAGTGTGTGTTGATAATACTACTGAAGGGCAACAATAGCCGTGTTATCGAGCTAAAACCGACTGAATTTCTTGCTTTAGGATTTAACGATCGCTGTAGTACAGTGATCGTTAGTTACAGTCTGTTTTTTTACTTAAACCCTCTGTAACAATTTTCTTGTTATTTGGAAGTAATTAGACAAGGAAATAAATTTAATCGAAAATTGAACCCAAACTCTTACCCACTTTCAATTTCAGATCGACAAAAAACAATTCAGGTACCCAAAAACAAAAAGACCCCAGTCTATTTAAAGTGTTCGTCTTGTAATAATAATTATGCGCTGGATGTGTACGAGTGCTATTGGTCGTATTTTCAACACGTACGATGGCGAACAGTGAGTTACATGCTTACTCTAATAGTTCTAACCCGAAAATGATTGAGTATGAAGATAAAATTGTCTAACTGCCACGCTCTTTAACATGTCCGCGGCACCCATTCTGAGATTTTGAAGAATACCATACGAATTAAACGTCTGTTGTGGCCTAAATAAGATGTTGACTTCCAGTCCGAAGACCGTGGGCTCAATTCTCGTTAGTACCCGATTTTTAGCTAACAAATTTAAGTCTTGATTTTATTACAGACCTCTTGAACATATTTTTGGTTAATTGGAAGAGATCACCACATGAAAGTAAATCGTCCAGATGGTCCTGAATACAAAGAAAGTGTTATATGATACAACACAATGAACCAACCAACTTAGTCGATAAGGTTTATAACAACTGTTCGTTTATTATGATCAAAACTTCTCAGTTAAAAAATATTTATGATTTTTTTACAGGATGGAAAATATTGAAACTTTTAGTTTTAAAAGTGAAGGATGTTAGACCTCTAATAAAGAGATTAGGAATCTTATGATATTTGGGTCATTTCTCTTTAAAGAAAGGGTTAAAAGCATATTTATATATAGTTGAGAGTTTAAATACTAAAGCATGGATCATAGGGAAATGATCTTCGGAAAGGACCCTTTTGGTTGGGTCACTTTGCCAAATGACCTTCTGCTTGAGCTATTGCCATTTGTATAACAATCCATCCTTCATTGCTGAATTATATTATAGCCAGAAACCTTTCTCAAAAAGGAGGGACAAATTGAATGAATTTGAAACCTAAGATGTTTAGGGTTTTGTTATTTTTAATGATCAAAATATAAATACTTCGTCTAAGTTAAACGTGGAAATGAAATTACATTAGTTAATAGTATTCATTTAAAATTATTTTGTGTGTCTTATAGAATATTTACATTTTATTCATTTAATTACAATGAAAAAACGAGACACACAAAAACAATTAAATTTGAAGTGGACATATTATATGCATCTGGGTTGGTCTTATATGATTTGTCATGACATCAGTTAACTGGTTTTTTTTTCTGGGGTATCTTACCCATAAATATGAAAAAATGGGTTGATAATTATTAAATTTCTTCGTCAAAAATTCTTATTAACCTGATAAGTTGTGACGTCGTTACGAGTATGTGCCGCGTGAGTGTTTGATAACTTTATGAGTAGTCAACCCTTAGCATACTGTATCAATTTAAATAAATGAACAGTCTCTCTATCAAGTTTCTCCGTACACTCATCCAACTCATTATATTTAAACATAAACGAAGGAATTTTCGAGTCGAATTCATAAAACTACTTCACCGAAAAACGATCACCAAAAAATATTTTTATAACTATTGCATTATATTAAATAACACTTCCATTATGTACACTACGACCTGGTTCATTTCCATATGACAAAAAATTCCAACTTACCATAAATACGTCAAAAGATCTCATAATTAAAAATCAGAAAGTCAAGAATTCTGCTAACTATTGTAGATTACTAAGATGTTCTGTGGACTTTGTATTGTAACTTTTCAGACAAGTAAATATTTTATATTGTATGGTAGTCAAAAAGGTCAGCAAACTTGATTTCAAATAAATTAAAATACAAAACAGTTTCTATGAGAAATTTTAATGAAAATAATATAAGTTAAATTGAATATACACACATTATTATAATTATTTACTTTACTTTATTAATAAAGGAGGAATTTTATTTTGTGTACGATTTTTATAAAATGTTTTATGGGTATTTTCAAAACAATGTAATAATTTCAATGAACTAATTGAAAGTAGATGACGATTTTTTTGAAAAAATTTCTCAAAAATACTTAAATATAATTCATATAAACAAAACATTTTCAAACACAAAAAGTAGTAAATATTAGTATTTTTTTTTTTAAATTAATTTTAAGTCATTGAAAATAAATATGTATTCATTAAATTCCGGAACAAAAATTATAAACATAAGTTTGATAGTTAAAAGTTTGTTTTAATCTTGAAATGTTTGACATTTATTGATTCCTTAATAAAAACGAAATATAAAAATTAACAATCGAAATCCATTTGAAAGTTATGGCAAATTGTTTATGTATGTAATGTAAAAACTTTACTTTCAAAATTAAACGAAGCGGAACCTGTTCTGTCCATTGGGAAATTTGTTGGCACTGACTTCTTAGCCCTTTCGTAAAGTATGAGTTTATTGTAATATGGTAAGCGGGGGCTGGTTGGACGGGACATAAAATAACTATTTGATGTTAAGTACCGAATTTCTGATTACAAGCACTATAAAGAGAATCGACGTTGATCCCCAATTTCCCTGCTTTAGCGCACATTTACAATGATTGTCTTATCAAATTGAGAACGCCAAGATGAATATCAATGAGCCAGTGGCCTTTGGAACGGTTAGTTACCTCGAAAGGTTCAAGGTTTGAAATTCAAATAAATAAAAAAACTACTTTATTTGAAAACGGAGAATAAACTAATTAATTTTAGGTTTTGTCAATTAATTAGGAGCTCATGAACCTTATGTATGTTAACTCAATAAATTTGTGTTTTTACTGATATTTTTAAGTATAAAAAATACTGAATCTATCTCAGATTGATTTGTTTTATTATTTAATTTGATTTTTATTTATAAAAGGAAATGAATATGAAAACGACTGTTAAAATGTTGTTTCACGGTTTCTAATTTGAAGAATCCGTCAGTGATCGTGCCCATGACACCAACTTGTTCGGGATGAATTATAACTATTAGACCACGAAATTAACAAAACAGAAAATATAAGAAATAAAAACATAACAATTGCTCACAAATAATAAGCACACATTAATATTTAAACATGTTAAATAATCTTATAGTATAAAATAGCATTTTTGGCAGTAAATATGTACCATATATATGATTGAGAATGTAAATAAATTACAAAAAATAGTTTTTTTTATAAAACAAACTAATATAAACATGCTTTTGTCTGTTAAAAACTCACAAAATAATAAATCGTCATTATATTCAAATAACCATGTTGTATTAAGTGTGACAATATTTTTAATTTAAATGCCCACCGAATGAACCGATGTAGTAAATTTACTTTATTACGGAACAATCCGATCGCTCGGTTTATTCCTAAACAATTTCAAATTATCGGAAATCATGTTCTGAAAACAAGACCATAAATTTGGTATCCCCCGTAGTCCTGTAATATATGGATATTATACTCGTGTATTTACCTACGCTCCCGATAATGTAACGTTACTGGAGGGGCCGCCGTTAATATATAGGTCATCTTTGACTCCGTGCTGCGATAGGGAGAGCCTGTGTAATCGAAAGCTGAATATTTGAATATATTGTCACTATACCGTGAAAATAGAGCAAGTCAAAAAAATCTGATGGGGCATCCCGTAGTGTGAAATTCTGATAAAAAAATAATTAACGTTTCGCAATTTAACTGATACAAATATAATTGGAAATGATATCAATAGATCATTCCTCGTGATTGAATATGATTGTCAGTCATTCTGTAAATGGAAAACGCTTGTGCGTGTATCATTTTATTGCGGGCATGCTGTTGTACTTCAGCAAGTTCAGGTTTAATCTACTGCAGCCTTTCGTATGATAGTTTTACATTGTGTGTTGCTTAGTAGTACTATAAGAATTTAAATTACGCAGAAAATATATAAGCTACAAAAAACATATATTCAGATCTAAAATGGTTTAAAAATAACTGTTTTTTAAGCATTATATAATAAGGCGTAAGCTTTATGTCATCTCATTTGTGGTAAATTTTTACAAGCGAGCATTTTTTTTGTGTCCATATATTTAAATAAATGTCATGATTTTTTTCCTTGTGAGCAAGGTATTTGAAATTATAGTTTTTCATATTTCATATCTTAGGTAAATAAAATAAGCAAAATTTTTAAAAATTAAAAAATAATGTCTTTAGATATTTAAATATGGTTACAGTGGACTGGGCTACCTAATTGCGCTGATCTTACATGAATTTAAATAGGGTTACAGTGGGCTGGGCTACCTAATTGCGCTGATCTTACATGGATTTAAATAGGGTTACAGTGGGCTGGGCTACTTAATTGCGCTGATCTTACATGGAGTTTTCAATAATACTCCAAAATATTAAACTTCTCAGAATATTGCGTGACACTTTCTAGACTTTCAAACTTCTATAGTTTTTATGAGATCTATTTACAGTTGCCTAAGTAATTATTAAAACTGCTCATAATACTTTTTAATTTTCTTACATTATGTCTAAAATCATTCAATTTATATTCCATTGAAGAGATTTTATGTGCCAACATATCTATTCAGCACAAAAAAACCTTCATATTTATTTTTATATCCTTTTTTATTAATATCCAAATTTTGTATAACTGCAGAAACTAACGTCATTTTTAATGTGAAATAGTAAATTATCAAATGTTGATCACAATCATGGTGAAAAACGTGACTATGAAAAATGCGTATACAAGTGATACATTTTTTTTTCTAAATTTAACAAAGTACTCATAATATATGGTACAAATATATGCCAAAGGGTATACCTACATACACATTTATACCTTAACTAATCTTATTTATATTTTATAATTATGAACTAACTTAATTTTAATTTTCTACATGTCATTTTATTTTTATTTTTATAATCTTAATATGTGATTTCTTAGAATTAGTTAACACCTACATACAACTTATAACTAGATAACAATTCTTACTACTAATTACAATATTTAGGAAGAAAAGTCCACTCATTCTGGCTACTTGTATTCCATCACGTTCACTCAGACCTTGGTCCTCCCAGCTAATACTGTAGGTGGACTAGTCAGGCAACAGATAATGCTTCTGGAGCCTGTGTTTATAACGGAAAGGTAGATCGGGTTTACTTTCGTATTCTGGGGGACTGCTGTGATTTTGTTAGCTTTTATAGAACTTCACGGTCCAAGCGAGGATGTGGGTTTCTTCACGCTATTCGGCGTGAAGTCGGGAGAAGTTAGTTCTGGGATAGATGTTGAAAGAGATTTTGAATGCCTTGTTCTGCACTCGTTGAAGTTTCAGGTGATCCGTGTTGCTCACAATTACCCCAAATGGGTGCAGCATAGGTCAAGATTGGGTGAATAAGGGTTTTATTGAGGAAGAGCTTATTTTTAGGTGAAAGGAAGCTGCGTCGATGGAATATCAAACAGATAGCCCCTATGCCCTTTTGACCCTTCTGTCTGTTGGTATTCAGATGAGTTTTCCACGTCAGTCCCCGGTCAAGGTGCAGGCCGAGGTATTTGACTACTTCCTGCCACTCCACCAGGCACCCACCGATGAATAAGGACATCGATGCACTCTTTCTTGACTTTGTGGGAGAACATGATTGCCTCAGTTTTGGCGTCATTGATTATGAATTTCATAGTAAATTCGTTTATTTTACGCATTTTTCCGAAATTTTATGAAAACAATACTTTAATAAAATAACGGATTAAATTTTACTGCAAAAATAAGTTTGTTAAATACATAATGAACTAAAAATATGAAACAAACGCTATAAGAATTATTCTAACAATTAAGGTAATTGGAAGATCAGTTCAATTTAAAAAATCAATCAAAATATGACTTTAACGATTTCTTTAACCACTAAGTCACCAAATTACTAAGTAGTATACTTGTATCTGTTTCCCAGTACACAAACTACGAGTATCTATGAATTTTACACAGTAGATGAATTCCTTAATCCTGTAACTTTTCTCAAGTCAAGTAACATTTGAACGATTTTGTGAATTCGGCTATTTCATTAAAGGGTTCGGCTATTTCATTCAACCCATTAAATAAAATATTAAAATCATGTGAAATGTCAATGTCAGAAACAACATATATAATCAAATGTTTACGAAACGAAAAGATTTGAACTGATAAAATATTCCATGTTCTTTTAAATACATTCATTATTTTCAAGAAAACAAATTACTTGGTCAGTTCTCACAGGATACTCATAACAGAATCCAACTCTACAATTCTCTCAAAATCGTTGTAACAAAGAAAAGTAAATTTAAGCAAATAATTTTATACGAAAATAAGAAAATTGAATTAACAAGAAATATTTTCTTTTTTGATATCATATTTGACTTCAAATGGAAATACTTTTATGGCCTGCCTTTGTGTATTTTGATTTTTAGTGTAACGCTGAAAAAATATTATATTTATTTATTTAAATGTATTCAAGGAATTACACAAGAACTCAATAATCAACGTATAAAAGCACTGCAAAGTAAGAAGCTTTTGTATACGTTTTTTAAGGACCTGAGTCGTATTTTTCGGCTTTATTGAAATATAAATAATAATATGAATCATAACATGAGAAATTCTATTGAAAATTTAAACAAGAAAAGATGAAAAATATTGCTTTCTTTTCATGTAAATTTCATTTTAACTTTTACATGTAACTATAATGGATTATAATTATCCTTTGACTTAAACCGACAGTGTTTTATCAAATACCAAAGAAGAAACACCACGAGACTCACCCTGTAGCTCAAGAAATAGTGGAAATTATGTGTCAAAATGCAGTTGAGGAAACACTTGTAGAAAAACTTATATATTTTCTTGATTCTAACTATGAGCGTCACTTGTAGATATTTTTTTCTTATCTTTGGGTTATACCATATGCATGTCACAGTAGAAGTGTAGTGTAGAGAAAATGTTAACTATGTGTATTACTAATTAATATACTCCTACACTATAGTTAACAGTGAATGTGGAATAATGTATTCGTTTGAAATAATAAATTCACATTCACTAGTGGTGTTAACCCTCTCTAGTGTTAATTAATCTAACTAGGACAAGGAAAAGGAAATTCAAAAGAAAAGGGAAAAAACTTTAAGTAACGTTCTGATTTATTGTACCAAATATAAGAATTGTGTATTTCCAATGTACATAAAGTGCCATTATTCTTCTTGAATGTTTTTTTAGTCTCGTGTTTTATTGTGCTAAAACCGCAGCCGAGCATAAACTTTCTTATTCCAGAACGTACACTTCAACGAGTAGTGGAAGTACACTTTCATAAGTGAATTTGAACTGTTAACTCTGTAGTATACATTCAAAGATTTGTCTAGTAAAAGTGTACAATCTCGTGTTGTAGTATACGTTCACTGACCATTCGCTTCCATAGTAAGATATTTAGAAGAGATCCACATAATTTAGATTATTTCAATCGTCAAATGAACACACTTTAATCTTTCATTTGAAAAATACCAAGCCAGTGAAATGTATTATATATTCCACATGGATGAAGATTCGATACCAACTTTGGTTGAACATTTGCGATTTAAATTAAATTTAAAATTCAACAATACAGTTTATGTATTCAATTAAATTAATGTTCACTCTCATTCCAAATAGACCCCAATTATATTATAAGTTTCGTTGAAATTGTGGAAGAGAAGAAAATTTATATTTCTCCATGTCTTTTGATTCTTCGGTGAAGTCGTACCTCCGTTGTACAGGTGGTTATGATGTATTGGCGGAGATTCGATCTAAAATTTGATTTAACTTTTGCAATCTTAACTCCTCCCTGCAGATGCGCAATGCGCCGCGCCGAGCAGGACCGATTGGAATTGGAGATGAATGGAAGAGAAACTCGGCTAGAATAACCAATTCTGTTTCACAATCTATTTACCTGTAGTATAGTTTTCGTGGAAGTTCGACTTCAAAGAAAAAATATATTGTACATGTTTTTTGTACGCTAATGTACAAGAGTGGATTAAAAAGGGCATGTGCTCCTGAATAATGTCCATTATATGAGTATTTAATAACTGACAATATTAGTAATTTATACATTTTATTCCATTTAATTAAAATCTATTTGAAAAGATTATGTAGTTCTAATTTTGTTAAAATAATTAATAAAACCAATATATATTTTCTGGAAGATTTTTTTTTTTAATTTTTATAAATTGTCTACAGCTAATTTGCATTTATTTAAAAAAAACATTTAAAAAATAGCTTAATAATAAAAAAGCGATACTCATTTTCCCTTTTTTACACTTTATAATCGAGACATATGGTTACTTTGTTGTATCTTTATAATACTGAAAACCCAAGAGATATTTCTTCCAATGTGGTTTATTTTCTTGTAAAACCTGATTAAATCAACATACTAAGAAGAGCCTTACTTAATAAGTTCCACCCATGAGTTTCTTAACAATGTACAAGTAATGTCTAAGACTGGACTCAAATCAGTTTTGCTATGTAAGATGTTGGCTTACCTCGGGAGAGATAACGAAAACATTTACAGTATTGTCGTCTGTAAATAGTGTTTTCGTCTTTAAATAGTTTTTCCGTCTCAGCACTAAGTACCTTAATTTTACAATATTTTAAAAATAAACGGTCGTCAAACTGTTGTCACATTTTAAACAATATAACTGATTTATAGATAATCAGATAAATTAAATTTCAAAACAATATCATAAATTTACAACATTTTAATTAACCACTACAGCTCATTTGCGGAAACATTGAAGTGAAGAAAAGCTAATTTGTGTACATAAAAGGGAAGTAAAAAAGGGTCTATAAAATGTCCATATCGATGTTCTAACTTGTACAGCCTGTAAACTAATGTTAGCTGTTATTAACTATTTAATGTTGACTTGTGGGCCTGGAGGGAGTACACAAACAAAGAAAGTGAAATAGTTTGTACCGCAAATTGTGTATTTATGATATACTAATTAATACAAAATAAAATATCAGGTTGCTCGGCCAGATGGTCTTAAAAACTTCAGTTATATATAATTGTGAACAACAGAAACGTCGAAAAAAATATTTTCTCACTTTATGGGGGCTACAAACACGATTCGGTGGGGTATAAACCTATCAAAAAGAATGTAGTTCATCCAGAATTATTTTATTATTTATGGTATTTTATTATAAGCTTTATATGAGTTTTAAAACAAATAATTTACCAGCAGTTTTTCAGCAATGACTAATTTCAACAATTTTTAAACAAAAAATAAAATCCAAACTACGAATAAATTAACAAAACTTAAATCAAAAATCAAAAAGTAATGTTAAAATTCTCAACAATATTAAAAAATCGTAGATTTTGATAATCATGTAGTTGAAGAAATATTTTTTTCCTATTTACTGAACACACTCATTAACATTTATCACAACTTAATTCATTGAAAGTTCTAGAATTTACGCATGTCACCAAACACACTAGCGTTATATCATCACACAAATTATTCATTCTCAGAACCCATATAAGTCATCTTACCCATTTAGCCGAGTAGCCATGGCCAGTTCAATAATTAATTATTTTGGAAATGATTCTTCTAAATTAATTTTATACCTTATATTTTTATCAAATGGAAGAATTTTACATATTTGAAATAATATACATGCAAACATACAATTCATCACGTTGTGCCTTCTTCAATGTCTGGTTAATTTGATATAGCCATATTTTCCTCTGTCTGCCTCTTCCACGCAAACCTTGCACTTCTAATTTGACTACTCGCTTAGTTATCTGCACCTGTACAAACAATCTTGATACTTGATTCAAATAAAGTAAAACATTCATTTTTCCATGTTTTCATTTTTGATGTCTTTATTCAACTTTCTATCATAAATTGACACTCTTATTATTTTTATTAGTACAAGTATATCTTCAGCTTGCTCTTTTAATTTTGTCCTTGCCCCGTCTATGATATACGTCCAAGTTGCCATTAAGACACTTTTATTTATTGTCATTTTTTTTCAAGTTTCTATATACACAGCGCTGGTGCAAATTACATTAAGATATCCGTTCACCTTGTTCCCAATCATTTCCCTTCTTTCAATATTCCTTTCTACTCACCCATCACACGTCAACATACTGCTCAGATAACGGAACTCTTCAAACTGCACCAGTTTCTTTACGTGTATGTTAACCCATACATCGAACACATTTTTTACCATATCTCTCTATATAACTTAAACCTATGATTTCGCTCCATCTATTGTATTTTCAAACCTATTACCAGCATCTCTCATACGGGTAACTTATTTTACATCTTCAATTGCCTACATTTTCAAAAAAAATAACCTCAACTTCAATAATAGCTTTTCATTATTACAATATATAATATTTGTGACCAAATTTATAGTGCTCATTCCATGCACAGGTGAGATTTGACTGATTTCCCTTTATGTTCATGTGAATATAGACATACTGTCACACATTATAGAAGGCAGTATTATCTGTCTTTTTTATTTTAGGTGAAAATCTATCGGACTATTTCAGAGACCGTGACATGGGCACTCTGAGCGGTAGTGAGAGACACAACCATAGAGCAAAATGTGATTTTTCAGTACTAAAAGAAAAGTGTTTCCGATTACCATTAAGTATTAACTGTTACTATCTCGATTGCCAGTTCGTGAAGTGAAGTATTTTTTTTTTTTTTTCGATGTATACTAAGATCATTATTTATAAAAATACTCGTATTTCAACAAAACGGTTATACTAATATACAATCATCTCAAATACCTTTTGAGGAAAACCGTGAAGATAGTGAAGATATGTGCCCACAATTTATCCGTTTACATCCTTTGCCTCGTCTTCACTCATACATCTCGTCATATTATGTGCTCTATTGTTTCTCAAATATCTCACTTTTCCTTAGTCAAAATTTCGTTTTCTGTATCGTTAAATTTGTTCCTCGCTCTTCCTCGCATTTAAACTATAAAGCATAATTTAAACTAGAAGTAGTAAATTTTTGTCAGTTTCAATATTTATAGTGCCTAATATATGCTTTTTTTTTTTAATAATGTGATAACTAAACTACAATGTTTGTTTTAGAATTATGATAAAAATGATGAAAAGTATGACTCAATGACGTAATTTACATTAAACAACTATAACTTCTAATTTAAAAGTCTTGCTTAAAACTCATTTATGTCAACAAAAATGTATTAGAGAAATTCTCATACGTGTAACTTGTGATTTCCGTTTCCTATGTATAAACAAACAAAAATATGACGTAAAAATAATGTTTGCATATGTTTGTATCGAAATGTGATATATTCATACGTCTGTATCAAAATGCGAAACATTCCTGTTATTTATTTCTATAAAAAAAAGTTCCATCTATGAATTGTTTATGAAGCTATATTTTTCTAAAACATCAAATTTGTATCCGTATTCATTCTTAATCAAATATTAAGCCATTAACATTTTTACAAGCAAAATACGCTTTTCAACAAATTTCAAAATAATTGTTAAAAAAGACGCAATTGCAGGTTTTCATAATAAATTGTATAAATAGTGTAATGAGAAATATCTTCAACAGAATGTGGCGAATATCAAAATCACGACGATAAAAATGTGGAACAAAAAGGCAATGCAATATTTGGATTATCAATAAAAAAATATGCAAGTTAATTGATTCTGCTTTTAACACACTAATTTCTCAGATGATGGAAGAGTTACGAGGGATGTTGAAAGGCGTACAGAAATGGAAAACAAACCCAGAAGAGCACTCCGAAATGGTTTGGACATGTAGAACGAAGAAATGAAAAAAATACCAACAAAACAAATATACAGTGCAAATGAGAGTGAAGAGCGTGGCAGAGAAAGTTCCAGGGGTCGTATGAAAAAGTCTATAATGTAAACGAAGGATGCATTTCGCAAAAGAAAAGTCGGGCACTCTAACCTCTATGCCCACTCAACAGGGAAACGGCATGATTGTATTTACATATGTATTACAATATAGAACTCACATAAAATTCAATTTTGAAAGTTAAGGTTACTTGAGTTACCTGTCTCAATTTCAACATTCGTGCTTAAACTGCAGTGCAATTTATTATTTTAGAATTTGTCCCCTGTGTCCCTGGTCTCGGAGCATAATCTAGTTTAAAGCGACTTCCGCAGTTACGGGTTTAATATTCACAATAATATTTCAGGAATGAAGTCAGCAGGAACATTCTGCGATCTCGTCTATTAAGAGAGCTTTAGCCTAAGCTCGGTAAGTAACTACCTTTGGCATTCGATTTACATTGGCAATCGTGCAGAGGAATTATCGCGAAAATCAAGTTTTGAAAAAATATTAAAACAAATAAACTTTTAAAATATCTTACTTCTTAAGTTTAATACAAAACAAGATAGAGATAAAAAAACATCCTTTTGAAAGTACCTGATAATAATAATAAAAGGACAATTTTGATTGCGTCATTTAGACAGCATACTCTCCGCAAGGGCGCCCTAACTCGGAATTTAAACCCACTATTATTGATAGATTAAAAATATTACAAAACATTTATAAAATTTAGGTAAGGCCAACATAATAAAAAAAATTGTTCGTAGACAAAATACACGTTCTCCATGGTCAAGTTGGTAAAACGTCTGGTTTCCGACCTGAGAGTTTCGGAGTTAACTCCCATTGTTGCCAGATCATTTTTGCCAGGTCATTAACCCACCAGACTGTACATCGAAATTGTACAGTAAAATAGTAATTGCCTAATTATTTGTAAGCTTTTAAAGCTACTTTTTATGTCTAAAGTATGTTTTCTTTGTTTAAACTCAGCATCCATAAAATTAGACTTTTATTACCTATTTGAGACTCCACAAAATCTCTTGATTTATGGACTAACAAAAGACAATAAATCGTTTGCCAATGCATCAGAATAAAAGAGAACGGAAGAAAAACATTGTGGAAATCGCTTTAAATGAGGGTCGAATGTTTTACGCGAGCCTGATACTTAAACTCGCTTTGCTGAGTAAACATAAAACCTTCATACTCCTTCTTTCGGTATCTGAAAGGATTCCTTTAACGACGTTATTCCATAAAATAAAATCGACATGATGCTTTTAACGGCGGGTCGCATTCAACTGGCACAATGGCACAATCTGAATGACAAGTGATGACTGGATATCCATTCTGCAATAAAGATCGGATAAAAAGAAGCTGAAAGATCTATTGGAATTTAATGAACCTCACAAATTGCGATGACTTATTTTCCAATCAAAACAGAATGGTTTTATAGTTACTATATAATGATTATTAATGAACCTTTTTATTCAATTTGGAAAATTCGTTAGTCCTGTTTTGTGTTGTGGACATCATTACCCGTGACGAGTGTAAAGGAAGGCACAATACAAAGTGGGAGATCTATCTTTGTTGTGCCGGCAGCGTATAGTTAAGTGAACCGGTCACACTCCCGCTTCAACTTGGGCTACAACTCTGAGGTGGTTATCCTTTTGCACAAGACTGAGACGTCAAGGTCATCCATAGAGTTTGATGTGACCTTCAATGAGTTATTTAATTTTCCGTACATGTGAAAAAAGACGTTGGTTTCCTCCAACGGATATACCGCTGATACGTGATCATCCAGGTCTCGTCAGATCACTAGCAGGTGCAACGTGTGCAAGTGAGGTTGACTTTTGGGCTGTTAAGATGGTATTGAAGCCCCTTTCACCAAAAAGGATGAAGAAATATAGTTATGCAGTAAATATGGCGGATAGGTTTCTAATAATTAAACTAGGTTGATTGGAAGTGATTGCCATCTCGCAATAAGCCCGCCAGATTGTTTTACAATGAAGTGTTAAATAAATAAATATCCAAATGATCTGTTCTTATAAAAACTACAATATTGAATAATTATATTGGTTACGAGTTCGATTCCCGTTGGTACCCATTTTTTATTAGGATTTTAGTCTAGTTTTCAAATAAGGCCTCATTAACATCTTTCTGGTAGGTTGGAAAATATTGAATTCGCCTAAATGTATTGTATTAAAAAAATATAAATAAGGGTTCAATTTCGGTTTAAATTGAAGTTATTTTTTACTTGTATAACTTATTTTTTACTTGTATAAGCGTCATTGATGAAACGTTGCTCTCAAACCATGATATAGAAATTAATATTTAATGAAGTTTTGTGGTCTACGCATACTATATGTTCGACTAAATGTTAACTCTGAACGTTTCTTAAACATCAAACCATAAAGAAAAGAATATAGTTTAAGATTTTTCGGACTTTTCTTAATAAATTTCCATTATGATGAAATTTGCTATGTAAATTCTGGCAATAAATACACTTCATTTAATATTTCCACTACAGACAACTCTCACCGTGCATCTTTACATGACTCTTAGGTTTAATAAGTTATGAATTAGAATTCATGTTTTGTTGGTCTTACGATGAGATCGGTAAAATATCTCGGAACACGACTCGAAATAATAAAATAATATTGTATTGTATTACGCTTTCGTTATATAAAGCACAATCTCGCGGACTTTTTACCACATGGAAAATTCTTTCTCAAAGAAAAACCACATCAACTTTGCATACTGACTGATACATTTAAAAAAATTGGATACCAATGGGAATTATACCTGTCCTGTAATTTTATTAGGCAATAACTTATCTAATGAAATTACAGAACAGGTAATCAAAGCGTCTGCAATATCTGGATGTATCATATACAACATATAGAAAAATGTGTACACAGAAAGTAAAGTGAGAATCTATAAAGGATGGGATGCCATAAGCTATTGAAACTAAAGTTGATACCATGTGAACGAAGACAATCTTTAGAACATCAGAAATAAAGGTATTGCGATGTATAACTAGTAAAACTCAGAGATGGACTAAGAAATATAGAAACAAGAAGAATATGTAAAACCGAAACCATCGAAATACGATGAAGACTGCAACGCCGTTATTGGCAGGACCTCGCAGAAAATGAATGAGACCCGGATTTCTCGTAGAGTTTCTCGTAGTTATCCTATAGGTAAACGGTCGGAAGACATTGTCTAACCAACTAGTCAACGAAAGTCGACTTTTTTTTATAATTTAAAAAGTTAATTTTATCATATGCTAAGAAATAAGGTTTCATCCATGTTTTAGGTCTGACAAATATTTGCATTGTAAGTACATTATGCATGGTGGGCCAAATATCAGATTTTGGGAACTTACTTCAGAAGCAGTTGCTTTTGAAGTAAATTTCTACAAATGTTGCACGTTGATACGGTTCATTCTTATCCATTTAAAAAAATTGAGTTTAACTTTATTTGTAGATAAAAAAAATTGGAAGCAAAACACACAAATTTTCAGATTAGAAAGTGACTGGATTTTCTACAAACAAAATGCATGTTGTTGCTACCGCTGCAGGTATTTTGTAGTATCATCAGTATTTTAAAAAAAAATAATATATTACATGAAATAAATATATTATATTTTAGTCCAATTTCTAATATCAAGCACAAAACAAAATTGTACGAGTTATTCAGACTTTACACAAAAAGCTTGAAATTACCAACAAAACATTCAAATACAATTATTTGAAAATATTTCCAAAATACGTCAAATATTTATTCGCAGATATAATATTTGTTTTCGAAAGCCCTCCGATATAATGACAGCTCCATTACTTTCAGGATTCCACTCCAAGCTCTTATATTAAGAGAAACTTTACAAAATGTTGATGTTATTATATTGAGTTCGCTCGCTACTCTGAAATTTGCTTCATTTCCCTATTTGAAATGAGAAATTTCCATTAATTTCTAAATTATAACCACTTCCTCGCAAGGACCTTGCATAATTCCAAAGATGCCCTGAATTTTTGAGAAACTCATTTATTTTGCCTATTACAGAAGGCTTAATGTATTCATAGAACTATTTAAACCAACTGTGAGAAATAAATTTTTGAATAGTGTCATGAAAAGTTATTCGCTAAGTAAAATTGTGCCAATATTTTTACTGCATAGTAGATTCCCTTCAATAGCGCTCTAACTCGAAATTTGAATCTAATCTTATAGAAAGATTAAAGATGTTACAAATAATAAAATAAGATTAGTGAAATGAAAGGAAGAATGATGGATGCAGTCGTAGTATTGGGTATTTCCTCACATCTGCATATGTTTAGAAAAAAAATGTAGTAAGAATACCACAGAAAATTTATAAAGGGAAGACGAATTGGAATAGAACCTTTGTAGGTGGACAATAAAAAAAAATTAACAAAAAAAATGCTGAAAAATAACAAATTTTGTAAATAGTTCAAGGTAATAAATACCATTCATTACGTTATTTTTAAAAAGTCAGAGCATTGTGACCGATAAATTTGAAACGTTAGCTCTGTAATGTTAATAAAGATTAATAATACATTTTTGATACATAACCTGGCCGATCTATAGTAATCTAGTAATTTTTTTCAACCAATCAGAAAAATATTAGAGAAGCCTTAAGTGAAAACCAGATACGACATATTCAAAAAAAGTCTGGGTTTTAACGAGAATCGATCTTGTGACCCCCGGTCTTGGTCGGATGATAGGTGTCTTACCAACTAGACTACGGAGATCATAATATATATTTAAAGGGAAATATTTCTTTGCAAGTATGTGTTTTTGAAAAATAATTAAGGTGAAATTTGTTAAACAAAAAATGATGTTTTTAATACTGACCATAATCAGTCTTGATGAAAACTTAAGTCTTCTGTACTTTTACTTGACAAATAAATTGTATTTATGATATTATACGATACCTCTTTGTTCTGAATACCATTGAACATTTTCCAATATATTATGGACTATGGGAATGTATAAAAATAAAATAAACAACACGGGTTGTAAAATGTTATGTTATATCTGCATTTTTATATGAAGGGCGTTTTATGGACGTCAAAGATGGGTAACGTGAGAAAAGCGAAAGGTTTCTCGATATGGCTTTATATAATATAATGTTACTTGAGATATATTTAGGGGGTTGCGATACAAATGCAAAGTTTTTTAAAGGAAAAATAAAAACAGATATTTTTTTTAATATATATTGAGCAATAAAAGACATTTATTCAAACCATGCAATATAAAGATCAGCTAAAATTATGGTTCAAAACAGCATATAAATGTGAATATTGATGTTGGGAATGATTAAAGAAGCCAAAGTAAATTTAGTAGAAATACAGTACCCGACGGTAAATAATACACATCGGGCTTAAGAAAGAGACTGTCGGCCATAATCGGCTAACTTCGGCTTTATAGAGCATCGTCTCTGTCATTCACACACGTGTTAGGGCATCGTGCGACAGAGACGACGCTCTACAAAGCCGAAGTTAGCCGATTATAGCCGACAGTCTCTTTCTTAAGCCCGATGTGTATTACTTACCGCTGGGTACTGTACTTGGTGTGTTTACGTACCACAGAATAATAAGTGTAAATCAGATTATTCAGAATTAATGTGAACTAAAAACTGATGTGTTAAGTAGGATAAAAAAGATCACACCGCAGTAGTTTGGGCATGTTCAACAAAGACAAAAGCATGAGTTAGAGTCGTGGTCAACCGAGAAATTTATACTTGAACCAAATGAATTAAATTTTGAAACATGGAAAGGTTAGGAGTAAGAGAAATAGAAGCACTAGAAGAATATGTTTGGCTATGGAAGAGGGGAAAGAAGTATGCCGGGATAGGAAAATTTGACTATCTATCCTCTCCGTCTACTCCAACAGAGAAATGGTATATTGTGAGGAAAATATTATTTTGAATAAGCGAAATGGATAATGAAAAATCAAAAAGTATTAGAAGACTCCATTTTTATAAGAACGGCCAGCCTTACAAAATCTAAAATTTTGAAATGCCGTTAATTTTCTGTACCTTTAGTTAGGACGTGTTAAATTATCGATAGAAATCATGATGTTCTGCCATGTTCTAGAAATAATTTCACGTGATCAAAACATTATTTGTTTCATATACATATGTCGGTAATATCTTAGCTGGTGGCAAAATCTGCGTCAATCCATTAGATATTTTCAAGGATACCGCCAGAAGTTGCAGGTGCATAAATGACGCACGCACCCCCACTCTGCTACCTGTCCAACTTCGTTAGGGACGAGCGTTCCGCTTCCATTTCCGCGCGTACCTTGAACCAACAGACACCTGTCTGTCCTCTGTTAAAGTTCATCGTAATTATTTTAATTAATAATTACGGCTCGAGCCCAGTTCTAACCTCTAATACAATTAGAATCAATTTAATCACCGAATTTCTTCTCTATAATCTACTTAATCACCGAGATTTCTTCTCTATAATCCATTTCATCACCGAGATTTCTTCTCTACAATCCATTTCATCACCGAGATTTATTCTCTACCAAAGACGCCACGTGCCGATTACGTCATATTCCGAGACTATTTCACGTTCTTCAAATCCATCAACGAACTCTCTGATGCTTTTGTCAGAGGGCTTGCAGGAAAGAATGGTTTCGGTGACGCCACGATCTATATCCTCAGTCCCAGCTCTTAGAATTTCGCTTCCGGTGGTGTGCAGACATTGAAGAGACCGGTTGCATCATTACAACGAACAATTAGGTCAAAACAATTTAAAGGTCCTGTGATTCTATCTTATTTGTTAATCTTTTGGTGATTTCAATTTTTGCATTACCTTGTTTTTTTTGTTTTACGACGCTTCCAAAGCGATCGTTAGAGATAATCTCTCTTGCAAAGGATATTAATCCTTTAAAGTTAAACTCTTCAAGTGGAATTAATAGAGTCAGATTCTTATTCAAATTCAAACGAGTCTTACCTGGATCATTTGATCCGGTATTGAAAATAAATAATTTTAATCTAAATTGTTACTGTGTTTCATTATTATTACCTTTCCTCTGATGTGTGTGATGTGAGTAATTCTTGTGTTATTACCTGTCGAATACAAAGAGATCAGTGTTCCTTTTTTTTAACCGCTGAGCTATTCGAGACAAACTTGATTCTGATCATTTTTATAGTTTAAATTATTAAAATTAAATTAACCTAAAAGTTCTAGAAAACCAGAAACAGTCATAACAATGTTTAAAAATTAAACATTAGTGATTACTGTAATATTTTCAAAACTTGGATCCCAAGATACTTACAAAAGACTTGAGAAGCTGGTGATTACTGAAATAGTTGAGGGAAATGAACAGTATAAAGATTTCTTACAAGATAGACTGGCCAAATAAAGAAATTAACAGAATTCTCTATAATCGCTGAATTCAATATGGCGTAGAACTGGATAAGATGGTGATAAATGATGCACAAATTTCAAAATAACGAGAGAACGGCAATGATTAGCAAAGAACACGCGATAAAAAAAAAATTATCGCGTACATTTTGTGGAAAATATTTATTTTCGAGTATTCATTCACTCGTATGGTACTTTTCGACATATCCGATTTGTTTTCATCCCTATTAACCGAGCCTTCAGGTTAAGAACTAAATTGAGCACATTACTCGCTATACGTTGTCATGCGTATTTTAACTCTACTATAAGCCAAAAGGCAACAAGAACGGTATAGGTGAACTCTTAGCCAGACTGAGCTCCTTTTTGTATACTATCGGAAATTAAACCTGATACTCTTGGACAGTTCATAAGTAGATGTCAAGGATTCGAACGAAGAACAAGATAGTCGTGTGATGAATCTGGAAAAAAGATAAATATATTAAGCTAAATGAAAGCAACCAAAGAAAAGAGACGATTAAGATTCGTTTAAATTTATTTATTTTATTACATTTTCGTTAAATACAATATAATCTGGTGGACTAATATTTATGTGGAATTCTCTTTTAACCAAACAAAGGTGTTTAAACAAGCCTTGAGGGAAAACCAGATTTTAACCCTTATTAAAATATCTGATTTCCAATGGGAATCAAACCCGCAAACCTCATATTAACGTACTGGCGTGTAACCAATTACAATCATTGGAGTAGGCACATAACTCATTATTCGTGATCAAAGATGTTAGCAATATTACCGCAGGGGAAGAGACATCAACACTCTCACACGTCTAACGCGTGTGAGTAATAATAAGCGGCGAACTGTTTTACCACACAGGAGTCGAACTTGAAATCCCCAGGTGGAAGTCGAGCGTCTTATCAACTAGGTCACGCAGATTGTTATTAATATAGACGGGATCCTATTATGACTAAAATATTTGACAAATGTTTTATGTGTATTTTTATAAAAAAAAGTATATTATTATATTATAAATAGACAAAGTTTATGATTATCAGTTAAAATAAATACAGACAAATCTAATTATTGATATAACAGCGCCATTGTTGTAGGTACTAGTCCAACGATATAAATAATAGGGACGATGGCTGAATGATTAATGGCACTAATCTTAAAAGATAAAAGTAAGGGTGGAAATTACAAATAACTGTTTCTTTCAAATGCAAGATCTTCTCTGCAACACTGATTTCAATCTCGAATTACGTATGCGAATTTTGCGTCGCTACATATTCTCCATATTTCTCAATGGTGTTAATGCATGAACACTTACTTAGCCTATCACTAAAAAAGGAAGCTTTTAAAATGTGCTACTATCGAAAAATGCTGATAGTCTCATAGGTATATAATGATGACATCTTGAAACGGATAAATATATATATAGAGAAGTCTTATCTACCTTTGAACTGAGAAATTTGGAATACTTTAGATATACAATAGCAGAAAGATATTGCAAGGGTAGTTCAAGGCAGAAATGTGGAAAGAAGACGCATCTCCTAGTAGAAGAAATTACGTGAATTGTAAGATTGTGATACTATGTTTTTGTTTAGAGCTGCTGTCAAAGGGCAAGATAATCACGATGAACGTCAACCTTCAAAAATAAGAAAAAATTTAAAGACGAATAAGAATTACATATATTAGTTCCATTGAACTAACTGAAAGTTAATTAGTAAGTTACAATGTGTTATAAAAACATTTTTCCTAAATTATTGCTTTAAATTATATATAATAAAAACTCTAAATAATAAAACTCTAATAATATTTTTGTAGGTGTACCCACCCGTATTAATAAATTTTCTTCACACACGGTCGATGCAAATCTTAAAATAATATCTAACTTTTGGAGCAATGAATAAATAAAATTGATATTATAAAAATATCATTTTTATTTTCATCTCTAGTCGGCTAAAGAAAAGTTCGATAACATTTTTTAGTAGTAAGTAATTGTACTGTATAATTTGTACTAGTTTTACACTCGTTTGAGTTAATTTGTTTTGGTAAAGAGGAATAATTTTGGTAGAAATTAATTAAAAAACAAGGAACATACTAGAATAGCGTTATTTTGTAAAATCGTGTAATGGTTTAAAATTACTTTGATTTGCTTTGGGGGTTTATCAAATGCCGTAATGCTGATAAAAATATTAAAATGTACACGGAAGCGTTGTGATTTATTATGCAGAGGAGAGAGATATATAATATTTTACCTTTTATCATGTCATAAGTTCAGGCGGACTGGTCATTAAAAATTAGATTATCTTTTTCATTACGAAAGTGTTTTTTTTAAAACATATCTCTCATATGTGTAGTCATTTCAAAAAATATGCTTGTCAGTTATTATCTTTCCTACATTTTTGATTTATTTTATTTTTCCACTTTAAGATAATAGAAAGTCATATCTTCCTCTTTATTTTTTGAAGTGTGTTTCAATTGGGGAGAATTTGATACGGTTCACGTTACTTTAAAAATTAATCGATTTTGATAAAAGTTCGGACATTCAATCTTAAAATGACATTCACATTTTTATTTCCTGATTACTGGTTTTGTTGATGACAGCGTAGTAGTTGTATTTTATTTTGTGGCAGTACACTTTTAGTGTTGTATATAGTACAACATGGCAGGTTTTCTTTTCTTAACTATCAGAAAGATGTTATTGAGGGCTAAAGTGAAAGACAGGCAGGAATAATTAAAAAAAAGCGGGTACCAACAGGAATCAAATTCGTAACCCCCAGATTGGAAGGTATTCGTTTTACCAATTAGACCA
The DNA here is from genome assembly GCA_949825065.1 of Odontocerum albicorne. Lineage (NCBI taxonomy): Eukaryota > Metazoa > Arthropoda > Insecta > Trichoptera > Odontoceridae > Odontocerum > Odontocerum albicorne. The sequence continues at coordinate 19,795,743 of OX463839.1, read as the reverse complement.
CGGAGGTCGTTGACTAAATTAAGGACAGTATCGTCTATTTTCATTAAAGTAAAATAAAAAAAATCTTAGAAAATAAACCTCTCTTCTTAATAGCAAAAAAGAACGAATTGTATCCGAAAAATTTCCACAAAAATATTTTTGAAACATTGCAAAGTATTTTTGACCATCAAATTCAGATATTAAATAATAAAAAACATTGTTTCATTTACCACTTAGTGGCTCCGTGCAAAGCATTTCCCGTGTTCGTAAATTATGTTTACAATAAATAAGTTCATTAAAATTACCAAACACAAAATATGGTACAGTGCCTAACATCAGAATACAAGCGCACTGTAAACAGTAGTGGACTGGACCGGAAGGCTGCCATGAATTTCCCGGAAAGCCGATGTGCAAATGGACCGAAATATTATGTGTATAATTTTGACGGGGCTTTTAGATTTTTCTAAAATTTAGAGAACTGTCTACTCAATACTTGAAAATAAAATTCACTTTTACATTGCAAGTAGCTTTAATACAGAGAAATTTGAGCTAAAATCATATAAAATTTGCTCGGCATATTGCTTATATATTCTCCAAGGTTAGGCTTGCATTTATTTATCTATAAGTATAGTTTTACAGCTTAATAATAATAGTTAACTCTTTATATAGGTATCCTGTTTTAACCAAAGTTAAAATATATCCTGAATCGATTACGACGTTTTTGAACTCAATTGCATTGATGATCATGGTGATGTCTTGTGAAAAATATTTCTGGGACAAGATCAGTAATAATGATCTTATAACAATTTTCGCAACGGAAAGCTAATACTTGTCTGTAAAAAAATGCGAAAGGAGGTATGCGCAAACTATTTAATATTAGGTCCTTACATATGAAATTGGCGTTTTGCCGTACTGGCAACTTTGATCTCAAATATCTTCTCTTTGGTTAGGAATTCCAAATTCAAATTTATACAGCTATTTACTCAAGTATTTGTGTTTCGAAAATTATAATTCATTTGTTTTTTCCTCAATTGTTTTTTTTCTTTGCGTCACTCAGTTTCCAAAATGGAAAACTTGAAATATCGCGTTATTTACGAGTACGAGTTCCACCGTGGCACCAGTGCTGCAGAAACGGCTCGAAGGATTAATGATGTGTATGGCGACGGTGCCGCAAAAGAAAACACAGTACGTTTTTGGTTCCAACGTTTTCGTTCTGGAAATTTTGACCTGCAGAAAAAGCCCCGTGGACGGCCGGAGACCAAAGTTGATAATGAAGAATTGAAGGCTATTGTGGAAGCGGATCCATCGCAAACCACGTCCGAGTTAGCTGCAGGCTGCGGTGCTAGTGTTAAAACTGTTTTAATCCACTTGAAGCAAATTGGGAAGGTGAAAAAGCTTGAAAGGTGGGTACCTCACGAATTGAGTGAAGCAAATCAACAAACGCGCGTTGACTGCCGCGTTGCATTACTCAACCGGCACAATAATGAAGGGATTTTGAATCGAATCATTACCTGTGATGAAAAGTGGATCCTGTATGATAATCGGAAGCGCTCATCGCAATGGCTGAACCCTGCCGAACCAGCCAAACCATGCCCCAAGCGAAAATTGACTCCAAAAAAGTTACTTGTGAGCGTTTGGTGGACTAGTGCTGGTGTCGTTCACTACAGCTTTCTTAAATCTGGCCAGACGATTACGGCAGATGTCTATTGTCAGTAACTGCAAACCATGATGGAAAAGCTAGCTGCTAAACAACCGAGGCTGGTTAATCGCTCTAGGCCACTGCTGCTTCATGATAACGCTAGACCACACACTGCACAACAGACGGCTACCAAATTAGAAGAGCTTCAATTGGAATGTCTAAGACATCCACCGTACTCTCCGGACCTTGCCCCAACAGATTACTATTTTTTTCGAAATTTGGATAACTTCTTGCAAGGGAAAAAATTCAACTCCGATGGGGCAGTCCAAACCGACTTCAAAGATTTTATTGATTCCCGTCCGAATGGTTTTTTTAGTAAAGGGATCGATGAACTACCTATGAGATGGCAAAAGTGCATAGATAGCAATGGTACATACTTTGATTAAATAAATATATTATATTAAAAAAAAATCAACTTTATGTTCCTCCCAAACAAAACGCCAATTTCATATGTAAGGACCTAATATTAAAAACGGGCCGGCCTCAACAGATTTCCCGTGCTTATTTTAATTGTCGGTCCGCCGCTGACTATAAGCTACATTATAGCTAAAGGTTGTTGTGGTGGTGTAGCTGTACACCTCGCACATCTATGGACGTATACCTTGTTAATTTATACAAGCTTTTTGCCCTTGGCGAAGCGAACATTTTTTCTTTTTTTATTATCATCCCTGTTGTTTTTCCGGCGTTCCGCTCAGGCCAGACTTGTTTATGCGACTATGTCGGAAATCCGTAAATTCCGGGCTGCCGCCACTGCCCGCGTCCCGCTTGAAGATGGTGGGGGAATGACATTGTTTAATACGATTTTGATATGGGATCATGCTTAAGAATTTATATTGTGAACTATCACACTTGATTTGGGACGTGAGAAGGGTTAATCTTGGATTCAATCAGAATATTATACGATGGAAATTAAATTGTCCAATGTATTAATAGATAAGTAATATTCACTTTTATCCATTTAGACTAGGTATAAAAAGTTATTTCACTTATGAATACTTTATCAGCACTAGATTAACTTATTATATCCTCAATTATTCATAGTCCTGTTGCTCATGGCTGAGCGTCGTGGTTCCGTGATGGTCTGGAACTGAGAGGATGATTCGCCTCCACTATTCCCTATCCTGAGCCGAGATGAATGCAGCACGCAATATGGATCTGGTGATTTCTTTGGTTTGATATATCCACCTTGCCGAAGACCGTCCTCTAGTTCGCCATCCCTCAACTCATCCAGTCACTACCAGCATCTCCAAACTATCTTCAACTTTTCTGTAGATCCTGAAGGATGAACACATAGAGTATGTTTTGTAGTCCGTAAGATTTAAAGCATTCTATGCAAACACCACATCTTGATAACATCCAACATATATACTGTCAATAATAGTAGGCTAGAGTCCCAAGTTAGAGCACTTTTGAGAAGAGTTTGCTCTCTAAACCGCACTATATACAATTGTCCTTTTATTATTACATCTTTTTTTTCTCTGCATCCATGTTTTCACTCGCACTTAGACTTTGTGGAGAAACCCAAAGAAGATTATCAGACGATTGTATTTAAAACAAATACTTTTGACCACTTGACCGGTTTTTAGTCTCCGTACAATCTATATTTTAAAAAATCTGAATTTTATTCATTAACTGCATTCAAGTTGCAGATTATTGTTTGAAATTCGGCCGCATTTAGATTTAGTAAATAAATATTTACGTGCTTTTTTTGAAATGTACATATCATTTGGAAAATTACATACAATTTTCTGAATTGTATCTAATAACCATTGTTTTTAATCACTATAAATTTTCTAGACATTAACTGATGTTAAGGTATAATGCTGTATTTTATATTAGATCATCAAAAATCTACAGTCAAAATTCACGAGGTTATAGAAAACGCAAGCGATGCCATCAATCGACCTTGTATCTTAACTGCAACTTAACTTCATATTCAATGATTCCGATTTTAATTATAGTTTTTTTTTTCCTTTTTTATTTTTGGTATCTTCAAACTGTTATTGACCGCATGAAAAATCACATAGAATAAATTTACTAAACCCATTAAATGGCTGAAACAAAATTCGATTGCTAATGTATGAACAATGTAATGTAAACTGCCAGTAAACAGGCGTTTTCCAAATAAGCACGTAATATGTCATGTAATAGATGCACTTAATCTGTGAATACAAACGATTCAATTTTTGATAAAAAATAATATTTTTTACAGTACAAGGAAAGAAAATATATTATAGACAAGTGCATATTTCTATTCTTTAAATGTTTAAATTTATTTACCAAAAAATCGATAAATGATTTATTATTAATTTATGAAGAGGAAAAAAACATATAGTTATTTTATTTTGATTACTATACTTTATTCCTATTTTTTTAAATAGATTGTTTATTCTAACTTATATTGTTACGTAAAAATAACATGATAATCAATTGTAATGTTTTCAGAGGTGTTGCCATGTTGAAGTTGGCTTAAAATATTTAGAATTTTTTTTTTATCTCGGTCTGATAATGAACGCTGCAACCCCTTCAAAACGTTGGCTTTTTGAGTCAACTCAACACGGCAATACCTCCGAAACATAATTAAACTTGGAAAATGGATCTTGAAAATCTTTGGACATATCCAATTCTAAAATTGGTTGATTTTTTTTTCGATAGTTGTAGAGCAGAATAAACTGTAAAAAGTTTGAGAAGTTGAAGATGTATGCGAAGATGTATGGAAGTTGGGAAAGTAAGATGTTCGTGTATTACGTAAGGAAAGTCTGGCACTCTCTCTCTTCTCTGCCTACCTCGATAAGAAAATGAGGTTATGGTACGTATGTGACAACTGTTAATGATACAAAAATTGTACTTTTATCATTCTTTTAAAGAATATATGTGACCGATGATGACACAGGTGTTCTTATATCTGCGAATCGTAAACAAAAAATAACCTGTGTCATACGACGGGAATAGCACTTCGCAGGGGTTGAACTGGTGACCTTCCGCAATCGAACTCGTTTACGGTAAAAATATAATTTATATGACCTTATAGAATTTTTTTTTATGAATGAGCGTGGGTCGAGCTAATCAAAAATTTTGGCCAGTTTTCAATTATTCTGCTTTTATCCTCCCTACAAATTGAAATAAACCGTAGGAAGGCTATATTACTTAGAATAATTAGTACCTAGAAGATTTCAATTAATTTTGATTTCATAGTTAAAGTTCTAATGATAAATGTGTAAGTCAAATGTAAAGGAAACCGTTGAAATTAAATTTCGTTGAGAATATATCGGTACCTACTACTTAAGACACCTGCCATTTTGAACTGTTATATTCATTCCATATAAAGAGATCTCTATTTTCCCACCTACGTGAGTGTGGCTCGTTTGAAAATATTGTTGTGGGCTTATTCCGTTATCACAACGCTCCTCGCTAAATAACGAGGATAAATTAATACCTTCAGGCAAACACTTTCAGGCTGATGGTACTGCCGGACTGGACGAGTGAAGTACGTGACGTTAACTACATCACGGTGCATCGAGATATTAATGGTGGGTTCGAGTATTTTCCATTCCAATGAAAGTAAAGTGTATTTTACTGAAATTATCATTGCAAGTTTTTTACATTCATATTGTTTCATTTCAATTTATCAATAAATGATTTTCATTCATATTGTGGAAAAAGTTAAATGATAAATTTTGGATAAGTAACAGATATGTATCGTTTTGTTAAAGCATTTTTTTGTTTTATTTATAATTAATTGTACAGTGCACAACATAGTGGGTTTTTGTAATTGTTTCTCAAAGATTTAAGTGAAGAATGGAGTAAAAACAAATAATTCTAAAATGTTGTAAACAAAAAATACTAATACCAATATAGCATGATCATCGATTTTCCGGAAACGGTAAGATATATTAGAAACAAATTATGACGGAAATCACGCTTTATCACTGAAAGAGGATGTTATGTTTTTAATTCGCTTTTTGTAGCCCGTCAACGAGGTGTTAGTCTCATATTGACTTGTAACTGGTCACGGAGTCTAATTGCAGGGACAACAAATACGATGTCAAGAAGTATCTTGAACTTGTAAAGCTGGAAGTATCTTGAACCTTTAAAGCCAGAAAGTACTCGAAGAGTTGCTGTAAATTTTCGATTGAATATGAAGGGTGAGATTCAATCTCTACTCTATATATCTCGTTTCGAGCTTTCATACTCAAACTATTTTGTAATTGGATGCATATATACAAAAATCCAACCCATATGCAAGTATATTTTAAGGTATTTGATAACACCGAATAAACATTGTTCAATGTAATATGTGTAAAAATATCAAACTACTAAAATATACTCATTTAAATTATGTTTAAAAAATCATCCATTCCAAGCAATGTTACCTTACAAAGCGACACCTTTTATATTTTATTTTATCTCGAAACTGGTACAATATTTCATAGACCGGATTCTTGTTGCACATATAGTCCAGTGACGAACTCCGCGACCTAATTAATAAGATGCTTCTTAAAAAAAAACAATATGTAACAAACGGTCTCAGTCTCATCAATTTGTTTGTCTGCCGACAATAATTGTTACTTTCTACACGGGATGTTGAAAATCCAATAGGTGCTAAAACGAACTTCGAGTTCCAAGTTACTCCAGTAGTTCTAAACTCGGAGACTCGATTCATGGGGCCGAAGAAAATATTTTCTCCCCAACACAATCTTTAGTTTGTTTGCATCGCCAATTCGGGTACGTTAAGGCATACCATACGAATGAATGAATTAATTTGCGCCCAGTTGAATTAAAACTAAATTACAATTAAGACAAAGAACCGACCATCCTAATGTGTAGAAACGTTCAGAACGACCGTTATGTAGAATTTTAGGAAACATGTCTGTCACTTATTCTAAGTTCATCGTTAAAAATTCGGTTGAAAATAATGTAGGAAAAAAGACACTGAATATGTTATGTTGGTTGTGAATTTTTTAAACCGTTTTATGTAGTCACGCCCTACTGGACTATTTATTTAAAAACATTGATCCTAATTGTTTTTAATGCAACATATTACAAATAAATAACATGATTTATCCTCGACAAAACTAAGGAAAAAATGTCTGATCACGTGTGAAATAATTCTAAATAAAAAATTTGAAATGGCAAACCTGAATTTAGGAAAAATATAATTTTCAAAGTAATATTAAAAAGAAAGAAACACCAAGTATTGTTCAGAAAAAAAACTTTATTGCAGTAAAAAATATCATGTACCCTCAAAAACTTCCTTCCGTAAAACTATACAATAAAAACATTTAGAAAATAATCAAATAATATTTCAAACGTCTGTATTTGAACAAAATACCACCTCTTAAAATATATATTATGTACACAAAAGCTAATCAAAATTTTTATGTTAACAAGAACTTAATTTAAGGAACGTTAATTTGTCAAAAGAAAAAAACCGTGATTATCCTTAATGAAAAATTGTTTATGTCAACAAAAAAGGAAAAACACAGAAAAAATGTATTAAATAAGATTACAACACTCCTTGATTGCTTAATTTGGGGCCTGGCAAAAAGCGCTCTCTCGCTATACTAATTTCCTCGGCTTAGACAATCTGGTTCGAGCTTTTAATAAGAACTCATCTTAGTATTAACCTGCTTAGATAAGAACATCTACGTCCACTACATATACACGTACTATATATCTAGATTCTCAAATCATTCTTTGTTATATTTTTTGGTTAATGAAGCTTTTGAGTAAGAAATTATTTTTGTGTGTATATGTTTTTAATCAAAATATACAGAGATACGACCATGTCATCAAACAATGAACCAATTTCCAAATTATATTGACACAAATAAATTTTGTCTCATACATCTGGTCATATACACTCTTTAGTTTCTTTTGGATCTTACCATTCCCTCAGTTAAAATTTCATATTCTTTAATTCTTCGTCAAAATGTGCTGAAAATTATAAAATAATATCAAAATACACTGTTTTATCTTGTAAAAACCTTTCTATTTTTAACATGTGTACACACATAGTTCACTGCATATATTTCGAAGAACTTTATCTTCTTCCTCAGGCCAAATTCTGACTTCAAATTGTTAGCAAAAAAAATGCAAAACAAGCGCAACACAAGTTGTCTTTCCACGTACGGTAGTATTTCAGGCACATATGATGATAAACTACGACTTAAGTGCCTAGTCAAGTGGTTTTTAATGGGCCCAGAAACAATAGTATCTCCAGGTCATGCTCCTCAACGTTTCCGCATATCAATCTGGATATTTTTAAAGGACTAAAGGATGAACAAATAATTTTATCGTTGTTTTGCGCGATGTTACGAAACAATGCAATTTTTCTTCGAGTTTTACGTGCGTCGCTTATCGTTTTATTTTGTTGCAATAATCAAACAAAAAGAATTAATTAATTCTAAGTATTGTATTGTCTTACACTTTATTATCTACAGTAAAAAACTGAAAGGTTTATTATGATGGGACAATATATTTTAACCATCAAGAAAGATGTTGAAGAAACCTTTATTTAAAACATTGCGTATCGACTTCAGGGATGTAAGACAGATGTTTCTTTAACTAGGTCACGGAGGTTGTCAATATTATTTGAAATTAAAATCGATCAGATTGGAAATTGGAAATCAAGCCTTATTAATTAGAATTTGTGGAAATGATAATTCAAGGGCTCTGAATAATTACCCGTTTGAATAAGACTTGGGAAAGTAAAATCAGAGATAGCTTTCAAGGAATACAATGGGTCACTATGCCACAGACTAGTGAGTGTAATAATACTTATATTGTGATTATATTCCACATACTAATTTCGTTGCCGCAGTAAAAAATATCGGACAAACATTTTGCATATTCGAATTGAAACATGACGTTGTATGTAAATTTATATGTGACATTTGAATAATCAGTTTTGGTACAAGCGTAAACTACAAAAATTATTCCGTTTGAAAATAACTACGAGTGAAAGTTTTCAACAATGATTTGAAAATCTTGAATAAAATATTTGAGAAATCGACGATCTCCGTGTCCTTAATCATAAAAAGGACAGTTGACTTATATCTGAGGATTTAGGGTTCAATTCCCAATGGAATTCGATAAAAAAATTAAATATCCCAAGTCTGGTTAGAGAGTGCATCTGGTAACAAAACTCCCACATTACGATTACGTATGCAATTTTTGTTGTCTCTTCGCTTGTGGTAGTGTTGCCAACAAATGAAATAATTAACCCCGAGTTCCGTGCCTACTTCAGTGGTTCTTAACCCGAAACCTAGATTACTGGGGTCGAAAACAATATGGTTCGTCTCCCGACCAAGCTATGCAATATGTCCAAATAAGCAATTTAGATATATTAAAGAGTACCCTTAACAAAAAGAGGAATATCATTTAAACTTTAACTGAAACGTTTCTGATTTTGAAACGTTAAATGTTATATTTGTGAACATATATGAAAATCGGTGATATTGGAAGTGTCTGTGTCTTTGAAGTGTCAGAGAGAAGGGTTGCTAAGTGTTTTTTTGTTCTTACAATGATAGTATGTCTTTTTTCAATCTTCAATCGCTTGAGGCTCGTAGACGTACGTACATTTGATTTGGTATTTCTTTATAATGTCTTGAATGATATTATGCACTAGCCTGCGACTCTGAAATGTTTTGATTTAAGTATTCCCTCTCGCTCTCTTGGAAAGCCTAACTACTTTCAGCGTAACTACATTTAGAAGTAACATCGGTTTCTATAATCCAATAGTTAGAATGTGTCGAGATGCTGTAGCAGACTTGGATATGGATATATTTAGTTCAACACTGTCAGAGTTTAGTAGAATGGTAGCTGAATTAACTTAGGAATGAGTATTTGATTTTTTTCCATGTATTGTATATATTACTGACATGACGGAACATAATGACGGAATTGTATATATTACTGACGTGACCTACTGAAATGACGGAAATATGTATGAGATGAAGATCGTTTATTGGGATTTCAATCCTTGTTATTATTCATAAATTATATATTATATTTTGTGTGAAAATCTTGATTGATTCCCTGTAAGAATTATTTCAAATAAAAATAAAAGACAATCAGACTCGTAATGATACTTAGGATAAAATGTTGAGTTCGAGCACCTTTGTGAGCTCTTTGTGAGCTCTTTGCCAGGCAAATTAACGAGTCATGATAATACTATCATACATGCGGAGGTAAATTTTATTAAGAACATCATTAGGAAGATTCAGAAAGTGAAGTCATAGAAAAAAATATAGTTAATTTTTGTGATTTTGATTGTAGATATGTTATCCGTTATATGATATCTTTGAGATTTTAATTCCCCTAGGTCACGGAGATCGTACTCCAGTCTAGATTTTTCAAATAATTTTTCTTAAAACAAAGAGAAGAAATATGTAATTTATTTTTTACAAGGACATGACATTTATCCCTCCTCTACCCATAATGTCTCAAGGAACGAATTAGGTTCCCTTAGAGTGCAATCGTACCTCGAAATTGTGTATATTAATTAATAATTTGAGCCTCTCATCCGCTGGTGCCACACCGGAGTGCGAAAAGGATAGCAGTGGTACCGTCAGAAGTTCAGATACCTCGGACAGAGATGATAAATGAAAAAGAAAAATCAAATTAAAAAAATACTTATTGTTATACATACTACAGAAGACCTTTCAAGATTTAAAAAGTCACCGATTCATTCACAAAAACGGAAAAAGCTGTAAACTACCCCTGATTGCTACAACGTCAGAGAAGTCGATCAAGCCGAATATAGTCCGACGTATAACTAGCTAAATGGCGCTTTTATCTATTTTGAGAGGAACTTCTCTATATTTTTAGACTTTCGTAACAGTCGCAAATGTGGTCTGTAGAATGATCTGGGTGGCCACATCTATTGCAACAGGGTTAAAGGACTAGATTAAATGAAAAAAGTTTTCTGTTGAAACTCCTGTAGTCAGCGTGTTTAAAATACTCTTTCACTTTTTAAATATTTCACTGATTTTCTACAATAAATGTATCATATTTTTAATATAGAAAAACACTTTACTTGATAGATCTTGTGCCGAAATGATCTTAACATTTATACCATGTATTTAAAAAAGGTATCTTACATCTTAACTGATAAATTATTATATTACACTTTTGCTATATACAGTACAAAATAGCAGATGTATTTCCATTTGGCAATCACTTCCAATCAACAACAAAAATATGAAAAATGTATTAAGTGAAAAGTAGACTAAAACCTTTTTTAAGAAAATTGGGAACATCGAATACCCCTTTAAAATGTTTTTGTCGATATGTGAAAATTTTATAGTATAGCACTCTTGAGATCGTATTATATTACAAATACGGCGCTATACAAGTCATTGTTTTGTTGTAATTGTCAGTAAAATGCTGTTTAGGTCAGTAACCAATCCTTTTTAATAAGTTAAATTTTTTTTGAGAAACGCAGTGCAATACAAATACTGTTTCATTCTAATTTACAACAAAACTGTTGTTTAGCTTATTAATAATCCTGTTTAAGAAATTAAAAAGGTTTTTTTACAAATGCTGCGCTATACGAGTACAAGTCATAACGTTGTTCTAATTTTCAACAAAAGTGTTGTTTAGTTCATTAATCATCCTGTTGATGAAGTTGAAAAGGTATTTTAACAAATGCTGCGCTATACAAGTCATAACGTTGTTCTTATTTTCAACAACAGTGTTGTTTAGTTCATTATTCATCCTGTTGAAGAAGTTGAAAAGGTCTTTTTACAAACATGCCGTTATACAAGTCATTGTGTTATTCTATTTTTCGACATAAATGCTATTTAACTCATTAACCATACTATTTAATTAGTTGAAAGTGGTTTTTTTATAAACTGTATAATCGAATTTGAATTATTCAGATAAAAAATTATTTCGGTCAAAATATTGGAAATCCTTGCAAATTGTTGGAGATTGATCACCTTAATATAATGTTGAATAACGTTCACGGTGATTTTTTAAGGACCAAAATTCCAAATAAGCATTTCGAGATGATCTGGGTGTCCCCACAAAGGAAGGGAGGAAGTTCTAAATCCAGGATTATGAGACTTAATTATGAATGGCGTCCCATTTCATGGTATTTCTCGAATATAATTTGAATTTATTATTTACTTCTCGACTTTTATTCAAGACGACAAAATTAGAAATAAAGTTCATCCAATATCTATGTAATTCAATGTTGATTAAGTTTATATTATATATTTTAAACATTGCTGATTTTTAATAGATCTAAGTGTAACAGTATCTTAAGTAATGATGTCCCATCTTTGAATAAGAAATAAAAATAATCTTTCAAAAATATCAAAGATGTATCATTAAAAATTTAAATATAAAGTCAGGAACACTTTTGATAAAATATATTATACTAGAAATTTAAAAGAATGGTTTAAAAAGATGCATTCACTGAGTTTGATAAGTAAATTGATAAGATATGTGAAAGAAGATAAAAAAATAATATTGTCTTAAGTCATTGTGAAAGTGTGAACGAAAAAGTATTTGGGATGTACATGCTTATGGGTAAATAATGAAAAATCGGAGGAACTAAATTAATTCCGCAATTTGTTAAGTATTTTATCATATCCCATACATGCTCTTACTAGTTCAAACCGTAAACTTTTGGTCCATAGAGCCATGTGTTATATATTTTTTTATTTATCTCGTATATGACGTAACAGCATAAAAATAAATCAGATCCAGGAGCTAACAATTTTTTAGAGTAATTAAAGTACTGGCCCTTTTTAGTCTGATGTCCTTATCTGTTTTAAAAACAATGGATCACAGATTTCTAGCCCATCCGTCCTTGGGTAAGAGTTTTGAATGTTGACAGCTGATAAATCTACAATATTATAAAATTACATAAAGATGTCACTTTATCTATAATGAAACCACTATTTACCCCATTGTTGGCAATCTTTGTTAGTGTACTCCAAATCAAAAAAAATTTAAACGCGTAAATAATAAAAAGAAAGTATAGATAAGGGTAGCTCTGAATATAAATATTAAAAGTATTATATAAATATCAGGGATCATGGCTGAATAATCAACGACATTAATCTCAAGAGATCATTAGGAATGGAGATGACACGAAACTACTTCCTCAAAACGCAGGACCTCCTTTATAACAAAGAATTTAAATGTTGACTTACCTATGCGAATATTGCAATGCTACATATTTTTCGTATTTCTCTAGATTGTAAAGCATGAGCACTTACTTCAGCCACTGTAATGAAATTAGAACCTTTTGAAATGTGGAGCCATCGAAGAATGCTGAAAGTTTCATCGAATACCAAATTAATGACATCTCTTGGTTGGACAACTTACGGAACTGGTTTCATTGTGGTGCCATATCTTTGTCCAGAGCTGCCTCAAAGAACAAGATAGTTACGATGATGTTTAACCTCCTCGATTATCGATCGCTTATTTCCAGAGATTCTTCAGAGGAATAGTTTTTGATATGTAAAAATACTTGTGTACATTTTTCTTCAGGAAAATAATTTTCAAAATATTAATATAATAGAACCAAAAAAATATATATGTAATGTTTACTGGAAACACCTAACTTCCTAAAAAGCCTAAATCAAATAAGCAAAGAACACTCTTGATGGGTAAATGGCAGAAAACAAGAAAGAAGAAGGAATCAAATAAAAAATTAAGTAATATTGTTTTCGATGGAAAAAAACAACAGACACATTTATTAGTCAAATTCAAGGTTTCTCCTATGCCTGAGGGAAAGAATATCTGTTGCCAAACTTTGCAAACTAACATAAAATAATATGAAAATCGAAACAAAAGTAAAAATGTTTTGAATGACTATACTTTTATACAATAAACTAAAAGTATTTTGTGTGAACGTGGTGGTTTAAACCTGTCCATTTGCTGTTTTTAAAAGAATAATGATTTTATATTTTAAAAATTTACAAGTTCCACTTTTAAAAAAGTGTTAATTCTAATAGCAAACACCGATTTCAACAAAAACACCAAATCAATTTTCATTTGTTTTATAAATCTAATTACTTTGACAGCGTTCTGTTTTTGAAAATTTGAATATATATACAAATATTTTATTTTATTTTCCCTTCACCGTCACAGTATGTTTTGTTTCATTTTAACTCGTCGTCCCTGGCATCCCTGAAGGTGTTCATTGATTGAAGATTTGTATTTGAATTGGATAGTTCTGCTTATTCTCATCGCTGGCATCGGCAATGGAATCTGAACTTAAATAAGTGACGACTATTTAAAAAATTGCAATACTCTTTATGTTATGCAATTGCTCTTGCATATAAATCTATGTTTTGTTACATTTTCCCCTCCCTGTCACTGTATGTTTTGTTTCTTTTTTGGCTTAAGTGTATTAGGAAAGTTATACGATAGATAATTTTCCATAAATTATCATGATCTCTTTGACTTCTTTTATTTCAAACCTAGAGTTTCGGATTTAATTCAGGTTACAAATGTTAAATATGAACATAAATTCCGTAAATTATAACTTTATTCTTAAAATATATGAATTTTTAACATGTGTAAAATTATACATTTTGATAACATAACTTAATTGTGGCTATGATAAACAATAGTAGATACCTTGGATTTTAATTGTTGATATTATTTAAATATGATTTTTTAAGGTCCATGAATAAATCTTTGATTCATTTCCTGTGTTTTTTTTTAATATAAAATGTAATGAAAAAAAAATTGTTTAATAAAATACTTGTATTAAGTATTATATTGGACGAATGTCGGACGAGTATAACGAATCTACAAGAAAGGACAGAAAATCAATCGCGAAAACTACAGAGGCAGATTTCATTGTTTTCTGCTATGCTCTTACTCTTCACGAATATCCTATAAACCGAACTGAGTTTTAATAACAAAGAGGAGCTGCAGGGATTCAGAATGATCCGGTCAACTATTGATGCCAATTTCTTTTCAAGGCAAAGAACGAAGAAATCAACTGAGTATAATACCATAAAACCGCAATTGTATGTTTTGTTGATCTAATGAAGACATTCGATACGGTAAAATACCAACGATGAGCGTAACAAGGCAACGGGACAGCCTTAGCCCTTTTCTTTTTAACTTCATATTGGACTGGGCTATAAAAAGAGTAGTGTCCCTAAAGAGACATACAAGATGAAGATAAAACCATAAACATTATATGCTACACAGATGACACTACCCTAGTAGCACAATTAAAAGATGAACTTCAACGATTATTATACAAGTTCCACCGAACAGCTCAAAAGTGTAATATGTGCATCTCAATTAACAAAACTAAGAGTTCAATAATATCCAAACAGCCAAAGAGGTGCCAACTAGTCATCCATGATAAGCCTGTTGAATAAGTTATGCAATTTGAATACTTAACTGTCCCTAGCCACAATGAACATCTCCTACCACGGTGATCTCCACAGCAAAGTAAGGGAAGAAACAAATAAGGTTATCTAAGATATGTGACTTGAAAAAAAACATGCTGATCGATAGCAAAGTTGAAATATATAAGGCCTATGTCAGGCCAATCTAGTATTTAAACCAAAACAGACACAACTACAACAATGAACCTTCTTCAAACATCCGATATGAAAATTTTAAGAAACACCGTAGGACCACTCAAAGATAGGATCAGAAACTTGCACGTACAAGAAAGATACAACACAGAAGATATCGCCAGATAGAACAGATAGAGAAGGCGATACTGGCATTGTCACGTGAATAGGATTGGCAAAGACAGAATCCTATACATTGCGGAATACGAGACAACGCAGAACATCATATGCCCGGAAGACCTCCTAAAAGGTGAAAAAACAGCAGGTGACTGCCTTCAAACAATTAGTTTCTCAACAACATACATACCTGTAATCAACATCAAAAAGAAGAAGAAAAGGGAAGTTTAGTTTTAATAGTTCAGTTTTCATTTTGATTTGATTTTATCGATCTTTTTTATTCGGTATAAATATACAGTTTAACATGCATAGATAACATCATGTCATATTGTAATTTGTTTTATTAAACACTGTTTATTCCACTTTTTGTGAAGTGGAATAAACAGTGTTTGATAAAACAAATTACAGTGTATTTAGACCTCCATAATGTTAATGCCTTATCTAAAAAATATATTTTGTCATATTCTTTTTGGAGTAAACAGGGTGTACAAATCTCATTATTTGGACATTAAAAAAGGGATACTAGCAGGATAAATTCGGTAGAAATTCATGACTTGAGGAAAATATCTAACAACATAATGCATAATAGAGTGAGGGATGATCGTGTAAAAGAATTACTGTTTTTTATAGACGGATGTTCAAGTAAAATTACGATATGAATTTTCAAATTGTTCGACCACATACGAAAAAGAAAAAAACAAGAAAGTATGAGCTCATAATTATTCGAGACGTATTCCTTGATACTAATATTGATATTTGTAATTACTGCCTAAAAACAAAAGCAAAAAAATCGATGCCCATATGTGAGACCAACATAATTTAAGTTTTCTTCCTTGAAACGGCTCCTGGGCGAACATGCCTGCAAAGTGTACTTGTAAAGTTGACATTTTTTTAAAATACAACTAGCACTTTGATCGAAATACATGTACTCGTATATGGATATGGCGATTTTCTACCAAATCGTTGAAGCTGAGTGACAAATTTATTTAACTAAACCAGTTAGAGAATCCAGGAGGTATTTCACCAATCAACTATAAACGGAGTAAAATAGCTTCTGTGTTTTTTTTCTGATTGAAGAAATATTCGATTAATTTCCAACTTAACATGACAAAGAAACTCCAGATGCTAGTGAATGCACAATCATTTTTTGAGAAGTCAAATACTTGAAGGAGTATAATATTATAAATATCTTACCTTTCAGGTAGGTCAAACACTAACTCAAGGAAGGGTGGAATGATTAAAAAACTTATTTTTTTTATTTATTACATTTATGGCATATAACTATATAATTACCATTTATGATGTGGTAATATAATCCTTATTTTCAGGTTCGTCTTTTCTCCGATTACAGAGAGTTTACTTCTTTCTTTGGAGTGCCGGCGAGCCCTCTTAGCTGGAAAAATAACCATCCCCACGACAACTTAAAAAATCCTTGGCAATCGCACTAGGCAACTTCTTCCTACTTTAGCAATAACACCATCAATCGAAGAGCCACAGATGACCCTTATAAAAAAACAAAAATCAATCACCCTACACGAAAATAAATTATATTCAAAGCTCCAATGAAAACGTAAGCCCATCCCACCAATAAGCCACCCGCCACTCTAAAAAAACGTTAATATCTTGAAGATTACATACTGAGAAAAAAGACAATAAAGATAAAAAAAACTTAATTTTGTTGAAGGTTTCATACTAACTGGAGGACGGGCAATTTCGATAAAAATGTATCGATTCCCGATTGCACAAATATAATTTTATATTGACCGTATTTTCGACGAGAGGCATTTAGTGTCACGATTTCTTTTTTGCTAAGAATAGTTACCAAAAGGCATAGGTACCTATATATTAAAAACATTTTTTTTTTGTTTATTGAAAGTTTTTCTACTGAAAAACATTATTGGAGCTCCATAATCTACGAAAAGAAATGAAAAAGTTTATTTTATTTCATAACACATTTGTTGGCAGCCGTAGTCTAACGGTTAACATTCACACTAAGCAAGTGGGCACCCAAGATTTGATTTCTGACGGATTCACTTTCCGACTGGTTTTACTCATGGACAATATTAAATCTGATTTAAATTATTCAGGTGCCACTCTTGTTAGCAACATTGGACTCTATCAACCTGCCTTATAACTTTTATAGGTTGGGCTTGTTAGGAGCGCTCTTTAGCGCGCCATACCACATAATAAATAAAAAAACACTCAATTGGGCCCCATTTACCTATTTCGCTGTGCAAGTATCTTCTAAATGAATGTATAATTGGTGTAATAATATGAAATGAACATCTATTGGGAAAGTATTTGAGTTAAACTATATACTCGTAGATATAAAGTTCATAATTTTTTTTTTATTATTTTCGTCGATGCATTTGATATATATTTATCAAAACGACCTAAAAATAATGGTTAAATGAAGGCTAGTTTTACGCTGCTTCCGGTTAACCACGTATTTACGGGCATACCTACAATACGAAACAACAAAGCTTTTTATCCACCCGGGATGAGCGTATCGCAGTAACCCCCAAAATTCTGTTAATAAAAAGTCACCCCATTATATTTTAAAAGTAGATCCGACGCCATCTCCCCTTCGAATACCTTTCCTGAAATTAAATAGCTTAGTACGCTCACGAAATTAAAATTTTAAAACTTTTTACTCCCCTACAACGAACCGCTTTTTATGTCTTGGAATTTTAAAAAACGTGAATTTAATTATACTGCAGTTTCTGCCCGATAGTAAACTCGGATTAATTTTGTTAACGTTTTAATACATTTGTTCTACATCAACTGTCAATTTTTTTATGAAATTGAAGTCAACTAAAATAACTAAGTTTCCTGAAGAACTTGGGTGCCGTTTATTAGCCAATTACTTAATAAAAGTAAGAAATATAAATCTACATTTTTTCAAGACAAGATAGAGGAAAATAAGAAGATGAAAAATGTTGTTGGAAAAAGTGAATCTCTACCACATCTTAAACCCTTTAGTGGACGTATAAGATTTATAACGAATATAGAGATAAATTTAACCCAACCATTTGTGATGATTTTAATGAGGTTGGGGGTGCAAACTTGATTGTACATACATAATAGCTAATGAACCGCTTGTCATGGCTACTATGTAGGAGGGAGAAGGAAGGGAGCGGGTAGAACTTTTTTATGGCTTTTGGTAATCGAGGTAGAAGTTTTTAAGGAAGGCAAGATGATCAGCTTTACGCCCCCAAGGTCAGAAAGATGTTAAACAATCTAGGACTAGAAACCTTTTTTTTTATATTTTGTATACTAGGGAAAATCCAGCACAAAACTTCCGACTGATTGGCAAGCTTCTTAATAAGTAGTATAAAGGAAGTATTGGTAATATTAGTAATACATTACAATTTTAATTTCCATTTGATAGTTTGTGTGAGATTTGTGCTATTTTGAAAGGTTTCGTCATTCATTCATGAAAATAAATTCAGCTCAAAAGAGAATGATTACGATGTGTTTTATAGCTGACCTAAAAAACGCTCCGATGATGATTTGTTTTTACAAAAAATGTGCTTCGTGCGTATTTCTCAAGTGTATCTTTTAGAATGTCGTTACATTCAGATTAGGGTACATTTCTTTTCTGTCCAATATGTGATAGTTATATTGCTAAATATTTAGGCACTAAATAAAAAAAAATTGTTTATTATAAAAAATAGAAACCAAAATTGAAAAAAAAAGTTTATTTCTGATGTAAGTACATTTCAGTTTCATACAAAATATGGTAAAAATGAGCTTATTATTTATTTATTAAATTAAGATTTCTGTTCATTACATACGTTGCAAAAAATGGAGACAGTATTTAAGAAAAATGTTTAATTTTTAAATGAGTGTACATCTCAGCTCTGTGCAATATATATCGTGATATTGCATATTATTTTTATTTACATAATTTAGATTTGTGTAAATTACGCTCATAACGTAAATTGGTGAGCATAATTTTTAAAACTCTGGTTAGTGAACATGTCAGTTGTCTGTAATACGTAAGAATAATATTGGTAAATATTCACTAAATTCAAATTTGTGTTAATTACGCTCGGAAGTAAAATTGTGGGCATTATTTAAAAAACGTTTATTTTTCTGATTAGTGTACATTTCAGTTCTGTGTAACACATAATCATAATATTGCTTCAAATTTACTCACTAAATTCAGATTTGTGTTAATTACGCTCAGAACAAAAAGTTGAACAAATGTTTTAATATCAGTGATTCATGGAAATTAAGTTTACTACGAATTTACACACTGTATAGTTAGTTATGTGATTTCAACTTTCTGGTTCATAACATCTCTCACAAATTCATATACAAAATTAAAATTATTTCAGCACAAATTCTTGTTGGTCATTAACATTTTAATTGCAAAATATTAATCCCGAAGCTCCCAAAAGACTGTAATTAAAACAAAAATTTATGATGCGTTAACAACGAACATTACAATTTCTTCTTATATAAATAGGTTGACCAAAAAATATGTGCGTGGAGGGCAGACGTTTAGCATAAAGTCATGAACATGGTCATAGGCGTTCCTTAATGGATGAAAATCCTCTGCAAAATAACTGAAACGAAATGTAAACAAAATATACAAAAATGCAAAACTATGTCTATCGTATCAAATCGTGATTAATTCTAAACAATTTTAAACAGTCTTTTTTTATATAAATGGTTAATCACCCAACTTTAGACGTTGTCTGCCCGTAATTATGAATTGATTACGTTCATTGAGAATGCAGTATGCGTATCAATCAGTCAGTTCTCGGCATTAAAATTTTAAATAATGTCACGTTTATCAAAGAAAATTCAAATTTTATATCTTTATTTCTTTTGAAACTATAAATTTTATTAATATTCTGCAAATGGGGATAAATCTATTTGTAATGAACGTTCTCATATTTGTTGGCATTGGGTTCATCGTCAAAATAAGATCATTATTTAAGGTCGGATACGCATCATTTAGTCGGCAAGCATAGAATAATATGATTCAACGTTTCCTCGTTGTGGTCATATTCACACATGTTAGAATTTAAAACTTTGTTCTTTGTCAAATATTCCTTTGTGGAAGCAAGTTCATTACGCATCCGACATTTCACAGATGTTTAATGCTTATCTTGGAATATACTCGTATAATATAACTAAACCATAACTAGACTACACTTTTAATTGCAAAAAGTATTTTTCTAGATCCTGTCCCATTTTTTTGCAAAGGAGGCATCATTTTATTCCTAGTTATTAGAGTAAGGTCATACGCAGGAACTTATAAGAGAACACTTATATCGTTCTGTGTGGTTTCTTTGGCCAAGATATCGAGTTTTTCGTTCCCTTTAATACAAAATTAGCTTGTTATGTACGTACATTTCATTATTTATTACTGACTGACTAACATACATTTCATTATTTATTTCCAAATTTTATTTCTAATTTTTTGACATACGTAATCGTCATTGTATAGAAAAGGGGGCGTTTTACTATATTAATCAGTCCAACAATTTCAGGAAAATCAGCTGTGAATACATTAATATTCCTTACTTTTAATGTTTATCACATAAAAAAATTGTGTTACTTCACTTAAAAATATTTTTAGAATTGAATTAACTAATACTTGATACTTTTTAATAGCTTAATTCGATTTTTAAATTTAGTCCCTAAACATGAAGAGAAAAACATTATATTTTATGATATATATTTACGAGTACATAGGAACTTCATTTCAGTTTTCTTTTACGTTAAATATAATTATTTAAGTTTGATATATCGTTTTTATCAAAATTTACATAAATTTACACAATATTTCCCTTTTTCGACAAGAACAAATGAACTATGTGACAGGTATTTTTTCATATATACTTCTAAATTTAGATTAGATTCACTTATATGACTCATAATGGATTTGACCATATATGGTACATGTATTACTCCATTTGATCATATACTCGTCTTTATTTAACAATTTTATTGCAAATACTGTCAGGTGGGCTTGTGCAATCTCTTCCCATCATCCAGAAAAAAGTAAATGAAGCAAGTTACATGGATGTAAAAAACATCCAAATCACCATCCCCACGAAATCCATGAACACATACGTGAGCATATGCCCACAAACTCACAAAGACGGACAATTACCCGAACATTCCTTTTCATATGAAGTGAGATCTCATAAATCAAAGGAACAGGAAGGAATGGTGGAGAGGAAAGGAAAACTACTAGGAATAAAACACGTTATATTACTGACAATAAATTAAGAGTATACCTACAATATGCTGAGAAGTTTCTTTTTGATTAACAGCAATGGATTACCTTTTGTTTGACAAATAAGATTCAACCCAGATGAGAGAATTGCCTGAAAATCCACACGTCATTATTTTTTTGCAAGGGAATCTCACGATCGATTGTATGAAAGGCAGCACTATATTTATAAATAAAATGAATCCGTAGTCAATCTTTTTTGCTTCTATTGAATCCCTATATAACATCATTCACTTTGTCACATCAAGGGCCAGTCACTGTTAATACAAATATTTCAATAGAGAATATAGTCTATAAGGCTAGTGCTATTTATCAACGTTAATATTTAGCAATTCATCTAAGTTATACTCTGGGGCTGGTTGTTTATCTTTTTATAAGAGGATCAAAATATGTATTTTTACCTCAATCTAAGCTCTGTGCGTGATTTAAGCTCATCGACCCATATCAAACTTTTTGAATAATATATTCTGAAATAAATAATGCCGCGCTCATTCATATACAATCACGTGTCATCAATATCTGTCACACTCCTCTGCCAGAAAAGGAGTTAAGAGACGCGCCCTCAAGATTGAGTGACACTGCCATATTTTTTTAATAGTTTAGGAAAAATGGGAAAATTTCCGCTGTGTAATACTTCAAAAACACTTTTGTGGGGAAAATATTATAAAGGATAAAGAAAATTGTGAAGCGATTTGTATACTTATACCAACACTATGGTTTAAATTAAGCGGTCTCCAAGTGTTATTGGACATTAGTTTTCTTGACCTTTTGTTATATGCAAATTGTTAAGTGATTATTAGTTGGATTTTTACTAAGCTTTATTAAAAAATATTTGAAAAATAAACATCTATAAAGTCCAATATTTTCAAATGTATTGCTATTTTTAGTTGGCTTAAATGACAGCCGATGTTTTAAATATGGTAAATCCTTCATCATCAAGTTTACATTGAGAAAATACGACCAAATACTTTAAAGTTTTTATTCAAATGGGAGGACTGGACGTTGAAAATATTTTTTCAACATTTTTAAAATAGGCTTTTTTATATTATTTTCGTAAAATTTCCTTGAATATGAAATCGAACGTCAACCATGTTCTCAACTAAGCAAAAACATACAATATATATTTTTTTCAAATATATAGTCCAAAATATTACTCTGGCCTTCTTTATGTCATCCCTGCCTATTTGATAACCATATAATAATGGACTTATAGCAATATGTAACATTAAATAATACATGAAATTATTTCTGGTCGTAAGTTGTCAAGTTGGACTGAAACATCGATCTAAGCCGATAATGGATACACATCATTGAATTGATTCTTCTGTTTTTGTAAATTATTTCAATCTAGAGAGCAGAAAAATATAATCATTAAACTAAATATTTATATGATATTGCATAATATTTTTACAAATACACAATTTTTATGTTACATTACAAGAATTTTTTATACTTATTATACCGTATTGCATTATACTTTCGTTGCATACTGTGCAGCCTGGTGGGTTAATTGCCATGTGGCAATTCTCCCAACCAAACAGAAAGATGTCAAAAATGTATCAAGATAAAATCAGACAGCAATCTTTTCTAAAATAAATTGGAATCGAACGCATAGCCGAGTTGAAAGACAGGCATCTTACCAACTAATCCACGGAGCTAGTCTATATTTTACAAGGTTAGGAAATTAAATAACTCATTTAGTATGAAGGTACTTCAAAAGTACTTGGTATGTAGTATAAAGGAACTTTAAAAGTACTTAGTATAAAGGTACTTCGAAAAGTGTTTAAAATTTTAAGGAAATGCGTGTCACTTAAAATGTGCTTATTTTATTCTTGATTTTCCTTATCAAAATACAATAAAACTTATTACGTCTAAAAAAATCAATTTATTACCTAAAATAAGCTAGATGTCTGGCAATAAATTTGTTTACATTTGAGATACATCATAAATCATAAAACCTTAAGAGATTTCTTGTAATAATATTATGTATTAAGATAAAATAATTATTATTTAAAAAACAAGTTTGACCAGACAATTCATTATCCATGAAGCGAAATCAATGACTGATTTCAAGGATGGCTGACTAATTTGAAAGAAGAAGACCAGTAACCAGGAATTAAACAATATCTTATTTGTAAAATGAAAGGGACTTTGAAACGATAACGAAGGAAAAATATTTAAAAATAAAACAACCGTTTAATTGTATTTTCATAAACAAACATTCACCATTTGTTATCACATGTGTCGGATACGTATTTGACATTCTTCCACAAAGGAACATTTGACAAAGTTCAAAGTTTTAAACTCGAACATGACACCAGCAAGGAAACATTGGATTGATTGGAATAACCCTATACCGATCAATTATAGAATGATCATTACAAATTAGTCTCCCTCCGTTTGCTGAGTCTTATGAAAGTATAAAGTTTTTAATGAAATATATATTATATATATATATATATATATATATATATATATATATATATATATATATATATATATATATATATATATATATATATATATATATATATTATATATATATATATATATATATATATATATATATATATATATATATATATATATATATATATATATATATATATATATATATATATATATATATATATATATATATATATATATATATATATATATATATATATATATATATATATATATATATATATATATATATATATATATATATATATATATATATATATATATATATATATATATATATATATTATATATATATATATATATATATATATATATATATATATATATATATATATATATATATATATATATATATATATATATATATATATATATATATATATATATATATATATATATATATATATATATATATATATATATATATATATATATATATATATATATATATATATATAT
>OX463839.1:19729895-19770999 GCA_949825065.1 Odontocerum albicorne | reverse complement strand
AAATAATAGATATTACTGAAGTCATATGTATCCTTAATACCCTCAAACACTAGGCGGAAAAAAGTGCATGTGTCGTTCGAAGGGAGTAGCACAGCACGGGGTTCGAACCGACGACCTTCCGCACAGAAGTCCGCGCGGCCATGCACCTCATATTATGATACGTTAGATTACAGTCATCAAGTTGAGCACTGGTTTCATTCAATGAAAAAACATCTCCTTATCGAATAAAGTTGTGTGAGAAGACTCCAGAGTTACCGTTTTTAGATACCTGCACGTCAAAACAGTCGAGTATTTTGCGCATGGATCGAGGTACAAATTCTACGCCCCCCTTTGCAAAAAATATATATTGAGGGCCGTAAAAAGGGGAACGCCCAACTGCAAAGGCAAAGTTGCGAATGCATTTCAATGTGTTTTATTTACATAAATCACATATATTTTATTTACATAAATTATTACATTCCAATATTGAAAAATCGCGTTTGTTTAAATAGTTTAGTTTAGATATTGTATACGTATAAAAAATGAGCTATGAACGTGCTGAATTTATGAAATATACTTAAAACAACCATTGTTTAATTCAAAAGCTAGAGTATAGAAAAAAAAAAACAATATCATAACTAGTTTCATTGTTTCAAATTTCAAGTAGTTTTAACAATACTTTCCATATCCGAAAGGCGAGGGAAAGAAAAAACAACAGGTTTGAAAATTTAGGATAAAAAAGAATCTGACACCGACAGAGTTTAGCGAATTAAGAAAAATCTTTAAAAAAATATGTTTTTTGTCCCTGCCATTACGTCTAACTTGGCCTTGTCCCTGCCATTACGTCTACCTTGGCCTTGTCACTGCCATTACGTCCACATTGGCCTTGCGCACGAGGACAACTACCCTCCTCGTACCCCCTAGAAACACCACAGCGCCTGGGTACTTGGTATCAAAATAAACACCAAAAATATAAACAATCTTAGAAGGCATAAAATGACATCCACGACTTAGTTTATACGACGCTTGTCTTCCAGCCCGGGGTTTGCGGTATCAATCCCTGTTGATACCCGATTTAAAAGAAAGCTTCCAGTCTGGTTCGCATTTAAGACCTCGTTAACATATTTCTGGTTGGTTAGAAGAGATTACCGCATAGCAATAAAACTGGCAGGTGTAATGTATACAGCGAAAGTGTAATACGATACAGATTTTTTTTTTGCACATATAGTTATCAGATTTGTTAAAATAAAATTATTCATATTTGAATAAATTTAATTCTGTTGCGATGCAAATATTTTTATAGAGTATATGAAATACATAATTAGTACTTATAAATGTATGACTTTTGGTACTTGAATCAAAAGTCAACATTTTTTACATTACAATCAAGTGTTACTAGAAATGCGTGCACTAAGAAGAATAAAAATAAATGATAATGTATCACAGAATACGGAATGAAATTATAAGGAACAAATATGAACTTAAGCCGTGTTGAGTAAGATGAAGAAGAGCACTGCGAAAGGGTTTGGGCACATGGAACAAACAAATCAAGAAAGAATAACAAATATGCAGTGCAAACGTGAGTGGAAGCGTTTGAGGTACTATCGGGAAAGGATCCCGAAATCACAATTTTACCACTAAGTCACGCTGGTAATAGTTCTGCTTGGGTGGAAAAATTTCTCATACTCGTATAAATAAGAACGCAAATTGTAAAATAAAGTATTCTATAAATTTCATTTATGATCAAAACATGTTTCCTTCTCGTATACTCTACTATTGTATTACACTTTCGTTATATGAAAAACAATGTTTGACATGTGCTATACTCTTCCAACTAACAAAAAATGTGTAAACGAGGTCTTAAGTGAAAATCAGAATAAAACCTTTTAAAAATAATTGAGTACCAACTGGTATTGAACCCGCTACTTCCAGTTGAGAGACAGGCGTCTTACAAACTAAGCCAAGCTGGTCATAAATATTTATCTAAACAAACTACTTAACTACGAAAATTAATTAAAAAAAAACTAAAACAATACTAAAATTTGTGATATTTGATTATCCAATTAAAATAAATCGATGGATTTTAGAATTATCGTGAAATAGAATTGAAAATTTAACAAAAGGAGGAGAATAAATCTCATAAGGTTTTTTCTGTACCAATCTATCATATTTTGATTTCTCTTCCATCTTCTTTAATATATTTATTTACATAATTTCTCTTTCTTTTGGGTATTTAGTTTTCCTAAAATTGCTTAAAATAACATGCGAAAAACATCGAGGTATTACTCAAGTCAAAAACGCTGGTTATTTGGTTTACTCCAAACGAATGATTAATATCTTCGCCACTAAATAAAGCGTCGGGTGTCGGAAACTTGCTAAACTTTCTAAAGAAGGAACACGGAACTAACTTATCCATCATCATTTGACATTTTCGCTTAGCGAGGGAAAAATAATAAAATGTGAAAGTCAATGTCTTGTTAATACTGAAATAAAAAGTTCGTCCTTTCTGACCTCAGAAATAAACTATTTAAAAAGACGTTTCAAAGGTCTGGTTTCGTGATTCAAAAAAACCTTATATATTTTTATTTTATACAATCAATACAGGTATAACAAATATGTGTATGCCTGAAAAAAAATAAAAGGAAAGGGGTTTAGGGAGGAAAAAATGTACGGAGATAGTAAAAGATGCTGTACGAGTAAGTGAGGGAAAAATAATTATGAGAATCAGAAGAGCATGTGGCGTAGACACTTGTCTTCCAACCAGAGGGGTTCTATTTCAATCTCCGTTGATACACAAAATCAGTCCTATCTGATTTTCTCTTCAGAACTGTTTAACATTTTTATTAAGTGTAAGAGATTGATACATGGCAAGAGGTCCACCAAGTTGTAATGCAAATAGTCAAAATGTAAAATATATGCGAGATAAGAAAGATAAATAAGCTATGTGTGTCAACAGACACGAGTGAAGATCTATCCTTTCTGCCAAAGACAAATGGGGTAAGGTGGTATGATGTTTAAAATGTATTAAATATGAAAAAGACACCGTTTCCAACCCTTGCGAAGTTAGTTACTACCGTAAAAAAAGTCTGAACTGTACTTTATATTTGTATGTAACCTTAAATGACCTTACCTCCCTGGCACTTCAGTACGAAACATAATAAAACGATATTTTTTTGTGTTTCTTCGTTCATTGTCGTGACCTTATTTTGGAGGTGGATATCAACAAATTTTTTATAAAAATTCAAAGTCTTCTAGCTGTATTGTTTTTTTTACAGATCGTTATTGATATACAGTACGACATGGCGGGCCTTGGCAAGTAACATATGGCATTGTTTAAAAGTCTTGTATGAAAAATAAAAAGAAACTCTCGTTATAGGTTCCATCAGAAATCGAAACCTCCCGTGTCGGAAGACAAACATTTAACCAACTAGGCCACAAATATGAATTCTTCTTAAAAAAATAAGGTTTGGTGCATTTGTGGCTCGAGAATTTCTAATCGCAATGAATCAATTTAAGAATATCATTCAGTATAACATATTCCATATCAATCTAATGTTTTTTTTTTCTGTAACGATGAGTAAAATATTATAAGATCTCATTCGAAAAACGTCGTAAATGAGAAGAAAATATCTATGAGTTTCAGTTAGTAACACAGTCAAGTATCAAACAATGTTTGCTTACCTTGAATGGAAAATTTATAATAAGCTCCCTTTAGAGTGAAACTCTCCTGGGGTTGAAAATAACGAACTGGCTGATTTATGTATTCAAGAAAGAAAAAGGAATCCGAATTTTTTATATCTCATTCACTATCTGGTCTGCTAAATAAAAGTTTTGTATACGTTCTTATAATGAAGACAATTTATCTGATGCTGTTTAATGATAAATATTATCCTTTAATTTCTTTACTGTGGATGACAAAATTGTTATAAATAACAAGGTAATAGAGCTTGTGATTTCTTATAAATATCATGGAGTGAATATTAATAGCCACAATTACTTATATTATGACAAGTAAACAAAGCCTTTGCAATATCTGGATACCTTATATGAAAAAATGTGAGGTACTTGGCAATAGAGATTATTAAGTGTTAGATCTGTAGTGGAATTTACTATTGAAATTAGAGCTGATACCATAAGAACGAAGGCATGCATTCCTTAGAATATCAGAAATGATACTCATTTTTTTTATAAAAGATTTCTGTCTAGTTTTTACCTAAAGTTTCTTTAACATCTTTGTGGCTGATCGGAAGAGATTGTCACGTTGTAATAATCACGCAAGCTTATACTTCATGCAACCAAAGTATAATACTTGTTTAAACCTCCCATTTAAATGCTGCAGCATACAATTACGGTAAACCTTGTTATAAATTCTTAACTTGACGATATACTTCAACTCTCAACACAGTTTATACGAGTATACATGATATAACACATATCTCGTTAAAATAAAAAATCTTGATTATTTCATAGAGCTGCGGCTGGATCTATTGTCCATCTAAATTTGCATAGTATAAAGTTTTTTTTCTAAATGTCTAAAAGTATCACCCCATAGTATATATAAAGTCTCACATATTCATGTTCAAAACTTTCCAGAAAATATTTAAAATTTTATAGGACATTTAGAATATTTTTTTCTGAATCAGGAATAATTCGTGATGTGTGGAAGATTCAAAAGGTGATTCATATATTAAAATCTGAAAAGAATCAAAGTTCTGCTGCACTTAACATACGGTACAATAGCACTTTCATTGTGCTACTCGTATTTAAAAAAATAGAACGTCTAATTAAAAATTGGATTGAATGGTTTGTCGAACACGACTCAATTTTTCCTTGCTTCTAGTTTGGATTTTGGAAATCTTAATCGTATATGGATTATTTTGCTTTATTGACACTAATATATGAACTGTATTTCAAAAAAGAATGTAGTGTCGTGGCATTCCTAAATATCAGTCGTCCCTATGATAATGTTAGACTTACAATTCAAAAGAAAAAGTAACGAATATGGAATTTCGCCAAAATAAGAACAAATAATTCATAACGTTCTTTCGAATCGCACAATTCGAATCCAAAATGGAATGAACACAATTTTAAGAACATTGCTTAAGGGTTGTCCACAAGGTTCTGTGTTAAGTCCGATTCTTTTTATGTTTACTGTGCAAATATTGGGGAGACTTTCCTCGGTGATTATAAAATATTCAATACGCTGATGACATTGTTATTTACCTATCCAGTCAGAACTGTTTCTTGTTATCGAATAGGGTTTCTAGATGCCTTAATTCTCTGAATGAGTTGTGCCAATCCAATGGTTTACATATTTCGCTCACGAAAAGAAAAGTACTTTTATTCATCGATAAGCATCCAATTCCCTTCATATCAATAAAGCTCGATAGCAGGGTTTTCTTAGAGATTCTCTCATTCTGTATTTAGAATTAAAAATTAGTCGTATCCAATCCAAACTTTTGAGAATAAATATAAGTGTAATGAAATAAACCTGAATTAATACAATTCAAGTTGTGAAAATAAAAAAATACGTTTTTTTAATGAAGACAATTTTGCAGATTCTTTTTCAAGATTTATTTTCTTACAGAAAAAAAATCAGGATTCTTAATAACTTTTAGTCAAACTAGATTATGGAATAATAAGGAGCGCTCACCTTCACAATGTAAAAGCTTTATATATTTTTCATCGTTACCAATCAACATTTACAAACTAAATAACTTACCGTTTTTTTAT
Source organism: Odontocerum albicorne (assembly GCA_949825065.1). Lineage (NCBI taxonomy): Eukaryota > Metazoa > Arthropoda > Insecta > Trichoptera > Odontoceridae > Odontocerum > Odontocerum albicorne. Next base: position 19,765,287 of record OX463839.1, on the reverse strand, counting down.
ATTCCATTCAATTCCATATCCTTTATCCCTGAATCATCGAGTGCCTATGAATTGATATAAAAATTCAGCTTCTTCCGGTCATTGTCAATAACTTTTTTTAACACTATCTGAATATAAACTCTCCTAGATTTTTGTATATTTATATAGATAGGTTAAAAATGGAGGAATTTGATTCTTATGGCGTAACTGGTGTAAATAAGGTCTATAGACATAAATCAATCCATAATTCAATCCCTTTGAAACCATGGTTAAACATAATTAGAATGAACAAGATGCAAGTTTTAATCATGTATCGCTTACGAATAAACCACTGCGTGGTGACCAATAGCCTATACAAAATAAATATTGTTATCTGGATGACGAAGCTGTAGATCATGTGGTTTTCAGTTGTCATTTGGGTGATAAATTTAATTATCAATATTTTTTTTAAATTTGATCAGTTGAAGCTCTGAATTGTCTAAAAATAGTTTTTTTATTTACTTTATAATGTAAGCTTCTATAATTTAATTTTTGGCTTTTATATAATGGCACGGATTATCCTAGTGTGGGTGGATGTCTATTAAAAAAGGAAAGAAAATAAGTAAATTAGATAAACAAAATCAATTGAAGTTCGTTAATCAAAGCAATAAACCAATTTTTTTATTCATTTCGCTCAAGACATTTGATTTTATTTTACCAAAATTAGAAAATCTAAATCCATTAAACTGAAGAAGATTGAATTCGACAAACATTTGAACAAATACATTTTTCTCCTTACTAAGTATTTATCTCGAGTACGTTTTTCCAAACAGTAAAATACTCGTTGAAGTATTGTAGAATAAAATAATATGTATGGTAGAGTAGAAGGGGGATGATTTAAACATGGGATACCTATCAACATTACAATATTTTCCTTCCTAGATCATAACAAAAGCTGCTAATCCTTCGAATATTTCTAGTGGTTTTTTTAAAATGGCATGTTTTGATTGATCAAATGTCGTTTTAACTTAGAAAAATGTATTTTATAGTAAAACATTTTATGCTAACTTTCATTAAACATTTTTGAAATTGGATTATAATTTAATTGTTGGACTTACCTTATGACCACAATATATTTACACTGGGGCACATTATATTTATTGACATAAAATGATAATAACAAAATAATGCATATAGGACCACGTGCGCAATTTATAAAGAGCAAACTCTCCTCACGGGCGCTCTAACTCGGGATTGAAACCCACTATTATTATCCGATTAAAAATAATACAATATATTTTTAAATCTCGCCGTTTCCCTGCTTCCTATATCGATGCACACATTTTGCCTATACCCATAAACCTTTTAATAAAGCTCCTACGATTCCCCACATTTCTTACACTTCCTTCCATCATAATATAATTCACTTGATGCAAGCATACTCTTATTGGTCTTTCTTTATAACACCTGTCTCTCATATTAACAATGTATATTTGTTTTGTTTGTCTTAATAGCAAATGCAACCAGGATTCGCTGAGTTTTAGCATTTAGAAGAGGATATTCTTACTTTACATAATATCCATAACTCAACCAGTTTCACTAAGACCAGTGGTTGTGATTGCACACCAACGCATGGAATTAAGATTGGCTAGAATTGATAAGCTTTTTGAACATATCTGGGCGACCTAAGGCGCCGAGGTGCACGTTTTTACATTTTTATCTAGAATAAATAATATTCGAGGAGTATAAAATGTATTTCTATTGATTTTTCATAAAACTTCGAACGATTATTGTTATATTCCCTTCCTCCCCTACTTGTAAATCAATCAGAATAAAAAAATAACTGAGTTGAAATAGTTTTTTTCGTAGCAAGTATTAATATAAGGAAATGTTTAAGGTCAGTCTTGTTTGTCCTTCCCAATTGGCCCAGTTTGATAGCACGTTCGTAATCTAAGAAAAAAGGGTGACTTTGAATTAAGCTCGCTCTGGGGTAACTTTTTACGCTTCACCACTGCCTGGTTATTGCTAATCAGTGGCTTTCAACTAATGGTATTTAGAATTTTAGAAGTAAATTACTCAATGTGTATATTCTTTTCTTGGTCTACAACTTCCTCACTCTCCATTAATTTCAGATAAATATATTTATTTCGTAAGTTATTCGCCACGCATTCTCTCTATGTGGCCAAAACAATTTCTTGATTATTTTTTTAATTTAACTTATATCGTCCACCTCTAACAAACAGTTATATTTTACTCGATCAGTTCTTAGTCTATCGAATATTGTAACACGAGATATTCTACGCATATTTCCTACATTTACTTTATTCTTATCACACCCTTTGAAGGCTAATGGAAATTCTAGTAATAAATGTTTAATGGTAGATTCGTAGGCTTTCGTGATTATTTTAAACTACTCGTATGGTATAAGGATTTTCATAGTTTAAGTAGCGTTTGCCTGGTTCAAAGTGCCGACGTTTCAAGAATGTTCCAGTTCTTATCTTCAAGAATTATTGGTTATCGACTTCGCCATCTCGAAGTGGATAAAAAAAACCCCGGTAAGATCTGTAACGTTTTCGCAATTTCAGCTCTTGATGAATGTGATGACCTCCTTCTGTCTACTTGAGACGATGGAGTAACGTAGCAACTCATACACACCATTCATCTCCGACTCTGGGTGTGTTCAACCCACAACTTCTCCCTCAGACCACTAAAACTGCTTACTTTTCAATCACTGGATTTATAACAAAATATACCTAAAGACTACTCGTATCATAAATATTGAAAAAAGTTCAACACTCATGAACACTGTTTTAAAACTTAATTAAGGTTACCAACCTCTGGATTCGACGTAATTATGGGTAAAACAGACGAAACACAAGTAGAAAATAAAGCATCACAACATCCAATATAACGACCTCCTCTTATTTGGTTAGGTGGAGTCCTTGGAGGCTGGAGCTTGTTGAAGTTTTGTTTAATATTTATTAATGGGAGGGTATCCACCCCCTTAATCGCCTATTTCGGCTGAAATTAGTGGGCACAATGTTGACATATCGTATCCAAAGATTGATTATATTTCATGACGACAACAACTTCTAATCAATGATCAACCAAAAATAAACAAGTTTTATTATATAACCTTTCTAAATCCTTGACGCTTAGTACTTGCGTAGTTGAATTTTGTTTACTTAAACAGTATTTTTAAGGATTTATTTTTGTACAACGAAAACTTTAAAACATTTATTTTCACGATAGATTGCTATGAAAACATAATAAATAAATTTGATAATAAATTTGTCTTGAAAATCTACGACAGCCTTTCGTAATTCAGTTATTGACAATATGTGTATCGAAGTCCTTGCTTTTACAATTGTATTTGTTGATTGAAACACTGTTAAAACTTACTATCAACATGTATTATTTTTAATATATACCCTATCTTAAAAGAAACATTTCCAATAATAACAGAGAAAACGTTACGCCAAATGTCTCGCAACAAATAAGATCACTGTAGGAAATAGAAGTTTCTCAGCAAGAAAAAGTTCGTGGATTCAAATCCCACATGCTGAGAAACGTTATTGTATTTTCATTGCCTTTGTGTTTGGTGCAAAATTTTCTCGGATTGAAATTAATCAAAATATTTTCCCACTAACCTGAATATTAACTGAATCACTTGAAAATAAGACCTCAAAAATAAAATGTCTACTTGAAAATGATAACTCAAAAATAAAATGTCTCAAAAAGAAAGTATTTGTTAACATGGTTAACAATAAATCATATTTAACTTAATTTTCAACAAAACTGAACAAAAACACATTCATTTGTTATAAAAACTGTTATGAGAATGAGATTTTAAAATATACAATATGATTCAATTTAAGAAAACTGACAGAATTATATGTACATGAAATGAGAAATTAAACTTGGATTGCCCAGATATTTATTAAATTAAGTGGTTTGCACATATTCTACAAGAGTATACGCCAGCATCAACTACTCCATTGTAATCCAGTAAGGTAATCAATATACCATATACATTGCGTGGACCCTTCAAACTTTCATTGCATCCATATAAAATCATTTTTGAGATTATTTAAAAAAAATCAGATGTGATGGTAGTGTTGTATTGACTTCTTATAATTTAACATGTAATGTTTTAAACGTGTTACATCTATATAATGTATCTGTGTTGAAACAAGTCTCGTGTTCATGTATTAAACGTAAGTAAAATATATGATAAATATTGTTTCATGTATCTAATAGTTAATTTATTATTATATAATCAAAACAACATCATACAGGAGTCAAAGCAACATAATACTTATAATCAAAAGAAAAGTATACTAACACCATTATACTGAAATGTGTACTAACACCATAATACTGAAATATATACTAAATCAAAGCAAATAAGAATTAACAAATATACTTTCTTTGAAAAACACAAATTATAAACTTTTCTCAACTTGTTCCGCTTTTCGATTTTGAATAACTGATGTTTCCCAAGATAAGTTTATTTATAATATGTGATACGAAAATTCACCCCAGTCCTGAAAGTTCTGAATTCAGCCCTGTTTATTTCAGAGGGCGCCTTAAGCAATCATAATAGACAAGACAGAAGAGTTGGAGTCGCATGCGTTGAAATCATCCAAGAGATGGTGCTAGTTTATCGATTCTCTCGCTCCTAGTGCGGCCCCTCCCTCTCGCAAAGGACTCTCCAAGAATTCTATATCTTCAGCCAGCATCCGGGCAAGGAACAAAAAGGTCAAAATTACAAACGATATAATAAATTGTGTAATTATTTTTTTTACTTAGTGGTATTACTTTATATTATTAAATACTGACGCCACTGAAACAGCCACGCCCAATTTTAAGGCCGTTCTGAAAGCCAAGAGTATTTTAGTATACTACGTTCGAGAGATCGGTGTTTCACTTAGATTATATTGTTCGGACGAACAGATAGATTTAAAATTTATCTTTATTGATTCAACTTCGCTGAAAGCTGTTTTCACGACAAAAAATATTTTTTAAATAACAAATAAAGAATATTTTATTGCAACGCAAATAAATTGTGACTTGTTTGTAATTTTCATAGAAAGAATTTGAAACAAAATGTTAATCTATAATAAAGCAAGTCTTATATAATATTGATGAAGGATAAAAAACAAGTACATACATGAGCTTTATACTATGTAATATTGATGAAGGATAAAAAAATGTAAATTACTTTATGAGATTTAAATGGTAGCCACATATTTGGAAATATAGTTTTTTGACATTACTTCACAATTATAACATAATACTATATTATTGGTAGACCACATTTCGGATTTTCGTAATAGGATATGTTAAATAAAAAGGCGGGGTATTCTTAAAAGGATACACGCCAGGTTTCAGTTAAGTCCCGATACTTATATATTGCTACAGTTACAAAAATGGTAACACGCTCGATTAATATATTTTGGATATGAACACCTCTTGCCCGTTTAATAAAGATGACTTTAATCTAACAATATCATTTAAAAAATTACACTCTTTCACGCAGTCATCCTTCAAAATTTAAAACTGACAACTAATCAAAAAATAAATTTAAACGATATAAGCTGCAAAAAGTTTCATTTAAGTAATCTTGCTGTTATTTTAACTGCGATTCATACGAACAATAAGATGTAGTATAAAAGCAATATATGGGTACACTGATATAATATATATTTCCTAATGATTGCATAAAATAGAAACATGATAAATATACTCATTACTTTTGCCATATACTCGTACATTAAGGTAAAGTACTTTATAAACACAATTTTCATAGAAAATTATTATTTTAAATATGTTTAACTGCTTACAATTAAAAGGTTAAATTCTGAACTATATTTCCATGTGAAAAGATAACGCAGATAGTGAACTACGAGTAGATAACATCGATATCTTAAATCAACAACAAACACTTCGATGACTGAGTTACTTAAAAAAGGAACTGAGAAAATGATCAGCGCTTCTCAGGGTAAAAAACGTGTAAAAATAGAGGAATATGGAGAGAAGTAGTCCTTAAAAAGGCCATAAAAGTGAATTGTTTGTATGTCGATGAATATTTGTAGATTTAAAAAATGCATTTCTATCATTTTAAGATCATAGATTTTATATGATGAGAGAACGAATTGCTTATTTTCAGATTTACAAATTTTACCCAAATACTTCACTAAATGAACTTTAAGATCAATTATATTGGATCATCTTTATTCTTTTCCTTACCGTTAATACTTGTTACAATTATTTTTAACATTTTTTGTAAGGCGAATGCACCTTTTTCTGCTATCAATTGAAATATTTTGTTTTTATTATTTCAACTGAATCAACTCATATTTATGATTTCATATTAATTTATACACATGAATGAATACACAAAATGCGGTGATCACATGAAATTCTGAGACTTTTATTGCAACATTGTCATTTTTCTTTCTGTAAATATGTACGTACATAACTTTCTGAAAATCATAAAAAAAGTTTTTTTTTTATTAATCTTGTATTTTGCCCGGAAGCAAATTATATCATATATTATATATTTCTTGCTTTTTTTTTTTCAATATCAAACTTGATAATTCAAATCGATACCGCATTATTTAAATTCGTCTTTTATTGTTTTCTGAACTTAAATACTAGAAATTATTAGAAACATAGAGATTTAAGTTTTCCCTACTATTATGTTCGGAGTTCATGCGTGACAAATTGTACAAATAATACACATTTGCTAAAACGCAAGTCACATATCACAGAAATATGAGGTTTCAATTTAATTTTAATATTATCGGTCAGAAAAATAGTTAAATTATGTAATAAATTTAAATTTTAAAATAACCATGAACATCAGATTCGTCTAAAACTAGTAAATTAACACGATTTAATTCGAATAACTGTAGTAAATAAATCTTAGTGAAAATATTTCTGTTATTGATTCGATTTTTTTTAACAATCTGGCATACAATCAAAACTTTTTGGAGGAATAAATATATCGTAGAAATGAAAAAATGGCGCAAGTTTGCCTAATTAGTTCGTTATATTGACAATCATCTTAATATGCTATTGTAAATGAACATTATATATTCAATTCAATTGTATTTTTATTTCATTGCATCCAAAGTGATCATAGAAAACGTGGGCAGTTTATAACAAAATATATTGGTAATTTATAAGTTTTTGTTCTCGAATATATAGGAGTCCGGTTTTATCGATACAGACCGAACGTAGTCCAGTCGTGCGCGCGCAACAGAGGCGAACTCCCCGACGACGACAGTCGAGTACGGAGCGCCGCATCTATTTGGTCGGCGAAAGTAGATGGGCCAGCAGTGCTGCCAGTATCGCCTGCGCGTCTAGCGATTCGCGCGAAGTTCGTGCGCTCCACAGCTTGCCGAGACCGCTACCTGCCAAGGTTTCTTTACCTGTTCGCTGGGCGTGCTACATAACCTATAATCCTGAGACGGAGTTTACGCGCCATACGAACATTTTCATGTTAATAAACGAAATAATAACATATTGTGTTTGATTGTGATTGTTCGATAATTGTTGTTGTGATTGTTGGATATTATGGTGCAGCCCGGTGAGCGAGGGACCCCGCTCGCCTTAATTTTTAAATGTAAAATGTGGTTTGTGTTTTCATTCTGTGCTCTGTTTACCGGGACATCTTACGTGATCGCTGGTAGTGGGCATATCACTGACAGTAAGTACACATGACATAACATTAAGTATCTCTTCCGTATGTATCGAATTATTGTATTGAATAATTATTACAACCTTAGCGGCTGTCAGTCTTTGTAAAATGCCGTTAATGAATGAAATGAGTTAAGCCGACGGTTACACGTCGGTATGTAGTATCCCCACTGAACAGCTGGTCGTGGAATTCAGAAACGTCATGTTATTGTCGTCTTTTAAATTATATGACGTGTATTAATAATCCTTTATAACTTTGTAACTTTTATTAAATAATTTCAAGAAATTTAAACATAATATACTACATACATTTGTAAGCAATATTTAAAAAGTATTTTGACTAGAAAATCTCTGTGACTTTCACGTTTGCTCATTTTAATAACAAGGTAGTGGTATTTATAAATGTCATATGAGCAAGTATATTTTTTATTTCTATTGTTAAATTAATTTGAAGAGTATTTAATTCATCATCGGACTAAAAACGACCCTATGACAAAATATAATCAAGAAGTAAGTACAATGGTGTATAGTTAAAAAAAATATTATAAAGTTATATTTTTTGTAAGCATTTAATTCATACTTCATAAATTTAAAAAATTGCAAAGGCCACTTGATACAGGTTGTAAAGCAAAATCGAAAAAGATGTGAGACTGTATATTTTGCGCTAATGGAAATCGTTATGCGTCAAAATACTAAAAAAATAACTGTGAAATTATTACATTTTAGGTATCATAATATGACATATGACTTCTAAATTCAAAACACGTAGGAATAAATTTATTTTCTGTCAGTGTTTTGTATTCATTAGCATCATTATTTTTTTTTACTTGTTTGGTCTAGTTTGATTCATAAATTTGTAATGATTACTTTTTTCGACTATACAAAGTTTTTATTAAGTATATCTTTATAATAAAAGTACAAAAAAATTGTACATTTGTACATCTTTTTTTTAATGCAGGTTTTCAGTGGTCATAACATTTTTTTCTATAAAAAACTTTTGATAAGTAAGGATTTTTTTAGTATTTGTGCAATATCATACATATTTACTTCTATGAATTATTATTTGAAATTTCATTTGAAAAAAAACATTTGACCCGCAGTGAAAAAATATTTGAAATCATATTTTTTTATGAATTTAAATCGAAATTATGAAGCGTATAAGAAACTTCTTATTCTTTGAAAAGTGTTTAAATTTATCTTGAACAAATGAGGAAAAATCTAAGAATACAAATTAACATGAGATTTTTCTGAAGCAAATGTGTTGTACATTAAAATAATGGGAAAAAATCCGAGCATTTAAGACTAAAATTTGTTATCAAAATTTAAATAATTTCACATACAAACACTGTTTTAACCACTCGTTTAAGGGAGCAACGGATTTGAAAGAACAGCTAAGGGAAAATATATAAAACGATCTGTCTCTTATACACCCCTTACTCTTCTGACTTGTATACTCGCAGTCATTCATTCTCTCCAGATGTGCAAACCTTTCTATATCTTACTTAAAACATCCATTTTATTAATGCATTCATTTGTGATGTATTCATTCCACCTTCTTTCTTACATTGACACTCCACAGCATTAATCTCAATTTTATCCTTCTGCCAAATCCAAACAAGCATTTTTAGCTCTTAAAAGGAGTGATTTAAATACTATTGTTGAATTCTACGAAACTTCTGTTGTATACAACATACAGCAATTGAATTGTAAAAATATTTATTTTACGATCACTTATTCAAAAATTAAAACACACGCATAAAAATAGTTTATGTCTGCTTTGCAACGATATTAAATATATAATTTTATTATTAATCAGGAACATAAGATTTAATCGAAACAAAATAAAAAATCGCATTCTATTTGAATATAACTATGATGACTCACTACAAAATTGATGTGACGCACAATCCAGGACCATGGCAAAAGTCAGAATCTCTCCCGAATTCTCTACAAACTGCATATCTCAAAGTTTTCTGCACATTGATTTTCGTAGTCACTGTAACCAATTAAATAACCATCATCGTTATTGTTATCATCACAAATATTTGGATTTAGGTCTCAATGTGATGAGATGGTCATGTAGTGCACACCGATGATCCCCAGAAACTCAGAGAATTTCGGCTACACGGACTAGCAATACAAAATGTGATGCGGAATAGTCATATGTGTATGTTGATTAACTATGAAATTAGGCTGCAAATTATTTGAAAACATGGATAACTGAAATTAGTCTTCATTGGTTTCTAAAACTATCATCAATGCTAACATAGTCAGATCTGCCGGCCTTGTTGCTATGAGGCAATCTTTTCCAATCAGCTAGAAAAATGTTAACGAGGCCTTCAGTAAAAATCAGACTTAAACCCTTTTTAAAAAAAAATAGGTATCAACGAGAAGGAAACCCCCGGGTTTGGAAATAAGCGTGGGAGTTATTACCACGAGGCAATCTCTTCCAATCAATTAGAACAATGTTAACGAGGCCTAAAGTGAAAATCACACTGAAACCATTTAAAAAAAATGGGCGTCAACGAGTTTGAAACCCCCAACCCCCGGGTTTGGAAATAGGCATCTTAGCAACTAATTAACATCTGCGACTTTGTCGGCGGCCGAATTTATGTTGTTCTGCTTAACGAAAGACTATATTAAATTAAACCTACCGATCGTCTGGAATTTGATCTCCTTACCACCGGAATTTTTGGTTTGATCTATCATAATTTCAATATACATTCACCTTGTTTTAAATTCAAACTCAATATTTAAAACAAAATTCATTTTATATATTCTTTGGTGAAAACTTAAAATCATTAGGGCAAGTAAATGAGATATTCAGTGTTGATAACAAATCGCGACAAGACAACTAACCACTCAAAAAGTCAACAAATAGGACCTTCATCAATGGATGTCGAACAATCAACTGCTGCGTTCGTCGAAAACACGCTCAGCAAGTTTACAAAGTTGGACGTCACTGGAATACAAGTAGCCTGAACGAGTGGACTTGTTTTTGCTAAATAATTAGTATAAGAATTGTTATCTAGTTATAAGTAGTATGTAGTTGTTAATTATTTCTAAGAAATCATATATTAAGATTGTAAAAAATAAAATAAAATGACATGTAGGAAAATAAGATTAAGTAAGTTCATAAATTATAACATATAATTAAGATTAGTTAAGTAATAAATTTGTATATAGGTATAGCCTTGACAAATGTTTGTACAATATTTTACTTTGTTTAATAAAAAAAAGGGATCGAACTCGCAAGCCCCGAGCTAGAAAATAGACGGAGGTCGTTTAATTGAGGTGCTCGGTATTGAAACGATCTTAGTTCACCGAAGCTATTTAAAAAAAAGGGGTCAAGTTTCGTTCAAAGCCTGAAAAAAAATATTCAAACATTATCTCTAAATTTACTTAACACTTTGAAATGCGTAAGTTCACCAAAATAAGTAAGGAAAACAGAATCCTTGAGTTATATATTTTTTCAAACCCTAAAATGGAATACAAATAAATCTACTGATATTAAATGTTAGTCCAACGTTAGTATAACTAATTAATTATAAAACGTTGGAAAAATAGATCGATATCTTTAAAACATCATTAATGGTTTAACATTTACAGTTTTGGTTCTTTAAATGAATACATATGTTATTTTCAAATATTTAACTCACATTCTACCAATTACTAGATATTTCAGGAAACAAGAACGTGTTATATCAAATTCTATGGAAAGTTTTACTTCAATTACTTGAACCAAATACACAGATATTTTTTAATTATTTATATAGGATTGAAATATACATATTCGGTAGATGAAATTTGCCAAAAAAGTATTTTTCGTGTTGAATAGACAATGTTGTGACAGGTAACAAAATAAATATTCAACGTAATATATGAAATTTGTGCTATACGATAATAGCGTGTTGGTGCCCACTTTGTTCTAAAGAAGTGAGGCTTGGCAAAAGATGGATGCGTGTACTAAGAAAAATTAACGCATGTAAAAAGGTGGAATAAATAAATTATAAATAAATTAATGAAAAATGTACTCTGTAAGTAAAATGAAAAAATGAGATTTAAGATGGTTTGAACATGTGGAGAAAAGGGCGAAAAGTACTTAACGAATTTACAAGTCAAAATGCAAGATATACGTGTAAGAGGCAAACGGAAGAAAACGTAGATGGATCTAGTGGATCAAATTTTAAAAGAGTGTAAATTGATAACCACAAATTGTATAAGGTTGTGCATAACGATGTATGGTTGTGGAGGAAACGTAAGTTGTATAAAAATTTATTATTTTTACTTTCCCCGTCAAGGAACAAGACGTGATAATATTATACATAAATGTTTGCAATGTTCACTTGCAAATTTAGTTATTGCTGCAAATTAAGCGAAAAAATCTTAAATTATAAAAAATATTTATGCTACAAAGTTGAGATATATTATTTATATAATATTTTAAGGCACCAAAAAATCTCTTATACGTTGTGCACGATACACGATGTACACAATAGCAAAAAATGTTTTATACAACTCAGATAAACGTTTTATTTTAAATGTCAAAATAACATCCATCTTTAATGATAATGTAAAAAATATCATCATGTTAAAGTGCAAAACTGTAAAGGTATGCTAATATATTCAAACATCACCTGATTCTCGTATATCTCTCAGAAAATAAATATTGGAATAAAATCATAACTATCGTATAATTAAGGCACATTGGAGAAAAATATTGTGTTGAATCGTTGCTACAATTGGACGCATATATGCAAACAACACCCAACCCACAAAAAAATTATATAAAATGTTAAAAAAGCAAAGATCACTAATGTTTGTGACCTGTAGAGAAAGTATTTCATGGTTTGATTATGTCCTTAGAAAATGTTCCTTACACAATACCATACAAAGTGATGCGATATTTCTTCAATTTTCTCAGAATAAGTAAACTGTTGGTTGGTTCCTTTTGCATATATACGAGTACATCAATTTATACTTCATAATCAGGGTCGAATCAGGAATATTTTATTCTTTCTTTCTTTCTTCGGTTTTATATCAATGGTTCTCAACCTCAATGATGATTTTTTTTCAAAAGGATTACAAAATTATAGTGTTTTTCAACTGCGGTACCGTTTTTATATTTTGTATTTCAATGTCACTGGCATCATTTTTAAAAGTATTGATTAAAAAAATAACCATTTGAAAATTAATAAAGCTGATTCCTTATTCAATTTTTCTTTAATAAAATGATAAAAAAAAGGTCAACGACAGCATAATTAACGCGGTTGAAAAGAGAAAGCTGCATGCAGTGTGTGGTAAAACAATCTTTGATATAAAATTAAGGGAATAACGAAAAAATGCGATTTCAAATATGGTGCTAAAAGTGAAAAAAAAAGGAGCTCTGAGATAAAGTCACTTAGGAAAGATTTACAGAGAAAATCAATTCGAGTAATGTGGAAGGCCGGAAAAGGTTTGTACATTCTGGGTACACGTAATGGGACCGAATTAACCAAGTCCTGAAACAGAAAAGTGAAAAGTATTGACTGAAGCGGAAGATGTACGTTAGGATAGAAAGAAGTAAAAATCAGTCAATTATTTCTGCCTATGTTCATAAGGACATGGCCATGGGATGGTTATAGTGTTAAAATAAGAGTTTAAGAAATTGTTATGTACTGTTTATTATTTCTTTTGGATATTTAGACATTTCAATTACGGAACATTTTGCATTTATTTCATAACATTATTAATTATTTATATCGATATACCTTGTCCACCTTTACTGTGGCCAATGTTTCAATATATTTTCATGAAATATTAACAATTAAGACTACTTATGCACGAATAGTTAAACATATAAGAAAATATAATACATTTTTGAATAACAGTATCTCAAGTTTTATACGTAATAAACACAAAAACTCACCATCCAAAAAATATGCTTTAGATGGATTTAATATATTTGCAGTGCTATATTTCATCCGGAACGCACCGGAATGTCGCTCCGGAAGCGCTTTCATAAAATGACACAAGCGGGAACAGAAATCCGGATATTTTTGTATTTTATCAGTAGGAAATATATATGTTGTATAAAAACAGCATCAGAACATGTAATTCTAAAAAAATCGGGTCCGTTTGATCCGCTGAATACCTCTATTGAATGGAATCGGAAAGTGGGATATATTTTTTTTATCGTCACCACATGCGTTTCATGTTTATTATGTCTAGAAAAAAGATATTATATGTAAAAATATATATTATATCCAGAAAATAGATATTTTATCTAGAAAATAGATATATCTAGAAAATAGATACTGACTATCGTTTGAGTTGTGCATTCTGTGAACATTTTTATGAATTTTTTTGGACAAATTTCACTTCTTACCAATTCACATTCACTTGATGATTTTCAATTCATTCATTATTTTTTTTTGTTTACATGATATGAAAATATACTATAGTTTAATAACAAAATTAACACTTTAATAAAATACAATTCAATAATCATATAAAAATATATTCTCCTTCCTTCATCACGTTTAAATTTTATACTTAGATGTCGGACAACTGCTGGCCGACTAAATATGAATTACAGCTTCTCAAATTTATACCAAGAAAACACTTCTTACGGTTTTAATAAGATCAACTCGACAAAAAATCATAGCTTTTACTTTTTCGTATGATGTGAAATACAGATTACAGCTTTGTACTAGATTTCAAAATTTTAAAATTGTCTCATACTTCCGGTAAATGGATTATGTATATTATGTATGTTGCTCTCCAGGAAGATTATTATCAGTCCACCCTTTGGATGGAAGAAATAAAACGTGTATTAATTTATGGCATGTAAGTTGTTGCACTTGAACAAGAACGTTTTAAGAAATCGAACCAGAATAGCAATGAGATCAAGTTTGGATATTAGATTCAGTTTACTGTATCCATCATCAGGCAGGATTTGGCAAAAGAAGGATAAAAATCAGGTAAATGCTGTGGAGATGCGTGCATTAAAAAAATATGTGGAGTATCAATGTATGAAAGAAGGCGGAATTGTGTCACCAGAAATGAATGCATGGATAAAATGGATGTGTTAAATAGGACGAAGAAAGGAGTTTTAAGATGGGTTGGACATGTGAAGAGAATGAATAACTAAGTGAATTTAAAAGTAGGAAATGCAAAGCATGCATGGAAGAAGCAGATTTAGAAAAACACAGCTGGATCAAATGTACCAGATTTTGAAAGAAGATAAAGTGAGAAGTATGAATAGTTAGAAATTGAACATGACGAGATGTGTAAATTTAGAGTAGGCAAAAGTTGTGTGCGTAAATAGAAAAGTTTAGAGATCTTTCGTGATGATCTGTATGTATGTACGTTATATATCTACAAAATGCTCTTCTCAATTATATAATATAAACCCGTAAAATCAGTTCAGTAGCGAATCCGTCGGATATCTAACGCGTTTGCTAAGCAAAAATGCTAACAATTAGACTACAGCTCCGTCTGTGTAAAAGGAACAAGACGAGAAGACGACTAGAATATCTAAGTACATTTAGAGATATTAATAAAAGAAACGGTCCAAGGGATTGATCCTAATTTGTATTATCTTTAAATTAAATCCGATTCACTCCTGGGACCAAACACACCTGTCTAAAATAATTATCAATTATTGCGTATATGCTAATCATAGCAATATCATTTTCAGGATAGATAATAAGAGAATATAATCTACTATCATAACCAATATATAATACAAGGTCGGTAAAAACGTATTTTGCTAACACGTGTAGAACATATATTTTTTGTTCATCACCCGTGTGATATTATGGCCTTTATTTAGTTGTTGATTGTACCATTTGTGTATATTAGATCATGAACTAATTTGTAAATTAAAAAAACTAGTTGAATATAATACGAGTATATTATTTACTAAAAGAAATAGTAACTGTTGTGCACTACTTAGAACATGTAAACAAAGTATTATTTTATATTCACGAGAATATTGTTAGTAATATAAAACTAAATGGAGATTAAAATAACGTTTCAATGAGTTTATTTCTCTACTTTTTTATATTATCATCATAATTCAATCATGTTTTTCTGAACAGTTTTTTTTCCATATGGTGCCCTTCGACATATTCTAACTGATGATTCGGACATAGTTAAAATCGAAGCCAAAAGAAAACGTTACCTTCAGCCCCAATAATCAAGTCCTTGAGTTTAGAACTACATGAGGAGTCAGATGTTGACAACACTATGTACTATAAAAGGAAGTACCAAACTAGGGTACGTGGCGCGTGCGAGTATCGTTAGCACATTAGAACCCCTCTTTTAATATTTTTTGGGTACCATCGGGAATCAAACCCTAAACCCCTGGGTTTAAGTCAAGGGGATTATCAACTAGGCTACTGAGGTCGTCATGAACGTCTAAACGGTTATATATCAATTACTAAATAGCATGACTATATGCTTCACAATCAAATTACATGAAACACACATTCAGAAATTAAATAAAGGAACCTTGATGAAAATTTTGTGCTGTACATGAATTTCAATATAAATTATTTTTAATATCCTATAATAAAACACGTTAAACCCGTAAAAAGTAAATAAATACTGTGAGAAAACCGTTTTGTTGAACAGAAATTAATGTTGTTTTTTTTTTTCATCAAAATTTCATTACATACGTGACTCAAAGAATATAAGTTTTATTTGATGTTCGTGTATATGTAGGTAGAAAATATTTATAAAAACAAGTTACGATAAGAAATTTAGCCTTTAACGTTCTTGAATGTTCTTTGAAGGTTAGGGGATTTACATTTAAACTTTGACTCGTAATATTGGAAATTATTTCTATATTCAAGACTCCATCCATCATAGTTATTATCGACCCTATCCCCTCATAGAAGAAAGCGTGAAGAAAATATTTTCCTTCAAGATTACAACACCGTGAACATTGAATAATAATTTTGAAAATTGTGTGCTGATATTAAAGTAATAAATTATAGATTGTTAGAAATCAAGACTTAATCTAATTATTATTGTAATTACGTCTGAAGGGGGCAAGATGCGTCACTGGTATCTTTTCACAAAGATTGCAATCTATTTTACTGAAAGATTGCAATCTATTTTGCTGAAAGATTGCATTAATTTCAATATTGTGTAATATGATTATATATAACATAACCGATAGCTATTTCGATCTATTTATGCAATAAAAATTTAATTTTAGAACAATGATAACGATACGCTGTTTGGGCTTGTATAGTTTTTTTTACATGATTGAACTTTTAAATTAAACATTTTAATGGCTTAATATTTTTGTTCTTAAATAATATTTAAATGTTTGTGGGCTAGATATATTTTGCATGTCTCTATTTACTTTGTGATTAAAATAAATTAAAATGTAAAAACAACCCCAAAATATTTTCTTTAAAAAAAGCATTACGAAAATCTAAATTTAAAACGCCATGTGATTTCAATGAGAAATTAAATATTGTACTATTGTGGAATATCATCTTAACATATTAATATATTACTATAATATATAGCTTAAATATAGGGTATAATATAAGTTATGTATGTAATAATATGTATCATATATAGACGCGATATAAGTTATAATATAATAATATAGGTTACATAGGTAATAATACATACAATATATAGAGCTGTTATATAGGTAATAACATATTGATAAAGGTTATATATGTAATAATATAGGTTATATAAGTTATACTATATTGCTGGTGGGTTGGAAGAAATTGCTGTAATACGCCCGTCAGATATACAATGTACACATAATAGTCAAATTAAATAAAAAAAATACCAGCATTGACAAAAGACAAGCAACTGTTTTAAGGGCAATTTTCTTCTACGACTTAGTGAAATGAGGTTTTTTCAATAACTTGTATTCAAACGTGAATGGAAGTGTGCATTTCCATAGTTTTCTAATTTAGTTCTTAACTTATTTTATCCAACTTTCCAGCATGTTGTCTGCGCGCACGCGCACGAGTCAAGATGCATACATATAATACATATGCGGTGTATTTGTCTTTTAAACACCTGTCTACGATCTCTGTTAGAACTATATATTAGTATATGCAGTGTTTGTCAAACAACATCGTTCTCACCCCCCTTTTTTGAACATTTTTTTACCGGCGTGAAAAGAGTCTCATTATTATAATTTATACATTATGTAAATTTGTTTTTCAATAAATATTTAATATTACAAGTAATAATTCTTGATAGCATGCACTATGAACAATACATGGGGTGACAATATATGACATAATACTGAATGAAGTGATAAGGATGAATGTGAGTTACGGCTAAAATGTTGGTTAGATAAATAAGATTACTCTGAGATGATTTGGACAAACCGAAGGAATAAATGAAGAAAGATTAACATAATAAATACACCGTACAAATATGAATGAAAGGCGTTGTAGAAGAAGACCAAGGAATGTCTAGTGGGCTCAAGTAAATGATATTTTGAAAGAAGAAAATGTAGAAAGTCAAACAAACCGTAGGAATTGTATGTTCATTTCTAGTCAGTAAAATAAATAAACTCTTAATTTCCAGTCAGTAAAATAACGTGTTTCATTCCTGATTTCTCTTTTCCTTTCCTCTCCACCATCTCTTCCTTTCCTTTTGATTGATGATATCTCACTTTATATGAAAAATAATGTTCGGGTGGTTGTCCGTCTTTGTGGGGTTCATGGGCATGTGCTCACGTATATGTTTATGGATTTCGTGAGGATGGATAGTCATTTGAATGATTTATGCGACCACGTAACTTGCTTCATTTACTTTTGTCTAGTTGGTTGGAAGAGATTGCTGCCTGGCAATAAGCCTGCCAGATTGTATTTGTAATAAAAGTGTTAAATAACCTCTTCGGCCCCCGTGTATCATATTTGATACATCGAGTTTTTAGATGATTTACACTATCCTATTTAAGTTTACTCATTGAGACGCACAGCAGTAAACTGTTTTACCGACCTGTTCAAAAATTTCGCCGGTTACGTCAGTGAACACGTGGCATTCGAGGAGTGAAATTACCAAATTTCATCTGAAAAAATATATTCACTTCAAATTTCTGGTAAATGTTAATTTGTATATTAAAAATAACTTTTATCAATTTATTATGTAAAGTATCTACAAACCTAACTGTTTTGGATCGTAAAATGATATAATATTTTATAACAACCGAGGATTTCACGATCTTTTGCATTGTATCACATACGATACTCCGAGTCTTAACACGTACATTTTTGTTGTCACAGGACTTGATGAACTCGAAATATTGGAGGAGTTACTTATTCCGATGGATCCCAATGACTCTGATATGGAGTGCAACTCGGATACATCCGACACAGAAGATTGTGATCTTGAAGTTCGACCACCCTTGAAGCCTGAATTTGAAGAAAACCAAGACCACGATATTCAAATTACATCATCCGATGATGACGATTTTCCTTTGGCTCAATAACATCATGATCCAAGGGCTCGTTGGAAACATGTAAGCCATTTTCATCCAGCAGAGTTGTCACAAGAAAGGATGGCATTCCAAGATTTTGGAAGATTCTGACATAAGAAACCCCATAGATTATTTCCATCAATACATTCAGGGCTCATTTTTCCAAAATATCTCAATGTGCACAAATTAGTGCATTTGGCGCGAATTGGAAGATCAATAGATACTTCAGTAGAAGAAATTAAAACTTTTTTTTGGAATCAGCTTATTAAATTTTCCACAAATTCGTCAATACTGGTCACGAGAAACAAGGATAGCGCTTGTGGCTGATGATATGTCACGAGACCGGTTTTTTAAATTGGGAAAACCCCTTAAATCTGTGGACGATAATACTGTAGCCAAGTAAAACAAAAGAGAACGACTACTTTTGGAAAGATCGGTCACTCCTACAAAGTGTTCAAAGAGGTTGCTTGGGTAATGCTCGAACACAAAACATATCAATCGACGAGCAAATGACACCTTTCCAAGTATCGACAAATAGTTCGGGGTAAACCGAATCTTGTAGGTTTGAAGGTATTTGTCATGTCTACTCCTGGAGGAATTCCTTTAGATTTTTACGTTTATGAAGGAAAAGGAACATGAGTAGTCAGCGCTCTTTCCGATCCCGGAGATTAATATTTTGGACTACTACCAATTTAAATGGAACATAGCTTGTGAATTAATATCGAATGAAAAAACACTAAGAAGAGACAGTGACAGTGATGGTAATGATGGCGATGCGCCTCAAGTATAAAGAAAATGTGTTAATCTTTTAACAAATACTGATTTTATTAGAGGAAATGTATTACATCTTCCTGTTATGAAAAACAAAGAAGATCCCAACAGATCCAGATGTAGTCTTCCTGGATGTTCATAATTAACTTTTGTATTTTGTCCCGAGTGTAAAATTTACCTATGCTTTTCGGGTGAACGCAGTTATTTTATGTCTTCACAAAATATTTTTTTTTTAATAATTGTATTTTTTGTCTTGAATGTCAAGTTTATCCTTGTTTTAGGAGTTGAAATAATTGTATTATGTCTGTTTACAAAATTTTGTTTACTAATATATACATTTTTCAAATAAACAAATGCAGTGTTTAATGTATGTGTTTTGTTGATATATGACGATGAATGTTGTGGTACAGACCGAGTGTATCGTATATGATACACTCGCTACCCCCTACATGGGGGCTGGTGAAAAAAAAACGGTCTTGCATAAGTTTAAAAATACATATTTTATGCATACATCACATTTATTTAAAAAAAAATGCGAAATGGACCCGCGGGTCCGAGGAGGATAAATAAATAAATAAATATGTTACGGTGAATGGACGTAGAAAAAACGAAGGATGTGTGTCGAGGCAGGAGAGTCTGGCGCTCTATTATCTGCTTACCTCGACAGGGAAGTAGCGTGATGGTATGTATGTATGTGTGTCATAAGTAATCTTTTAAAATAAAAACCCTGAATATTATGTTCTAGAATTGGACGAATATATGCAACAAAAACCCAACCCACTGAACATTATTTTCGTTTATTTGAAATAATGAGTTAACATACCCTAATCTTATATATGTTATACGTACAAAAATATCAAGCCTGTTGAATGGTTATTTTATTGTTAAATTACTATTTTTATTCCATAAAAAACCATATATAGTGGCTGAATGTTTCCTCAATTATCTTAGAACTTCTAAAATGTGAGATGGATCTTTTCTGCATGTCAACGTCCAATTGGAAAGTTCTTGAAGGCGAAGACCTCTCTAGGGTAACCAAGAATAACGAAGGAAAAAAACAATAAAATATCGAATATTTTCATGCTCAAATATTTAGCTAGTACAATTTTTAGTCAATGGTTAAATTGAATCTAAAAAAGAATATATAAACTTCAGAACGTCAGAATGCATCCAACCCAATATTTAAAAAAATATGCTGTGACTACAAATTCCCATATTTTATGATTTTAATGATTGTATCGCAATCCTAGATAACCCTGCTATTAGTCGGAGTCAGATGTAAAACTAGCTAGTTCATGTCAAAAATGGTGACACTAGCTGTCTTACTCTAACTCGTTCATGCGCAGTATCGTTTGTCTCGCTCAAATTTATTGAATTTGGTGTTTAATTACAAAAATTAATGTTTTAAAATTATTTTAAAGGAGTAGTAGGTATGTGTTGTACCATTTTGAAATCCTGACTAAACAGGCCATTTTTTTATGTAACTTGCCTGGTTAGCGTAGTACATTATTTTTACAGTATGATGAGTTAAAGTTAGCTGATAAAAAATATTAATGTTTATGATCGGAAAAAACATTTTTTTTTCGAACGTGCAGGTTTTTTTTTGTTTTATATCTGACTCCGATGTAATCGCAATTATTAGGAAATAACAAATAAAATACGTGTTTGACACACTTTCGTAAAAAAATGTCTTATCAAGAGGCCTTTGATTTTTAACTTATATAAAACAGCTAATAAGCGCCGCTAAATTAATTCAGGTGGAATGATATCTGAAAGTATGTTGATAAACGAGCCGTTCATAATGAATTAGTAAATTTTCACTAAGATCATTATCACTGATAATGCTATCTCTTGGGCAGATATCCAGATTATAATGACATAATAATGACATTATATTAAAGTTTTAAATATGCCATTAAAAGTTGCAATAAACTCTAAATAATTATTAATATTTTTGTTATTTTCTTTAATTTAATTTAAATTCTGTCCGTGGTATCTGACCTTATATCGGTGCCACCGCCTTCCTTTTCACAATCCAGTGTGTCGCCAGCAGAGAGATTCCCTACTAGAGGACAGCTGTTTCATAAAAGGAACGTTAAAATTCTTACAAATGTACGATTTATTTATTTAACACTTTTATTGCAAATACAATCTGGCGGGCTTATTGCCAGAAGGCAATCTCTTCCAGCCAACCAGATTACACTGTAAACTAACCTAATTCGTTACTAGAGACAGGGGGGGGGGAGAAGAGAGTGTTGATGGAGAAGAGATAGTGTGGGTGGAGAAGAGTCCATGTGGGTGGAGAAGAAACAGTAAAAAAATATTTGTTATTTTCCTAAATTTTCTAAGTTCATTTACCACGTCTCCTTCTAGTGATCACACTATTCATTTTTTTTAATAAGTCTCGTCACCAATTTGTTTAACGTGCCCAAACTACATTTGAGCGCTCTTTTTAAATTTCTATTATAATTCTGGTAAATAAATATTTTTGATTTATTTATGATAGAAAAAGTGGCTTATGCAAGTCTAACAAAAGCAAACGTGTCCCCGATACCTTAATATTTGGACACTTGACACGTATTGGTCTCCCTACCTGCCTTCGAGAGTGTGATGTTTTATTGCTATTGGAATTCTTTCCAGCTGGCAGGTCTTACCAGACGTAGTAAATTGTTATTATGTCATACCTTTTTGTATTTCGTTTCCTTATCAAGAACAATAAGATCTTACCTTAAAATTTGCATATTCAATAAAAACGCCCAAAAAATAAATCGTCCATAATATTTACTATTACTCAAATAATGTTATGATAGTTAATTGTTTTTCGTATATAATTGGGTTTAAGAGATTATTGAATGTTAACGAAATTTCTTTATCTTTTTTCCCCTATTTTCAACTTTTTCACAAGTAAGTTTGACCAATTACCTTTAAAAATATTTATTCGATTTAAGAGTACTTAAAGACGTCAAAAAACTAGTATTAATATTATTATTGGTACTAAAGTAATATATTCTTTAATTTCGAAATAAATATGTCCATTATAAATTTAAAAAAACCCACACCCTCTGGTTTTGTAATATATACAATATCGACATTTATATACTGTAATAATTTTTTTAAATCACCTATTGGCTGAATGTATACGAGTATCTACTCACCACAATTGTTGAATCAAACTACATACGTACATACCATCACGCATTTATCTGTTAGAATAGACGAGAGTAGACGAAATAGAATAGACGAAACTTTCCAACAATATGTTTAGGAATTTAATTATGTGTTAGTTACCGACATTTGTAATTGGAATAGCGTCCAAAAAATAATATTTGTATAAGTTTCGTCCATTCGGGGACTTACACCTTAGATCGTTAAACTCTTTTTTTTAACCTGACGAGCTTATTGGCATGTTGCAATCTCTTCCAACCAACCAGAAACCTTTCTTTTTCAATGGGCCCTAAGAGAAAACGAGACTGGAATCCCATTTTTTTAAATCTGGTTTCCAGCGGAGATCGAACCCGCAACCTCCGGATCAGTAGACAAGCATCTTACCACCAGGCCACGGAGGTTGTCCTGGTTGTAAGACGCTTTTTTCAAACAAACTTTCAAGGAAGAAGGAGAATTAATCAGCAATATCAATTTTTAAAATTTCAGATTCTAAGTACAAAAATTGTCTGCAATTTTATAAATAATATATTACAGAACACACGCTTATATTTATTAATCGATTTGATCTATAGTCAATACGACCTTAAAATAATATCCAAAAAATCACATACAATCAATGAAATTATAGCTCTCAAGAAGGATGCGTGTAGAGGTAGGAAATACTGGCGCTCTATTCACTTTAATTATAATATGTAATGTGTACATATGTATAACAGTCTAGAAGTTACAAGAAGTTCAGAAATATCTAT
The DNA here is from genome assembly GCA_949825065.1 of Odontocerum albicorne. Taxonomy (NCBI): domain Eukaryota; kingdom Metazoa; phylum Arthropoda; class Insecta; order Trichoptera; family Odontoceridae; genus Odontocerum; species Odontocerum albicorne. The sequence goes on along the minus strand of OX463839.1, from coordinate 19,741,482 downwards.
ACTTCGGTAAGATCAAATGAATCAAATTCTTTAAGGGGTGAGAGGGAAAATTATAATAGGAGAGTGCTTGACCAATAGTATGAACGTGCCAGAAGTGAAATATGTGTGCAAGGGTAGAACGAAGTGAAGATTTGTTATCTCTGCCTACCCCAATAGGGCAATGACGTGATAATGATGAAAAAACGTAAATGAAATGTAATATAGCGTCGAGTCAAGCGGGGATTTTTGCTAAAATGCTGATCAGAACACAAATTCAAGTATTGTATTTTCTATTGAAAATAACAGGTGTTTTACTGTGTCCGTTTTATTTTTCTTTTAATTTTAGCTTGAATCCTTTTGAATTCAAAGTAGCTAACGAATTAACACTGAGCAACACTTAACAGAAAATCACAATCTCATGTCAAGGTTAATGAACGAATGGACGATGGCACGCGATCCCAACAGTCATCGAATTGTTCTGATGTTAACTATATTTATTACAAATATTTTTCAACATTCCAAGATGTTCATCACTAATTTCTTTATTGAAATATTTTTAAACAGTGAACATTATAAATAAAATTCAAGGTTGATAAATTTACGCTTAGTTACGATCAAGTCAACGAGTTTCAACCTCGCCAAAATATATTATAGAAAGTTAACTACAATCGTCAAATGCAGTTCTGTAGAAATATTTAATGCTCCGTAGATATAAAATATTTATTTGTGGATTTCACAATTTTGTGATTCCATTTTATTTTTTATTTTTTAAATGAATTATACATAATATGAACGTTCAGGGCTGAAAACGCCGATAGGCGTTCATATAAGAATTTGCTGGTGCTCAAAATACCTATCGTCGTTCTATTGCCAATTTCTTTGGGTGAATTATTAAACAAGTGAGCCCAGAGTGACCTTACGGTACTGATAGGGCCCAGAGTTATATGGCAATGAAATATAGTTGCTTTTTCATTTTTTAACAACACGGCAATTATAAATAAATTATTCAGTAATCAATGTTTTAATGTATGTTTATTACTTTTTTAGTACAACTAGGGTATTTCTTTAAAAAAGATCTCTATTAAGTAAGATCAAGAAGAAAAATATCTCAATTAAGTAAAATTTGGTTTGGGTATGTAGAATGAATGAATGAAAAACACTTACAATACGAATATACTGTAAAACTTTAAGGGAAAGGCGTGGTAGACGAAAAACGAGGAAGAAAGTATGGTTGGGTTAAAAGAATTATATTTTGAAAGAACGAAGTGTAAGAAGATATATGGATGTAGAGGATGTGAAAGAAGTATGTCACGATAAGAAAGTCTGGCGTTCTGTACTGTCTGCCTACCCCGACAGGAAGACTTGGTAATTATATGGATGGATGTATGTATTTGTTTAGAAAAAAATAGAATAGATAAATCAGAGTCGTATTATTTTTAAATAAAATATAAACAATTGCACACAGAAATTGTTTTCAACACACACAATCACATAAAAGGTTCCCCAATTTATTAAGAGGTAAAAGTTGAATTTTAAAGCAACATCTGGGTCAAGCAAATTGACAGCTCATTCAAAATTCTCGACGCCGATGTATAAGTTTAGGTGATGTCTAAATCAGGAGTTCGCATAGCGTTGTCGATATCTGGTTTAGACAATGTTTCATCGTCATCAATCCTCAGTGACATTTGACAATACTTGAAATACCAACAAACTAAGTAAACTTTGCCCAATCAAGTCGGATAAAACGTGAAATTCCTAAAGCGTATTGGACATATTGAATCCATTCTAACTTAGTACACGAGATTCTAACACATAAACGCAGGATTTTCATTTTATTGGCAAGATATTTGTATAACTCTTTAATAATTGTAATGTTATATTATAACCCCGGCATATGCTTGACAAACTCATTTTTGTAAGTGATGAAAGAAAGATAAATGTGGTAGAAATGATAGTGCGTAAAAATAATGTATGATAGAATAAAGAATGAGGGCATTTAGAAAGAATGCAGATTAAAAGACGGTGCATTGCATAAGATAAAGAAAGGAGCATTCAGGTGGTTCAGTTACTTCGAAAAAAAATATGATGAAAGATTTAGACAGGATAGAAGTTACAAGAAGTTTGGAAAGACCTAGAAAACGTTGTAAAACCAATTAATCTATTTCTGACTGAAAATTATCATTTAAATAGCGCCGTTTCAATTGTTTTAGAGAGTTGAAATTTGTCCGTCGGTGTCTTCCAACAAGAGAAAAATTCTCTTATTATTTAATTTGTTGTGTCGCGTCTGGATTATCGTAATTCTATTAATTCTGGTTTGCTTGATTCACGGATTTCAAGACTCAAATCTGTTTTCAGGGCAACTGATATATGGTAGTCATAAATATTATCATATAAGTTCGCTTCATAAAAGTCACATCGGCTCAAGTGTCGCGAACGGAATGATTTCAAACTTGTTTTCTTTATATTTAGGTTCCATGATAGGATCTCTGCATTGTACCTTTCGAATTTATGTCTTAGAGATATTCTTTCGGAGAGAAATATAACTTTGAGATCGATTTCTTCTTCATCTAATAAATTGTTTGTTCCGAATCGATCCAATAGGGTAAGGTATTGTGTGATAGAGTTTTTGCCGTTGTTGTGACGTGGAATTATCTACCAATTCGTATTAGAGATATGGGTGACGTATACAGCTTTAGTAAGTACTTAAAGACAAACCTTTTTGGGTATTTTCAAAATTTATGATGATATATGAACACTACAGAATACAGTACATTAAACCTATAGCCGAATGTGTTATTATTACATTTCGGAAGTTTCTGATTTGATAGTGATACAGGTCCAGGAGTCACTGAAAATGGGGCTTAGGATATACGAGTATTTGCTTAGCGAACGAACACACACAATATATTTTTTGCTAAAACTATTCGTAATTTGAAAATGTAGCGATATTAGTTTCTTTTAAATCTTAAATAATACGCTACTCAAGTATCCTTCTTGCGTGCTCAATGCTGAGCGTCGTGGTCCTCAACTATGCCTGGAACTTGGTGCAATATGACATGTATCTCCATTCTTCTCGGACCTGGATTACGTTGAATGCAGCTTTTAAAGAGGGTTTTTTTAAACTCCTTTATTTAATTCATCCATCTTATAGCAGATATTCTTTTCGAGTTCAAAGTATGTAAAGATCCTTATTCTGCATGTTGTGCAAAATCTTTTGGTACTCGCTAATTTTTGGATGATAAAGACGTTGATGCACCGCACCTTACGAACCATGCAATACGTAACATCTTTTGGTACTCGCTAATTTTTGGATGATAAAGACGTTGATGCACCGCACCGCACCTTACGAACCATGCAATACGTAACACCCACCACCATATTTGGAAGGCATCTGTCATGTTTCATTCCTTGTTTCTCATCGTCCATGTTTTCATTTAATACAGTGCTATGTATAATATAATACTAGAGATAATAATAATAGAGATTTATATAGATTTATTATAGAGATAACAATAGAGATTTCACTAAATGAGTTTAGGTTCTTCTGCGTATAGAATGGTTAATTCACATTGAAGTTAAATTTGTCATAAACTTCGCTATTCCAATTCGTATTATTTCTAAGAAGTGTGCATATTTTATAGTATAAAATATCTTATAAGTTGGAATAATAAAAACACGTTGAAATTATATTTGAAAAACAGACGCTTTGGCCTTTTTCATAATGATTTCATGTTACGAGTGAGTTCATGGAGTAAACGATTAAAAATAAGTGTAGTACGTCTAGTACAATATTCTGTATTACTCGTAAGATTCTTTCATTGTTTTCTAAGAAATCGTGGAAGAAAAGCAAGGCCTCTGGATTTTATATTCACTGCCTACACTGATTCAAATTTAACTCTTAATTATTTTTATGATTTTTTCTGTTAATTGAGAACCATTGATTTTTTTTTTGCAATTTTCCATTTTTATACAATACGAATGTGTTTGTTAGATTATTTACATGGTTCTTAACATATTATATTTATAAGTTTTCTTGAAATTTTTAAGGATAAGTGTCGCATATGCCATAATTTATATTTAATATTTTTATGCAAATATTATGCTAGAATGTTTTTTTGCTCCTGTTTTCAATCAAGAAAGTTCATTGTTTTTTTTCTCTTTCATGTAAATTTACTATTTATATAAATAGCTTTTAGTGAATTACGTACAATTCGTCGCGTTTGTTTTGTTACGGGAACATTCCTGCGTCCAAAGTGATTTTACTATTGTTATACTCATTTCAAATTATAATAGTTAGTGCGCTCTGAAGTACCTCCGAATTAAAAAAAATATAGAAAATCTTAACACTTGTGTCGCAGAAATATTGTGAAACTATACTTCATCACTCAACAGTTCAGTAGCTATTAATTGCATAGACAAATCATATTAGTTTTCTCAACAGTCAACGTTTTGATCAGAAGTCTTTTGATAAGTTTAGTAATGCTACCTCACATTATTAACACCACAGGATCTAGATCAAGCAACCGCGCTTTATGAGTTATTTACCCTAATAGTCTACTCCTCTCAAGATCCTTTATCTTTCGCAAGTCTGCTTCACTGGGAGATGTCCAAACTTCATAGGTCATTTTTATCCATATCTTGCATTTGAACTCTGTGACATCCAATATGTTTTCTGGTAATTGTACTTTGTTTGCTGTTATGTCACTGTTCAATCGTTCCATCTGTCCCAACTTCCTATCTGATGTACTTGATCATAAAGGAGTATTTATTTCAACGTTCGTAATCTTCCTTTCATTTAGTATGAGTTTGGTTTATATTCGTTAATGGACGGTTCGAGATTATTATTTCTTTATCTTTTTTATTGCAGATGGTTGATGTTTTTATCTAGATCAAAAGAAATTCTCTATAATGAGAATATTTTCAATTTTTCTTACACATTGTGTTTTTCATAGCTCTAATTTAGAATTTAGTGACAAAATTAATCGATATGCGGTAAAATGTCCCCACGTTTCAAACGCGATGAACCTCCATTAACAAATCGTCCCATTCCAGGTTTTTGACAAAGTTTAGCGACTTCATTCGGTTATTAAAAGCTTTTTTATTCAATATTTTCTTTCAAAGTATAAGATAATAATTCGCTTAGTAAAGTAAAGTAAATTCAATTAACGTTCAGTATGATCAAAGAGTTCACATTTTTTATTCAACATAAAATTTTAAATTGAAATTCTATCATTTTGTTTTATAACTTATACAATTATTATAAAAATCTTATCTTATATATCACAATCTAAAAACTATTTGAACATGTTTCTTCACACAAAACCGTAAGTAATATTTTAGTGGAGTTTTGTTTCCTTTGCTTTTTTTATGAATATATGACAGTTTAACTTGATATTAACCTTAACAACATTCATACAGCCTGTCTATAATGATAACACTAGTATTATAGTACATTAGCGTTTTACTTTTCTGAATTATAACAAAATATATGGTTTATCAAACAGTTAAGTATTTTTTATGCTGAAAGGAAAACAATCAACGCATTATGAACGTTACTTCCTGTTACGCTTATTAAAATAATGGTCTTAAAAACCTGTTGGTTATTTTAAGCCATAGCAAGGTGAGCTGCTTCTGGTACATAAGTGCAGCCTCTCAAGTGGGTTGCAATTTATATAAAATCACTGTTAAAACGTTAATGAACAGTATATGTACAGTATGTTTGAAGTTTTATTTTTGTCTTTTGTATTGAAATTATCTTAATCATAATTTTATTTGTAAATTATATTTTAATACTACATGTATATTTATTAAATATTAAGAATTATAATCTCCTGTAAAGTAAACTATATCCTCGGTGTATCCACCATCATATACATACTCGTATATAGATTTAGCATCATTGACACGCCAAAAGGACCATGATCTTTGATATATATGGAACGACATAAAATTTTATTCCTAGAAAGATCCAATGCGTTCCAATGTGTCACCAAATGACACTCGCCAGCGTCCATTTCTTAAGATCTCTTTTACACATGTTTTTGAGACGAGAAATGAAGGATAGAGATATGATAACAATACAGTTAGATCATATTATATTATGAAAAAGGAAATTTGACAGATAAGAGAAACACGTGAGGTACTCGTATAATAGAATATGTGTACTCTTAGACCAGGTGAAAGTTTATTTTATGAAGAAATATCTCGAGTTCTGTCCTTTCTGTCGAACTCGACAGAAAAATGGTGTAATGATATTTAATACTATTGTATAAATTTCTACAAATATTAATAAATTATAATGGTCTGTGAAGTCTAATTAGTAAGACGCTTATATTACGAGTAGATTGTCTGGTTCGATTGCCGTCTATGCTCTAAAAAAACAATCCTTGTTAAGTGTGTTGCAATTTATATAAAATCGTATATCACTGTTAAAACATCAATGTATAGTTTTTTTTTCTTTTTCTATTGAAGAAACCATAATCATCTTTATTTTCATTTACAAATTACGATTTAACATACGTATATTTATATAAATCATGAAAATCTTGTATAAATAATTGGATTCAAACCTCGTTTTATCAACTATCTATAGCATTTAGTATTATAACTATGTCAAAAATACATTATTAATAATATCTTTTGATTATTAATCATTTTCAAAGTTTATTTCTATTTCGTTTCTGCATTCACCCTTAATCCACTTATATCATTAATTCTTTTATTTATTTTTGCTTCTTTCAACCACAATGATAAATTGCCACAATATATCATAACTCACACAATTTGTTGACGTATTTTATGATATCAATGAACTTTTTATTGGTATAAAAATGTAACTTTATTTAATGTTTTAATCTTCAAGATTAAGTTTCAAAACATCAAATTGATCATAACGTTAAACCGCACTGTTGATTTTTTAATATTAATATGTGTTATTTATCTGGTTTATCGCTTCAGGAGCATGAATTGATTTTGATCAATTATTTATTTTATTTTCTTTGAACACTTTCAAAATGTCTTCTAATAAATCAGATTTTCTTTATTTAAAATCATTATTGATATCCATGAGTTTTTTAAACTCAGCAAATTCATTATTTGAGTAAAAGGAACAACAAATAAAATATAAATCTAATGAAAAATAGAGATAAAAGATCTTTTGAGATAAGTAATGCTTTTTTTTTCTTAAAACTTGATAACAATGGACCACATCTCATTGAGCTAAGTTGATTTGAAGAAGGAAAGATGAAAAGTTGTTGTAAAGAAGGATGTATCATACGTTTCAATACAGATCATCTTGTCACCAAATTTAGAGAATTGGAATGCTGAATATTTTGTTACTTTTAAGAGCAATGCATAATATGATGTCTCATAGTTTTTAAGAGCAATAATCAACGTAACAAACTTTTTACATAAATAGGATAAATATTCGATACTTTTAATTAATTGTCACTTGATTACCTCTAGCTCTCCTAACCAACAGAGAAGCGTGATGCAAATTTGTGGTATTTGCTAGCTGAGATATAACATTATCTCCTTTAAACACAAAGCATTTGTCTTTGCCAGTTCACCACTCTTCATTTTTCACGTCGTATTATACTATTTACGCAGTTAGACTCTGGAACCAGCTACCAGAATAAAATAAGACTCATACCATTGTGGACATATTGCAAAAAGCGAAATAAAATTATTGGTTTTCTATCATACTTCTTTCCAATCACTTTTTTCTTTTTCCTAGTTTTATTTTATTTTTTTCTGTTTGTGGTTTTTTTATTATTATTTAGGTATTATATTAGGTGTGGGCTGAAAACATCTGGTGTCCCCGTGGCTGGGCTCGCCCTATATTGGTGGAGTGTATTTTGGCCGGGGGGATGTTATTAGATGAGCCCAGACCTTTTGATAGATTCTGTGTTTAATGTATTCTCTGCAATTTATGTGTTCTTGAAGTATATTTAAATGTATTATGTCCATACTATATTGCTCTCAATAAACCTATATTATTTTATTTATTTATGTTTTTTCTCTGCATCAAAAATGCTAATCTTCCTTATTTAACTCCAAACTTTGTAAAACAATTATATTGTTGGTTAGAAGTGATTACCACATATCAATAAACCCGCTTTATTATGCAATTAAAGGTTCAAATAAGTAAAGCGTTACAAAAAATACAATAGAAATTTGTATAGACCAAGTTTGAAAAAAAAAATAATCATGCTGTGACATGATCTAAAGATCAACACCAATCTTCGATTCACCAAGAATCAAACGAGACGTAGACGACGAGTCGTTAGTCGAGTTATGTAACCGCCACATCTAGGTGTCAGGCGATAGAGATATTAACTAATATTGAATAACAATTACACTTAGCTTTTATGTAAGCGATTATTTTATCTATGGAAATTGGTTTTCGCTGTGTATATGTTACAGTATTTAATATTTGTATTAATAATTTCATTGGCTTCTGATTCAAAGGTTTTCGCCCTGCTTAATTTATTAAAATCACGTAAAATTGTGTACTGTTTTACATGTGGTATTTTATTATATTACATGTTTATTTATGAGAATAGATTGGAAGATCAAAATTTACAAAGAGTGTTTGAGGCCAATCATGACTTATGGAATAGAGTATAATATAAAAGAGAACCATTAACCAGATAGTTCTCTGTCATACCGCTCATATAAAGAAACTTTTTTAATAGGGAATACTTTCGGAGTCTCCTGGTCATATCCGGAATTACGACATTAAACATTCTGCATTATGTAGTGTTTCTATCCAAATGTACCTAAAAATTACCCAAATTATACCTGTTGTGAGAAATTTATATTGTATGTGGACTGATGGCATAAGTTTTGTACGAAATGGTTTATTCTTTTCCTCATAAAAAAAATATTATCATACAATGTTTCAAAGAAACTAAAAAAATTGTGATCTGAGATGAATATTTTGTGCATATACATTTGTATGTGTACATTTATGTTTTGTTATTTGCATATGAAATTGAGTTATTTATACTTCGTTCAAATGAACTATTAACATGAGTTAAAAACAAAAATCAAACTTAGTGAATATGTTGAATTTCCAATGAAGATAATACATTTGTTGTTGGAATATATTACCTTTATGCGTCATATATTCTGTAATACAAAAAAATTATATTTTGACTTGCAATTTACATTTCAAATATATGTAAATCTTTAGTCAGTTCGAAGCAGTTTTTTTAAACTGAAGATTGCTTTGTTTTATCTTTATTAAAACTTTGGCGAATTATCTCGTAAGATATCTGAACGTACCCAAAATAAGATTACTCTTCTCGTTTTTGTTTTCAATTTATGTTTCTTTGATCTCAACTAGTAGAATTGAATGTGAGAATGCTACGAGTCTTTGTTTTATGTGTTGGTTATTTTTTCCCTTAGTTTATACGATGAAGTTTTTGTCGTGGAAAATATTGTAGTATTCGCAAGAACATATACACCTTGTTTAAGCCCCTATGGCAGTGATTTGAAAAGGAAAAACAGCTGATATGGAGATTAAAAAAAACTCGAATTTGATAGCTCACAATGCAGTCAAAGAAGAGAAATGACGGTAAGTAATTAAACACAGTTGACATCGTTGAGCATGATTTCTGCTGATAGCGAACATAATAAAAATTCACTTATACAACAGATAGATAAGATATGCAATGTTAAGTCGTCTAGTTCTGTGTAGAGGTCATGGACATACTTCTTTCAGTGCAAAATTTTATGGAAATATCAACATATCTAGGTTATATTCGAATTTTTAATCTAAATAACTTCAACGATTTCGTAACATTTAATAATTTAACAGTAAACTAACTCCATTGACGCAAGTAATAAATTTCAGGAAAAAGCGCGTCAATCAAAACTGAGTTAATGAATCCTTTGAATGTTATAAAAAAGGTAATATTTTTAGATATTTTCAGATATTCTATTCTTACTTGGTTAAAAAAAATTTAGTTATTTTTTTCAATAAGTCTATATTAGTGGTTACAGATCTATAATGAAACACGTACTATTGATAGTTTGATACGAAGAAAAAATACAGTACATATAATTTACTATACCTATTTAAAATCACTCTCCCTGCATGAATCTTCATTATTACTGTTGTCGCACTTACAGTTGAAGTCGAATCAGAAAGAAAATAGAATGATTTAGTCAGTAGTAAAACATTCAAATATCGATTTAGAAGCCAAATAGTTACGTCATAGATATATCATTATTGTGCATTTAAATTTTTAAACAGAATAAAACTCGTTAAAGGCGAACTCGCGTAAATAAAGGGATTGCTATATTTTGATCAAACACTTGAAGAGCACTTCTACTTATTACTTGTTTTGGTATTGCATTTTTTATACTAATTTTATTTTAAATTGACAGCAAATCATGGAAACATACATACATTATTAAAATTTCAGTTTACAGTTTTCCGAGTGTCCTAATTCGATTTATGGCTGTAAAAAGTAAGGTTGTAAAAAGTTGTTTCATATTTCTCGATATATGTCGTCATGACAAATAATTTGTTCCTAACTTCATTCTAAACGTGCTTAATGTTTACCATTATGATGTAATAGTTAAGCGTATTTTTTCAGCCATTGATAACCCAAATTGGTTGAGTAGTAGAAAATGGAACAAAATAAGTTGTTTTTTCGGTGCTTGCTAAAGAAATTTCTGTATATCAATAACCCCCTCTAGATGTACTTTGTTTAAGCATGTACACAAATAATAAAATGAAGAATAAATTATGTTGGTAGTCAGAAGCTAACTAAATTTATATCAATACATCATACACCGGTGGTAGAATGGGGATATTCACAGTCTCGGCCCGACGTGGAGGCGCGTGTAGTGATGAAGATGTTTTGTGGCATCCGTGTATTCCTGACGGAACATATAGGGTGATGATGATGATGATGAAAGGTGGTAGGTTTGACTACAAATATTACAAGTAAGCGGAATTAATAAAAAAAAAACCTTACGTAGATTTATTTCTAATTTAGTCTCGAGTTTGCTTGAAAATTTTGCCCTATTCAAAATTCCGTTCCCTTAATTAAAAGTTTTTATATCCGATCACTCGACGAGCGTTTGGGAATGTGAAACGATCGTAATATAAAACTTCTTTACTTTGGCCTTATTAAATTCTCCGTATTCGGAAAATTAAGTCTGGCGCATTTTAGATTGTGACTTAAAGTACACCCTTATATTAGAAAAGGGCTTTCGCTCTCTTGACGAGACACCTCGTTGAGTACTACGGGAGAATAACTAGAGAATAATTCACTTGATTTTATATAACGGCTTCAATATTGACATTTTTATATGTTTTTCTAATATTGACAATAATTGAGATTTTTTGTCCTTCTTTAATAAAATACTTCATTGGATTTCTTCATATTCTTCTTTAAAGTTCCTCGCCTCTTCGGTGGTTGGCGATCATCATGCCTTTGACATCTTCCGTGACCTTGTTGGTGAGATACATGTCTTCTAACTAAGGGGTTGTGGTTTTGATTGCCATATAAATCAAGATGTTTTTATAAAAAATAATTCTCGTCTGGTTTTTACTTAGGCTACTTTAACATCTTTCTGGCTGGTCGGAAGA
>OX463839.1:19613443-19729695 GCA_949825065.1 Odontocerum albicorne | reverse complement strand
TTTTCGAAGGGGGGTTGATTTTTTTAATTAATTTATTTTATATTTGATACTGGTCTAACTCAATTATGTCAAAGAAAATGGCTGTCACAAAAAAAATAGATAAAACTCAAAAAATAATAATAACATAGGAGTAATGATTACTCATATTTCTCTGGAAAATGGCCTTGAATCTTCAATTTATCTAGTAAAATGCTGAAAAATGCGTTCAACACGATTATTTCAAGTGCAAGAAGTAACCCTTTTAACAACTCACATCGTGAATACGACACCGAAAACAATCTTAATTCATATATAGTAGACATATGTTAGTTGTCAGGTACATTAATTTGAAAAATGTAAATCAACAAGGATTTCGTTATTTTTCCCGTAAGTATTTTGTATATAAAAATCAGGTTTGTAGATCTCTTATGGTGATTAAGGAGTAGTAGGCTAAACATACTCAAAAAATGCTAGGTAGAACATTAGGTAATACTCGTATCAACATTCCCTGAAGTAAAGGTATTACCGAAATCTCTTGAATTCGTTTAACTGTGAGGAAGCTTCCTTATTGATTGATTCTATATGATTTAGACGTACTCCAATCCAAACTACTGCGAAATCAGTGAATTATAAAGAGATCTCATAACAACGTCACCACCGAAAAGCTCTAGAGACAAAACCCAAAAGTTGTTGGCAGATAAACACATACTTTCAAAATATTGTAAAACATCTATTTAGCAAATTGGAATATAAGATATGTAGAAGTGCATGGCCGCGGGTAACGCACTGACTTCCGTGCGGAAGGTCATTGGTTCGAATCTCGCGCTACTCCCCTCGAATGACACAGGTATTTTTCTGCCTAGTATTCGGAGGTATAAGGATACCTTTGACTTCGGTCATAGATATTTTTTTCAAAAAATGAAAAAAGAACATGACGGTGTGCTCCGGTCGTCTCACTTTGTCAGGTGTACCATCGGCTCCAGTACAGCGGTGTGTGACCATTGAGTTTGCTGGTGTGCAAGAGCTTACTCACTTAAAAGAGGAGAAAAAGGAAAAACTCCATGGCACAGATTCGCTTTCCACCTAAATTAACTAATTAGAATGGCGAGGGGATCCTCAACTACGAGGCCAGCAACGACGACGATATACCATATGATTTGAAAATCACCTGTATTGAAACACTTTGTTTTCGGGTTTTATAAAAGATTTTGACGACTTTCCCTCTTCACAATTTTTAATATTTGTTTTAAAGACCTCTAACGCAGGATGGTAAATATCCTTGCTTACCAAAGGAAATTCGCTGTTACACATTAACGTGTTTGAGTTAGTTTTCATTATCATTGTTAATCAAGGATTTGTCTAGAGTAGAGTTTAAAACCGTGTTCCTTTGTAAATATCAAAGTGAGGCAATACATTTCATTAATGAATTCGCTAAATCCCTGCGCCGTTAGTTAAAATCGCAACAACTCTCGCACATGTCTGACGTGTGTGCGTTGTTTTAATAAACAAAATGTGAAACCAAACTGAGACTGAAATATATTATTATATCCAGAATAGAACCCGATACCCCGGGTGGAAGACCACCGAAGCCGATTATCTTTCATGAAACTTGCAAATAGCTTAAGACCCGAATCAATAGTCCGACCTGGCCCCTAATTTATAAATCTTTGACCATTTTTTACAGACGAATTTAGTATTTAAAATTCAATTACATCCAACTGTTTGTAGCTTCATTTAAAAACACGACAAACTTAGAAGCGTGGTAATGAAACCATTCACCTGGTTTAATTAACTCGCTTTCAAGTTTGGAGCGTATGAGGTTCGACTCTGATTACAAATCACGATATTTATTTGTATTATAAATTCAAACCTAAATGTTTAACCTTGTAGCCACTGTGTAAGTACTGTATCAAGATTTTTTTATTTGCTTAAGTTGTAATTGATTGAAATCTGTGAAAGCTGCTAAGCTGTCTTTCTTTGAAGTAACATATTTTACCAATCCGGATTAATAAATTATATTTCCTCATTAAAAATACACAAGAAGGTTGACAACCCCTGCAGTAGGTGGATCAAGTAACCTCTCACATCTCTTGCGGTCCCATTGTTCACTAATTAAATATACACCAAGTTCCCGGCTCGTCTGATGTTTTAACTAGGGTTCAATAACGAAATTTTCCACCTCTACCTAATGGATAAATTGATCATCAAAAATAATTAGCTAAGCGATTATATTTCATATTATCTACGTATTATTAAGTATCTTACATGAGAACTAATCATTAATGTCTTCATTCCACTAATAACGAGTTTTTGACATTTAATTAGTTGGTTGGATAAAGGGAAAATAAGTTTTTTTTAATATCTTTACTTTAGTAATTACAAAAAGACTATTTATAAATCGCCATTCAGAGGGCATGTTATATGCCGTTTAAAATGCTTACTCCGAATTCGAACCCAAAATACTGACAGATTAAAAATAGTCAAAAAATATACTAGGTAAGTCCAGAAAGTAAGTGTACTGAATTTTTGTAGGTTACAATTTTTTTTATTTAAACAAAAAAAATACGTGGTTACCGTAGTACATATGTAAGCTATTTTTCGACATAGTCGCCATTCCTCTCAATGCAGGTGGTGAAGCGGGGTATCAACTTTTTGATGCCTTCCTCGAAGTAGCTTCCCGCCAACCCCTCCGTCCAGTTCTCCACCTCCTCCTTTACCTCCTCGTCGGTTGAAAACCTTTTTCGACCCATGTGCAGCTTCAGGGAGGTAAAGAGATAGTAATCTGAAGGTGCTAGGTCAGGGGAATGCGCGGGATGGTTCAGGGCATCCCATTTAAACGAGGCAAGCAGTTCCTTCGTGGCGTTGGCCGTGTGTGGTCTGGCATTGTCGTGCAGCAGGCAGACTCCCTTTGTCAGCATGCCTCTCTTCTTGTTCTGAATCGCCCTCCGCCATTTTTTTAGGGTCTCACAGTATCTTGCAGAGTTGATGGTCTCCCCTTGAGGCATATATTCAATTAAAATTATGCCTTGACAGTCCCAAAACAATTTCGTCAATTTCGTCAGTCACAATTGAAGGTCTTCCGCTCCTCTGCTCATCATGCACAGACGTACAACCGTTTTTAAACTCGCGACACCACTTGTACACACTCGTACGATTCATAGCTTTATCACCATATGCAGTTTTCACCTCATTATAAACCTCAACCGGAGGTTTTCCCTTCCAAACGAGATAACGGATGACGCCCCGTATTTCGCACTTGCCGGGAGATTGGATTTACATTTTTCACGAAACGTGTTGTCGCGTCGACACTTCTCAACATACTGACCTCGAACCGGTCTCGTTGCGGAGCGGAAGGGTCAGGCTACATGGAAGTGTAGCCAACATGTCGAAAAATAAAATCCATCCGGTCGTGAGAGCCTCAGTACACTTACTTTCTGGATACGCCTCGTATATTGAGTGTAAGGATACTAGGTATTTCTCCGCATATGTACGAGTATATCATCAATGATTTGCATAACGTGGTAATGTTAGTAAAGAATGTACATGAATTATGGAGTTTGATAAGTAAATTAATTGTATGGGAGATACGAAGAGAAAGATATGTGGATATATGTTGCAAAATCTGAATGTTCTGGTGATAGAAAAAGTCTTAAAGGAAAAGTAAATGCGATATATAGTTGATCAATGAAAAATTTAAGAAAGTTGAGGAATTCTGTTGTTCGGGTAGTATTTTCTCAGATGATGTATTTTCTCAGATGATATCGAACAACACGTAGCGACGGGAAACAAAAAAAATTGTGCTCTAAAACAAATATACTCGAACTGGGAGTATCAAATCCACTAAGATAGTTCACAACATTATTTTATCGCCAACTTCAATGTACAAGTATAAAAGTGGACGTGAAAAAGACTGACAGAAGCCGAATAAATGCTGTAAAAATGCATGCACAGAGAAAATAATACACGGGATGACAGTGTATAATAGAATGCAGAATGAAGTGAGGAAGGTGAACTAAGACAGATATGTGTTAATGTAAAAGGAATGAATGAAGAAAACCAAATAAAACAAATATATGCAGTGCAAAATGGAGTGGAAGGCGAGGTAGAGGAAGACCGAGGAAAGTTTGATTGAATCAAGTGAATGATATTTTGATAGAGGGTAACATAGTAAGTCAGAGAGATCGTAGGAGTTGGATGACAAGGTGTATGGATGTAAAAGAGACTATGGCGCTCTGTCTTCTCTGCCTATCCCGACAGGGAAATAACGTAATGTATTGGGAGTACAAATTAGTTCGGTCCGTTTCCAAAAGATGGCTCTGGCTGTTATGAATGGTTCATAGTGACAGCCAATTTTGGCGGTTTCAGAGAGGTTAGACATCTGCCAATAATATTCAGTTTATATCGCTTTGAGTTTCATGCAAAAACCTTGTTTTGTACAGTGTTGAAAATGTCGAATTTTGTGTTAACCAAGCAGCATTTGCGGGAGGTTGTAATTTTCTGCTTTAATTGGAAGAAAAGTGCAGCTGAAGCCCATCAAATGATTGTCGAAGTTTATGGTGACGCTGCTCCAACTGAGAAATCATGTAGGGAATGTTTCGACGTTACAAGGATGGAGATTTCAGCGTCGAAGACAAGCCTCGCTCTGGACAGCCAAAAAAATTCGAGGACAAAGAATTAGAGGCATTACTCGAAGAAAATCAGAGTCAAACGCAAGAGGAGCTTGCAGAATCATTGGGAGTGACTCAACAAGCTGTTTCCGTACGATTGAGAGCCATGGGAATGATTCAAAAACAAGGAAATTGGGTGCCTTATGAACTGAAACCGAGAGACGTTCAAAGGCGATTTTTCACTTGCGAGCAGCTGATTCAAAGGCAACAAAGAAAAGGTTTTTTGCATCGGATTGTAACAGGAGATGAGAAGTGGATATTCTACGACAACCCCAAGAAGAAAAAATACTACGCTAAGCCCGGTCAATTGTTGCCATCGACCTCAACATCAACACCAAAACCGAACATACATGGTTCGAAGATCATGCTCTGTATCTGGTGGGACCAAAGGGGTGTTGTTTACTACGAGGTGCTGAAACCTGGCGATTCCATTACGGGTGATCGGTATCGGCTACAATTAATTCGTTTGAGCCGTGCATTGCGAGAAAAACGGCCGGAATACGAGCAAAGACATGATAAAGTTATTCTTCGTCATGACAACGCTTTCATACCAGAAGGCATTGAACTGGTTGAATGTTAGAAATATACGTCAAATTCACATACTGTCTCTATTGGATAACATCCTTAATTGTCCCGCCGCACCCTCTTATCTCGCCGAAAATTTTCAGCTTCTTTCCAATCATGGATTAGCGCTACGCTCAAACAGAGATTGTTTATTGGCCTTTCCAGTTCACCGCTCCTCTTTCTTTACGTCGTTCTTTACTGTCCATGCAGTGAGACTGGAATCAGTTACAAACCAATATAAGACTCGCTCCGTCCTTGGCATGCTTTAAGAAGCGACTGAAAAAACTCTTAATTTCTAGTCAGTAAAATAACGTGTTTCATTCCTGATTTTTCTTTTCCTTTCCTCTCCACCATCCCTTCCTTTCCTTTTGATTGATGATACCTCACTTTATATGAAAAATAATGTTCGGGTGATTGTCCGTCTTTGTGGGGTTCGTGGGCATGTGCTTACGTTTGTGTTTATGGATTTCGTGGGGATGGATAGTCATTTGAATGATTTATGCGACCATGTAACTTGCTTCATTTACTTTTGTCTGGTTGGTTGGAAGAGATTGCCGCCTGGCAATAAGCCCGCCAGATTGTATTGCAATAAAAGTGTTAAATAAATAAACGCTCGGCCTCATGTCGCAAAAGTCGTAAAAAAATATTTGGAAACGCTCAAATGGGATGTTTTACCGCACCCGCCGTATTCCCCGGACATTGCTCCTTCTGATTACTGGTTGTTCCGAAGGATGCAGCACGATTTGGCAGGTCACCGGTTCACTTCTTTCGTAGAAACCGAAAATTGGCTCCAAACTTGGATCGCCTCAAAATACGAGTAATTTTTTCGAGATGGAATTCGAAAATTGCCTGAGAGATGGGAAAAAGTAGTAGCCAGCGATGGACAATACTTTAATTGATCTGTTCATTCATTTTGTTTAGAAATAAATACATTTTTGAACACAAAAAAACGGACCGAACTAATTTGTACATCCAATATTACTTATATTTCTTTGTTTCACGATAAAATATTACCTTAATAGAACTGTTTTCAATGTATTAAAGGCGTCTCATAAGCGCTCTAGGCTTATAAGTACCACAAAGCAGCTCATAAATTTAACCATAACGACAGCAATGAATTACAAGCCCATCTACCAGAACACAACCTCTAATATTTGGACAGGTTCCAAGATAATTACGAAAAATTAATGACTCAGGATCTATGAACCTCTAAAGAGATAACCTCGAAGCATATCTACAGAACTCCTGTGTTTCGTATGTCGCCAATTATATGACTTTTAAAGAACTTCGTGTCCATTTAGACGCCCTTTCACACTTCGATCTTTAGAAACCCTTTCACACTTCAGTTTTCTACCTCCAGTTCCCGTACACTACAGTTGCAACAAAACTCTCCTGATATCGAGTGTTTTCCATGGCTGATCCAGTGATCAAGCTCCAGGGAGCTTTCTAATATAAAATGACATATATAGTGAACGTTCGTGCCCATATGATACACTCAGTGCTTTAAAAATATCATCTGCTTGACAAAGAGCAATTAATTGCATTTCAAATTTGCCGAAAGCGAAAATTTCACTTTTGATAGAGTTTCACCTGTATTTTCTAAAACCACAATTTTTCAGATGTTCGGTTATCATTTTATCTCATGTTTCCACTAAATTATGAAATCGGTTTCTATAATCACCGTATTAACTAAATTATACAAATGTGTGAACGGTAATTCTCTATTAGTTTACAGAAAATATTATATTCTTTTTCCGTATTCATTTATAATACTTAAATTGCTGTCTTTGAACGAGGAGTCAAGGTATTTGAGAAACGATACCATTGATACCCATCATAATATTTCCGCAAAACGTGAGATTTTTATCTTCTTTTACGATTATACGGCCTTTATGGAGGAAAGTCTGAAATAGTAATGCATATTTAATCACGTATTCTTGCCGTGTTTAAGATTTTGAACCATTTAAAAATCGCTTTTTATTAATATGGGTCCCTTCAACTGAAATTCTCTGCCAGGACCGGTTCTAATTTATTTAAAATGTGGGATATGTAAATAGGAAACAATCTAAATGGTAGCTTCTATTAAACCTTTTCATATTATGAATCCGTTAAAATATTTATACAACATAAATTTCCATTGTACAATACTGCTTGTTACCCATTTAGTGATATCTTGCAACTAATCGGGAAGATGTTCTTTATTGATAAAACCAGACTTCACGTGTTATTTTGTAACTATCGCTAAATCGAACATGAAACCAATAGATAAAAAGCAAGCCTTCCACGATCGAATTTAAAGGTTAATCTACCGATTGATTTACTTCTTTGGCGATGTTTAGACCAAAATCACTCCAAGGGCATCTTCTCGCATAGAATCTCTCGACAAAGTACATGTTCATAACTTATTTGTATACATTTTGTCCAAATATTGATTTATTATAAACTAAAATCACAATTTTATATATTTACATTAATATTTATTATGTTGTTTATAGTCTTGTTTGTGTTCCCTTCATGACGAGGTGAAAATCTTAAAACCGATAGGGTTATACCGTTATATAAAGTGAAATAAAGGTGTTGAACTAAACAAATAATGTTTACTAAATAGGTTTAATGCCAATTAATTTGTTAAATGAGTCATTATTAATTTTATCTATAAAAATCCTTTTTTATCTTTTATAGTAAATAGGTTACTTGTGGAATAATGCAAATCTTCTAAAGGTCTCGGGTTCGATACCCGATGGAACCAAAAAATTACTTCAGCGTATATTTTTGATCAAGTTAATATTTTTTTAGGGAATTGAAATACATTGTCGTACAGCACTTATCACGACAGTTCGTACTCCATACAACCGAAGTACAATCCAGAACATCAATATATAAGGTACATAGTATTGTATTATTCTTTCGTTGCTTATGGCACAACCAACCAGAAAGAGTACGTAATGGAAAACCATAATGTAAACTTTTTTAATGTGAGTAACAACCGGAATTGATCTCACAATCCCTAAATTAGATGACTGGCGTGATGCCAACTAGGCCATGGAGGTGGTCGCATATAATAATAATAAATACAGGTTTATTAGTGGCAACATAGTATGTACATACATATATCCTGAAAAACCGTGGCATATAATACTCCTTCGCATCACAAACCGGCGGCACATATTCTAACGATAGTCCTGATCTTAGCTAATGTTTTGAGCTACTCCCGGTTATCACGTAAGGGGCGTTAAAAACGATCTTTATTTTTTCAGCAAATTACTGAAGCGATAACAGTTCGAGACTTGAATTGAAAGTTATTTTAAGCACCAGCCAGAGTGTGCTGGAATGGAGTGTAATGGGTGACAAAACGGCTCAAATGGCTCTATTTGAAAGAAAAATATTTGGGTAACGATCCATCATTATAATATGTCTACAACGTAAATGTGTTTCATTTAAAAATAATGGTTTTTTGTATAGCGACAAGGTCATATATTTCCTTAACAAAAGTCGTTATATTTTTTGCAGCAAATATGTATAACAAAAATTTTATGAGAAATAATAATTTAAAAGTTTTTTTGCCAATAGCCACTTGAAAACATTAAATAAATTAGTGATCTTGTTACAGAACATAGAAAACCTTTTGTATTTTTTTCATATAATTTTAATTTTAAATATTGTATTACACTTTCATCGTATACAGCACAACCAGGCGTGCTTATGTTCATGTGACAATCTCTTTCGAACAACCAGAACGATATATACTCGCACCCATATCCTTTGCTTGGCCATATTATGTTAAAAATAACCTCCAAGAGCCCTACAGTACTTATTGAAAATAACTGCAAAGGCCTTTGAACATACCTACCTTTAAAGTGTAATGCCTGAGAGCATTTAAATTATCTACATATGTATGTAAATGCTTCAAATGACACATTCTGAGAGGTGCTTCAAAAAATCCTTAGTCACGAAACGAGAGCATAAAAATCATTTGATTGTTTGAAAATACTTTACCAGAAGTGAATTCGAGAGTTTTTAATGATTTATCAATTTGAATATACATTTAAAAAATATGCAAATAGTATTAGTGGAATTGTTATAACCTGAGGTAAACTTGTTTTATTCGACATTTTTTCAGTTACCATTGCCAAAAAAATCAATATCCATCGTAATTACCATCACTTGTTTGCTTTTGTGATACTGCGATGATAATCGAGTCAATAATTTCCGAAGGGATGTCCATTTAGCCTTATATCGGTACATATTCGGACGGATTGGCTACTCATATCTTGTAACTTTAAAGGATAGTTTAGCTGCATTCAAAATTATCTGTGAAAGTACTGGTATTTGAACTATTTGAGCTATTTGAACTCCAGACCTTAAGCTGCTGTATAAATATGATATATTTACATTATTACTAGCCACTTCTTCCTTTATGTTGGACCTTAAATCTGTCGTCGCTATTATTATTTTTACACTAAGGTGTGGCACCGCCGGAGAAATCCCTGTGGATACTTCCTTCTTCGTATCTAAATGACGTCACGCTCATGAAAAACAGAAGATGTTTATCTTCTAATGTAGATGGCGCTAGATGGGTATTTATTTTGTCCCCCATAAAAGCGTGGATGATGGTTAGGTTGAATTATCTTTTAAAATCAACGAAGAATAAAAATACTTCCACTTTGAATTAATGTATTTTATCTTTACTTTTGTATTAAAAATGTAAATTCTTAAAGTAAATTAACTCTACAGTAACTTTTTAGATAACGTTGTATCAAATATTTACGGTTCTCTGTTGAGTCCACTATTAAATTCAAGCTTCAGATTACGAGTTTCCACGTGAAGCTTAAATCTCTCTAGAGGTAGATTCATCAAGCTAAACCAACATTCTGTTAAACCTGTAAAGGATGTTGGTCTCTACCATATCATATTCAAGTCAAAAGCGTGAGAGATACTTGAAGCAAATGTAAACCACGCAAGCAAGTCTTCATTGCAATATAAATATCTGATTTATTATGTAGAAGGGAAAGTTATAATTCCTTTTATGATAGGTAATAACAAATGTTGTATTATATACTAACATATGTTGTATTATATACTAATCACCTTTTAGGTAATAACACACGTTGTATTATATACTTATCATTAATTTGTCAATTAATAAAAACAACTGTTTATTTTTAAAATATATACCTACGTTCGAACCGAAAAATATCAAAATGTGTTAAAATTATATTTCAAAAAAGTATTTTATTACCGATTTTGGATATATGGGAGTAAAACGTGTACGTGGAAAAAACTGAAAGGAGACGAATAATTGATGTGAAAAGACGTGCATTGAGAAGAAAACGTGGAATTAAAATTGATAACAGAATATGAAAGGAAGTGGCACACATATTTCGCCTTCTCTACATCCATACACCTTCTTATATGACTCGTACGATTAATCTGACTTTTTACGTTTCCTTCTTTCAAAATATCAAACCCTACTTTTCTTGGTCGGCTGTCACTTGCACTGTATATTTGTTTTGTTAGTATTTCTTCTCGATCATTCGTTCTTCATTCCCAAACTATTTCAGAATATTCTTCTTCATCTTACTTAGAACATCAGCCTCAAGTTCATGTTCATCCCTAATCATTTCATTCCGCATTCTGTCATACATTATCACCTCATGTATTGTTTTTAGTAGATACATCGTCATCCCATGTATTCTTCGCATTACAAAAAAAGTCCGGCCGCAAGAATCAGGTATATTAATTAGAATATTTGTATGAAAATATAGGGTATTTCCCGTTTTATGGTACCCTGCGGATATTCGACCATTTATCTCGAACAAACTGCATCAATATATTGGAAACATTTCATTACATGGCGGTAATAAATAAAAATACAGATAAACTTTTCAACTGAGAGAAGTTTCGGAATCTCCTCGTCATGATCAAAGAAAGTGAATTGATATTTTCCGGAAGTTGCGACTTGAGACTACCATCTGCAATAAATAACACTTCTATCGGAATGTTTCTTATAGTAGATGGCCTCAATCTAACTAAAAGATTTTTTTAATATTATATTACCTGAAATAAGGTTTCTAAATTTGGAAAAGCTTGTTTAGTTTAATAATATTTTTCAAGTTTTATTTATCAGAACAAAATGTATTTATTTCAAATTGTCTAAATTTTATTCTAATACGAAACAAAAGAAATTTGTAAATGGTGTGACAATTTTTTGCAATTGTCGTTTGGAGCGTAGTTTGTTTCAACTTGAAAAATGTCGCAGTACACACAGACGGACGGAATAGCTCAACAGCGGGGGCTGACCTTGGTTCGAGTTTATTTTCTTCATTTTATTTCTAACGTCACGTTTTTTCAAGCTCACAAGTATCGCGTTGAAAAGACGGCCCGAGTTAGTTTTGTCTCTGTCTTTATAATATTCTTTGATGGTTGCAGAGGGAGAAAACGCTATCGCTTCAGTTTATTCGTGGAGAATTGTGCCGATAAACTAGGACAATAGTGTCAATGTAACATTTTTACACAAAATTTGAATAGTTTAGTATAGAATATTTTTTTGGGTGTGTTCATGTATCTTCTGCAACTTTTGTCTTGTTCCTTTTTTGAATGTGAACATTTATTAAGGTATCACATAGTATATCGGACGGGCTTGTTGCTATATAGTAATATCTTCTAACCAACCTGCTTTTCTATGTAAATTAGTTTTAATCCATGAAAGTCGACGTGGACCTAGAAAAAGACTGCAGCTGTAGATATGCATGCATTGATAATAGTATATGGAATGACAATGTAAGACAGAACGCGGAATGAAGTGATAAGAGATGAATAGGAACTTAAGGCTGGTGTGTTAAGTATGACGAATAAGAGTATGTTGAGATGATTTGGGCATGTAGAACGAATGAATGAAAAAGACTAACAAAACATATACATATAATGCGAATGTGATTGGAAGGCGTGATAGGGGAAAATCAAGTTAAGTATGATATGAACGTAAAAAGTAAGATAAATCGGAGTTGTATGAGGTGTATGGATGTAGAAGAGGCGAAGCGTATATACAGTGCAGCTGTGTAATGGAATACCAAGGGATGTATGGTTGGATCAAGTTAATGTCTGAAAGATGGAAAAGTAGATGTCAGAGAAATCGAAGAGGTTGTATGAGAAAATGTATGGATGTGAAAAAGACTTAGGATATGTGTCAAGTTTGGAAACTATGGCTCTATGCCCTCTGTGTCTATCCCATATGGAAATAGGCGTTATTGTTTGAATGCATGTATGTAATAATAATATAAATACTTCTAAACAATAATAAAAAAGAATAACATTTAGGGAATAGGAAGGCTTTCAAGGATAAGGAACAGAAACAAAGAAACATTAGAATAAAAGGATATTATTAGTAACGTATTTTTTCCCTCTTGAACATTATTAAGGACGAGACACATGTGGTAACTCTTGTAAGTTCCACAATGTAAAATTAATTCAATAATACGGTTGAATTTATTAATTTATATTCGCACTTTCATGCTCGAAATAAATGATTTTACAAGTGACAAATTCAATGTGCTCATTAAATTTTGGTTAACTAGTAGATCAATTCTCATCAGTGTTCGTTTTCAAGAACATGAAATATTTGTTATGCTGACTAACAAGAATTAAAAGTGCGCTATACAATAGGAAAAATCCAGACCACATATGGCATTCATTACACAAATAAAAATGATTAACCTGATATGGGATACTTTACATCTCCCGTACTCCCACAACTTGGCATCTGGCGAATACCATTTATTCCGATGCTTGCAAAATTACCTCAAGAGGAAAAGCTTTAACTCTGTGGAAGACTGGTCAAAGATTTTTCTATAGGGATGAAATATACAAATTGACTAATAGGTGGAAGAAAGTCATATCCAATAAAATTAATTATGTAATTGATTAAATATACACATTGTTTATTTTACAGTATTCAAATGTATTGTAATTACTGAATGGCAATTATTTTTGCATCAACCTTGTATGTAACATCGGCTAATATTCTCCATTTTAAAAGAGAGACAGCCCATTTTGTAGTCCTGAGCAAATGACGCCACGAACCATATACGTTTCGATATTTTTTTTAAATTTTCATTTACTATTCTTTATTTAATTATATGTATTTTTTAATCTACCGAAAAACTATTATTATAAGTTGAATTGTATAGACGTGTGTGAAGCACAGCCGTCTAATTGACACATACGCCGTACTCACCAATACACTATAATTCATACCTTTGCGTTTACATTTTTTAAATTTTGGTAACACAAATTTTATTTTTTCCTATAACAAATTGTATCTACCAAAATGGTATTTATTTGATGTCCCGATCTTATATTAAAATTCTTGATGCAGCCAAAATATTAGCCAAGCCTGCTTTAATATATTCGTTTTCAAATTTCAAATGCCCATATCGTTAAATTAGATTTCGTGGACATATGCCACTGTTATTCTTAACTTTCAATATATATTGTAATTTCCAAACTAAACGCATTCGGACTGCTGTTATAACTGACACATTATAATGAGGTTTCATAGGACGAGTTAATCCAATAATGGATGTGTATGGTCGATACATCAAATGCGAGTTCATGTTTGTGTGTGATACCAGTAAGTGCTAGTCGACGCCCTCAGAAGCATAAATTTAAACAACCTATTAATATTTCCATAACGATGATTGTCAGATATAATCAAGGGTTGTTGAAAATTCAAGTTTTACAAAATAAAGATATCATATACTTAATTTTAAAATATTGTATAAATATTTAATTTTCAGTCATTTTTAGTTAACCTTATTTCATTTTGCAGTTATGATTTACAAATGATTGTTTTTTTAACATTCGGCAAAAACTATATACAAATGTATATTTTAAGAACTAATCTTATTTATACGAGTATATTATAAATATGAACTGACTTAATTTTAATTTCCTACATGTCATTTTATTTTTGATAATCTTAATATGTAAAATACTCGTAATTTCTTAGAAATAATACATTCACGGAACGAAGGGGTTAAAACATTTTTTTATTTTTCCTTTTCAATGTATTCACCATTATTAACTTGAATACAATTTTCAGATCTTTCAATAAACTTATTTATATCCACGAAAAAAGAAAGACACCGTTGTGAAGAGCAGCCAATGCAAAATTGCTTTTGTGTACAGGTGCGTTATCATGCAAAAGCAGCCCCCATTTGTTCATTTTCCTTTCCTTTTCTCCTTCACTTTTAACTGCATCAGCAGACCAGAGATATACTCTCCAGTTACTGCGGTGCCCTTATTTTTGTAATCTATCAACATTATGCCTACCACATCCCAAAAAAATGTAGCCATCATTTTTCCAGCCGATTGCGACATTTTTAACTTCTTAGGAGGCTGTGTGCCTTTTTTATGCCACTGCATGGACTCCTGATTCGACTCAGGCTCTCAACGATGAACTCAAGTTTCATCTCCAGTAACAATTCGGCTCAAAATCTCATCAGTTTTGTTTCTGCAGAGGTCCAAAAACTGTGGTGAACATTCGACGTGTCGTTGTTTTTGAAGTGGCGTGAGCAGTCTGGATATCCATTTTGCACTGACTTTTGACATGTCTAGATGCTGATGGAGGGTATTCAAAATGGTTGTACGAGTAGATGATACTCCAACCATCTCTGCAAGCTGTTGTATGTTTGGGCGGGCATCTTCAATGATTTGTTTGAATAATGAAATATTACCGTTTTTACAATTCCGCTGTATGCAATACGATCGAATGGGCGTATTTCCATGTAGCGATTTCATCGGACTAACCAAAATTATGTCCCTGAATGACAAACTGAGAATTTACAACACGATCATCTTACACCTAGTATGAGTCCGAAGCGTGTGGTGTGGCATGACACTCAAATACCAACAAAAGTTACAGTTTCGAACTATACAAAGAATATAAATATAATATAATTGATTTTTCAATGCTTCCATAATTAATACTTCCATCATTTTGTATCAATCGTGAATATGTAGGTGAGTTGTGATTTTGTCAAAATGTTGGTAAATTCGTTGTTTTTGTTTTATTTTTTAACATGTCGAATAAAGGTATTTTAACTCAGGATATATTTGTTTTTATAAAACATACACATTTGTCGAATATGTTTTTTAACATGTCGAATATAGGTATTTTAAAGAACTCAGGATATATTTGTTTTTATAAGACATACACGTATTTAAAAGCAAAACATTGTTTTACATAACCGAAAAAAAATATTCTACTAATTACTCGCCTCGAAAAGACGAGAACAGAATCTCGGCAAGAAGGTCATAGAACCGAATTACGTTGCAAAAATATTAGTATATTTTCATCGTCTTTTCAAATTAAAATCTGTTATTTAAAATTAATATACCTGATTCATCCAAGTAAACGGAACAGTCAAATTAACCGTAAAGTCACTTTTTTTTTATTCAAAAACTTATTTTAGTTATCCTCAAATGCGTCAGTTCATGAAACTTTCCTCTTTTATATTCTTTTAACTCTTCAAAGGATTTTGTGTTTCCTTGAGGGATCACAACCAAAAATGTCATTAGATATACTTCCTTGAAGTTCTTGTCCTAGTTTCAAGGAAATAAACGCGTCAACGTATTTTTTATCCTCTTATTCGTATTTGTTTATTTAAAGACTAACTTCTAAACAAATAAAAATAAGTTTAAATACATTAAGACGTCTGGGATGTATGTTTGAAAAAATGAGTGAATTTAACTTTTATTTAAAAAAGATATAATGTTTAAACTTCCTTTATCTACGAAACAAATCTGAATTTTCACAATCCCATTATATGTAATAGGTTAAGTATATCATGTATTATATAGCGACAAGGAACAGGATAAATTAAACACTTAACAGAATATACAACTATTGCGATACGAGTATATCGAAAGTGGCAAAAATTACGTAATAAAAACGAATAAACAATAGCGTGTTAGTGTCCGCTTTTAAAAAATGGAAATTAAACTTGTACTCGACAAAAGAAAGATAAGTACGAGTTATTTAGATGCGTCGCCAAAAGAAGTTTTTGAATTGTCAGCGTATGAAAGAAGGTGAAATAAAGACATCAGGAAGAAAAACATGAATACAGTAAACGAAAGAAGCGTTTAGATGTTGAACACGTGAAGAAAATGAATGATGATAGAATGAATGAAGAATATAGAAATAAAAAATGCATGGAGAGTGCGTTAAATAAATAAATCGAGGAAATCATAGCTGCATCAAATAGGACAGACTTTAAAAGTAGTTAAAGTGAGAAGCGCGAATGTATGAATGTGAAAGAAGCAAAGCTGTGTTTAAATAGAAAGGTGAAAATGTGTGTTGTGTCTACCTACCCTACTAGATGGTTTGGGCGTATGAAAATCATATATTAAAAAAAATTATTTGATAATTTTGATTTTGGAAAGTTGCTAATCTATGTGGCACATTTGGTCAAAAGCTTATCTTCCAACCGAGTAGTATAGGTTCACTTCCCGTTGTTACACAATTTTATTAAAAAGGTTTCGAGTCTACCTTTCTCTTTAAACATCTTTAACATATTTGGTTGGAAGAAATTGTGTGTGAAGTATTCAAAAGTGTTATAAAATATATTAAAGAAATAAATAAATAAAATCTACATTGTTAACACGAGGCACCATATGCGGTATATACTCGTATGAATATGTTATACCAGTATAAGGCCAGACAGATTTTGGCTTCAATACTCCCCATAATTCTAATATTGTGAGCAATACATTCTTGATTAGAAGTTTGAACAATTAATAACCCATTATTAAGATTGGCAGATAAAGGGCTGTTCAGAAGAATGTTGTTGTGCCTTGATAAAATATTGTTACTTGACGACATGGAACATTGAATAAACAGAACAATAGAACTGTATTGAAGGAATATTTCCAACTATACTTGTGATACTCATTTTTGTTGTGAATAATAAAAATAGAACATACTAGTTTTATGCAAAAAATATTTTACCTAGTATTTCATAATTTCTAGTTATAATAGTAAAAAATGTTTATCGAAGTCGATGCCGTAATGTGTTGGCTTAAATTACGGCTGACGGTTTAAATCGTCACAGCTTTCATCTTCAGGGCGTTGTCAAAATATTACTGAATATGGTAAACACGTAATACGAAATTTCTTAGGCACCTACACTCACGACCGTAATGTGAATACGCGTATAACCCGCACAGCAACCCACGCTTATGACCGCAGCGTGAACTGTCGCGAGTTTCTAGTAGGGTGCGTGCGTTTCGCTCTTATTCAAGTCGCCAGTGCTTTGACATCGCCCTAAGAATCAAGTCTGTAATACCGTCGTAATGTCAGCTACTATTCATTACAACTCAGCACTGCATCAACTCCGAAAATAAATAATAATAAAAAACAGGTATTTATTTACAATAACAAAATACCGACTTCATTTTTGGGTTTCATATTTGATTTCTTTATTTAGCAGTTCATTGCACAAAGGTGCAATCGGTGGGTTTTTTATCCCTATAAAAATCTCCTCTAATCAACAGCAGAAATGAGTTAACATACGAGTACATGTGTTGTGCCAATCGCTGGTTGAGAAGTTACACGCTTTAAAAGTTACACGCAAACAAAAAAAATACTGAAAAAAGTCAGAACATAAATTACAAATTAGAAGTAGTTAATAAATAATATAATCATTTTTTAAATTTTACCAGTGGCTTGGATATGGGAGAAATAGGGAAAGGAAAATATGATGCGAAATAGGCAAAGACACGCTTTGTTATTGAAGAGAAATATAATGATTAGTTTATTAGGTTAAAATTATCAAATTTACTCCACTTATGAAATTTTGTAATATTTTGCAGAAAGCTGATTTGTTTTACAAGACAAATATTTGTACAAAAATATTGTAACATCGTTTTTGTCAAAGCAACATTGTTCCACAACAGAAAAGCTTAACAAGAAGATGGAACCAAAACGTTTTGTATTATTGACGATTTTATTTTTGGAGTTTTAAGATTTTCCAATCAATGTTTCATTTCCAATGAGAAATATCCGTATATTTTCGGTTTTCATCTGTAATATCGTTCTTCATTTTTATTCCAAAAGCGAAGACTAATGATAGCGATCTGATTGCATTTTGAGTACGTTAACTACCGTTATTATATTTCTAGTCCTTGTTATGGAATTAACCAAGTAACTAAAGTATATGTACTATAAATTGAATCGTAAACTTATCAGTATATTACAGGGTGAGCATTTAGGAAAGTCCAAGGCACATACGCTTAGAAAGTTTACACGTTCATAGTTTATAGCTGAACCCTTAACACATTCGCTCCTAAGCCTGGATATTTAAATTCTCTGTGTTAAACAGGCTTTTAAACACTGTCCTCGAGCTTGTCACATAGAGGAGGGCACGCAACGTTTATTTGAATATTATACATACATGTTTCATCCTGAAATATTTCGAAAGAAAAACAAAATAAATATCAACAATCCTCACTATTTTTTTGTGTAAATTATTCAGAAAGATGCTCCCATAATATGAAATTACAAAAAATAATTAAGTTTATAAATTATTGGTCACTCAAAAAATCATATACCAGAATTCTTACGTAATGGACGAAGCTATTTTCATAAAAAGGCGTTTTATTATTTAAAATCGTGAATAAGAAAACACTTTATCGTTCTGCATTATTTAACAAGTAACATTATCGCTATATTGTGGAGAATCCCGGCTGTGAGTGTGGTTTGGATGATGAAACTATAGACCATGTGTTTTTCGGTTGTCCTTTGCTAGACAGATTTGATTTACTAAAAGCCACATATATACCGCGTCCAATGAACGCTTCTTCTTTCTTCGATGAAATTTTCCATTTATCGATCGATTGTTAAATATTTGAAGCTTAATTATTTGAAAATGTGAATTATCTAGATTTGTCTTTTTTTAATTGGTTTTATTATATTGATTCATGTAATTGCATAATGTCTTTAATTTGGTGGCACAGATCATCCTATTATGCCTATTGAAAAAAAATGTTATCTCTAAGCATTTGTTTCTTTCTTATTTAGAATTTCATATTATCATTTAGTCCTCAGTGAGATACAGGCAAAAAAGCCTTGTTTACTAGGGGCACGACAAATGAAAGACAACAAATCCGTATCCATTAAAATCGGGTGTCCAAATTAAATTATCTGTTGTTTTTCGCAAATTGTGTATTTATGGATTTCTTGTCAAGTGTAAATATAATAAAATATTATTTTTAAAATAAAAAGGCGAAAAGTTCATATTCTTTTTATGGAATGAAAAGGCCAATAATGCTTGATATTCTTTGTGTGAAATGATAAGTTCATACTGTTCATATATAAGTTCATATTCGGTATATGAAAGAAAATCGTATGTAAAAGAAGATGTGAAAATGTAACGCATACGAGTGTTGTACATAAATGAAAACTAATGTTAAGTTATATAGTTCCACATTTCTCATTCTCTCTTATTGGTTCTTGTTAATCAATTATTATTGAATGGATAACAACCCGAAAATTTGTGCGAAGTGTTCAACCCTTCCGTAATGTTTAGGATGTAACGAAATTGGTTCAAGTTCGATGGGGTCTTAACTGTTAAGGAGTCGATATCCTCGTTTCCCATCAGTCCTGGGCCCTCACCCACCCGACGGTTTGGAGCTTTATTCAGTGTGTTTCCTCATAAACCCCCTATCTCACACAGTGGCGTTTCACTTTTGAGGTGTAAAATTAATGTTTCTAGGGAGAAAGGAGCTATATTTTAAAAAGATTAATAATTTACTGAATAATGTGTTAAATTTCAAACTAAAATGTTGCATGTATATACAATAAAGAGTATTGTGGATGATTATGAAAGGACTACGCGTGTATAAGTTTGCTATATACAAGACGTTGCCTTTCAGAAATCACAGTTTTTACAAATTAATCCTGACATATCGATAGCAAGTAGGTCCAAAATTTAAAAAATCGCCCAGTATTTTCTCAGGTAACTTTATTTAGCGATGTTTTTGGTCGCTTTATAACGGTATCATAATTCATATCAAATGGCCCATAATTTATAAGAAAAAAATATTTGTATGAAATAAGAACTGAAAGTTAAACTAGAAACTGGAATCCGGAACGTCAGTTTGCTAAGCAAAAATGCTAAATATTAGAACGCGGGCACCGACTGCACTCAGTGATATCCGAAGTTCTAAGAAGTACGGTTTATCTACAGCAAAAAATATTAAAGATTAACATACAAAAACTGTAATCATTATGAAATCTAATACGAGAAATGTACACATTAACAATGTACGAGAAATCTCGTAGAAAGGACCTTTTACTTTCCATGTACATATAGATGAAATGGCTTTAGAGAAAAATATATAGATCGATAAATATGAACATCTGTACATATCATTTAAACGTAATAAATGCATTGTATATTAGAAAGAAAAAAAGAAATGTTCGAGTCAATCAGGATAAAAAAAAATATCAACATTTATACCCAACTACTCATATGAAATGCAGAGTAAGAAGTTTATAGGAATAAAGATAATAGAAATAAAATGACAATTTATATAACACCGTTGAGTAGACACTCCTCAAGAACGCTTTGACTCGTTAGTTGAACCCTCTACTAATGACAGATTAAAACTATTCCAAAAACAACAAGTTGGGTGTAAGGATAAGAAGGTGGGGGATGTGTCCTAAGATTAAGAACTTTCTCGCATCTGCATAAGAATAAACATATTTTAAGAAAACCGCACTCAAGTAAGGGGAAGACAAGCTTCCAAGAAACCTTTGTAGATCTTCCGACATGTGATAGTAATACATTCGGGTTTCGATGGAGTGTAATGTATTTGTGAAGTGTTCATACATCACTTTTGTTAGATGCAGTACAAATTAACGGGCATGTTGACATGTGACTTTTTTCCAATCACTAGAAAGATGTTAAAGATACCTTAGTGAAAACCAGACTGAAATCCTTTTACTTTGTAAAATCTGGGTTCCAGCGGGAATTTGAAAACTCGGGTTGAAAAACAGGTGTCATACCAAGACATTATCGCTGAGATTACCTCGTTCTTGATTGTGAATGATTTAAAAATATTCAGTTCTGTTTGCGCTTTCAGGTATCTACGAGAATTATGAGATCCCACGTGGATACGTCTTAGAACGTATCGTACGTGGGGACTTGTTTACTATTGTTAATGTTTAATTTATGTTACTGTAAGTGCCGTGCATTTTGTTTTTTTTTTTAACATTCTCTGGATACGTTAAAGTAAAAAATTACAATTTTTTGGGAGATCCGCCACTGATCTCATGCCATTTATTCGAGCAGGTGACTACTTGTTCGGTGGTGCGTGAATTTCAGGTAACTAGAACTCAAGGGTAGGATTTACCTTTTTACCCCGTACTTGCGCAACTCTGTCTAGCTATTTTTGTTTGAAATAGATAGATTAAACCCCGAATAGTATTGCACGCTGGAGATATATTTGTTTGGAAAACTGGTGTTTCGAATGGAAACGTTATTCGTAAATCGAATATTGGAAATATTGGATGTTGAACAGGTTTTCTGATAAATAAATTCGTGTTTTCATTTACACGTGCGAGTATACAGTAAATATAAAAGTTGATTGATTTAAGTCAAGACTATATAATTGACACATATGGTAAGCTAGTTTACTCAAAATATGAATTACTAGTAAGTTGACCAGCAGGCGTACAGTATCTGAGCATATAAATTAACATGATGGTAGATGAGGAATATAATATGAATATTAAAGTGTATATTTGAAAAAAAGCCCTTTTTACTAAAATATGGGTACCAATGGGAATCAACCCCGGGTTGAAAGACATCTTGCTAAAAGAGGCCGCAGAGGTAATTAATTGCTGTAAAAGTGAATCACACGTTTTGTCACAATATACATAGTATGTAATTTTGTAAACTTGAAACGATAGTAAAATTAATATTTTATGTAGATATATTATAATTTTATCACATACTCGTACAAAAGTATAAAAAAGTGGAAATTTTTGTTTGTTATAAAAACATCACGTTTTTTAGATACTTGTAGTTGAAGTGAAATCGTTTTACTATGCACATTTATCATATTTGAAAATACACGAAGCTCGATTTTCAATACATATTTCTAGCATATATATTAAAAAGAAAGGTTTGTTTAGTGTCCCACATTAAAAATTCACACTCGTTATAAAATCGACTGTCACAAATTACGATTTCTATTTCCGCAATGCGAACTTAACGTTAGTATGATAAATTTAATCTGCAATTTTCGCTTTGAATATTGATTTTATTTTCTTGTGCTTGTTGAATATAGAAAATACGCATGTATGTTATAAGTTAAACTTTTCTTTATTGGATATAGAAAATACGCATGTATAAGTTAAACATTTCTCTATTCGATATAGAAAATACGCATGTAGAAGTTAAACATTTATTTTTTGGATATAAAAAATACGCATGTATAAGTTAAACATTTCTTTATTTATCGCAATAGCATACTTTTCAACACGACTCATTATTTTACGAATTGAATAGATCTTTATATAATGATACTAATTTTTAATATAACTACATGGAGTGACAATGTATGACAGAATACGGAATGAACCGATTAGGAATACATGTGAACTTATGGCTGATGTTTTAAGTAAAATACGAAACAGCAATATGTGGCCATGAAAAACAAATGAATAAAGACTAACAATATAAATATCATTACAAATATAAACGGAAGGCATAGACGAATACCAAGGAAGTTTAGTTGGATAATGTGAATGATATTTTAAAAGTAGGAAATATAAAATATCAAAGAAATCGTAGGAGTTGTATGAGAAGGTGCATGAATGAAGAAAATGAGTGAGATGTGTTTCGTGAGAATAAATGCAGTGCTCTGTCCTCTCAGCCATACCCAGTAGGTTTTGGTATGTGATGTTAAATAATAACACTGGGGAACAACGTTTTTGCTTCCTCGAGTCCGATACATATTTTTAATGCAGTTTCGGAAGCTGATATTATTGGTATCATTAAAAAGTCACGTGTACTTTTTAATTTATCATATATTTGAAAATAAAACTTATGCTCTACATAGTACGAGGGTCATCTAGAAAGTAAGGTTACAAGGGCTCCTGAGGCCGGGGGAAATTTTTTGTTTCGAAGTTGGCGCACCTGGCATGCAGGGGGGATCCTAACGATCAGTTTGTTTGGTTCCGCGTGTTTGTTGGCCATTTTTGTTCAGTCACAGTAAATTCTACCGATGGAGAGGTCGTCGCGCGCTCCCGCCACCTCCCGTTCGTGCGAGATCCGCGCGGTCATTCGTTTTTTGACTTTGCAGAACAATACCGCCGCGAATATCCATCAGAAGCTCGTGAAAGTTTATGGTAGTAATGTGATGAGTCGACAACATGTCACGAAGTGGATTTGGTTGTTCAAAGAAGGCCATACTGATACTCACGACGAGGCAAGGCAGTGATTTCTGACGAACTTGTGCAAAAAACAAGTGCGAAATGACCGCCGTGTGACGCTTGACGACCTTCACGAAGAATTTCCTGACATTTTTCGAAGTTTCCTTGGTGATATTGTGTCGGAAAAACTTGGTTACAAGAAGTTGTGTGCGAAATGGGTTCCCAGAATGCTCACACTGGAGCACCGTCAAAATCGCGTGACCACCGCGCGTGAATTTTTAGATCGTTTTGCACAGGAGGGAGAAGCTTTTCTGGACTCTATCGTGACGGGGGATGAGACGTGGGTGTGTCACTACACCCCAACAATATTCCAACGATGAAGCTGTGAAGAAGCGGCTGAAAGAACTGGCGGCGGAGGTCTATGACACTGGGATACAAAAGCTGATGCCCCGACTACAGAAATGTCTCGATCTCGACGGCAATTACGTTGAAAAATAGTTTAATATATTTGTGAAGTATCCTGTGAATTTCAATTAAATCCAAGCATTTTTCGATCCTACATAAATGGTGTAACCTTACTTTCTGGATGACCATCGTACAAAGGAAATATATCTACTTGTCACTAATTTTACATTATTTTGAAAGTTCTCTTTTATATTGCGCTCTTGGATTGTCTTTAATTGTAGTCCAGCAATAATCCACTAGCATCATTGGATTCCATTTCGATTATAATCGATAACTTGTATAATACACTTGATTCCTTGCACAATATCATCCCAAGAGCGCTTTGTTTTTTGAATTTATAAAAAGCAGTTCATAACATATTGAAATATAAATTCAATCTGACAAACGGAATTTCTTTCTTAAAATAAATATTTATATCATAAATAATTGTCTTTAGAGTTTCTTAAATTTGAATTGTGGAATATTTTATTGGCTACGATTTTTGAATGAAAAATACAGTGGTTTATCGATATATCACATTTTTCATTCAGTCTTCTTTCGATGTATTTCACTTCCCTAGATCAGTCGTGTTATTGCTATTACTTTATGTTTAATTTAATATATCGTCGTACTACGGAGAGCAAACTGTATTGAAGGGCGCTCTAACTCGAAATGAGAACCCAATATTACTCCCGGGTTAAAAATGTTACAAAATAAATTCATTTAAGTTGAGGGTAAGGAAAGAAAATAAGTTATTCTTTTCACTATTTTAAACATAAATTACGTACGAACATTATGTTCGATTATAGATACGGTCCAAAAGTTCACAGTATACGCTAAAACCAGATTCGAACATTATTTTGGGTATCATCGGAAACTTCCTAATAAAAAGTATTCAACAAAATAAACCATTTATTCAATTCAATCTATTTTCAAATAAGTTCGTCTCAGTAATTCCAGAGCTTCGTGATTTGTCCCTTATGCTCGTCATTGTTTATCTATGGACATCATCGATGGTCACCTGATATTCTTGCATATCATGTTGAACAACAATCGGCTATATGATTCCTGGTCTCACTCCATGTGGTCTTCCAAGAAATTTCATGTGCTTAGATATCTTGTGTATGAAATGTCATATTTATGCGGTCAAAACATGCATTCTTGCTGCTTATCATGAATATTACAATAATTGAAAATGTATTTTATTATTGATACTTGTTACTCGTTAATTTGCAAGATATTATCGATTACTAATATACTTTTACAAAAACCATTGATCTTTGCCATGCATCACTGGAAATAAACGAAGAAAGCGAAATATCTTGCCTTCTATACTCCATTTTAGATATTGTCTTTATATCTATAATATATTAAATACAAACAGTCCCTTGTTGCTTACAGGAATGGGCCCGAAGTAGACAATTAAATGGCTCTAACCGGTTTATTGTACTCCGTTCTCGTAAATACTCTCAAACACCATCTTCAATGGCTGGGTGTCTCATGAGTGTCCATCATTATTTATTGGATCAAACTTCGAGCAATGTCTTTGTGTCGTAAAAGAAGAGCTTAATGTTGATACTTTATTCAAAAAACTCTTTGAATCAATATAACGACAGCTAACATATATTAGAACTATCACTATTATATAACGCGTTCCAAAATAACATTTCTTATTTCATGTTTTATTATCTTTATTTTTGTACGCTTTTAATTATGAATCTAATGTTGACTTATACTTTTCAGTAATATTTATTGATGTCATATTTTATCGTATATTATAATTGTTCACTTTTACTTTTAATTTATACATTCTTAAAATTTACTTATCTTTCGTAAATATTGATCTGATTTAGATACATTATAATACTCGAATTTAACGCATGAACAATATAGTTTTACAATAAAAAAAGTGTTATAAAATAATACATTCAACGAGATTTGATTCCATTAGAGATTAAGATTTCTCCATTGTGTTTCATAAATAACAATCTGGTTTTTTATTTTAACAATCTTGATCAAGCTTCCTTAGTACATTTAAGAGTACTTAAAAAATACTAACATCATAAATATAAAAGTCTTACGATATAAATGTTAAGACACTCTGAGACAGAATAAGAAATAAAGACATATGTGTGTATTTCTTATTCTCTCTCTCTCTCTCTCTCTCTCTCTCTCTCTCTCTCTCTCTGTATGTGTAAAATCGAAGACATAAGAGGGGGAAGGCAAAGAAGGCGTTTATGGTGGGATAACGTTCAAATAATGGATGAGACCTAGAGTCATCATAGTTTATCATGGCTGCTCAATAGGAAGCTGGCCACCAGACAGACTCCAACGAGATGGAGGGATTGTAGGTATTCCACATCCCAGGAATAATTTGAAAAAAAAATCAAGAATCTACTTCAGTAAGAATTAAAATACTCATAATACTACACTAAACAAAGTCAAATATGTTATTCAAATATCGGATGATCTCTGAAGGTTTCTTTGTAGGTCATCTTCCCTAAGTTTTCTGCGGTTTTATAATTAAATATGTTTTTGTAAACATATGGAGAATCGAAAAAGTACTTTATTTAAAAGTTGTAGTTAATGGTTGTAGCCCCCCACCTATAGTATATAATATTTTGTTTACCAGAAGAATGGAGAGTAAGTGAGTGGTAGGTCATAGTTTATTTATATAATACCAATCATCATCTTGCTCTAAAGTCATTACGCATAAGCTTGCTCATTGAATCCGCCTAGAATATTCTAATTTGTTATTTACATCTTCACATTGTATTGGAAGCTCAGTAAAAAATACATTAGTGACAATACATACATACGAGTGCATACCATCATGCCATCTCTGACAATACATTCATAAATACCTACCATCACGCTATCTCCCTGATAGTATATACAGAGAGGACAAGGCTCCAAACTCTTTTATCTCAACACACATGCTTCGTCTCTTCTTTATCCATACACCTTCTCATACAACTCCGATTTCTCTGACTTTTTACGTTCCCTTTTTTTTTTCAAAATAACATTCACTTGATCTAATCATACTTAACTTGATTTTCCCCTATCACGCCTTCCAATCACATTTGCATTATATATTTGTTTTGTTAGTCTTTCTTCATTTATTCGTTCTACATGCCAAAATCATCTCCGAGTATTCTTCATCATATTACTCGACACAAATTATCATTCTCCCGTTATCTGTTCATTCCGTATTCTTTCGTTCATTGCAATTATTATCAATAATGAAGCAAACACAACATACTCGTATAATACATATATATTCCTATGCAATCGCTATATGACGTGTTAAGTGGCGCATTTTATTCGGCATTTGAGCGCAGAGGGGCATTCTAATGAATGTCAATCATAATTTGTTTCAGTGAAATAGAATGGTTGATGAGTTTGTTTGTCAGAAACACGCCCACTATTCAGTACACAGTTCAATTTGTTGAAAATCTGACGAATGCAGTGATCATTAGCTATTCTGCGGATTCTCGTATTAATGTATTTGTCATCTTAAAAGATATTCACTTAATGAATAAATAAATATAGATTTATGTATTATTTATAGTCAAGGTATAAACACTGTGGAGGTTTAAAGTCATTATTTTAAATAACGGTATAACTCTACCGGTTTCAAGGTTTTCACCTCATCATCAGGGGACCACAAACAAGTGCTCCCCTAATGATGAGGTGAAAACCTTGAACCGTTAGGGTTATACCGGTGTATTTAGTGGAATAAACAGTGTTTATCCAAACAAATTACAAAATATAGGTGTATTGATAGCAACATAATATGTTCATATATTATATTATACTATATATCCAGATTATGAATATTTATTTAAAAGTAATGGAAAATGAAATACATTTCAAAGAGAAGCTATCAAAAGGTAGGTTATCTTACCTCATTACATCTCTCTAGTCGAAATACATCCCCATCAATAGCCCCATCGGCCGCGAGGACATTAAAGGACTTTCAGCCCACCCCCTTATTCTTACTATAATCATAATTTCATTGAATTACATACTTCGATAAAACTGAACCAAATGATCGTTGTCTGTTTTTTTTTCTCTTTTAAATTTGTCATTCATACTAAAATAATAATAAAAATAACAATTGACCATATGTAGCACCGTTTAGAGAACAAACTCTCATCAAGAACGCTCCAACTCGGGACTCGAACTCACCATTATTGAAAAATGAGAAAAATATATTTGAGTTGAGTGTAAGGATAAGAAGGTAGTGGCTGCGACCGTTAGATTGAGTACTTTCCCGCATCTGTATATGTTCAGAAAAACGTACTTGGTAAGAAAACCGCGAAAAACTTACCTAAGAAAATCAAGCTACAAATTAACCTTTGTGGTTCTTCTAATTTATGATAGTAATACATTATTGTGTAATGTATGTGTATAGTGTATGACTATAAATTTTATTAAGACCTCTCAAAAAGGATCGTCTTCAAGTGATTTCTAAAGCTACACTCGAGGCAGGCCATTCTATACCTTGATGTACACTCTTATGAGAACATACTCGTATCTGTAGGTGACAGCGTTTAATTTTATTGTAAAAAAAAATCTAATTATTTTGGTTTACAAGACACAATATATAATATGTTCCCTATCTAAAAATATATGATTTGAACACAAGCAGTTTTTCTGTTGTATATTTTGTTTTTCATGTAAATCCTTTATTTTTCCATGTTCAGTTTTTTATATAAAACAAGAATCCCTTGACGTGTCGAAGAGAATGTCAAAATGAAAGATGGACCTGAAAATAGACGATTACACGTGGGAGTAGAAAACTAGAGTTGAGGTGGTAGCAGACACCTCAAATATTCATCGACACCGTGGAGCCAACTTAATACGATCTTTCACGGTTCGTCTTTAATTAATTTACGTTAATTAAAATTGATTATCGAAGTTACGGGTTATTATATTATGGAAAATACGTAGAATATATTTAAAATGAATGTGTTGTTTTGATTATTTTATACAGTTTCCAATAACAATTATATTTTAACAAATTTGTGCAAAAAAAATTTTTTTCGTCCTCAGGACATCGCGTCTTTCTCTATTCTGAATTATATTTTTCTTTCCCTATCGCTTCGCTCTACAGGTCATTGGTTATATAGCAAAAATACCTTTCAACCAACAATTAGCGCAACATATTTAAAATGGGTTGGATTTGTTAGAAGATATTACCACTGCTTATACTTTCATAAACCCACTTTTGGTACCTTTGTCCAATAAAGTGCCAAACAAATCTATAAATAGAAATTAGTGTTTTTCCTGTGTAAACTTAAATTCTAATTTACAATATATTAAAAAACAGGAAAGATTTAAAATACACTTGATTATACTATTCTTGTTGATTTAAGTATTCATCATTTAGGTAATATTTTAAAACTTTTCTTTCAGTCATTTTAGTGAAACGTGGATATGAGAGCAGTAAAATAGAAGCATTTTCACTCACTTCAGAAAAGAAAACTTGAGTAGTTCGGATACTTGCTTAGATCAACGAACTTACGCACAAGGACTTACGACGTCAAATGAAATGGGAAAATAAAAAGAAAGGGCACGAAAATTTGCTTAGCTAATTTTCGAAAGATTTTTAATTTTAATGAAGCAATTAAATTAAATGTACCCTATTTATTATTTAATTTAACTTTTATACTGTTTGAAAAAAAAAGAGCTGGAAGGACCTTGAATATTGTTTCGCTCTAATTTAGGTTTCTTTAGTATTCCTGGAAATAAGATCCGAAAATATAAATAACAAAACTTACCAACTAGAACTAGACCACAGAAATCGACAATATTTGTAGTATAGCAAAATGTTAATATTTAAACTGTATGAGCATTAGTTATATATTCTAAAACACTCGTGAAGGGAAATATTGGAGTTCAGACAGATATTAAAAACAAGATTTCACTTATTTAGCCGCAAACCATAGGCAGCGGATCTAAAGAACTGGTTCTGGGAATTTTCATCCTGTGAAATTATTTAATCGTGGTACAGTAAAACGTCATGGGTTTATTGTCAAGTAGCATTATCTAATTACCAACCAAAAAGGTATTAAGGGCGCCTGCATTAAAAGTAGTATTGCTAACGCGTGCGATTACGAATAACAAGTTCCATGCCTACGAGTACTCTAGTGGTTCTTAACCGGAATGCTTGATCCACCTTAAGCCGAATGTGTATCTATCATATATCGGTAGATATACTAAGGTTTCATTGTAGTGTGTCTGTCCTTGGTGAATTTTCTACGGTTTGTTTACCAAAAATATTTTTCTTAACTAATGAGCGCTGCCTTCACCTTCCTATCATATCTCTCAATTTGTTTTTTTTTTTGTAAAATTTTAAATCTGTTAAAAGTGGCTTTGAATCCCAAGTTTGAGCGACCTTGAGGTGAGTCTCTAAACGGCGCTATACAAATTGTACTTTAATTTTTTTTTATTATTAAGGGAGTTGAAGACAATGCTGTATCCCACCCACACTATAGTATATTCAAATTACCAATTATGATAAGTTGAAGAGTACTATAGCATTAAATGACAAATTGAATAATAAATGAACATGAATCTCGTACACCACTGTACTCGTATAACTAAAATGATATACTAGTATCTACGATGCTGAAGGTTTCGAATATCGATAACTTTTCCTCTTTGATATTCATCGAAACGCTCAAGTCGTTCCTTATAGAGAGGCAGCACGTTTGGAATTTGACTCTGACATGCAAATGCCTCAGAACATTACGGCAATGATGATGAGCTTAACATTCGCATTTGTTCAGCTCAACGATTATTCGTTCTAGGAAACATTAATATTTCATTGCATAGATACGTCTTTTTTATTGTTGTTTACATAATTTGAATATAATTATAACAAAGATTTGTCGGTCTGTAGTCCAACAGTAAAATTGATCGGATTAAATTAGATGTTACGACTCACTTTTTCTACGTAACGTGGAAAAAAACAACCACAAGTACCTACTTGCTGTGTAACTTGCTTTATTTATTGAGTAAAACATTTAATCATGAATAACTTGCTTTTACGAAGAACTCGATAAAAACGTACAAAAAATCTTATTTATTGTACAATTTTACGGCGTATTAAGAAACTTGAATAATTTTAATGACGTATTTAAAAACTTAAATAACATTAATATACATACTCGTGTTTATTGGTTTAAGACTGCTTACGTTTTTATGTTATTTTCTTAGTGTGTTCAATGATTCATTAAACATTCTGATTTTCTGAATGAAAAATTTAAAAAGTATTCATTCAAAAATTATTCGTAAGGTAACTTCAACATAACGCAATCTGCATTTCAGATATACTGAAAAGTATGCCGGGAGACAATATTGTTTTCAGCCCCAGTAAGTTAGCCTTCGGGTTTAGAACCACTGAATATGGCACTGATCACGAGGTTCGCAAACGTTCAACACTTATCACCGACCATCATAGAGCAAGAGGCTAAATATGTCAATGAATAAAAATAGAAAATATTGAGTTATTGGATATGCTCATAGTTGTTGTTTAAAATTATAAGAAAAGTTTTTAAAATAATTTCTCACTGCGTACTTTTATTTCGAGAAAGTAACTCTTCGTTTCAGACTTACGAATATCATACAGACCGCCCTTGAGTCAAACGTTCCGCATTTGCGCGTAGGTGACTGTGCAATCAGCTTGAAACGTCCAGTGAGCTAGTCGAAATTTTAATAGTGTTTAATAAATCATACTGAAATATTATCTACCAGTAAGAAAAGAAAATCGATTACGTACTCGATACACAGGAAAATATATGGTCATACAACTGATGTAATACAACTGATGCAAATAGTAATTCAGAGCAAATAGCATGCGGAAAATATAAACATATCCTTTGCTTGGGCATATTATGTTAAAAATCAGCTCAAAGAGCCCTACAGTACTTATTAAAAATAACCGCAAAAGCCTTTGAACATACCTTTAGATTGTCTGATTGCTGAGAGCATTTAAATTATCTAGATACTTCAAATGACACACTCTGAGACATGCTTCAAGGAATCTTTAGTCTTCAAACAAGACCATAAAAATCATGTGATTGTTTGAGTATACTTCACTAGAAGTGAATTCGAGAGTTTTTAATGATTTCTCAATTTTAGTATACATTTTAAAAATGTGGAAACATAGTATTAGTGGAATTGTTAAAATCTGAGGTAAACTTGTTTTATTCGACAATTTTTCAGTTATTTTGCCACAAAAATCAATATCCATCGTAATTACCGTCACTTGTTTGCTTTTACTTTCTTCAGTAGTTTGTTGAAACTTTTACCTGGTCAACTTACCGCAGTTAAAGAAAAGAAAATTCTTTGAACAAAAGGCTAATTTTTATTCAAAATAAAACTCAACACCAATTTGCGTATTCTTTTCCTAAATATATAAG
This sequence comes from Odontocerum albicorne, assembly GCA_949825065.1. Taxonomy (NCBI): domain Eukaryota; kingdom Metazoa; phylum Arthropoda; class Insecta; order Trichoptera; family Odontoceridae; genus Odontocerum; species Odontocerum albicorne. The sequence continues at coordinate 19,697,170 of OX463839.1, read as the reverse complement.
GCAAATGTGTTATAGTATAAATTTGCTTAATTTTTTAAAAGAATATTCTTGTCCTGTATCTTCATCTACTTTTTTTGTAAAAAAAAAAACTTAAAACACTAAAAAATAATTTAAAAAAAATTATCGTTAAATACGATTATCGAAAATTACTTATATCATAACATATACGAGTATAACTGAAATATTTTACTTATGATAAGCATTTTCGTTGACAGATAATCTAAATTTATGTTATTGTGTTGTATTGTATAAGTTCTTCTTGACGATATATGAAATAAATGAGGCTCTGAATTTAAAACAAAATGTATATACAAATAATAATATTGCAACTAAAAGAACAGCCTAACTCTTGGTTAAATGGTATATCCCTAGACAAGCATTCAATCTCTGTGATACATTGGATGCGTATTAGACATTCTTCTATAAAAGAACATTTAACAAAGATAATGTTTTAAATCCTAGTATGTGCGAATGTCACTTCAGCGAGGAAATATTGAATTACGAGGGCGGTCCGATAAGTACTTAGCCTCACCGCCCGATAGCACCACTATCGCAAGAGCATCGGACGCGTAGTTTTGTTTTGACCGCGTGTGGAAGCGAGCGTGTCCACGGATTTGAGAAAAATGGAAAAAGAGCAATATCGGTCGGTGTTTCGATTTTGTTTTTGAAAGGGAAATCGCGCAGAGAAATCAAAGAGCGCTTGGATGCTGTGTACGGTACGGTGACTCTTCTCCTTCGATGGCGACCGTCAAAAATTGGTTTGACGAGTTTCAACGTGGTCGCACGTCGGTTTTTGATGAGCCACGCCCAGGTGCCCCGAAAACGGCTACCACGGAGGATAACGTGACAAAAATCCACGATCTCGTATTGGCAGACCGCCGATTGAAGGTGCGCGAGATAGCTGAGACAGTAGGCATCTCAAAAGACCGCGTGGGTCAAAGTGATGCCCACCGTTTTCTGGGATTCAAAAGGTGTGATCTACATCGACTTCCTGGAGAAGGGCAAAACGGCCACAGGGCTCTACTATGCCGAATTATTGGGCCAATTCGACGCCGAATTGCAGAAAAAACGGCCCCTTTTGGCGAAGAAAAAAGTGCTCTTCCATCATGACAACGCACCGGCTCACACCTCCGCCGTCGCCACAGCCAAATTGGTAGAATTAGGCTACGAACCGCTGCCCCATCCACCGTATTCTCCGGATTTGGCCCCGTGCGACTTCTTTTTGTTTCCAAATTTGAAAAAGTCACTCGCCGGGCAGAAATTTGAGTCGAATGAGGAGGTTATCGCCGCCACGGAGGCCTACTTTTCAGACCTCCAGAAAACGTATTTTTCAGACGGGTTAAAGAAGTTGGAGCATCGCTGGGTCAAGTGTATCGAACTCAAAGGAGATTATGTTGAGAAATAAATCGCCACTTTTCCAAAATTTTTGTTATTCTTTTGTAGGCTAAGTACTTATCGGACCACCCTCGTATATGGCATTTAAATGCCCATTTAATTATGCATATCTAACATTTACAAACATCTACTTTTAATAATTAATCCAATACGTACCAATATGTGAACGTTTATTACAAACATGTCTTCCTCCATCTTCAGAGTGTAAAGAAAGTTTATAGTTTCTTTTAAAATAAAGATATAAAATTATTAACTTGGCATTGTTTCAAATCTTGATAGCGTTAGTTAAATATGACTGTGCTTGTACTCGTATTAAATATTATACACAATATATCCAATAAATGTAATCAACTCACCATTGATCACTGGAACCACCAAATTGGGATAAATAATACAATAATTTGAAAGAATTATGTGAAACCATCAATCTCAGATCATATTTAGTAAATAAACCTATAAAAATGTTTTACGGAATTCTTCACCAAAAGAAAATTTCTTCATAATTTTTATTTAACCTTTAACTGACGGTTCGTAAATGGGAATTTTGCTTCAAAAACATCTCATTTTTTTCTTTCAATCCAATCTTATTATATCGAATTGACGTTTCATTTTTACAAAGGAAAAATACGAGTGACATTTTTACTATAAAAACATTTTGAACTTCGGAAAACGAAAAGCAAAACGACTTTCAAAACATGCGCACTCACGCTTACACGAAAACAGGAATCAAATATCCCATGTTTATTAATGCCTTTTCCCAGCGTTTCTTTGTTTTCATAATTTATTACACAGTTGGGGTGTTTCTTTCCCATTGTGTTAAAAGAAAATTTAGTTTTCCCCCGGAAGGCTATGGTGTAGCTTACTGCGAAATTATGCAACTTCAGGTTATTTTATTCAGTATTATTATTATTATTAAAAATGTACGATTGTTCTCAGGTATAATTTTTTTTAGTTTTTCGTTACACATAAAATTCAAAGTATTATAAACCTTTAATGTATTGATCGTTTCCCACGTTTACTTGTTTCTTTATTTTGCAAATATTACGAGTACCTTTAGATGCGCGCTCTGGCCGAAAGGTTCTACAGCTCTATATCCCGTCATCCCAACCCAGTCATAAAAGCCTTAGATAACTACAACGCGAACACCAGTTACAGACACACTCGTCCGAAATCAATATTGCGAAACATCCCCCCGACCCCCCCCCCCTCTTTAACTCTAATCATCCCCCCAAATGACCCCCCGATTGTCACTCTGAACACCCCATCATCGATAATTCCTCCGGCAGACAGTTTACCCCCATAGGCAACCGCATTTCTCACCTTCAATAAACATTTTCTACACCTTAATATATTTATAAAAGTCACACACATTTCCCCACTCATTTACTTATCTACATATACTATATTCATTCTTATAATTTATTCACAATCCATTTTTTTTTTCACCCTTTCAATATAAAACAGTGTGTGACGACACAAATTTATGTATATTTGTATTTAATATTATGTATATATCATCATATTTATATATGTATTTAATCGTTTATAATTTCTCATAATCATTCATAAAATCAAAACAATTACCACAAACCTATCCTTTCCCGATTCCCAAAAAGATCCAAAAATTTCCAATAAATATCTTAACAGTCAGAACTTATCCGATGAAGGAGTAAGGTGTCCTACCATCGGACCGAAACTCCGAACAAGCTATCCATCACTTGGTAGTACCTTTATATAATATTGCGTCTTATTTGCAATTTATTACGTTTTTCCTTTTTTCTGGTAGACTTCGTTATTTTGTTATATCAGGTCCTTTAAGCAACTGAAACGAGCTCCGTGGTCTAATTGAGCTTTATTCCTGTTGGTACTCGGTTTTTTTTTAAAAAGGTTTCAGTCTGGTTTTTTGTCTTTCCAACCAATCAGAAGTAGTGAAAGATATGTTCAAAGGCTTTCTGTTGAAATTATCAAGCACTGTGTATTATAATTTTGAGTAGCAAACTCGAGGATTTAAGCATATTGAAAAGTCATTCTTCCGTGCACGAACACAGAACGCGTTACTCAAGAACGGTTTGTGTGGTTACTCTGTTCCCCAATGAACAGTTCTCGAAAGAGAGAAGTTACGTATTACGAACATAATATTTATTCTGAAAATAAAAGTGTTTTTAGGATTTGATGTTGAGAAATAAAAAAATCTCATGTTTTATTTACTAAATAATGTTTTAACCTGTTCACCGCGTTAAAAATCAAATTCCACGAATCCTGTGCGCGGCACAATTTCAGCGTTTTTTAATTTCTAAGTTTAAACACATATTTTGTTTAGAACCACTGATATTTGATTACAACATCAAGTAAACATGACACTTAAGTAATTTTCTGATAATAAATAATAGTCATTACTCTTAAGGAGACTCATAAAATAAAGGAGATAAAATAAACAAAGGAATGCTACGATCAAATCAATGCTTCATGACACTCACCCAATCAAATGCATATAGCACTAGTAATGTTTATTTACGTAAGAGAGACTTAGTAATGTTTATTTACGTAAGAGAGACTCATCGCAGGACTCGATCCGCGCGACAGGTCGTTAATGCTGGAAATATTGAGAAACCAAAAAAATTCGGCGCTCTGTTTATTCAACAATATCTCATAAACTAATATATTATTTGACAAGATTTTCAGAGATGTCGCTAGAATAAAGATTATTTTAAATTTTAGTTCAATTTTTATTCCGGTTTTGTGTCATTTTTTTTAAGTATTTGTGATTTGAAACTTGGATTGTCGTCAGATCACAGGCGTTTGTGCTCCCCGCGGGGAACACGTTAATGAAACTTAATAAATGAGGTACCTTGAAAATTAACAAAGATATTTGAAAAAAAAAAATACAAACGAAAACCAATTTGAAACATATTTTCATTCGAAACCGTAAGGCGTCGTTCACGGAGCTTTTCAATTTAAACTTTTGATTGCTCATTGAAAAGTTTTCCTCTAATATTTGATTTTTCATCATTTTTACACGAGCAAAATTAGGTATCACTTCATTAATATAAAGATCCAGGTGTCTGTTCCGAACTGCTTTTCTCCAAAAAGTTACTAGTTCCTAACTTATAATTAAAATAATTGGATCAGGCTTCTTTTTCCACTCGTGGTGGTATGCTAATTACTTTTTAATGAAGTCATTTTACATTTAAAATTCTCAGTGATTTTCTTTTGTTATATTCAAACGAAGCTCATTTTTCAACGAAACTCTATTATGATTTTTTTCGTTTGATTTCGATATCGGAAATAAGTTTGATTAATTTGCAAGGTAGTGGGGTAATTAGCATTTCATAGGATTTTATTCATTCCTTTCTTCACTTCCGAGTAGGATTAGGGTTTCTAGAATATTCAGTGTTGAAAGTATTTTAAGGCACTTGAACTTGTTACGTGCTTATCCTAGTTGTTGATGCTCAACCCCTTATGCTTCTCTGTAATAGAATAGTTGAAAAAAATTACATTTATGTCGCTATTTCGTTGTAAAATATTACCTCATGAGTATTTTGTTGCGGCATTTGGAAAATAAATAAATTGAGGTGGGATATTTCAAATTAAGATAACAACCGAATCAGAATAATTAATTGATTCTGACTTTTAACAATATTAAGAAAACTTCGATCACATTATGGTGCAGCAGATAATTTCAAAAGCCGCTGCCTTTGGTGATCATTTTCATCATAACGACAGAGAAATCAGGTATCCACTTCTTTCAGTCTTGGCACATGCATTTAGCTCTTGTTTCTTTCAGGATTTGACTCTTTTGGTAGGAGCTAGCATCTGGTTATAAACTAAATAATAATCTTAACCCTTATTTTCCTTGAGATTTATATTTTATTTTATTTTTTGTTAGTTTTTCTCAAATATTATTTTCATACACTACATTAAAGACACGGTCGTGAATACAAATAATAATTATGAAACAAAAGCTGATTGATTGTAAGAAATTGATTTAAAGCAATAGCTCCGCCGAATGTATTTGAATGAAAATATGAAATAAATATTTAATTTTGTTATCTATCTAATGTTATCTAATTTTGTATATTCTACCAAGAATCCTTCCTTTCACTTCACGGGTATTTTAGACTCCTTTGGTAATGCTTCTGCCATTCTGAGTACTGTCAATATACTCAACCTCCAAAGCCTAGTTGCCAAAGTTCTATTTCTTTTGTTACACAATTTAAAAAAAACGTATCTGGTTTTCACTTAAGACCTCTTAAATATATATCTTTATGGGTAGAAGAGAGTACTTTATATCAATAATTTAGCCAGGTTTAACTGTATACAGCCAAAGTGTAATGAAAAAACAATACTATGTTGAAAACTAAATCACGCTATAAACGTTTTTTTTCTCAAACGTTAAGAGATACAGAAATTCAATAGAAGATGCCTTGTAAAGTCTTTGTCAATTCGCTGGTGAAAATTTTTACGAGCTTGAAAAGCTATAAATAGGTATACTAATGGCGTAAGTTTATCGCATGAATTCATGAATTTTCACTACAACCAGCGAACGTGGTCTAACGGTTAATATTCACACTAAGGAAGCGGGCATCCCAGGTTCGATTCATGACAAATTCTTATAGCGCTACTAAGCAACGCAAAAATTGCGCTTGGTAACATTCTGCCTATCGAAAAACTGCAGTAGATTAAATCTACCAATCGTCTTGGAACTTTGATATCCTTGCCATTGGAACTTTTTGTTTGATATATTATAATAAGAATTGCTGAAGTGCAACATGTTGCACACTTTAAATCAATGGATGTACAGGCGTCTTCACAAGATGGCTGACTATCATACTTCATCACGAGAGATTGTCTATTTATCTATATATTTACAATGGAAACAATTCAAATGTTTGAAGTATATTACAGAAATTTATGCTTAAAACTTTTAAAAATTTGCAAACTAGTCACAAGTCAACGTTATATATTTTTTTACTTTTTATTTCTATTTATCCCAGATGTATTCTACGTCGAGACTTGAGCCTTTATGCTCTTTTCTCTCTCTTTTTGCATATTTAAAATGCTCTTTTATATCCACCGTTGTACACGGGCCGACTCATACAGAAGTACAGCTGCATAAATTTTTGACGACGTTTTCTGTGAAAAACGTCGTTTCTTCTTAAATAAAATATTTTGTTTTTCCTTGAAGTATTAAACAATTTTATAACACCATCAATTTATTATACTTCGGAGTTTATTATTTCTACAATAGAAAATTGTGAAATATAAACACTATGACCATTGTCTTTGCTTCTTAAATTTATACGGTTTTCTTTTATTTTGGAAAAAATAATAGTCTTTTTAAGGAGGATATTTTTTACTGTTCGTACAAGTGTTTTTAAAATTTGATATAATTCTTTTTCTCTATTAATTTTAGTTCTTTTGACTTTCATATATATAAATAGAATTTATTTTTGGTTGATAATTTTATCGGTTTAAAGTTTACGTATATATTCTTCTATAAAGTATATATTTTCCCCATAAGATCTATGATTACTAAATATAAGTAAAGTTTTGATAGAACATATATTTTTTCTTATCGAAAGTAACTTTTTATACATCTGTCGAGAAATTTAAATTGTACGAATTCAGTAGAAAGATAATATAAAGGCTGAAATTCCTTAATTAATTCGTTCTTGAGTGTTTATCTTTGATCAACTGGGGAGACTTTTGTCAACATTAGTTTTCCTTGAACTACCAATCTTTACAAAGCTTTTGTTATTTATATGCAGATCGAGTATATTTGTTATTCATCCTGTGGATGAAATACACTTCTGCATGTATTGGTTAATTTTGTTGATTGCACTTAATAATTAATATTCCGTTTATTGGCAACAAAAACATAACAATACAAGAAAAAATAGACAATAAAAATTTCATTTGATTTATAACAAGCAATCCAAATCAGATATCATCAAAGGGTCTGGACTCATCTTGTATGACCCTCCCTACCGTTGAACAGACATTACCTTAGTGTAAATAGAAAAAACCCGACCGGGAGTAGGTATCACAGATAATTTTCAGCCCACAACATTATTTATTCAAGTATCATTCATAACATATAAAAATAATTCTTAAAAGTCATTTTTACAGACTATCTACCAAACAAATGGCAGAATATATTCATGCACAAATAATACACATATGTTATGCTTATCTTGAAATATCAAACCCAAAGTTTGGTACCAAGGTTATCAAAGTTCAAAGATGATCGGCACGTTTAATCTGCTACAGTGTTTCGTTAGGCAATTTTTTGTAATGCGCTATTTTCGCGTTAGTAAATAGCGCTATTAGAATTTATGTTAAGTATAAGGTGTTAACATAAGTTTTTTCCAAATTAAAAATGAGCACTAAAAGTAAAACAAAATGGTAAAGGTCATTCAAAAGAAAATTTTCTGCTCTACAAGATATTGTGTTTGCTTTTACGTTACATATATTATTTTATTTTATTACAAGCCTTCAAAATGGAATGTCAAGTAGACGAAAATGAGCATTTTCGACGCCTCATTCTGTTCGCGTTCAATCGAAGGAATAAAGCTGCCAAAGCTGCTCGCGATATTTGCGAAGTGTGCGGTGAAGATACTATGGATGAAAAGACAGCTCTTTGATGATTTTTGCGTTTCAAAGACGGTAATTTCGACCTGAAAGACATGGAGCGTTCCGGACGACCAGTGGACTTCGATGAGGACCGCTTAAACCATATTATTCATGAAGATCCCCTTCGAACCACCGTAGAGTTAGCTGAGCAGATGAATTGTAGTCACATGACTGTATACCGCCATCTTAAATCAATGGGAAAAGTCCAGAAGTTCGGCGCTTGGTTTCCACATGTTTTTAGTGAAAAGCTTTGACAGCTTTATTCCCTCGATTGAACGCGAACAGAAGGAAGTGTCGAAAATGCTCACTTTCGTCTACTTGACATTCCATTATAAAGGCTTGTAATCTAATAAAATAATATATGTAACGTAAAAGCAAACACAATATCTTGTAGAGCAGAAAATTTTCTTATGAATGACCTTTACCATTTTGTTTTACTTTTGGTGCTCATTTTTAATTTGGAAAAAACTGGACCCAACTTATGTTAACACCCAATATCTTATAAGATACACGTCAATAAATCCGCCTGGAATCGAACCTGTGGCACTCGTTTGATTACCGTGAGTGGTAACCGTTCGAGTACGGTTGCTAACAATTATACATCAGCTTAGTATTTGTTTGAAAAGCCTAAAAAAATAAGCATGCATAATCTTTTGAAATTTATTTTTATTAGTTTTCTTCATAAAATAATTTCTTTCCCATTTATTCACGGGTTATTAGTAGTATTTTTATAGTTTAAGATTAATGTACACCGTTCTAATGCCTTTATTTTAAACCCATGAGCGGATAACACAGTTTTTATTTTCTATGAATGGATTGTTAGTTTGATTTTGGAAATGAACCTTTATATCGATTAACTACTCTACTTTCAACAATATAACATAACTAACTGATATGAGACAAACAAAGTAAATAGACTATTTGGCGAATTGAATAGTATACAAAACGATTACCGCAGACGTTATATTTTGACTACCAATAACTTTTTTACTCGTCATTTAAAAGAAATAAATAAACGAGTATATGTACAAAGCTCCCTTGAAGAGGATTTGTTCTAGAAGCGAAACTAACAAGGCATATTCTAGTAATTATGATATAAAATGATGCAGCATTAATGACTTGATGATTCTTTAATATTTCAAGAAAAATGTATGAAACGTCAGTGCATGAAAAAAGGCAGAATGAAGACATGAGAAATTATTGCATGGATTAAAAGTATATTTTAAGTAAGATGAAGAGCGTAGCGTTGAGATAGTTTGGACATATAGAGAATATGAATGACGAAATAATGACTACACGAGTGTTCAAGTCACAAGTGCAAAGTGTGTATGGAAGAAGTAGACCGAGGAAAACACATCTGGAATTGGACCAGATTTTCTAAGACGGTTAAGTGAGAATATGAATAAAAGATGATTATTCTTGACGAGATACATGAATGTGGAGGAGGCAAAGGTTATGTGCGTGGATAGAAAAGTCTGAAAGTAAGTTTTCCGTGCCTATCACGCTAAGGACAAAACATTATGATATGTACAAATAATATTTCAAGTTGTTTGCTAACATTTTAACTCGATAAAATTTTGCCTTAGAGTAATGTTATTAAATGATTTTGCTAAGACAACATTATATAATGATATAATGTTCTATCTGCACAAATTTTCTAACCAAATCGCGCTATAAAACACTCTTGTGGACGCAATTCAATTAATCCAAAAATACTACGCAGTCGGCGGAGACAGAAATAGGTGCGCGAGCGACAACGCACTGAGTTACACTTCGTGAATTCTACAGGATAAAAGTAATTTCTAAATGTAGAAAGTAAATTGTTATTAAAAAATTACTAGATAACTGATTCACTATCTTAAATTTATTTGTTAATCACATAAAAACAGTGCTGAAACTTATATGAATTTAGTGAATACCTAAATTTGTAAAACTTGTAATTTATATAATTTCAACATTATAAAAAATATAATTTCAACATGGATAAACAAGAAAAAGGGCACTCGTTAGCTGTGCATTAATAAAAGAAATAATGCTACTTTAGATTATATGTACTGATTTTAGAGCTATTTAAAGTAAATGTACTTTCTTAGCAGTCTCAATACATACCATATACTTCTTTACATTTTTTATCAATAAAAAATATTTAATCATTTTCTTCAAGAAGTTTATAGGCTCGGAAAAGACACTTATATTATTGGTATTGTAAAACATTTATGTTATACACATGAGAATCTGGTGGGTGTGTTGCCAAGTAATAATCTCTTCTAACCAACCACAGTTTTTATTTATACTTTTATATACAGCATTAGTAATTATATATATACGTGTATTAAGATAAAACTATAATATCTATGGTGAATTGTTGAAAACGTTTTTACTATAAATTATTATCAACTCTTACTTGCTAATTTCGATTTCACATTATATTTTCATGTTTTTGGGAGATGTTAATTCAATGAAACTGAACTTTTATAAACTTGATTTTTAAAACATCGAAGAATCTATGATACGTTATTTATTTAAAAAATATTTTTTTAACCTACCAGAATATCGCATTCATCCGCTTGTTTAAGCAATACATAAGAATTAATTTGTAAAAAAAATAATTGACTTCAAATTAGACTTTTATTTCTCTTGAATTAATTATTGTGATCACTGTGCAGCGGCGCAATGTGACGCCATGAGAGATGTTGACATCCAGTCACAATTTGCATATTACTTTTGAATAATTTCGTTTATCGCTCAAACTTTTATGAAAAATTCTTGCTACCTTGTCCCATTTTGAATAAATTACAATAAATTGAATTCTTTTATTTCCAACGGGAACAATGGCTCCTATTGGTGTCCATATTGTTATCCAATTCATTATTTTCATCTCAGGAAAAGATTTTTTCTTCTGTGAATGCGTAATAGCAGTTAATAGAAAACAGTGTCAAGATATTTTTTCTTTCGTAAAATAATTGTTTTTTTTCCGAGATTATGGAAGACGCTTTATTTTTGTTTTCAGATTCCTCCTATCTGAGTTTTTATTAATATTTTTTTATTGAATAATTTTCATATTTTCATGTTTATACATTGAGACATTACATTAATACACATTATTTGTTTAATTTTAATTGCTATTTTCTTTACTCAAATACGAATATTTTATTATGTTTTGATTTTAAATAAAAATTAATAGTTTTTCTATCGTATGTGTACAAAGAATGTCTTAAATAAGATGGAAAAAGAAACGAAACCTTTTTCTTTATAACTCTCTTGTTAAATCGAGATTCCAATTTGACTAAATTGGTCATTTCTACGTTACAATAATTTAACAAGCAACACTCGGCGCATTCTTCAATGCTACGATCACATTTTGCGCAAAGAGGACATGAATAGAATCATGGTAACTAGTAATGTGGTGGATCGCTGGAGCAGAGGTAGATCACCTGTGCGCAGGAGTGACCAGGTGACGAGTGCTACGGGCCTACTTTTACCACAAACTCTGCAAACATAGAAATTCACGGAGGACTGGAAAATAATGTGCACGCCATACAACAGTTTCAGCGAGTGTCACATTCCTTGGTATCGAGATCACGATGTAGAAGAAAAAGGCATTCGTGAAAATACGAGAACTCAGATTTTGCGACTCATGTATTTTTTTGTAGCCAACAGTTCGTTTTTGTATATTATTTATAGTTAAGGCATTAACATTGAGGAGGTTAAAAGACATTGTAATTAGTTTTATCAAACATTGTTTATTCCACCTTTTTTTGTTACGGTATAACATTATCGGTTTCAAGGCTTTCACCTCATCTTCAGAGGAGCACAAACAAGACTGAAGATTTTGAAATCAATAGGGTTATAGCCTTGAAACCGGTAGAGTTATAAAAGTTACAAAAAAAGTAGAATAAACTGAGTTTGATAAAACAAATTACAAGTTCGTTTTTAATTTTTATTTTAGCAACGACATGAATTAATATTTTATTTAGTGGTTAAATAGCTTTATTGCTCTTTTCAAAAGAATATTCATGTGAATTCAACATTCCTGTTTAGTTTATTTTTATTTCAATCGAAAACGATGATTTAAACCCTTTGCCGCGTATCCATTCTTTTAACGATTATCTTTAAACAACTCAAGTACGTGTATTTCTTTTTTTTTTCAAAAAGTTTCAATGGTATCTTGCAAGCCCATCTCGGCTAAAGTAAATTTATTAACGTTTGTTAAAAATGTCTGCGAAATATTTTAACCATATTCATTGTAAGAGTTAGACATTAAATTTTCCGCATTATTTTGTTCGTTACTAACTATTGTAGAACTTTTACTAACTATTGTAGAACTTTTGAATTTAATAGGATAACTTTTCTTCTTTTTCAGCTACAGTTTGCTCGTCACGGCAGTTTCAGTGCGCGAATGGAAAGTGTATACCCCTTTCGTGGGTGTGCGAGGGAGAGGATGACTGTGGCGACAACTCGGACGAGAAACCGGAGGAATGCAAAGGTAGGTTTTTTAATTTTTTTTTGTTTGAAAATTCTATCTTGTTAAATTGAAAAAAAATCCATTTTTTGTTCATTCGCAGTCAACTCTGCACTTGTGTTCTTTCATTATGTATTGGGACGACTCATTTTTAGAATATATCATCATAATCACGTCAGTCTCTATTAAGATAAACAGAGAAAAAATATATCTACTTCATTCTGTGTTAGCATGTATATTTCCCTTTTACCACATGCATTAATCTTTTCATACAAACCGTTCTATTTTTTCACGCAGATTTATGTCAGGTTTTAAGAAATTAGACAGAATATTCTGAAAAAAATCGTTTTTCTGGAATTAAAATGTTTTAAGACGGAATCCAATCATGAACACATTGGATTTTGATACATTTAAACGTAGACTCACACATGTGAAAAGACAACACTCATACACATCAACGCTTGTAAATTCCAGACTGGGTTCTTTAGCTTCTTGTTTTTCTGGTACCATTAGAAATTGAACCCGAAATCATCTGGTGGAAGTCAAGCGTCTCACCAACTAACAGTTCGACGAATTTTAATCCCATATGGTATACTCATTAGTATCGGTTGAGTTGTTAAAATAATATGTTTACTAGGTTTAACTCGAAAATCGAGAAAAATATAAAAAATCACGAGGACATTAGCTATATTTATAAGAATATGTAAAAAAAATCCGCCATGTTGAATTATTGATAGAAAAAATATAAAACAGAACAACCACCAAAAAATCTTTAAAATATTGAAAAAGGAAATTGACAAAAGTCGAATGTTAGCACCGTATTATGTCCAACAATTTATGTCGCGTGTTAATTCGCAAAAATGTTTTTTTTTCTGAAACGTGTTAATTCGCAAAAATGTGGATTCGAATTGTTAGTTTTTGACGCATACTAGTGGTTCTGCATTAATTGTATTATAAATCCATACAAAAATACTCATAAACATGCTTTTACTGATTTTTTGTGACCTATAAAATATGTCTTAGTTAATATTTCTTATCGAGTGAACCCTTCGTGCAATTATCGTTATACCCTATCGTGCTCTTATTTGTCCACCCTTCAGTGACACGTTATAAGACTATGAGGAAAAAATATCACAATGACATACGATTTTTGGTAACTTACCATATGGCAACTAGCCAGCCGATCTATTAATTGCATTTTGAAAGTAGTTTTTGAACTGCAAAGACAACATTTTTATTTATAGCTATAATAATGCATCTTCGAAATGTAATAATAAGTTGTTTACTTTTTACTGTTAATTTGAAGAAAACATGTTGATACATTCGTTCTCAATAATACAACTAAAACGAAGACATATTTTTGTTAATTTAGGTTCAATATCAAAATATTTGTTTCCTGTTTCCGACTGACATCACAAGGTAGCAAATGAATATTTAAAAAAAAAGTTTTCAAATACTAATTTTATTGTTAAACTAATACATATTTGCTCGAAATTGAAGAAAATGCGTACCGGAGGTTTAAAAAAACCATGTATGTTTTCACAATATTTCTGATGAGATATGACTCTTTAAACCTTTTACGTGCCAAAAATATTCATGTATTCACAACATTTTTGTTGAGATGACTCTTTAAACTTTTTACGTACCAAAAAGGTGCCAAGGTCATGCCTTTATCTTATATTTACAGTTTTTCTCCGTTTTATTGTTCTTGTATTAATATTGTCTGTAGCTGCAAGGAGTAACAGAATCTTATTTCTTACATGCATACGTAGTAAGGTCCAAAAGTTATTGCGTATATGGACCAAGGCAGATCAGCAGAATCACTAATTCCAGAAACATCATATTTTTTCAGTGGTGTCAGAAATTCATTCATCATCCTAAAAAATATCATGATATACAGGGTGGCTAAATTGAAAAGATTCTTTTTGTTGCATTCTATCACCTTTTTTATATCCTTGGGCCGGACACTTTAGACCTTACTACGCACAATCACTCCATGCCCCTTTTTGACAAGGCAGAGAATTCCATACACGCATACATCATTTTCCTCGATCACATTTGTACATTTCGCATAGATACTTTTCTGTTCCTATTTTTTTTCCATTTCTGCAATTTTTTTTTCCCATCATCCATTATTTTCTCGAATCGTGTTCACAATTTTAGAACAATTGTCGTACGATATAAATACAACTGTGTCAATGAAAAAAAAATGTGCTACTTGCATGTTTAGTCCCTTATGTATTCATTTAGAATATCATTTAATGTTTTAAAATATTGTAATACAAGTCGATAAAAGTAAAATCAATTCTGATGTTATCCGTTGAAAGAATTCATGGAAAATATGAAACCTTGCATTATTATTTAACTATGCCATATTCATCTTACTGCCTTGACCTCCATAATATTAGTTTGGCATTAAGTACGATTGTGTATGCTTTTTCCTCTGACAAATAAATATTTGACGTTTTATAAGGTTAAGATACACATTAAAATTTATACGTATGTTATATTTCAAAAATCCTCTTTGTCAATATCAATGGATAGATTTTCAAGTTTTTCCGTCAATTTTGAATTCTAAAGCAGTTTTCATTACTTCATTAAGTGTGTAAAAGGTATGACGGTTTTTATCATTTCAACGTGATTTTAATTGTAACATAATAGTCATATGACTAAAAACTTTTATTCATTTATCTAATTGTTTAAAATAAAATTTTATTTAACTTTTTATCATCTTCCGTACATGCAACTTGGGTAATAAAGGCGAAAGACAGATAAAAGATAGACGATTGTTAAACGGATAGAACGACGAACAAATGCATCTCTTTTGGAAAAACCTAACATGTCAGACAGACTTTGAAAATTATGTTCTCATCGCATTTTTCAGTTCTTCAGACACATTCCGCGCACGAAAATGGAGAGACTCGTGAACACTGGTAATGTGGAAGGTTGCACGAACTTCAGTAGATCACCTATGCGCTAGAGCGATCAGATGGAGTGTTCTTCGGACCTGCCTTTACCATAGGCTCTTCGAGCAGCAGAATGCCAAATGAAATGGAGAAGAATGTATACAATGTACATCACTTTCATTCTGGATCACGTTCATCAGCGTTAAGTACAAATAACTATTTTCATTTGGACCCATTTAAAAACAGCTCAAAAGTAGATAAATAAATAGAAATTAATCGAAATTTTGAAAATTTAATAATTTATAAAATTTAGGCACGCATTGAAAATTATGCGTACTCGTACATGAAAAAAATGATGACTCTGTTTTACAATAGTTTACAAACTTTCAAATGTTTGCCTCAATTTAGAGTTCTGAAGTCGATTTTGTTACCTCGTTAAAAATATTTTAAATCTGACATTTCTACGAGTTCCCTAAAGTTCATTTGTTTTTTTTTTTTTAATTTTTATTAAGCTACTACAGGGTATGTCGGATACAAATAGTCAAGATATATATATCATAGATAATTTTATGACAAAATCTCATACAAACAGAGAGACTACACTATGAATAATTTTATGGCAAAATAATTAAAAAAAATTACAATTCACAATATTGCTAATATTCATCAATTTGGATAGGCGTACAAATATCATGTATAAATAATTACTTTTTCAATTGGATAGACTTTGTCATGAAGACTTTACCTCATTAGTGAGATCATTAACGATAAATAATGTTACACGGAGAAGAAATAATATTTTTCCTCATTTTTTTTTCAACGTGATTAAGGATTTCTTTATATATGTGATGTATAATACGAGTCAACAATATTATTCGAGTGCTAATTATCGGCAGTAGTGATTAAAAATTATAGGAAATTCGAGTCGATATTTAAATAAAGTATTATTTTACTTTGTAAGACTTCTTAATCTGCCTCTTGATTTTTTATTCGATTAATGTACAACGCAATGCAAATTTTGACGACAAAAATGCTATTTACTAATAGAACTGGGTAATTCAAGTTTCGATCATAGATGGTTCTTGATTAACACAATAGTCTATAAATACAAACGGTAGCTATGTGACAATTCTACAATGGGTACAGTAAAATATATTGTAGAATCATATAAACCGAAGGGTATGACCAAGATTAAACTGTATATAAATATGTGTAAAGGATGCCAGATGTGACCGGGTAAACAATTCTTAGGAACAAATTAACTGCACCTTATAAGGAGAAAATGTTCAATACGAATATCTTTCATACTGGAACCACGAACCAATTGCTCAACTTTATTGGTAAATAAAAGATGAGAGTTATGGTACACTACATATTGACGATGATTATCCTTTAGAATACACTCACGGTATTTTGTATTTTCCTTTAATACTTCAACGTAAAACTTTTGTAATGAGATAAAATAACATAGAATATTTACTTTATCGGGCTTACTTTCCAAATGTCAACTGCCATCCAATAGTCGTGCATTTTTGTCGACGCGCGACTTAAGTCTCACCCACACGCACAACACCCACCATCACGTTTTTTTTCCTTCTTGCCCCATTCCATTGAAGATATCGATTTGCTCTCCAGATTTTCTGTTGTGGATAATATTTCATGATATTTTCTGTGACCCAGAAATTCTTAAACCAATTCATAAACTTTTTCATAAAAGTATTATACTTACAAAACTCGACGAAATAGGCCAGTTCTAATATCAGTTTCAGTTTTTAAACCCAAATTATGCCAAATACAAAGTTAATGTTCTGTGTGTTAAATTTATGTTTATTTTTTATTCATCTCAATGTCTTAAGATATCAGTATGTGAAAAAAATGGATAGTGACGCCGTATCTAATACGTCTGATAAGTGTCTCGACATCTAGTGTCATGTTGGCTTAAGTGTTGTCACTATCGATCTTCATCATGACACATCCACTGTTATAATGAGCAAAATATAGAATGATATATGAGATAAGTATGATTATCTTAGCTAAAATAATATTGATCTATAAAAAAACGAATTGCAATGTGTTATTAAGGAGCGAATAAAAGAAAATACGTGTATGTTATAACGGAACGAATAAAGTTATAAAGGAGCGAATAAAAAATGAACTCATCACTGGTGCGTATAATTTTGAGAGTTTTAACCAGGGCTGTGGAGTCGCTTAAAAAAAAACACGACTCCGATTCCGACTCCAATTCCTATATTTACCAACAACACGACTCCGACTCCACAACTCCGACTCAAAAAAGCTCAATTTTATCAGGTTGTTTCCTACCTTTGCATATAGCCATTTTTTTCATGTTATAGGGATAAAAATAAAACAAGATCAAACTTTAATAATTATTTATTAGAATTTATTCTTAAAAACAACATTGCTTCTATTAAATCTGTATTCGTAGAGGCTCTCAAATCTGAATTGAGAATTTTAAGAGCGGAAAATAACCGCTCTACGGATACTTGGGTTGGGGGTAATGCTGTAACGATCAATGCTGAATCTTTTACAATTTCTAGATACCGCTGTATTGCCATTTCAACATTTAACTTATAAGTTCGGTCAATTTTTTCCATTATTTTCAATGCATCATAAAATTCAATTTTAAATTTTGAAATAGAGTCTCCTTCATCTATATTGGGACTGTGATTCAAACGAGGACGTTTTAGTTTATCTTGTTCATTGAGATATTTTTCTAAATCGTCTTCAGATTCAGCGGTGTCGGATGAAGATGATGATACTTGGTGTACGCTGCCTGCTGTCGTCTCTTTTTCTAGTCGAAGGCCTTTCATACGAACGGTTAATTCAAACAGAGCGTTTTTAGCTCTATTTATTTGTTCTTCCGTCAATATGGATCGAACCATGGGGTTAACATAGATCCCAGCCAACAGAATTTTCTTTCGACGTGAGAAAGAAGGAGACAAACACATTTTCGTAGACTTGATGCATTAAATAGATCTCGGTGATTCACCATATCGGCGCGACTTGCGCCTGCAAGTGTAATATTCGTGCACAATACACATTCATTATAATAATTTTTAAAAAATGTATTTTAAATTTTAACGAAAAAGTAGTCGGAGTCGCTCGTTTTTTACGACTCCTACTCCGACTCCGGCCCAAACACCGCGACTCCGACTCCAACTCCGACTCCGACTCCACAGCCCTGGTTTTAACTGATCGTGTGCTACAGATAAACTCGACAACAACACCAGTGAAGAAATAAACAACCGGGTTTTGTCGGCAACTACCATATATGCTACTGTGACCGTATCCCTTTAATTAAATCTCTCCAGAAATATAAAAGGCCCATTTTATAAACGTGCTACCTTTGCTCACTTACGCATCGGAGTCTTGGATACATACAAATCGGGTCAAAAAAGTTCTCAATACTTTAAGAGAAAGATTCTCCGCAAAATATAATGTCTAATTTTCAATAATAGCGAAGACTATAGAAAAAGAGATATAGCAAAGACTTTATATTACTTATGACGAATCTAACTTAGGAAAAAATATATAAAATACAAAAAATATACAGCACTGTCTTGGGCATTAATAACGTATTCAAGACTCGGAATCGGCAAGAAAGTCTTAATTTAGTGATCTTATTGAGAGGGGGGGACCAAAGCTATGATGGCTGGATGGGGTGACAGAGAACTGTAGCACATTGTATAACCTATTAGAAAATGAGTGCTGTTGAAAAAGACAGGTGGCAGATAATTCAAGACCCATTATTGGTTGTAGGCCTGATGATGCAGATGTTTTTTATTGAATCTAAAATCCCCTCGAATTCAACTGTGTTTAGTATATTATTTAGTGTATGTGTAATAAGTACTGTAAATACAATTAGGTTATACATTTATTGTCATGAAATCTTCTTTATTAAGGTTTATTTTATTTTAATTTAGATATACGTTTAATATTAGTGTATCTTTTTTGAAGCACCATATCTTATTCGTCTCATGAAATCTCGTTAACGTTCGGCTGACGTATTACCGCCAACACGCACAAAATTCGTACACCATTGATACGAGTACTTATCAATATCTACAACATATGGTATGTTAGGGATACAAAATCGTGACCGCAATACCGCAATGTTCTCCTGATCTTTTGATCCTGTGCAGGGTCACTCAGTAATTCATCCACGTTCAGGATTGAAGCACCATATCTGATACTTTCGTAATGTCATTGTTACCCCGGGGTGAACCAGCAGTTTGGTATTTGCATATGCACAAATCTTATGGTTCTTGAGTTTTTTTTACTTCTTAATCAATACACATATTTTTATTCATGTATTAAACACACTATTGTACAATAATTGGACGGCATTATTACCCGGTAACCAACCAACTTAACAATAGTAAATAGATTATGTAATATTGTCTAAAAAAATATTAAATTATTGTTTATTTTTACAAAATTCATGACAATATAAATAATAAAAGTGAGATATCATCAATCTAAGGAAAGGATAGTGAGAAAGAAACGAAAATCTGGAATAAAACATGTCACATTACCGACTTGTTACACATACATATATACATATCATTACGCCGTGTCCTTTGCAGGTTAGGCAGATAGAACAGAGCTCCATTCTTTTCTATCCGAGTACATAATTTTCGCATCCATTCATACGTATTGTAATGCACAATCTTCTATTTTAATATTTCTCACTTTACCTTCTTTCAAAATCTGATTCAATTGATCCAGCTACGTTTTCTCCGGTCAACCTCTTCCACGCACACGTTGCACTTCTGACTTATAAACACGCCTAGTCAATCTTTCATCATTAATTCTTTACATATTTTCAAACCATCTTACTTAAATCCTACTTAAAACATCCATTTTATTCATTTCAGATATCTTCGTTCCTCCGTCTTTCATGAATTAATACTCCACAAATTTCCTACTGCACGTACTTTTTTCCCAATTTCCACAGCATTCATATTTTATCCTTCTTAATCAATATAATTCAATATAATTAATTGAACAACTGGCTGTTAAAATGGGCATCTACATGTAGACTTAACACGTTAAGTCCGTCTTAAAGAAGTCCTGTAATCCTCCCTTAAATTCATCAATTTTCAACACCTCAGTCTCAATCGAAGTTGTACTACTTCCGCAAGCTAATTGAAGAGCGGGCGTTCAACAACAACTTTAAATAGACATTAAAGAAAAAAAGTGTCTTCTCTAACAGTTTCTATACATCCCTGTTGTACGTATTTGAAGAAAAAATTACTGGGTGTATACGAGCATCCTGTCAGGAATAGGATTTTTGTCGACCGTTATACAAGCAATTTTAAGACCCATTTTTCGCATTTTTCCCAGTGTTAAGAATTCCACCCCTTGTGACTTCTAGTATACATTTAAACAGCGGTAATTAAAAAAATATAATCTTATTTTTTTTTTGTATTTTCTCAAAGAACTTCCTAACTTTCGGGGTTCATATATTTCAAGGTTGATTATCTTGACGTTTATAACAGCATCCTATAATCTTGAATTATTTCAAGCAGTACTTTTCAGTTTTAAGAATTTTATTTTAATGATTCCTAACAAACATTTGGTTTTATGAAGTATTATAATGTAACATGTGTCACTCCTTGCATTAACCTCTTTTCTGTTGCTGCAACACTTGACTAAACTAATTTAACTCGTTCAAGTCTTAAAATTTTCTTTTTGTTTCAACATTTCACTCAAAAGTCTCATCCTTTGTGTAGAGAAATATTCTGTTGATTATTTTATCTGAGGACTTGAGGAAATTAAATTCTGGAGATAAGCAGCTGCTATAGCGATTATACACCAGCTCACCGCGTCCTCACTGAACAGGAAATGGGCATTCACTTGATGACTGATTATCGCGGTCAAGGTCATTCCATTCATAAAAATTCATTATTAGAATCACCAAAATGTTTTACTTCATTCATTAAGATTATTCACTATAAATACTATAATAATTGGTTATGTAATGTAAAAGATAAGAATGATTGACTTAAAAATAAAAGCTCGTTAAATAATCATTATTACAATAAATTTATTTCAGCCTGTTAGTAACATAACAATAATCTAAATTTTACTCGTGCAATCTCTGCTCTTTACTATTTTGGACAATGCGGACGTCTGTTATTTGGATATTACGGAGCAACAGCTGAACAAATTATAGCGTCTTCAAAATGTTGGTCAATGATTTATTTTTAACCTGAGAAAGTACGGTCGTATAATTTCATACCAGAAGGCGCTTAACTGGTTGAACGTGAGAAATAGATGCCAAAGTCACATCTCTATTGTTTAATTTTCTAAACTGTCCCCCGCCCTCTCTTGTCTCGCCGAAAATTTTCAGGGTCTTTCCGATCATGGACTAGCGCTACGCTCAAATAGAGTTTGTTTGTCGGCCTTCAAAAAAAGAACAGTTCACCACTGTGCTTTTTTACGACGTCCTTTACTGTCCATGCTTTAAGACTATGGAACAAGTTATAAACCAATGTTAGACTCGCTCCGTCCTTAACATGCTTTAAGAAACGATTGAAAAAAAACTAGGCAGTAATATGTTATAACGTGGTTCATTCCTATTTTTTCTATCCTTTTCACCATCCCTTCCTTTTCCTTTGATGATATCTTACTTTTACTATTATTATACATATGTTCATAAAAATAAATAATCATTTGAATATTTTTTGTGACTATGTATTATAACTTGCTTGATTTACTTTTGTCTGATTAGTTGGAAGAGATTGCCGCCTGGCATTAAGCCCGCCAGATTATTTTTACAATGAATTGTTAATAAATAAATAACAAAAGCCTTTATTTGACATAAAAATACAATAAATCAGACGGTAACTAAACATAACATGTTTTAAATCCGAATAATTATGTGAAGAGAACATCAATAACAATAAAAAAGGTTCAGTCTTTATTTTAATAAATGCGGAAAATCGTCGCTAAATCAGTTTACAATACCATCTCGCCATTTCACTGTCAAGGTAGACAGAGAAGGTCTGAGTGGCTAACTTTTCGATCGCGATACATCTTTCGCCACGTTCACTTTCCACGTGCATACTCCTTTCCATAGAGGTTATTTAATTTTCGAACTTTTCAGATTCCATGTATTTTTTCCACCATACTTTCCTCTGACTCGCTATCTACTCTCTACTCACATTCAAACTACGTTTTGATAAGTTTTTACAACCTTTGACATACCTAAACCATTACTATGTGCAGCCTTCATCCTCCTCATTACATTAGCCGTACAATAATTTAAGAAAGTAGACTTAGACAATTTCTGGAATTAACGCTGAATTTAGACAATGTCAAGACTTCTCGAAATTTCTGTTGTCAAAAATAACATCCTAAAACACATTGCTCTACATTAAAGTTACTTAAATAAAAGAGATAATGTGTATATCTCCTGGACCGTATTTTCTCTTTTTCCTCTTAATTTATTGGTGCCTGGCGAAAAATTCACAAGCTTCTCTGTTGAAAGTATTTTACTAAAAATTTCTATATATTTTTTTTCCAATTGAAATACTCAAATCATCAGCCAAGCTGCGGTCGGTTAATAAATACTAAGTTAACGTTTTTTACGTATAAAAAATATACGTAAAAAACATTATAATTAAGCAACACAATTCCTAAATTGATTGCGTATCAAATCTGAAAACGATCTTTGTTATACATTTGAGGCAAACTGCTTATGTAATATATTGGTACAAAAACTGATCTCGAGTCCGACCTACGCCTGTGATCCGTAATATTAGATACGATAAATTAATTTATACAAATGGTACCTTCAACTTTTCCACATTTTTTATTCAGACATATTGAAGAGTGGGACCTGCAGACAATATTTTATTCGGCCCCAATAAACGAGCCTTCGTACTTAGAATCACTAGAATACTAGTAGGTACGAAACTTATTGTTCGTAATCGCACTTGTATTAGAAATATTACCGTACGTGAACAGAAGTTTTTTTGGACACCATTCGGGAATCGAAACTTCCTCTTAACAACTAAGTCATCATCAGATTAAATCTGACTTTCTGACTAAACTTTTAAAACGCATATTTTTTACTTTAAAGTGGCAAATATTGTTTTTTAATGATTTTCTTTTTGCGTCCATAGTCTAAACAATCTTCTGGAAAAATATTTTTATGACTTATTTGTTGAAATAATATAATAATATTCTAAAGAAATTATTATTTTACCTCTTACGACACAAATCTAACCTTGTGATACTTAAACGTATAAATTTAAAGTTTTTCTATCGCGACCAGGAAATTGTAATTAAAAATAAAATAATCAATAAATCACTGTTCCTGATCCGTCAATCTAATTATCAGTACGAAACAACTTGATTACCGATACGTGATGGCCATTTTCTCGTCGACTTCTTCCTATTTTGCTGAATTTATAACTTCATCATCTCATTATGATAATACAGATTATTTAGAAGGACGTTATCAGGTACGTTAATCATATTTAATTTAATTCTGTAATTATCTGAGTGAGTCATCAGTATTCTTATCAGAAATCTATTGAACAAGGTCAATAAAGGGAATTTATTAGATTTTATTGCTGGTAGTCAAAACAATTATGTAAATTATATTACGAGCATTTTCACTGTTTGAATTCTAATTTTTTTTATTATAAAATATCCAATTTTTTATTCTTCAAATTTTAGCTTTTATGTTTTTTTTACAAAAACGAAAGCATATTATTTACTTTATAAATTTGTGGCGCTGAATACGAAAACGACAGCCAAAATTCAGCATTTCCTCCGGTTTACAATATAAATTGGACATTTATGTATTGAAATGCAAGTCCATCCTTAGTCATTCATTACTTTAACAAATGCTTTCATGAGACCCAGCTTTATGTGTAATGGTAGCAACAGAACTTCACTGCAATTCACAATCGATTCCTATACAACATTTGCCAGACACTAGAGCTTTTCGGTGAAACTATTCCTACTGTTTATAGTAGACACACATAAAACAACAGTGTATTATTTATCAATGCACATATTTTCCTCTATCTTATTATCTTCTATAATATATTGACGACGTGCACCTCTCATTATTTATTAGAGTTACAAATTCGATTCATATTGGTGGCCAATTTAATTAAAAAGATTTGCAGTCTGGTTTTCATTTAAGATATTTTTAACATATTTCTCGTTAGTTGGAAGAAATGGCCACATGGCAGCAAATCCACAGGATTTTTTATATGGGTGTGTGTGTATTTATTTAAATATTCAATAAAACTTTATTTCCGTATTCGCATTAACATAGTGCCGTAGAGAAGTTTGAATATTTAACGCTACCTCGAAACGAAGTCAATAAATATATTTTATTAGACGAGTTTGCCTGTCTTTATTAACTTATATTATAATTAGTAAAGTTCTGTTGATGTTACTACCGTTTTATGAATCTCTTGGTATTACCTATATTAAAATGAGTACTAGTGAGCGATACTTCTGAAACTACTAACTATGAGAAACTATTTTAAATGCCAGGGCTGACGAATATTACTAGCAAAGAATAATTTTCCTATTAAAACTTGACTGAACTTTGTTGAAAATATATATATTTATTTTTATATATTTTTTCTGGATTATGCTGCAATAGAGTAAAATTATTTAGTTTTTTAATTCCTTTCCATAAACTCTCCACACACTAGAACTTACGATGACAGATTGACATCCAGATTTGGCAATACTACCGCGCATATAAAGGGTTAAGAACAATTTTCTAGCGCGTGACTTTATTACCAGGCTAGTAGCGCCCTTATTTTTTCGGGTGCCATCAAGAATTGAACCCGAAATCCCATGTTGGAAGTCAAGCGTCTAGACCAACTAGACTACGGAGGTTTTCAGACCTGTGGACTGATTACGATAGTATTTCGTAAGTTAAGGAATATTCAGGCAAATAAAAAAGGAAACAAATATGTTACCACAGTAAATAATTGTTTAATCTTTTTGTCAATTAAAAAAACTTATTTATAAATGTTTATTTATATTTAAAGTGTCATTGAAATTACGCTGAATATTATATATTACTTAAAGTTGATTGTTCATAATTTATTTAATTATTTGATATTTTATTTATCTTCAATACAATATATTTTAATTAAAATTTGTAATATATAACGTCACATAAATTACGAGATAATCTATGATATCAACAAAGTTTTTTAAATAAGTGATGGATTGATTATGCATCACTTGTTCGCTTATTTAAAATGGGACGTATAACAACTGCATCATACGGTATTTTAAAATAAAATTAACTAGTGTTTTTTTTTATTAATATCGGTCTTAATATATATTTTTCAAGGTTATGCTGACTCTACCGGTAACGTTTAATTCATATCAATATATTTGAAATAGTCGTATTTAGAAATACTAATGCCTTCAGTTAACCTTATTGTTAGTTGAACGTCCGTGATTTTTTTCAACTTATTTGAACTTAAAAAACAAAAACTAAAAATGCTTATTTTAAGTAAGATTTTTTTTAATATTGCTGAGATATTTTTACATCTGTTATAATAATGAATGCTCTTTATGGATTAAATTACTTAATGATATTTATCGTTATATTTATCGCTGCCTCACAACCATATGTCAAATTAGAGCAGCGATGCGAAATCGCAGAAAGTTCGGGCATTTTTTCTCATTAACAATACTTCGAATTTCAGCTCATCTAGCTTTCATGTTCAAAACGTCAATTATTATTGTCTAGAGGAGCTTAGTGTAAAGCCCACTCGAGATAATGCGATATTCAATTCAGTTTAAAAAATTAACACCTTCATTTTCATTTTTTGATTGCATAAAAAATCTAGGATATTATATTCAGGCCGATATCAACCGTGGGAGAAACAAATATAATATATACGAGTATTATATTACCGCGTTTTCAAAATGTACGTTTATTTGGAAATTTCGTGCGTTTTTTTCAGGAGCTTTTATACTTCTACTTATTATATAACCTGTGATCCGTATACAAAACTACAATGTATGTATGCCTGACGGGTTTCAGTAAATGATCTGAATGTCATAATCCGTACTTTGTATATGTAAATAGTATTTTCATGATTTTGAAACCAATGCAGACAATTTTTAGGAAATAATATAATGGTCACTTGAAGTCTATTGTTTGAAAGTCAATAAATAATTATTTATTTCTTATTATAAAAATACCCATCCTTATCTAATAATCGTACAATTTAAATGTGTAACGATAATTTAATATATACTTACAATTTTATTCATGAAAGTGTCTACCTACAAAACAAGATGAAATCGTCATTAAAGTAATTTTACTATATATTTTAAGAATGGGTTTATTTTCCTTACAAATAATTATATCGTATTACTATTTAATTGTTTGTATTACAGTATGGTGGATTTACCGCCTTATGTGGTTATGTCTTCCAACTGACCAGAAATGTGTTTAAGTGGCTTGAGTGTAAAACCAGACTGGAACCTTTTTTTAAATTAATTAGGCTCCAGCGGGAGTCAAACCCGTAACCCCCACGTTGGAAGTCGAAAATATTTCCAACAAAACCTCGAAGGTTGAAAGTAATTATTTTCCTTACCTAACATTGATTTCTTTAGCACAATTTTTCAACCTGTGTTGCTCTAAATTCCATGTCAAATCTCTAAAAATTAAATTATTATTACTTAACTGACACAATCTAAGCATTTGCCAAATATGCAGACGACTAGCCCTGTTTGTTGCAAGATAAGGCTTTTGGTGCGCACCCGCTTGTAATTGACAAGGAGCTGGCGATATTAGCCTCGGGGGACCACTTTACGAGTAAAGTCGTGCACTCGTGAAGAGTTGTAGAGGATAGAGAATGGAGAGTAAGTAGTCTGTGCTCTAAGTGATACCTGCCTTTCTCTCCGAGAATCTCACTCCTCTACAGACTACTATTAGATACACGTGTACGGTAGTCCAATTAAATCTTTGAAGATTGATGAATGGGAGAAGAGAGATTTTGTAACATAAATATATATGTATATTTTTTCTCATTAATTTTTCAAAGCAAAAATAATAAATTATCATCTCTTCCAATCAAGCATACATTTGTTTTACAAAGTTTTGAGCAAAAAGCACGAATTTACAGTATTGACGCAAAGATAAAAAAAAATGTAATATCAAAATAACAAAAGCAACAAAAATCATGAAAACAAATACACATTTCTTATTTCTTAAGGTCACCAGGAGAAGGAAATGGAGATTGGAAAAAAATAAAGAAAACCAAGAAAAACACACTGTCACTGAAGGGAGATGTTTTTTTTATATACTAATTATCGATACCATATATAGGAAAGTTTAATATCGACTTTTTAAATATATTTTTTCCGATCAAGTAGCATGTAATATTACTGTCACATTTTTAATATTAAGAAGTTCTTAGAAATATATTTTAACCGGTTATCGTTTAAATATTTTCTTAGTAGAAAAAACGCTTTTTTCTTTGTTTATTCGAATGATGTAATCTGAAGAGTTGGCCATATCTTCCCGTGGCGCACAAACAAGTCTCGCTTATTATTCCGTGGATGTATCTAATTTTGAAAGTTGCGCCATGTGCTGCCTTGAGAAGCTTAAGTCTGATCCTTTCGAGCCAAACGGAGAGATTTGCCTAAAGTTTTTCTTTATATATTTGTTTATGCATATTTACCAAAGATTGTTGTTATGCTATAGGCAAATTTCTTATGAAAAATAAATATATTTTTTCTCTCACCAAGTTTTTATCAAAAATGTATGCGCAGTAGCTTTTCTTATATCTAATATGACTTTTACTCCACGCAAATGGCTCGAAAGTATGGTTTAATTATTTTCAAATAAACGAGTTCTATGACTTACGAGTAAATGTTAAATAAAAATCTATCTTTTTGCACCTTAGATTTCGCATTTTATTAAAATATAGTCTCGTAGATTCTAATATTTTGACTATATTCGTCTTGCTGTAGATTCTTATATTTTTTTTCTGCATTATTTCTAAGATGTGGACTGCCAACTATCCGTCTATCTCTTTGAGACAACTATCCGTCTATCTACCTGGTGATTGACTTGCTTTGGGGAAGTCGCGAAAAATTATACGATAAATCCGGGTCTCATCCATTCCTTGAACGTGATTCCGCCAATAACGGCTTTTGGCCTTCCTCGCCGTACGTTGCCTTCGATTTCACATATTCTTTTAATTACCGATTTTTTTATACTGTATTAGTGGTTCACCAGTTATATTTTACACAGGTCATTATTTCTGATGTTCTAAGAAGTGCCTTCATTCGTATGGTTAAGATATACTTTCAATAGCACATGTCATTACAGGTCTTACACATGTTTTATAGATCCTCAATTAATTTTCTTTAATTTCTGTTGAATATACTAGCATTCAAATAAGATTTTACTGTACTTATTCAAAACAGTCCATAAAGACATGTTCAGTCACTTACTGTTACACTACTATTATCTCTATTCCAATTTTTTGAGATTCGTTTCTAATGTTATTCAAATATTAATGATTTTTCAGTACGCTTTAGACACGGTCATAAATACCGCATATAAAATGTTTTACTTGTTATTCAAAGCCAGTTGATTGGAGGAAATTGTTACACGTCAATAAATCTACCAGTTTTATTTGTGTACATAATTTTTTTTAATAAAATGGTATCTGATTATAAAGGGAATATTACTAATTCGTGTGCATTTATGAAATTTCGGAAATCATAAACCATTTCCATCAATTGATTGGTGACATCAGAGAGGAAAAAGTATGGACGTTCTCAGAAAATTTGAATATTTTTTTCTAACTTTATAAATTACAAGTTTATGAAGGATCGTGCACCGTGTCTGATAAACTTTGGGTTTGACACTCGACTTAAATCCCCTGAAAGGCAAACTTAAGCACGGTTTAGTTACAGACGATGTAATACCCTGCTTGTGAAAGTCTTTTTCTTCTTTTATTTAATACAGAACAACCTTTCAAGTTTCAATGACCTCACTAACCATAGAAAGCCTTCCAAAAACTTTATTTCGTTAACGCCTTGGATCTCCTAGTAGAATCTAATGTTCTTTAATTTACTGTTAAGAAAATTTTGGTAACAAAGATTTTCACTTGGTTGTTTGAGTCTTGGAAAATTTAGTTAAGCATATTTGTAAATCTAATATTTTCTTTCACGTAGCTTTGTAAGTTTATTATTATGTGTTAATATTTATTGTATTCAATTCACACAACATTATTTTAGAGGATATAAACAAAATCAAGTTTATTTCAAATATAACAGTTGCAGTTCAGCAAGCACACCGTATTGACAGAATCAAATCTATCACGAATCGAACCTGGGACACCCGCTTGCTTAAAGTGAATGCTAACGGTTAAATCACGGCTTCCAACTCGAATGAAATTGATATAGTGTGGAAAGGTTATTAAAATAATAATGAATATTGTGAATATAAAAAAAACTATTTTTGATCATATTCTTTAATAATTAAGTACTCGTACTTTAAAATATATCCAGATTATTTTTCAAGTTATCGGTTTTTCCAATTTTGATGACACTATTGCGATCGATTAAAATGAATATGCATACGTAACATCACTCCTCGTACATATTGAGGAAGGCAGAGAGGATAGATTTCCACGCATTTCTATCCAGGCACAGAATTTTCATCTCACCCATATTGATGATGAATGTTTTGAAAATTTGTTGAGTAACTAGAAACAACAAAAAATGCAATATTATTACATTTTTTCAGTCAGGAATCCTGAAACCGCTGAAAAATATATATGTAAGCAGGTTAATCATGTTATAAAGTTCCAATGACCATTTATACACCCATTAGTTAGCAAAAATATAGCATATATTCTTTCCAAATGACATTTAGAAAGTGATTAGGATAACCGGAATAAACATACAAAACGATAAAGGTTCATTTAAGGGTTATTTGTGTGAATATTTCCCTTAATGTGATTGCACCTTTAGAAGCCCATTTGAATGTAAACGATCGAACATTGAAGTAATTTGCATTGATATATAATATATTCATGCTTTGGCTGGCGCTTCTTCCCCTAGTTTCACGAAATGGGTTTGGCTGAGAGACCTCGAGATATAGTTTATTGTGTCACCGTGGGGTTGAGCAGGAGGAGTCAGTTCTGATTATGCATTCATCACGCGTGGATTCTCGAGAAATAGGTGAATGCTGAGAACAAATTTCATACAAACCTTATGTAAATGAAAACCGTTAGTATTCGATACAAAATAAAACGAACATAGGAAACTACACCTAATGTGAAATTATTATCTGTAAAATATTAATTTTTTTTTTGTTGTATTACAACAGTTTTTTTTAAGTTCGTTTTTAATCAGAAACCATCTTATAGGGAGAATAGTTTATATATAGTTTCATATTCTTTAAAAAAATATTATTAAGTAGGCAATGGAAAGTTTGGGAATCAATTACCGGCTGTCGTAAGATTCTCATCCTCGTTGACTTGCTTAAAACGGTGACAAAAAATATTACATGTCTCGTCAAGGATGAAATGTTTTTCTCTATAACTCTTATTTTCTTGTCCTTTCTCGTCTTCCTTATTTTCCAGTCTGCTAAGAGTTGGTCTTTAAATGCCTTAATTATGTTTGTATTTTTCTTTTCTTTTTGAAAATAACGTTATTATCTTATTCACACAGCAATGGCACTCATACGACTAATTCTTCTCTGATTGTCTCTCATCGCTTAGATATTGTATTATAGCAATAAACTTGCAATATTTATGTTTAACAATACAGTTTATAAATAAATAATGAAGTAATCTTTGCGACCATTTCGATCAATCCGCAGATTAAATTTTGTGGTGCTGCGGTGATGACCGAGTCAATAATTTTCTAAGAGATTTCCATTTAGCCTTATATCGCTACATCTTTGTATCGATTGACTACTCCGATCGATTGCCATCAAAGAATAGTTTTGTAGCATTAGAAGTTTTCTGTGAAATTACTTGGCTATTTGCTGGGATATTTATGCTACACTCCAGATCTTAAGCTTAATAAGTATATTTACAACGCTGCAAGTCATTTTCCTTCTCCCGTGACGTCGATCTTAAGTCCGTCGTAGCTACTATTTCTTTTTCACACTCAAGTGTCGCCGATGGAAAAGTCACATTGGGCAGGTCCTTCTTCGTCACCCAATCACGTGGTGCTCATGAAAAAAAAAACAAAGATTTCGATTTTCTAGTATAGATCACGGTGGACTAAAACTTATTTTGTCTCCATAACTGCATAAGTGGTGGTATCAAACGGAATTCAACTGTCTAAATAAATATAGCTTTTTTCAAAACTATGGACAAACGTCGGATAAACTAAAAATATTTCTCAGTTGTCGAATTCCTTAATTTAGGTTTCATTATTTTGTATACATATCATACTTATCTAGCAAGATTATTTTTATACAACAATTTCTTCCAACTAAGCAGCCCATTATTTCAATCCAAGACAGATTTTACAAAAAAAAGAAAAAAACGGATTCCTTTAAATTCAAATTAAAAAAATTAAATAAATTCCTTAAAAGATTATTTCTGAAGAATTTGACAATACAATATATTTTTTTCTTGAATCTTCGAAAAGAGTATAGTTTCACTTTGTGGTGCCATATTTTACGTAAAAGGAAAAATAAGTAAATGAAAAACTTATTTTATATTTTTGTGTTCACCACAAGCAATTTATTTTCTTTAAAACAATTATGCCATTGACAGTATTTTTTCTTTATATCTCCGCTGAAGAATGTTTTGTGATCACTTGGTACCTGAATATTTTTTTTATAACAAGATTACACAAGAAAAATAGGTTACACAAGAAAAATAGGTTACAAAAGAAAAATAGGTTACATAAGAAAAATAGGTTACACAAGAAAAATAGGTTACCAAAGAAAAATAGATTACACAAGAAAACTACATTTATTGATAACGAAGCATTCTATTACCATACTTATGGAGTGACTTTTTTACAAATATCTTACTTATTTTGACTCTCTCTCTACCCCTTTTTTGTAAATAAAACCTATAAATTAAGCTGTTGGCATTGTTTACTAATATAAGTCAACGGGATATGGGCAGATGAGTATTTTGATATTTTTTTATACCTCACTAGAAAGAACCGAGTTGTGTGTACTGAGAGAGTTGCTAAAATCATGCTACAATCAACTCTACAACTATTCATTCATGACCATCGACACTTTTCACATCAACAACCGGTAACTCACACAACTATTTCATATCCAATCTCCATAATATTTACTATTTAACTATTTACACACAAAGTATACTATACTCGTATCAATTTAGGCGCTTTGCAATAACACTTAACTTTATTTTTTTCATCAGAAATATTTCTTAAAATATCGGGAAGATCATATTTTAAAAACTAAATATTTGTATTCTATATGTTGTTTTCTTGTATATAATTTTGTAATATTAGGTCCTTACATATGAAATTGGCGTTTTGTTTGGGAGGAACATAAAGTCGATTTTTTTTTAATATAATATATTTATTTAATCAAAGTATGTACCATTGCTATCTATGCACTTTTGCCATCTCATAGGTAGTTCATCGATCCCTTTACTAAAAAAACCATTCGGACGGGAATCAATAAAATCTTTAAAGTCGGTTTGGACTGCCCCATCGGAGTTGAAGTTTTTCCCTTGCAAGAAGTTATCCAAATTTCGAAAAAAATAGTAATCTGTTGGGGCAAGGTCCGGAGAGTACGGTGGATGTCTTAGACATTCCAATTGAAGCTCTTCTAATTTGGTAGCCGTCTGTTGTGCAGTGTGTGGTCTAGCGTTATCATGAAGCAGCAGTGGCCTAGAGCGATTAACCAGCCTCGGTTGTTTAGCAGCTAGCTTTTCCATCATGGTTTGCAGTTGCTGACAATAGACATCTGCCGTAATCGTCTGGCCAGATTTAAGAAAGCTGTAGTGAACGACACCAGCACTAGTCCACCAAACGCTCACAAGTAACTTTTTTGGAGTCAATTTTCGCTTGGGGCATGGTTTGGCTGGTTCGGCAGGGTTCAGCCATTGCGATGAGCGCTTCCGATTATCATACAGGATCCACTTTTCATCACAGGTAATGATTCGATTCAAAATCCCTTCATTATTGTGCCGGTTGAGTAATGCAACGCAGCAGTCAACGCGCGTTTGTTGATTTGCTTCACTCAATTCGTGAGGTACCCACCTTTCAAGCTTTTTCACCTTCCCAATTTGCTTCAAGTAGATTAAAACAGTTTTATCACTAACACCGCAGCCTGCAGCTAACTCGGACGTGGTTTGCGATGGATACGCTTCCACAATAGCCTTCAATTCTTCATTATCAACTTTGGTCTCCGGCCGTCCACGGGGCTTCTTCTGCAGGTCGAAATTTCCAGAACGAAAACGTTGGAACCAAAAACGCACTGTGTTTTCTTTTGCGGCACCGTCGCCATACACATAATTAATCCTTCGAGCCGTTTCTGCAGCACTGGTGCCACAGTGGAACTCGTACTCGTAAATAACGCGATATTTCAAGTTTTCCATTTTGTAAACTGAGTGTCGCAAAGAAAAAAAACAATTGAGGAAAAAACAAATGAATTATAATTTTCGAAACACAAATACTTGAGTAAATAGCTGTATAAATTTGAATTTGGAATTCCTAACCAAAGAGAAGATATTTGAGATCAAAGTTGCCAGTACGGCAAAACGCCAATTTCATATGTAAGGACCTAATATAAAATATTTGTTAAAATAATACGTTTTCCAAGTTCGTGATATCGTTAAACCCGTGCAGCACTTTCTATTTATATATTTTGAAAATCATATAAATTCCAATGAATATAAATTATTAATAATGTTATGTACGAGTACTATCACATTTGAGACAAAAAAAAACAATCATGTTATTTTTTACCACAATCAGATAAAGTAAAGTACCACAAACAAAAAAGTTTGCTATATAAAATATTGTCAATTTTTTTAATTACATAAAAAATGTCCCCATTTTACGAATATAACGGATATTAAACCGTATATAACATATTTTGAGTTGAAACGTTCCATGACAACGTATAAATATTTTTTTACTTGATATTCCCAATGATAAAATTATGCGGTTTTCAGAGAAAGACACAAACGATCCGCGGATAAATCATCATATTCTCCAAACGACGCCCTTCCCCGCTCCGCACTGCCATAAAACCGGTGATACATTTGCATACATTTCATTAAACCTACATTTATACCGTGCACATTACACTTTGAAATATTGTTCCTTGTATTACGTTCCTCTTAGGGCAGCCATTAGAGACTAAGCCGCCTCTGTGTGAAAGTAAAAGTTACCGCGCCTCTATGTGGAACAAAAAAATCTTTGATATATGTTTATCTCTTGCGGTGTAGGCAGAGAAAATAAATATCTACACTTTTCGTTTCTTTCGGCTTTTAGGTAGATTTCAAGTTCGACTTTTATGGTAGGTAGTTGAGAAGCAAAAAAAATACATAATCCGTATACGAATATTTACCTTCAGATCTTACAAAGTAGCTAAGTAAGGTAAGCGTTAAGTTTTATAATCAAAACATTATTTTAATTAATTTGTACTTACCATCGGAATTTCGGAAAATAGCTTAAAGGTAAAACTTTAAGGTTTATAATCAAAGCATTTTTTAAATTAATTTACCAGTATACTTGTACATCGGTTTTTTTTCAGGACGGAAATTAAGTTATGATAGAATTCGAACGGCGTATAGTGATAGGAAACCAACGGGATACTAAAACATATGTGTATACACTTCAACCGGACAGTATTAAAATCTGCTGAGATAATAGTTCACAACAGTATCTTAGTGATGTACGGGAGTGAAACGTGGACCTAGAAAAAGATTGAAAAAAGCAGAAAAAATCTGTAGAAATCAGCACTTAGAAGAATACATGGGGTGACAGAATACGGAATGAAGTGATTTGCAATAAATATAAACTTAAGGTTGGTTTATGTATTGAATAAGATGAAAAAAGCACTCGGAAATGGTTTGGCGTGGAACGAATGAACTGAGAAAGACTAAAAGAATAAATATACTCGTACAGTGGAAATTTTAGTGGAAGGCGTTGTAGAGGAAGGCCAAGAAGGCCTAAATTGTTGGACCAAGTTAATGATATTTTGAAAGAAGCTAAAGTAAGAAGATAATACGTAAGAGCTGTATGGGAAGTTGTATGGATGTGAAAGAGGCTAAATATGTATAGGTATTTTTTTTACGGCTAAATAGAATAAATCTTTTCTAAAGTAGGTTTTGATTATACATCACCGCCTCTTGAAATGGCTGCCACCGTGTCTCGCACACTCGACAAATATTCCCGACGGCCCTGGCTCATCTTATTGCGGGCATTTACGATGCTGAACAATTTTTCATTCGGCACGCGGAAGACGGCTGTCATCCTCACCTTTCCATCTCTGAAGTGGGCCTGGGACCCGGGAGGGTGTGAGGGCTATTTTCATGAATTATTCATGTGGGGAATATCAAATTTGGTAAGTTCATTTGGACGTGACTGATTCAAGTACTGGAGATTTTCGAAAATATACAATTTAATTGCCTAAATTTGTTCAGTGTTACCAACAGAAACGTGGAAAATATTTAACAGATTTTTTTTAGAAAGGTCAACGTTATCAGAATTTGGGTTAAATAAGGAAGAAGCAATTACTAAATGTCATTCGTTATACAGATAATATGATTATGATGGAATTGGTAATTTATTATAGTTATTAATTTTTTCACTTTCAACAAAATATGTCCTTTCGTTTTTCTTTCACACAAAATATGTGAATAATTTATATAATTCTCATCATATTTTTTCTTCACACTTTTGTTAATATTATAATTTAAGTTTTTTGGTTTCCTCCGTATAATCTTTATTTTTGGAAATTACTTCGATACGAGTAATAACATATTATTCAATAGAATCTCCATAAAATTGTTCCTTTATGAGGTTACGTTTAATTAAAAGTGCACTTTGAAAATTAGTTCAAAGTTTTTATGGTATAACCAACGTGAAAGTAGTTTATTGTGAATGTTTTCTTTTTACAAATAAAATTATACGTAAATATTTTGACTACGCTAAAATAAAAAAAACGCACATCGATATTCTTTGTTTGATGTTTTACTGTCTTTATTTGTATTTATTTATTACACATAACATTTAACCACGTATAATTTCATGGCTAATAATATAAATGTTTCATTACGAATGAATTGCAATTCAAACACTCAAAATATAACTATGGTCAAAAATATAAAATATAACTATGATCTAGGTAATAAAAGAAGCGAAAGTTACTAAAATGTATGATTTGCAAAGACAATTTGGTTTAAATTACGATCCTTTAATATCGATGAAATTTTTAACCAAGATAATGTCAATAATTTTTCCTTCATCTTGAGCGAGTTTTTGACAGATTTAAAATTTTATATTAAATATTTGGAGCCAATCTTTTAAACCTATAAAAATATTTTAAAGGTGAAAGGAACATGTTTTAAAATATCATTAACTGATTTAATCAAAATGTTAAAATTGTACTGCAACATTTTGTAATTTTTGTTTTCTTAAACTACCCGCATTGATTTTGAACAAGCAGATAAATCTCTTCATAATGCAGTTTGCACCGATGTCGGATTCTGAGTGGAATAACAATGTCTTATAAATAAATCAGTTATTTGGGTGGCCGTAAGGGTTCGTGCAAATGGGATAGGGGGGCTGGAACCCTGGAAGCTGCAGCGTGACAACGGCTTGCAAATTTAATTCAGCGGGAGAGCTATCTTCAATGATAATAACGTTCTGCATGGTTGAGTCAATACTTAGAAGTTTGTGTTTTGAAACTTTGTCCTTATTGATTGTGACTGATTTGTTTGTCGTAGGAAAATCAATTAAATTAATTGATTCCGAAAATTATTCAATTTGTTTGAAAGTTAAATTTGAAATTAAATTAAAGTTGTGAACAGAGATATTGAGAAACGATTTAATTAAAATTCAGGCTCTTTTTTACATGCTAAGACCTTCGTTTGGAATTGAGAATGTGTATGGTTTACTGCTACATCTTTTCAGCTATACTTTTATGAATGAAGGTGTAAACACTGAATCAGGAAACATCACGTAGCACAACTGATCACAAGGGAAAAATAAATGGCAAACGAGACAGAGGAAGACGCCACATTTATTGGCTTAAGAATTTGTGGTGTGTTTTGGGCGCAGTTATACTAAATTATTCCGGGATTTAGTGAACTAAAGAGGATTGCCATGATGTCGACCAATCTTCGATAGATGAAGTCACCTCGAAAAGAAGAAGGAATAATTCGAAGTGATTTTTGATAAAATTTCAATAATTTGCTTTACAAAAGGTTGTACCTTGCTCAAAGAAATATGTTCTACAAATTGTTTATTTTTTATTACATTTTTGAAAAAAAATCTTTATTTTTTTAACAAAACTCTTGAAATTAGAAATTATTTCGAAAACTTTTTTCTCAACATACTTTTACATAATTATTTCAAAATATACTGCTTTACTTGGAAAAAATAATATCAAAAAGTAGAATATATGTTAAGTGTTAGTTTAGGAGAAAACTTAAACTCCTTGATTACTCAAGATATCAAGTAAAGGCCGCAAGAAAAGAAGTACGTGTTTTTTGCCGAAGAAATCTGAGAAACCGGCACATGTGGCGAACATAACAAGGTCACTAAAGTGAAATGTTCTCCCATAACTTTCTGCCCTCATTTTAATAGGCAATATTGCCTCACATTATGCTCTCACTCTTTCTCGTCTGATTTCGGAAACTTTTTCCGGCGAAGTCGTCAATCGGTGATTCAGCATCCCCGTAATGTAATGTTTAGCGATGAATTCCACTCGGTTGCGCGCGCAAAATGAATGTCATTTTATATGTTTACTTCATATGAAGGGTCTGAAAAGATTAATCTTTGTGGCAAATAAATATTTGATGGATATTGAACTTTTAAATTCCATGAAATCTTTAAATAACAAAGAATATGTACTTTTATTTTCATAGAAAACTAAAAGTTTTTGAAATACTACGAAGAAACCGCAAACTCGCACGCTTGATTATTATCATTGTAATTTATTTTAACAAACACTGTTTATTCCACTTTTTTTTATGACGGTATAACCCTACCGGTTTCAAGGCTTTCACCTCATCTTCAGGGGAGCGTAAACAAGACTAAATGCTGTTCGGACTGGCACCGATATAGACACTTCAACGGTTGGAGGCGGGAGGGGTGAGAGGAAGGCTAGGTATAATTTCGGCCAAGAGCGGGGAGATTTTGGGGAAATAAGTATTCAGCAGATGCTCTGATCGGTATACTGACTTAGAAATTTCTAGGGCCTCCAATCTGTCCAATCTATTTCCGTTGTCGCTAATATGTAAGAATTTGGCATCATCGATAGAAAAAGTATGATTCTCACGGTGACAATGATTAGCCATTTCAGAATAAATTAGAGGATTTGTTAAAGCAGATTGGTGTTCACGAAATCTCTTTTCAAAAGATCTTCCTGTCTTTCCTATATAGAAATTATCACAGTCAGCACATAAAAGTTTATACACACCGCTGTTGTTAAGTATTCCATTTTTGCCTTTCCCATTAAATAAGAGTTTCCGGAGATTAAAGTTAGTGTAAAAAGCTGGCTTTATGTGACTTGGAATATTTTTGGTTATTTCATTTGATATATTTTTTATAAATAGGACTTTGCTCCATTTATAGGTATGCTTATAGGTGTCGTTAAATATATAATCTTTTATAAGTTTCTTTTTTGTTTTGTTTTTTAAAAGTGAATCAATGAGGCTTCCAGGATAGCCATTATTTGTAGCAATTTTTTTGATGGTTATTAATTCCTTTTTAAAATTGTCGTCGGTTAATGGGACACTGAGCAATCTATGAAGCATACAGTTAAAGGCGGCGAATTTATGATTATTAGGATGGTTAGAAGTTGCTGGTATTATAGAGTCTGAATAAGTATTTTTCCTATATATATCAAAGTCAAATGTGCCTTTTTTCCGAGATAATGTTAGGTCCAAGAAATTTAATTTTCCGTCCTGTTCTGTTTCTAATGTAAATTTTATAAAACTTTCTATAGAATTTAAATATTTTAGAAAATGGTGTAATTGTCTATCGGTACCCGTCCAAACACAAAGAATGTCATCTGCATACCTAAACCAGCACAAAACATTTTTGGTTAACTTAAACTTACTCCTAAAAATACATTTTTCAAAATAGTTCATAAATATTTCACTGAGAAGGGGAGACAATGGTGAGCCAATAGCTAAACCATTCGTTTGTTTATATATTTTATTGTTGAAGTTAAAATAATTTTGTTTGATGCATAAGTCCATCAGTGAAATCAATTCCGAATTTTTAATCAAAAATGGAATACTTAACAACAGCGGTGTGTATAAACTTTTATGTGCTGACTGTGATAATTTCTATATAGGAAAGACAGGAAGATCTTTTGAAAAGAGATTTCGTGAACACCAATCTGCTTTAACAAATCCTCTAATTTATTCTGAAATGGCTAATCATTGTCACCGTGAGAATCATACTTTTTCTATCGATGATGCCAAATTCTTACATATTAGCGACAACGGAAATAGATTGGACAGATTGGAGGCCCTAGAAATTTCTAAGTCAGTATACCGATCAGAGCATCTGCTGAATACTTATTTCCCCAAAATCTCCCCGCTCTTGGCCGAAATTATACCTAGCCTTCCTCTCACCCCTCCCGCCTCCAACCGTTGAAGTGTCTATATCGGTGCCAGTCCGAACAGCATTTAGTCTTGTTTACGCTCCCCTGAAGATGAGGTGAAAGCCTTGAAACCGGTAGGGTTATACCGTCATAAAAAAAGTGGAATAAACAGTGTTTGTTAAAATAAATTACAATGTCTTTAAACCTCCACAACGTTAATGCCTTAACTATAAACAACATGATTATTATCATTTTTTTATATTATTTTTTGGGAACCATCGGTGCATTGAACCTGAAACCTCCGAATAAAAGTCAAGATTCTTACCAACAAGTCCATGGAGGTTGTAAATATTTGCCAGTATTTTGACAAATTGAAAGCATGTCTTCAGAATAAAGCAAATAATCAGTATATTGAAATTGCACTAATGCCTTTTACGTTTTAAATATTTCCATCGTTTTAGATATCGTTTTAAAAATACGCCCTTCTTTAAGTTTGATCACTTAACCAAATTTCATTAAAATGTATTTTTAAAACTACTGTAATATCTCTGCATCGATAAAATCAACTCGAGATTTTTTATTAAATCAAAACTTTCTTTTCACATTCCTAGATTCTGTTAAAAAAATCCAATTTGCGTAGGTTTGAATTTTTATTTTCTTAAGAAAAATTATATTAAATTTTTTTGAGATATCAATATACATTTATTTATATGAAAGACTCGTTAAATCGGCCGGTGACATAATTTAAATGATTGCTTGTCGTGTTTTAGTATTTTCTGTATAAAACTTCTATTTTGGCAAAAATTATTTCTTTTTCAAATCAAAATTAAATTATGTGAATAAGAAAAAGGTATCTAGTTGAAACGTTTTAAATATATGTACATTATTATTATATTTCATTTTTCCTTTTGAGTTATTTAAATTATGACCGAAATAATTTCATTTTTTCAGGCATGACATTAAATTTAAATGTCAACATATTGTTATTTGTTTTGTCAAACACTGTTTATTCCACTTTTTGTAACGGTATAACCCTACCGGTTTCAAGGATTTCACCTCATCATCAGGGGAGCACAAACAAGACTCTTGTTTTGCTCTCCTGGTGATGAGGTGAAAACCTTGAAACCGGTAGGGTTATACCGTTACAAAAAGTGGAATAAACAGTGTTTGGTAAAACAAATTACAATGTCTTTAAACCTCCACAATATAAATGCCTTAACTATAAACAATATATAAATGTAAATATATTTTAATACCTATACCTTTGGAAATATTCTTGTCCAAA
The DNA here is from genome assembly GCA_949825065.1 of Odontocerum albicorne. Taxonomy (NCBI): domain Eukaryota; kingdom Metazoa; phylum Arthropoda; class Insecta; order Trichoptera; family Odontoceridae; genus Odontocerum; species Odontocerum albicorne. Next base: position 19,655,696 of record OX463839.1, on the reverse strand, counting down.
TTTCAATAAAACACCGCGTAGGAAAAGTACTATGCTTTTAATATATCTAGAACTGACGGTTTATGGTGTAATAACACATTTATGATGAAAGTTATAATATTTACGGCAGTACCACAAAATTGATGGCAATTTAATAAACGAAAAATAAATACGTCGATTATTTTTTTATCGTCTACTTATAGCACATTCGGTCTGTCGACTATCCGATGTGTAATAAAAAGTAAATATAAAATGTTCCCTGTACCATATATACGTAGATATTACTTTTCTCTAAGCACTTAACATACGAGTATGTATGGTAAGAGGACCTTCAAAAGTTTTAGAAAAACGACGATTTTTCGCCCCATAAAAGTTTCATTATTTACGGGTCATTTTAACTCGAATAACTTGAGCCTGCGGCGTGTTAAAAAGAATCTTGGTCCTTTTTTCCTTCATTAATTTCCTTCCCCCTTTTTCCGTCATTCGCTTTTTCTCTTCAAATTGTTTGTAATCAAGTGGTACGAGAATTGACTTTAGTCCTCTACAAAGATTTTACTGTTCGTAGATATTTTGTTTCTTATCCATCGTTTTATGTAATGAAAGTAAATTCCCCTTACTCTTTAATTATTTTTTCCGTATAAATACATATCAAATGTACATGACGTGTTCCATGAATAAAAAACATCGATGAAATATTTGTGAAAAATCTAGAATGTATTCTAAAATATGTGGAATATGGAAAATATACACGTGTGTTATGTGAATCACGGCATTTATGTTGAAGAGTTAGGAGATGACATATCAGGATCTGTCAATTGGGAAATATCCATTCACATGTTGCTATTTTGCACATATTCTCTTTTCCTCTTCAAGCTACTTATAACTATATACTCGTATAATCCCATTCATGTTTCGAGAAACTTTTGAGCATATCTTTTCATTTGGATCGTTTTCAATCATGAATTTAATTCCCTTTTCAAAATCATTATTAATTCTCCAAAAAAAAAATTTTTTATCTTTTGTGTCGCTTAAACGTAGAGCTCGTTTCAATTCGCGCAAATGTTCTTTAATTCTAAATATTTCGTATATCAATTTTTCATGTAAAACGAATTTGATTACTGTTTTATCAATTATTCTTCTTGAATATATGAAGGAGTATACGTCAGTGTCAATTGTTGTCCACTTCATAGTTTGTCAATTCCTTCATAGGGAATTCCATTAAAAAAATATCCGTAAAGCGAGGTATGGGTGCAATTAAAATAAAACACCATGTTTTAAAAGTTAAACAAACGTAAAATGGTATTTGATGACATAAATTTCTGTAATACTAGGTGGCGTAGTTGCCACTTTCTGGAAATGGCGGAAAGTGTCGTAGAAAAAATAATAAAAGCTTGGTAGTCAAGTTGAATGTCAGTTTTAAACAATGAGATACTTTATTTCGCTTCGTTTTATTCAAGAAGTCGTCAAAGTGGCCGGTTGTTTGAATGTCTAAACGGTGCCGAAAACTAAATCGTAACCATCGTTTTTGACTTGCAAGACTTCCTTTCTGATTCGGTCCTTCCTATTGCTCGCAAGATACGGGATATTCAATGGCAAACTTTTTTCTGTGAAGAATATAGGATGACCCAAAAGAAAGGATGAAATCCGTGTGGTTTTCCGTCGGACAATATTTGGCCCAATTAATCATCCAACTATCGCTTTTCTTCAATTAAATCATATTTTTTCTCGGATCAAACTCGGGTATATCTACACATAAAACACTACATTAATTTTAATTAAATTATACTTTTCATTGGTTTTTTTTCTAAACTGCTGCTGGCCTTTCTTTTAATTCATTTAATTTCTTTTCATTTTCATGTTTTTCGATGTACATTTTAATATTTCCAAGCAAACGACGCAGCGTTAAGGGGCTTACGTAATTAAATTCAATAAATTATTTAAGTTCAAATGATTAATTTTCTATGTCAGGAAATTGTTGAAAGTTTGGAAAAGGGTTTCAAGTTTGAATTTGAGTGCCTTACTCATTTAATTATATTATATATACTCGTATATATATAGGTGTGCAGAGTCAGGCCCAATTATTAAATTTCGTTCGCGTAACCAAATTATTCGATTCCTGGAAAACATATGAATAAAATATCTTCCGACAATTGTAACATATTTTATAATTTATAGATCGAAGATTTGACTTATGAATTTAATAAAGCAAACTTAGTACACATAGTAAAATATTTATGAAAGAGAAATTATGTTTTTATTTTGAAGAAGGCATACTTCATTTTTAATATTCTATTACATTTTCATCACATCATAACTCATACGATCATTTATAATATGGCTTTCACCTGAAATTAATGATCTACTGGCCCAAAATCCATACTTCGTTTAATTTTAACAGCTATTAGGAGATATAAGTTCCTAGGTAACAACATTAAAATATGCGAAACATAATTCAAAATGTGCAAAAATTAAAGAAATCTCACCACGTGCGGTTTACAATAATTATAATTTTAAATAAAATGGTATATTCTATATTTCATGAAGTATTTTAGACTCTCCTCTTTAAATATTTGTATACTGGTTACGATTTTTTGTTGATTGGCTCACAATAAGTGGCCTTTTGGGAACATTTTTTTCGAAAGTTAAAAAAATTCTTGTTGCAAAATTAACAAACCGATTTAAAAAAAAACGATCAAAACGTATAAATTATCGACTCATCAGTCTTCTCAGTGCAGTAGAAAAGTCGTGTGGAAACGTTTTCATTAATCACGTGAGAAAGATGACGGCAGAAAAATATATAGTCGAGGCTGCGATCAAATTTTCAAGCCAAACAGCAATAGAAACAATGTTTTGGTTGATCTGAAGATAATATTTATATGCTTCGAATTGTGAGAAAAAAGCTCCGGAAAAACTATCTGAGTACGGATCAAGAAACAAACTAATACGTGATATAGCGTCATTGTATGTTAAAAACAATGCAAGTGTTTGAATTAATTAAGATTACAGCGATTGATTCAATATCACTAGTAAAACAAGGATACGTAATATCACCGTGGTTATTCAATCTATACATAGACACATGTGTTAATGTTGTAAATGGTGCTGGTTGTGGAGGAAGATGTTCCGGTTCAAATTTAGGTGAAATTCTTTATGTCGATTATATGAAAGTGCTAGCAGAAAGCGAGGAAAATGTTAAAACTCTTGGAAGGAAAGTGTATGGAAGTTGTGAATCAAATGGGCCGAGTATGATTATAACAAAATAAAAGTTATGGATATTGAGAGAGGAAGTAGGTGAGTGTGAATTGGAAATGAAAAAATAAATATTAAGAAAATAAAACATTTATGTCAAGAGGAAAGAGTATCAAGTTGAGGAAATGTTGTATCTTGAAAGCATATTCACATCGTATGATTGCGTGAATTGCAATATTGAAATGAGAGAAGCAGCAGGCATGAAGAAGACGATTAAATATTAAAGATATCTGTCGTCTAGCTCAGTGGTTCTCGAAAAAGGTCCACGACCTCGCGGTAGATAGAGTGTGGCTCGAACCGACGACCTTCTTACATAAGTCCAGAGCGTTTCCGCGCGGTCATGCACCTCGTTCTAAATTTGTCAAATTACATTAAGATATCGAAATTTTATTTGTTATCTACGTTAAAGGTCTTAGATAAGCGAACAAAATTATTATTCCCGTTCCACCGGCACTGCTTTCTTAGTTTCGGGTTCCTCCCCCGCTTCAGCCCCAGAAGCCTGTCCGTGTCCGCCAGCCGTGAGATGTGTGGCCGGGTGGAGTAAAATGGGTCACGACGTGAGCTGCGTACCGTGTGACGTGTCCTCACCCCCAAGTAACCCTGCCACTGCCGAGCTGGGTAAACACGATGTGAGAGGACCGGGGGATGTAAATATGACATGCATCTGCGTGCCGTGGTTCAGGCTACACTGACGCCTCTCAACTGTAATGAAAGCTTGTCAGGATCACATACATTAAACGTCATTTTATGCACAGTCATGCATTAACCATTTACGAGGACAGCAAAATGTAAGGTATTGTTTACTTGTATACATTAAAGCCTGGTGGACATATTGTCATATTGAAATGCTTACACCGAAGATAAGAGGTGTGTTAGAAATTATTTCATCGAGAATATGTGATGTATTGATGTGTGACGGAATAAAAAACGTAATTATGAAGAATAAATCTGAGCTGAAAACAAATGCGTGAAATATCGTAAAATATGGCACGTTGATGTGGTTTTCGACGACAGCAACATTAAAGATTTTGTTTGAATTTTTATTGCATTCTATATAATCTAATGGACTTAATGTCGCTTTGAAACGCGTGCACTGAGAAAAATATGTTGTGTATCGATGTATGGCCGAGTAAAAAATGGGTTTATTACTAAGAATAATTGTGAACTAAAATCTGATGTATTAAGTAAAGGGGGAAATAGCATGTTAATGTGGTTTTCGGCGAAAGCTAAATTTCCAGTATTGTTTCCATTTTAATTGCATACAATATAATTTGATGGACTTAATTTCGTATTAAATGCGTGCACTGAGAAACCATATATGGTGCATTGGAAATGCGGCCACTGAAAATAATACGTGGTATTTTGATGTATGAACGAATTAAAAAATAATTATTTAAGATATGATTTACTGATTATGGAAATATTTAAGTATTGTTTATTTGCAATATATAGTAAATACTATTATAGTAAAGGTATAACTTATCGATAAAACACTTCAAATCCTCTCGGGGGTTTTGGATTCGATCTTCGACGATGCCAAAAAAGAACACGTTCTATTTTTTTCAATTAAGTCACTTAATATCTTTCCGTTCTAATAAATTGGAAATTTAAAATTTCTGCTATTTGGAAAGGATGCTCTCAGATAACGGAAAGGTGAACGAGGTGTTGAATAGCGAGTTGTAATAGGATACTTTTTTTCAAGTGATGGATACTGAGTCAATGGAACACAAACAAAATATTCGGACCATGCAATATCGAGGATCTGCTTAAGTGTTGGTTAGTAAATATTCGGACCATGCAATATCAAGGATCTGCTTAAGTTTTAGTTAGTAAATATTCGGACCATGCAATATCGAGGATCTGCTTAAGTGTTGGTTAGTAAATATTCGGACCATGCAATATCAAGGATCTGCTTAAGTGTTGGTTAGTAAATATTCGGACCATGCAATATCGAGGATCTGCTTAAGTGTTGGTTAGTAAATTAATTAAATTAGTGCTAACATTTATGTAAGAGAGTGAAACATGAACGTGAAAAATAAATGCAAGGAGTCGAGTAAATGCAGTGGGAATGCGTACAATGTAAATATGTGATGTGTCTAAGTATGGCAGAATAAGAATCGCAATTATTAAGGATGAATGTGAGCTAAAAACTGATGTCTCAAGCAGGGTGAAAAAGAGCACATTGAGGAAGTTTGGACATGCAGTACGATTGAATCATAAAATTCTAACTAAACAAATTTATAATGCAAGTGTAAGCAGGAGTCGTGGTGGAGGACGACCAAAAAGAGTGTAGTTGGGCCAAGTGAATGTATTTTTGAAAGAAAGGTAGGTAAGGAATAAGAGAAACAGGAAGAACTGTATGAGAAGATGTGTGTATGAGAAGGAAACGAAAGAAGTGTGTCGTTATAGGAAAGCTTGACGCTCTGTTCTCTCGACCTACCGTAACATGAAAATGGCGTGATGGTATGTATATACGTACACATGTCAATGTATTCTAATCTACTCAAATATACCAACTAGACCACGGAGGTCATCAAAATTACAGGTGTTATATAATATTACTAGGAATACAACACAAAATATAATATGATTTATACTATCTCGTAAATAATTATGTAACTACATATAGTACATTTTTTCAATATGACGATGTGTTTGTCTTTGTGCTGCTTCATGTTGTCGTCTTCCTGCTTCTCTAAAGTGTCACTTGCTCGTTGTCATTAACGCTATCGTCTCGTCTATTTAACAACTGCAACTCTTTTTGGAGCAATCTTATCATTTTGATCCATAATAATTAATCCGTAATACTTAAAATTAAATCTTTGTCCTGCAGAAATAATAAAAAAATACATTTTACTGTTATTTTTGGCATAATTATGGGTTAAATCCGTTTCTATAATGAAACTGAAAATCTTGATAAAAATGTAGAATTCGAATTAAATGAAACTCGGGACAGAGTATAATCGTAAATCTTATTAACAGAAAATTTTAAATGAACTATCATCAACAGTATAACGTGAATGAGAGTGACATGTGAATCTAATAATTGAATGTAAATATTATAAATGTTAGAAGAATCAAGTATTTTCAATCATTGTAAGCTACTTTCTCGTTTTAACATACATATTTTTCTATTTGTCAGTTAATTAAGCTGTTCTTACTAAATACATTATTTGCTTTTGTTCATTTATGTCTTATAATCCCGGCTGCGAGTGTGGTCTGGATGATGAAACTATAGATATAAACTTTGAATTAAGTAGAATTGACTTTTTTTTTAAGTTGGTTGTATTATATTGACTAATATAATTTCAATTTGTCTTTATTTTGGTGGCTCAAATTATCCTAGTTTGGGTGGATTGCCTATTTTAAAAAAAAAACAATCATATCAAGATGTGACATTTGTCAAATAATATTTTAATTGTAAAATTGTTCTAACTGTATTATTAATTACATTATAACTATTTAACTGACAATACCTTAATGTTACATATGAATAAAAGTACAACCAATTTTATATTATATGATGATTAAAAATTGTTCTAACTGTATTATTAATTACATTATAACTATTTAACTGACAACATCGTAATGTTACATATGAAGAAAAGTACAACCAATTTTATATTATATGATGGTTAAAAATTATTGAACAAACTTGTTATTTCTATGTCAATTTCCCATATAAAATCATCAAGGATCGTGACCATTTTTTTCCACCCCAGTGCTAGTTGTCAGAAATAGGACACGTGCTGTTGTTATCGCATAAATATTTCGGGGATCTGTCGAGGATGTTGGGGTCTGACACATATCCATTTGGCACGGTTCGAGGGTGCCACCTAATCGCTACCGATTCGTGTGTAAAACCACCTACGGTCGTGGTCTGTTTTTCTGGCTATGTGGTCACCCCACGTGTTGGTAACAACCTAAATAAATTTACGTATTTTTATTCAAAAAGTAATTTTAAAATATTTAAATAAATCATCACAAGCAGTGACACATTTGTACACAGCGATGAGAATACCGACCTTGATTATATTGTGTTTTGAGATACAGTATTAAGACAACCTTTTTATGTTGCCTTTTATTTGTTTAATATATTATATTATTTTAATATTTTTAAAACTTGGTGTAAAGAAATTAAATACACACATTATAATAAAACAAATATTATTCGTTCCTCCTCAAAATGTGAAATGACTAAAATATAATGTTCTGAAATGCTTTTTAATTGGTTTTTATTTAAACTTAAACACCTCGAAATGCACCAATATTTATAAAGTAAAGGCGCTAGTATATTTATACTACATATTTTATGCACCGCCTTGTTAAAATCTCATTAGCCTTAAAACCACTCATACTCGTATTATCACTACATAGAATAATATTTTGGCAACAGTTGTTTAAATATGCTATTTTTATTTTAGTTGTTTTTTTATAAATAATAAAAAGAATAATGGCTACCAAATAGAAGCAGGGGTCTTCAAAAATGCCTCGGATTTTTTTAACAAACCCTATTAAACTTGACGTCTGCCCGGCAACATTACCCGTAGTGATAGATAATCTGGACTTATATTTCGTATTAACATGGTTATTTCATCCTACTTTCAGACCATATTCAACATGACATTATTTTATGGCGTTTATGAACTAATTGCTTTTTATTATATAAATTCATAAATGTATCGCTCTTGAGTTGATATTTTATTACTAAACAAGGTTGTTTATTTATTTTTATTGAATTATTCAAGAACATCAATTCACCTTTTAGATCAGAAGATTTAATGGCGGAGTCCACGTACCTGCGCGGGTTTAAAAGCAATAATTCATTTTAGCTGAGTGGCAAGAAATTATTATGTGAAGCACTAAGTGGAAATTTCGACTCATTTGTCCCGCACTTACTGCCTTGCGTGCTCACTACGTGCTGCTCCCGTGCGTCTACCTTCACATCCTACCTGCGCCCGTACGTGACTCGATTGTTGGGTTTGTAAGCTGAATTTAAAAGGGAAGATGTTTCCCTACCTTTTCAGCCTGTTGACTTTCAGGCATGGAGTTGAAGAGCCGTGTTCATTACGGTCCAGTTGGTCCCAAAGTCTGCCGTTCTGACTGCTCTTGGATGTATAATGTGAGATAGACTTAATATTTTATTTTAAATAAAACATGTAAGGGAATAATTTAAACTTGTTTTATAACAAGCGTATTGTTTTTACTTGAATATTGTTTTTTTTTTCAAGTGATGCGGTTTGTTTTTTCATTGAATCAGTATCTTATTTTTTCTTAATTTGAATAATACATTATGATTTGTATTAATTTACCAATAGTATTCAAATATAAAAAGTACCTAATATCGAACTTAAATTGACTTATTCCGTATTACTAATGAACTATAAAAATAAAATGATAATTATAGATAGCCGATTCTCTAATTCGGGATTCGAACCCACTAATATATATGAATTAAAAGTATAAAAATAAAACAAATTGAGTGAAAGGGTAGAAAAGTGGTGGATATCACTATTTATATTTTATGTAATCAAAAATCGGAAAGAAGTATCGATTTATTTTCTCATGCTATATGTCCTCAGTGGGATACAGGCAAAAGCCTAGTTTACTGGGAACACGACAAATGAAAGGCAACAAACCAGATCCATTAAAATGATGTGCCAAAAAAACATTCTCTGTTATTTTTTCGCAAATTATATATATATATATATATTTATTGTCATGTGTAAAATAAAATGTACTATAATTATATCATTTTAATTTCAATAAATTGTAACTGATCTAACACACTAGAACCATTTCTTAAGCGATATTTCATAGTGGCCTCCATTTAACTTAACACTCCATAATATACGAAACATAATAAACACTTCTACACAAAAAAAATAAAAGTATGTAGTTAAGGGTACTTTTGAGTATATTAACATTTTTTTAAATAAAACTATTTGAAAACTTAAAATATATTCTTGAACATATTATATATTTTTAACGATAATCCGACTTGAAACCCAAAATAACTTTAATTATTGAAGGTACAACACGTTCGCGGCATTTAAAAAAAATGTACGTACGTTTTTGGTTGTAAAATGGATTCGTATTAGGGCTTAAGTTAACTTTTTCATGAATGTAGCAATGCTCGGTGGATACCAAAATTTAACTATTCAACTCATCTTATTACTATAACGCTGAAGCAAGCTTAACTTTTATGTACATATGTTTGTTTTTATCCAAGTTTCATATTAATTTTCCAAGTCGTTTCATGAAAAGTTTAACTAGTATTAAGTTGAAGTTTATACCAACTCGTTTGTATCCCAACATCTGAAAGTGAGCACAAAGGAAAATGTTTCAAAGAAATACCAGAAGTTACATATTGTAGTAAAAGTCAAAGATGACAATTTAATAGCAATGTTTTGATCCGTGTCAGCATTAATTGAAATTGTATGAACCTTTAGAAAGTTATATAGATTCGTTGTATTTTCAGTATAAAATAATTGTGGTATTTGATAATTACCGGAAAAAATGTCTTGATTGCTATATAGCTACGAGTATAAGCCTATCATGTCCGCAAAATAATTAATAAATGGATCTTAGCAGGGCAGATGACAAGAACAAGACTCATTCAATGGTACCCTAAAATAATTAAAAATCCTAGAAATCTACTTAAGGCACTCGCTATGAACACATAATTTTGAATAATTCGTAGGAAGATCTCTATATTAAGCAATGAACTGATTTTAAAAAGGCTGAAAATTTTAGAATATCGATTGTTTTAAAAATTCCTAAAAAATGGTTATGGATTAAATACAATATTCTGTGTTCAAAGTCATGGCAGTATCATTTTATACATTTCATCAAGAAAACAAGGATGTCATCAAACGCCTCAATCCAGGTCGGTCCACAGCCTGTCACCCCACTTCGATACGAATCTCCATATAGCAACACCGGGTTTATGGCGATTTTTTTAATTAAAATTTTTTGCATATTTTTAAAGTTTAGACCTTTAAAAATATGTTCTCAAAAGAATTTTTTTAAATTCTTAATATTTACGAAGTTAAAGCTATAAATGAGGCAGCAATTACGCCGCACCGGTATGACTCAGACAATAATCTCAAAACTTTAAACGCGTTTTTCTCGAAACTACTTTTTTCGACCTTTTCGACATAAAATCTCAAGTTCTATCCAACCGATTGCCTTCAAATTTGGTATGAAACGTTGATAAATGTTTTTATATCGTCCCTACCTTGGAAAATTCAAAACTATATATTTTTACTATTTTAAAAAAATTTTAATATTTGAAAAAAGGGGTAAAAAAATGATTTTTTTTCAGACAGCTGCCATTTTACGATTTCTTTCTGTTTAGTACCAACTATAACGACATTATTTCTTATGAAGAAACTGTGTATGATTTTTGTTATAGATTTACGAAAGAGCTTCAATCATGTCGATCAACACACCCCCTTTTTTATGACAAAATATAACAGCTGATAACATCTTTAATTTAAAAAAAAATCTAATTTTTTTGTACTTTCTCAAATCGTCAATAAACTAACTGTAATAAAATGCATACGAAAAATGTTTTTAGTTTTTTTTTATTAAATATTTAAAATGCCCGACATTCACGCCTCCAAAGTAGAATACCCCCTTAAATAATATTAACGAAGATATGCTAAATATCATTTAATTCTAATTCTGCTATTAACTAATACTCGTACCTACCGTATAACAGACCATGTGAACATGTCTCTTGATAATTTACAGTCTTACTCGATAACCTATTCGAGAGAATCCCTTCAGCACTTTACCTTTGCCTCGTACTGTCGACTGATATAATTTTTTTCAAGTTACGAGTTAAAAAAATATTCAGCAAAAGTGTTGTAATTAATAATATTTTGACCTTTAACCTTCCTAATTTCTGTTTTTGTTAGAGCATTCTGACCTTCATGTACTTTTAATAAAAGTATTGGCTATTTTCATTGAATTATCTAAGATTCTCTGTTGTCATTAAGTTTTTGTTAAATTATTTTTCGTTTTTATACCAACATATTTATTCGCTTCTAACTAATTACAAAAATAATTTCAAGGGATTAATAATTCCCTTTATATTGCTTATTAGTATTTCTTAGGAAACGTTTCTAGTGTTTTCTTCGGTGTTCACTCATACCCTACCCTTGCGGTACGTAGGACTTGTAATCTACTATTCAACTATTGAACGTCATTTAAATACATTTCCACAAATTTTAAAATAAATTTCTATGCTTAAACTAACAAGATACTAAGTTATTCTATGAAACAAGCATTGCACAGATACTTTGGAAATCCATAGAGAAAAACTCGTTGATAATAAAAATCAAATCTAAAAATTGTTACTTTTGTCTTATTCGTTGAGTTTTACTTTTTTGGATCGAAAATCTATTATTAGTTTTGTTATTGGTAGAATAATATTCTTGGAATGATGTGAAGATTTTTCGGAGTATATAGATCCGTAAATTATCTTTTAGTCAACATATTCTCCGGATTTTAGGACTGATAGACTATTATATAACCAATTGAATTGATTAAATCTACTTTTCTGGTCTGGATACATGATTCACCTTGCATTTTAAGTTTTAGTTGGGAACAATTTTTACTTACTGTCCGTATAAAAAAATAGATGACCGAGTTGAAATAAAGTTTTACAATTAATAAACTTAAATAAACGCACACCTTTTTCTGTTCAAAGATATCAAAATCATGTAGATGGAACGTTTTGGGATATAATTGTTTTTTTTTTCTTTCTTTAAACCCCTTTCATAAAGCTTGTAAAGTGTACGCATACAAACATAGTATTTTCCCAAGTAATCTGCCCAGGAATTCTGTTTAGTACAACTTTATAGGAGGCAAAATCGGCCCAAATGAACATTGTTCCTTCCAACTAACCGCATAGCACACAATGTTTCTCAACTTTTGGCTCTTACAATCATTACTATTTACTAAACAATAATGCGATCATTAGGCCGCCTTGGGGCAGTGTTTTCTAGTTTACAAGTGACAAGGGATACACTTTGAATAGTGCGGTAATGGTATAAAAGTAAGATATGTTTTAGGTCCAAAAATATCTTTGTGTTTAGTATAAAAAATAATGGAAATATTTCCAAATGGATATTAAAACTTAATAACAATACAATAGATATTTTAAAGAAGCATTCGCTAATGTTGATATGAGAATGAAGGTTGTTAGGAACACGGTGTTACAATAAACAACATCAGGTATACATACGATGCTATCAAACTTACAGACCGCACTAGTGATCTTCAGAAACTTATCATTAAGATAAATGAAGCTGTATAACGTTTAGGTTTAAAGATCAATGTGACCTAAACAAAATTTGTGATATTCAATCGCAATAAATGTGATGGAGCATCACTTGTAATCAATAAACAGAATATAAAGAAAGTAAACTAATTTTAATATCTCGTCAGCATAATAACGGAGAATCTTGATCCTGACATCGAGGTTAAAAGCAGAATTAAATAAGCGTGGGCAACTATTGACAACGTGAGGATCATGTTTTGTAATGATAATATAAATTAAAAAATTCGACAAAAAATAATCAAGTGCTATTGATGGTTTAATAAGGAACGTAGACATGGGCATTTAATGTTTAAGTGTCCATGTCTTCATTCCTTGCATCATGAACTGATTGAAAGCGTTTAAAATGTGCATGCATAGCAAAACGCTTAGAATTTCTTGGACAGATATGGTCAGCACGATTGTCCTTCAAAGAACTGTAACGAAAAGAGAAACACTGACCAACGACAAAATTAGGAAGATGTCATACTTGGAGCATGTTCAGCGTGGTTCCAAAAATCAAGATCTGTAACTCATTCCTAAAAGGAAAAAAGTCGGCACCATATTTTAAAAAAACTAAAGTCCTAGCTCCGCAACATTCGAGAATGGACCAGAATAGACCTATAGTATATTTTATCCCAAACAATAAATTCATTTAACCAGTCTGTGGGCATAACTGAAAGAAACGGGGAAATGATTTACATAAGGCATATTATGAGCCTGAAAATTTTCTATGGGTTTATATAATTTGTATTTTTGTATGACACTTTCTTTGTTCAGCGCAGCGGTCTCATTAGCATGTGGCAATTTCTTCCAAATTACCAAATCGAGGTTTTAAAAAAACCTTTAGTAAAAACTAGACATGTGTCCATTTAAAAAAAACTGGGTTCTAACTGGAATCGAGCCGCATCCCCCGGACTTGAATGTTATCAACAAAGCCTCAGAGGTAGTCTACAAAAAGTGGTATTGCGCTATAACAATTAAAAACCGATTTGTTACCAATGAAATATTTCCCAAATCTTGCGAATTTTAAGTAATTCATGAATTAAAAAAAATTTTGGTAGCAAATTGTTCATATTTTTTACTGGTTAGTATTTTGCGTCCATGAAAAAAATAAATATCAAATTAGCAAAATGAACTTGCATCCTGCCCAAGAGCTCTTTTGAAGCTTTCTATTTGAGAATCTCTGCAAAAGCATTTTGCTAAGAGATAAGTTCATAGAGCCCACACTCGGAGGAGTTAGTGTTATTTCAAATACGTGAGAATTTATGAGGCAGCCATCGTTCGCTCCACTCGCATGTTTTTCGGGAATATTTCACGTTATTTGCGAACAATAAAGCCGAGGAATGGCAGAATTTCCACAAAATGAGAATAATTTGCATCTTGGGTATACGATGTTCTCAATCCTATAGCTGCAGGAAGTTTATTGGTGGAAATTTATGGTACCTAACATGTATTTGTAGGTAAATTGCTTTTATAAAACAAGTGACGAGTGTAGTATGTACATACAATAAATTCGTTTTAATTACGTTTATATTGACATACGTTTGTCATTCATATTTAATCAATTCAATCAACGATGCAGCTTGCAGCTTCAATTATAAAACGCATCAGTTTTGTTATATTTTGGTTTTTAAAAATAATAGTAAAAGAACAGTTAAATGGCACCATTTAGAGAACAGACTCTTCAAGGATCAAGCTCTATCTCGGAATTCGAATCCACTATTATTCTCATATTAAACATATTGCAAAAGTATGTACATACAATAAATTCGTTTTAATTACGTTTATATTGACATACGTTTGTCATTCATATTTAATCAATTCAATCAACGATGCAGCTTCAATTATAAAACGCATCAGTTTTGTTATATTTTGGTTTTTAAAAATAATAGTAAAATAACAGTTAAATGGCACCATTTAGAGAACAGACTCTTCAAGGATCAAGCTCTATCTCGGAATTCGAATCCACTATTATTCTCATATTAAACATATTGCAAAATAAATATATTTTAGTTAAGTTTATGGATATTAAGATGGTGGCTGCGGCCATTAGATTGGATATTTCGCTTCATCTGCATATGTTAAGAAAAATATATTTAGATAAACGTAAACCGCGGAAAACTTACCAAGGAAAGACGAACTACAAAGAAATCTTTGTAGTTCTTTCGATATGTGATACCAACTCATTCGCCTTGAAGTGTAGTTTAGTGTTCATATGTAATCATACTCTAGAAATTGTCCACTAGAACTTGTCCAGGAGCATGTGTATTTGGATCAACTTATTTCCTTTGTAGGTGACATATCGGAGGAAATAGTACGAAGGGCAAAACTACCATGGAGCTCATTTGGACGTTTGAACATCTTCAAAAGTAATCTCCCAATATCTTTGAAGCGAAAGGTCTACAACCAGTATATTCTCCCAGTCCTTACTGCGAGGCTGCGAGACATGGACGCTCACAGCAATGAACACACAAACGCTCCAGACCGCACAAAGCACCATGGAGAAACGCATGTTGGGGTATACTAAAAGAGACCGTAAACGAAATACCTGAATTCGCAACAAAACAAATTAAGAATACGTTATAAAGGTGTGCAAGAAAATGAAGTGGCAATGGGCAGAACACGTAGCCAGAATGTCAGACTCCCGATGGACATCCGAACAAATCCAATGGTACCCAAGAAGTATAAAGAGGCCCAGAAGAAGATCGAAGGTACGCTGGATATATGAAATCAGGAATCATGGCAGCATCACATGGCACCAATGAGCAAAATACCGAACTATTTGGAGTCAATTTGGTAAGACCTTCACCCAGAAGTGGGTCGACCCTGGTTGACAATGATGTTGATATAATCATACATTTTGATAAGACTCGCAAAAAGGGTAGTATTTAAGTGTTTTCCAAAGCTATATATAACACTTAAAGGCAGACCATTCCACGCCACAGGACCAACAATGGCAAAAACCCTACCGTGATACCCCGCCCTATTAAATCCATTAGGAATAATCAAATTCGTATAGTGTCGGTCCTAAACTCAACATCAAAAAGTATCCCTATCTAACACCGTTTAGTGAGCGAAGTCACTTTAGGGCAGTTTTTATACCGTGTTGCATTTAGAAATGTTGACACAATAAGTATTAGTTGACGATTAGTTTTGTTACATTTTCATACGATTTAATGGAACCTACAAATATGAAAAAAAAATACTTCACAGTAAAACAAACCATTGGAACACTTAACTATAAATAAACCTTTCTTTTTTTTTAAAACACTCAATAAATTAGAACCGCGGGCACCTTGGACATAAATAAATTAGAACCACGGGCACCTTGGACATAAATAAATTAGAACCACGGGCACCTTGGACATAAATAAATTAGAACCACGGGCACCTTGGACATAAATTAATTAAAACCACGGGCATCTTGGACATAAATAAATTAGAACCACGGGCACCTTGGACATAAATAAATTAGAACCACGGGCACCTTGGACATAGATAAATTAGAACCGCGGGCACCTCTGACATAAATAAATTAGAACCACGGGCACCTTGGACATAAATAAATTAGAACCACGGGCACCTTGGAGATAAATAAATTAGAACCACGGGCACCTTGGACATAAATAAAAAACAACTATAATTTATTTCAAACTTTTCAGAATAAGATTATATTTTTTTACACGGCAGCTTACCTTAAATTATCATCCCAAATATTGTATTTTGCTCGTTCCTTTGTGTTTATGCTTTTTTTGCTCATACGAGTACTTAAGTATTTATTACACTTCAAAAATATTACAATATCACTGCGTTATGGAACGAATTCTATGAATAAATGCATTAAAAATTTCATAAGATTTATACATAATTCCGCACAGTTTTTACTAGTTTATTTTTTTTCAACAAAATTCCTGAAAAACGAAAAATCATTTTGAGATCAGAAGTTGAGCGAAACCAATACGAGTGTATGATATGAGCAAAAAGAAAGAATCATGTTTAACTTGTATTTATTTAGCATGTATTTCTACTTCTCTAGATTGTCTGTCGATAATAAGCTTTCGATAAATAAAACGTAATTATTTTGCGACACAAAAAATTTTTTTTGGAAAATAAATATATATTTATTTAAGCTGGAAATAAACTGTTCAAAACAAAATGATGTGAATATGTGAAACCGCCCGAGTACATATTTTTCACTTCACAACAGACATGAGTACATGACCCGGGATATTTTAATTAAACACTTTGAAAGTTTGTCGCTTGTCACAGGTTGTTTCCCGACGAAACTTTGTCGGTATGACACAGGTTGTATATATTTTAGCAAAGTTTCGTATCTCCATAATATCTGTGTATCCGTCTCCCCGACGACCGAGTAGTTAAGCAATCAAGAGGACTTAGCGGGAATGCCCCTCCTCCTGCAGCCCTTCGGGAGCGGTCAATAGAATATCGCTGCGTCAGCCCAACAAAGCCTTACACTGATCACGGTTGAACCTTCTCATGTTTACAGTAATGCGAGGAGAATAAATATAACCCAGCCATCTAATACAGGTCTTAATAGCAGCGAACTAACCATACGACCTACACGGCCAATTGGCTGGCAAAATAGGCAAACAGAATGAGCAAACCAAATAGGCGAACCGTGATCTTTCACCGGAAACCCTTTCAGGCTCACCCTTTTGCTTATACGTTTCTGAATTTTCGTTTTCTCAAACCTAAAACCCGAGAGAGCATTAAATACACGGTATTATCAACAGTCGTTACTTCTCTCTCTCTTTCTTGGCACACTAAAAGGGATGAATATTCGCGTTGACTTGAAAATGAAAATTGAGTTATTTATCTTCGAAGAACGAAAATTGGAGACCAAAACTGTTACTTACATGTAAATTGCTTCAGCTAAATGTCTTACTTGTACAAATAGATTGTATTTCTTCTTAAGGAGACATTATAAATCTGCTAGGAAATACGTGATAAATAAACTTCACTAATGATTAACTTTATTTTTTTTTTACAGAAAATTCCTTCATAATACTAATCTTTAGTGTCAATTGAAGAGGCAAAATATTTTCATTCGGATTTTTTTTGTGGCGCTTTGAAACCTTTCTTAATTGAATTTCTTGTGACTTGAGTACTCGTTTTCTATAGAAGTCAACGTATTTGATAAGTATCCAATTTGGTTCATGCAATGAAATATTTTTTCCGGAGATATATTCTCAAATTTAATTTAAGGGGAAAAAAGTATGATTTCAAATTCAATTCCATTTTAATTTAATTTTCATTGGTTTTAATAATCCTAAGTGAAATGGAAAAACATGATAACATGTTGTAACATAATTTCGTTTAATAAATCTTTATTTGAGGAAACATTTTAATCATTGTCTACGTTTTAAATATATTAATTTATCTACAATTCGACAGGATAAAAATAAAAGTTTTAAAATTTCACTGTCCAATTTAATAAAGTTTAGGTTAATCTCAATTATAATATAACATTTGAAGAAACCTTGGAATAAAGGGTGCCGCTTACTGAAATTAAAATTTGAAAAAACTGCCTTTGAAACTTAATAGTTCCGCTTTTTTGCGTACTATTTTTATACTGTCCAAATATTTTACTACACAAATGTTTTTTTCAACATGAAAAACATCAATCTGTGTATCTTATCATTTACCTATAGGTTACCAGCTCAATACAGAAAAAGGGTTGCATTGCTTCTTATTCCGTTTAGTTTTATATTTTATTATATATCGGCGATTTCTAACGTGGGCAACATCATCCCTCTGGGAAGAAACTTAATTGTTTAGGGGGCGTTGAGGTGTGCAGAACTTTAAAAGGAAGCCATCTTTTTGACGCTTATCTTCACTCCTGCCTTTTAGAAAAAAATATTTGGTAAAAAAACTTACCAAGAGAAGATGAACTACAAAGAAACCTTTGTAGATCTTCCGATATCCCATAGTAACACATTCGACTTAAGGCTTAGTGTAAGTTAATCTACGGTTTTTAGTAATACTACCTTGATCAAAAAGTTTTAGGACTTTATTCATAAAATCGAAAATACAAGTGTATTCATCAAAATCGATATGGTCCCCTTCAAAGTACTCCCCATCGTCTGCAACGCACTTACGCCAGCGCTTGATCCAATCCTCGAAACACCGCTGGTACTCAATTTTCGGTATGTCCATCAGAGCCGTCTTCGATTTTTTCATGACATCCTCTCGGGTGCTGTAACGCGTTCCGCGAAGCGGTTTTTTAAGTCGGTTGAATAGGAAAAAGTCGCAGGGAGCCAGATCAGGTGAATTCAAAGGCTGCTGGATAGTAGTCGTGTTGTTTTTGGTCTAAATCATGTCTTTCGCGATTTCAACGCGGTCCTTTTTTTGCATGAAATTGAGGTGTTTCGGCACCAGTTTTGCAGCGACACGTCTGAGGCCCAATTCACTAACCAAAATGTCTTGAGCGGATCCATAAGTGATGTTCGAATCCTCTGCCAGCTCTCTAATGGTCAATTTGCGGTTTTCGGCCAACATTTCTTTGATTTTATCGATGTTTTCATCGGTTTTCGTCTGCCACTGCGTTCGTCATCCTCGACCGACTCACGACCACTTCTGAAGCGTTCGTGCCACCGAAAAACACTTCTCCAACATTTCTGGTCTGTGGACCGTTAAATCCGTTTTTCACACAAAATTTAATGCAAACTCTTTGATGCACAGTTGATGCCATTTTCAAACTTGTAAAAAATCGAAAACATGCACAAAGGTAGATGTACTCAGTACAGCGTAACTTTTACAAATATCAAGCTATGACGCTGAAATTTGGAAGGAAGTGTCAATGATAGATGTGGTAACCTAACAAAAAAAATCCAATCAGGTGACTGACAGCACTATACGGTGGCTGATCCTAAAACTTTTTGATCAAGGTAGTAGACGAGTGTATGATATTGTATATGTGTGGAACGACAATTATTTTCGAAAATCTAGAACCTATGGTTTCTTACATAACAAATAAACCAAATTATTTGTATTATTAAACGATTTTTTTACCTTCTCCACGATGCAAAAACTACAATTATATATTGTTATACTAGGGGGGGATTTAACTTATCCTAAGATGCTTCAAAGGGGCGTTAGTCCAAAAATGATTAGAAAATCCAGTTGTGGATGATCAGAAATGTTGTAAAAGCAATATTCCTGTTCATTCAAAACAAATCTATTATTGGTTCAATTGCTTTAAATGCCATGACATAAATCTTAGAAATTCGGAAACACAAGTGAAACCAATACACATTAATCTAATAATAATTATTATTTATTCAAATCCGTGGTGTATCCTATGGATATTGATAAAATGGGGCTCAAACGTCAACCCTCGTCACAATATTCCAGATACCATTTACGTACAAGTCTGTAAGCATAATTATTCCTTCTCATCCCGCCCTCCAATGAGCCAGGGCGGGAAATAATGATTGCCTACTCAAATATTGAACCACTCCTCGGTTCTTGTCTGGTGACTGGTGAGCAGACACTTATCCTTTCGCTTATTTTATAAATTTTTACAACCTTCTCCGTTCTCTTCGCTTATTTATGAACAGGGAAAAAACTCGACCGGTCGGGGTTCTGCTTTGTGTTATCTATTCTTTTTCTATCCCAACTAAAAATCTGTTATTGCAAAATAATTTTAATTTGCGAGAAAGTGTTTGTTTGTGTCAAATAAAATTAAATTTAATATTGAATCTTACGATTGTGTGTTGATAATTGAATGCATTGTGCTAAAAATATATGTTTTAACTAGATTACTGGTACTTATCACATTTTTATTAAACATATTAGTGTTGATACAAATAATAATAAGAAGTCCCTCTCCCCGAACTCGGGAACCCACTATTATTGATAAAAAATAATAATCTGTATATCAGTTATGATAGAGAGGTGGTGTAAGAATAAGAATATATTTGCGGTCATAAGATGGGATCCCCACATCTACACATACGAAGTTAAATTTAATATTTAACAAAACAAATTTGGTAAGAAAACCTCAGAAAATATACCAAGAGAAGACGAACTATACAGAACCCTTGGTTTTGTAAATCTTCCGATGTATGATTATATAACACAATAACAGACGAAAGATTTTTCATCAATCCAATAAGACGAATGTGCTATATGTTACGTAGCTTTACTTCGATAAGATAATTTTGTAGATTGATTTGAGTAATTTAACAGGAGAAAGAATATTTATTATCTAAAATTAAAATATTTTTTGAGATTATGAAAGTGCAATTTATTTAATTAACAAAAAAGGTTATCAAATTGAATTTTATAATTTAAAAATAATTTTACCTGTTCAACCATGCCTGTTTCAAGCATCCTTATAAAAGCGACCAATTTTTTTAAAATTATAAAATAAATCATTTTCTTAGGACACATTTTTATTGACATTTAAGTATTGGGTGTTAACATAAGTTGTGTCCGTTTTTTTCCAAATGAAGAGAACACGAGGACACAACAAAACAAATCAGTCAATAATGTAGTCTCCTTCATTATTTTACAACAAATTAGTCAATAATGCATTCTCGTCATTATTTACAAATTCTTGCCAACGTTCTACAAGTTTTTCAATGCCATCCGGTCTTGACTCGAGGAATTCGTCAAACCATGTCTGCAATTCGACGTCATTATTGAAGGAAACGCCGCGCAAATTGTTCAAAAGTGACCGAAAAAGGTGGAAATCGACGAGGCGAGGTCTGGAGAATATGGAGGGTGCGGCAGGACTTCCCAATCAAACTTTTGAATGGCATTTTTCGTAATGTTGGCGATATGAGGGCGGGCGTTATCGTGTTGCAGAATAACGTCCTATTGCCGATCTGGTCTTTTTTGTTGAATTGCAGTGTTGAGCCGCTGAATTTGCAGAATGTATAGCTTCGCGTTGACTGTCTGATTGCGTTCAAGTATCTCGTAGTGGATGACACCTTGCCAATCCCACCAGATGCAAATCATCGTCTTGCGCGGGTGCAAACCTTGTTTCGCTCTGGGCGTTGCTTGTTGACCATAACTCACCCATTCTTTCCATTTCTTCATATTCACATAAAGGCACCATTTGTCATCACCAGTAATGATGCGGTAAATGAACCTTTGCTTGTGGCCATGCGTCGCTCGATGACACGCGAGCAAACCAACAAAAATTGTTGGAGATATTCTGTAAACTTAAGTAATCTTTCTACTGCTTCCAATTCTGTGAACTTAAGTACTTTTACATACTTGTATGCTTTAAACAGGTCGTAATTCTTTAATATTATATAAATGTTATAGAATATATATTTCATGCAAATTGTGCACGTCCATTGAAAAACAACTTCTCATGTCACTTTTTGTTTAATTTTTCTTTTCAATTAGCATTTTAATAATTATTTTATAATTTCTGCACAGCATAAAAAATTAGACACAATGTTGAGTGTAATATCGAACTCTGTTTGCTCGTGCTGCATTGTGAGCTTGCAAAAGCTTTTTGTTGAATTTACTCTTCAAAAAGCTAATTTCACGGGTCTTCCGTTCGGAAGTTTTCAGTGCACACTCGTATAAGTTCCTGATTCCCGTTTAAATTTGTTTTCAAACCTTAATTTTGAGAAGTCTAATTATTATTGATACAATAATAATAAAATTACAATATATTTATTTAATGATTGCTAAAAGTTAGAGTTTAAAAAAACGATGTAACCCAAAATATCCTCAAGTAAAACAAAATTTTATTCATATAAAGAGATATAACTAAAATTTCATCATTTTGGTAATGTCACCTGTAATGAAATTTAAATTGAGTATGGTTTGAATAAAGGATTAAACCGAGTACGTCAATAATTAGCGAAAGATTTTCCATTTACCAAACTACTGACTCCAGAAAAAACATTCGGAGGAATGTAGAAAAATAAGTCGTTTGCGCACAGCGTATTACGTATTTTTATTTAAACTCATTTTGACGAAAACAGCTAATTAAGCTTCGAACGATTTCGCAACAGGCCAGAAAAATGATTTTTCTGTTAATTTCAATATATTTTTAATTTAATAGCGCGTTTGGAATTAATATCAGCACCTAAATACTGCATCTAAAAAGGTGTTCAAAATTTCGATAGAAAAAATAATATAGCAACATTTTATTGTATTTCCATCTATAGTATAACCGAATCCAAACATTCAGAAATGGAGATTTAAATTTTCCACGAATTTCGTCGAAATAACACAATATTTTTTTTTAAATCGACGCGGAAGTCCTTTTGCAGTTTATATAAAAAAAAACAATTACATTATCTTATCAAAGAAATTCGCGCTATTTAAAGTTTATCCAAGCAAAACAGTTCATCAAAAATTTCATTAAAGCCGCTTTTCTAAATAGCTAGATAACAAGACGCTCTTGGAGTATTACGAATGGAATTTAGCCATGCGTTATAATGCTCTTAAATAAACCACTTGAAATTTTCTCTACTTGTGAGCAAGAATCTTTTCATATGCGAGTATTATTATACAATACTCTGTATTATGTTATTGGGAAAACGTGAGTAAATTTACTTCCCTTCTACTTGTATTACACTGTCACGTTAGGGTGTTGAATGAGCACGGAACCTCATATCGGTTGGTATATTATACACGTGTATTTTTATTTCGTTTTCGTTGTTTATTACATAATTCAATCTTCCTGAATTATTTCATTTTATTTTATTTCAACGATCAAATTACCTTTTCGCTTCAAATTATTAAAAAAAATTCAACATTGACATGTAAGCAGTGTTATATGACTGAAAAAAATTAAGACAAACTCAACACAACAAAGCAAATCCATGTTTTTACTCAATCCATACCGACAAGAACATCATCTTTACACATACTTCTGTAAGTAGTCAAAATCATATGAAAGTCCAAACAATACCCATATTGATTGCCCAATCTGTGGAGTCTTGTTATGTAGGAACTGTAGAAATGTTTTTTGGTAATAACCTCATTATCAAATAAAATATTTGGCCCACACAACTCAACTTGTCATATTACAAACATCTTGTAACATGGCAAGTTTAGTTAGTTCCGGGTAATAATAATAATAAAAGGGCTATTAATATTAATATGGAGCCATTTAGAAAACAGATTTCCCCCCGGACAATTAAAATATGAACTAACAATTTAAGATAATGTTGCGAGATAAAAAAATGTCAAGATTGTATAGATATATACGTAAAATGGCCATACTACAGAAATATAATCCAAAATTATTCTTGACAGAGAAGCATATAAAACTTACTACCTTACTATCTAACTTTTCAAACCACAGAGAAACGAAGATGCTGCCTCGCTTTGAAATCCATCAAGGTGCGGTCCGCAAATTAAGGGGGATACTGAGCTTTAATTAGAGGAGACAAATACAGCTGTTGGCCTATCCCCTTTATGCATGTGTCGGATAAGGCGTGTGACCTGCGAAGAACTGATAGTTTGATCTCTTTCCATTATATTATAGTTCTTTACTCTTAATTTAGAGTCCGAAAATCCATTAATTAATGGATTTTCAAAGTGGTGGGACATTTCTGTTATTTTGTGCTTCAAACCAACAAAAATATTTTTTGTTTGTTTTATTTTCAGTTCTACAACATATTGTTAGACTTTTAATTGGATTATTGATTATTAAAATAAAAGATTTCTATTTATTAAATTTTGTTTGGCGCTTCATTCATCAGTATGGAACTCTTCAACTTATTCGATTTGACGAATGACACATATTGAAGAGTATGACCGAGATACATTTTTTTGGTCGCATTAATCGAGCCTTTGGATTTAGAACCACTGGAGTAGACACGGAACTCGTTGTTCTTAATTCCACGTGTAAGCAATACTACCGCACATGAAAAGGAAACAACACTCGCAGACCTCTAGTGCATATGAATATTGTTACCAAACGAACTCTTGTAAGTCTAGGACCCTTTTTTCAATTTATTTTTTTCGAGTACCATCACGAATCGAATCCGAAGTTCCCATGTAGAAATAAAGTGTCTTATCAACAAAACCACAAGTACTGTTGCAAAATAAGTAGTGAGTATTCGTCTGAGTTTTTTTTTCATATTTTAGTCCAGTGAAAAAGCAGACAGTCTTAAATGTTTGCAATTACCTGAATATATCGATAGAATCACTGGAAGCAATCGGTCTAACCTTGCCTTTGTAAATCGTGAACACTTCATCCATGGCTGCAAAGTGCTTCAAAATCTTCTAACAATGTTAATGAATGTAGATAAAACTTGACAATGCTTTTAAATAAACAACTTAAAATTTCTACTATTGAACAGACGTCTTATGACATACTCGTACTACGTTTTGATGTAAAAGCGTGATATTAAAGAAACGTCGAGTTTGCGATACAAATCGGTAACTTATATTTGACTCTTTCTGAGATATTTTAATTCAAAAGTTGAAACTTGTTGCAATATGTATGTGAGCACTTACATTTTTTACAATTATGTGAAAATAGTACTTCGAATTAAAAATTCACTTAAATTTTTACGAGACATTGATAATATGACCAAAATTATCAAAAAATCTCCTTTTTTTCAATTTTTGCCCTTAACAATTTATACCATAATCCGACGAAATTTTCTATGCGTAAAAATGTTAGTTTATTTTCAATTTGTTACTTAATTATATTATTTCCGAAAACTCATTTTTGCGTATAACAATTTTTATCAGAATTCGACGAAATTTCGTATGTGTAAAATAATGTTAATTAATTGGTTGTTTACTTATAAACATAAAAGATACATAAGACATTTTAATATAAATTTCAAGAGAATTGGTTTTTCCACGTACTCAAATAATCCTTAAAAACATTAAAAGAGGATAAAAGGTTTTTAGGTTAAACAAAAGGACAAGCAAAAATAGAGTGCGTACACAATTTTGTCGTAAATTTTTAACACCTACAAGAAGCTCAACAACACACATTTCCCAGACCTCAACAATAGATTCTCCACAATTCACCACGATAGGTGGAGTAAACCGTTGCCCATATCCTTTCAGTTTATTTAACCCTTTCGGTTACAAGGGCAACGATAAATATTGTTCACATTAACGGCTAATGGGATAATCGGGTGAAACACGAATTTCGGTATTTGGATTCATAATAATTGTCAAGCGCAAATATTTCATCCTTAAATGAACAATATCAATGTAATTCATGCCTGTAATTCGTTTACGTGTTTTGTCGCTCTGCGATGTTATATTATACTATTAAGGGAGATAAATGATTATTTATTCCATTTACTAGAAAGTTTAACTAATAGTCATTTATGTGTTTTCCTGTATTTTTCGCCGTGTTTTTATTGTCCTAATTTAATTCATAAAATAATATTATCATTTGTGTTTTACATACACAGACCAAAAGTTTGTTTTATATACAATACATACATTCATCACGCCGTCTCCCTGTCGGGGAAGGCGGAGAGAAGATAGCGCCAGACTATCTAATCGCTACACACATCTTTCACCTTTGCCTTCTCAAAAAACTCCAACGATTTCTCTGATTTTAACTTTTCCTTCTTTTCATTTACTTAATTCAACCATACTTTCATTGGTTTTCCATTACCTCGCCTTCCACTCACATTTCCACCGTACATTCATTTTGTTAGTCTTTTTTTATTCAATTATTTACATTACCAAACTCAGAGTGCTTTTCTTCATCTTCCTTAATACATCAGCATTAAGTTCACATTCATCTTTAATCACTTTATTACGTATTCTGTCATACATTGTCACCCCATGTATTCTTATCAGTATACGCATTTCTACAGCATTTATTCCGCTCTTTTCTATTTTGTAATTTGTTTAAATTTGTAATTTGTCATTTAAACATGTTATTTGAATAAATAATATAATATAGAGTCGAGTATAGAATATACTCGTACAATATGTCTCTTCTTTTCCATTATATTTTTCGAGATTAAGTATTCGATAGCTTGGGTGACTTTTGTGTTATCGTGCATCTCTGTTTAACTGCATATTGACTCAGTAATTCATGTTTGGTTTTCAGCGAATTATTACTTTTTAGTGATCTATCTGGCTTTTTGTGACCTCATCTCTTTGTGTGGTAGCTTCAACTCTCTATGTCATAAATAATATTGCGATCGATTATTCATATTTTTCCCCACTGATTTTGTTTTATTAGTCAATCTATGAAAATAGTTTTATGATATAAAAGTGTCTGTTATTTCTGACACATCATTAACATTTTTTTTGATTGGAGGTAATTACTGAAATACGGATGACAATAC
The DNA here is from genome assembly GCA_949825065.1 of Odontocerum albicorne. Classification (NCBI taxonomy): domain Eukaryota; kingdom Metazoa; phylum Arthropoda; class Insecta; order Trichoptera; family Odontoceridae; genus Odontocerum; species Odontocerum albicorne. Next base: position 19,628,858 of record OX463839.1, on the reverse strand, counting down.
ATATAACTTTTGTATGATGACTTTTGAAATAAAATATGTATAACTAAGGTGATATGTATTCCTTAACCTCCAAAACCCGCGAAGAAAAGGATTGCTCGGGGTTATTTTGTACAAAGCCCAGCGCATTACCGTACGGTCGTGCATATCGTTTAACCAACATATCTTAGTGACAATGATTTTATAAACACGTTTTACTATTGCGAAACCGCATCTTAAGACAAAGACGTTACTTAATTAGATATGTTATACAATTTAGTCGCGTGTGGGCTTATGTGTTAACGAGCCCTGGCATCTATGTTCTCGTATATTACCACTTACTAGAAGCGGCGATTGAAAATCTATCTCGAGATTTTGAAAACTAACCTTATCGAACTTGTTATACATTATAAGTATCTCGGGATTTATCTAACTATTAGAACTCATTTCGCTTTAATTTATTTATTAGCGATGTTGCACTGATTTGTAGTCAAAATATCACCCCTAACGCTCTTAAAGTTATATTTTTATTACGATAAAATGGTTTACAAGTTATTGATTAATATTTATTAATATCAAACCATGTACTTATTATGGCTTATTCCACTTGTTATGGTTATTAAAAAAAAACATTTTTAGAAAATAAATAAAATCTCCAAATCAGACATATTTCAATGAAGTATCTGTTAAATTACTCTTTTATGAACGAAATAATAATTTTATGAAGAAAAGTAATATCTGTTTTATTCTTAAGCACGATACAAAAATAACCCTTATCAAATTTTTATGGCATAAGCAGTCGACTTAAATAATAATATCCAAAACAATATTGGACAGACTCGATAAGTATTGTATTTGAAATCTCTAAAGACAGGACGGTTTCGATGTTCCTAATAATGAGTGTTTTATTTGAATTCATGAATTTCATAATGTAATAAAAACAAAATTAACATATTCAACTATCTAAAATATAATAGACTAACTGAAAATCTTTTTGAGAATTTACGAATACACTGAGGGCGAAAATGTTACAAGTACTCTTTAAAAAAGTCTACAGTAATTATTCTCAGATAATTTTAAAGTTCACCTCGTCTACAAAAGCGCGTCAAGCGTAATATAATTAGTTCTTAATTAGTTTTAAATTTTCTTCGAGACATATAACTGTAACGTATTTTAAAATTTCGGCTTTTTTTTTATAATACCAACACGAATTACATTTTTGATTTATCTCTGTCTCACTTTAAATTATATTATATTATTGGGTAGATTTATCGATCATTATTTTTTAATATTAAATGTCATTAGCTTTATATATGCATTCTTAATTTGCAATGTTCAAATGACAGAAATACTCGCATATCATAGAGATATGGCTAGAGAGATATATCTGACGACAGAGTAGAACTGTTGAAAAATATGGTACCGAGAAATCAACTACCTTGGCATACATAGAAAGCCTTAAATATACTCCGAGTAGGGATGACAAGGTGCAAGGTGAACATGCAGAAATGGGGTTTCTTTGACGAATGTGGCATTGAATTTGATTGTGGGGCTATGACTAGACTAGAATAGAGCGATCTATGTTGCTTCCTTAAGGAAACGCATGGCTTAATCAACAATTTATGATCCAATCACGAATCATCCATTTGATATCTAAGAATAATTATCCAGATTTATTAATTATCCATTTCAATATGAAATCATCCATTTGATATCTGAAAATAAATTATCCAGATATAAATTATAAATTTTCATTTTCATTACGAATATACGAGTATATTTAAGTATAACCTTAAATATACCCAGATATAGTAATTATTCATTTCATTATGAAATCGTCCATTTGATATGTGAGAATAATTACCCAGATGTATTAATTTTCCATTTCATTGTGTAATCATCAATTTGATGTCTGAAAATAATTGTCCAGATATATTAATTATCTATTTCATTATGAAATCATCCGTTTGATATCTGAGAATAATTACCCAGATATATTAATTTTCCATTTCATTGTGTAATCATCCATTTGATGTCTGAAAATAATTGTCCAGATATATTAATTATCTATTTCATTATGAAATCATCCGTTTGATATCTGAGAATAATTACCCAGATATATTAATTTTCCATTTCATTGTGTAATCATCCATTTGATGTCTGAAAATAATTGTCCAGATATATTAATTATCTATTTCATTATGAAATCATCCGTTTGATATCTGAGAATAATTACCCAGATATATTAATTTTCCATTTCATTGTGTAATCATCCATTTGATGTCTGAAAATAATTGTCCAGATATATTAATTATCTATTTCATTATGAAATCATCCGTTTGATATCTGAGAATAATTACCCAGATATATTAATTTTCCATTTCATTATGTAATCATATATTTGTTGTCTGAGAATAATTGCCCAGATATATAAATTATCCATTTCATTATGAAATCATCAATTTGATATCTGAAAATAATTAACCAGGTTTATTAATTATCGATTTAATTATGAAATCGTCCAATATATATTTGAGTAAAATTACCCAAGTATAGTAATTATCAATTTCATTATGAAATCGTCCATTTAATATCTGAGAATAATTAACCAGATATGTTAATTATCTATTTCATTATGAAATCATCCATTTGATATCTAAGAATATCGAGTTACCTATTTATCGAGGTTAATTGAATAGAAGATAAGCATTGCCTGATATTATGACATTATATTATGATATATTTTTGATTCAATGAGTTCACATCAAATGAATCAGAAGATAAAATCATGAATTTACTTTCACAATATCCTGAAGTTTAAGAGGTGTGACTTAGTTATGCCTAAACAATAACGTTCATATTCTTTAGATTACTTTTCAAGACCGCTCACATTATTTAGAAACAAGCTTATTATAGTATAATCGAAATTCATCATCATCATTTTAGAACTGTGTTGTAGGATTACTTCTTGGTTGGGTTTAAAATTAACTCTACGAACATTTGTTTCTGTTTTTTTTTTATTTAAAGTAGTTTTTCGTTTCTATTTATAACATTTTTGACCAGCCTGATAAAAAATATTGCATAAAGAGTGCAACGCTTTCGAAATGTATATCATGATTTAATCCAACTTAATACGACATCTTCGAAAAATATTTTAAACTAGTATTAACAAAATATCTAAATTTTATTTTTATCTGGTTAATAGTTCTCTGTTATACCATACTCGTATATGGACAATTTCTCCAATTTATCTTCATATTAGAACACCAGGAAAGTCCGTAGAATCCCACCACTTAATGTGTGCATGAAATTGGAGGCACAATGAATATTTTAGACTGCACACGATTCAATATATTATATTTTACGCCAACGTAATAAGAACAGTCACAAAAAATCCGATCAGGAAGTATACCACTTTGTTCACTCAAGGAAATTTTTGTTCAGTATTCTGATAATTTTTTAAAAGCTGGAGAGAGACAGAATACTAGAAGTAGATTGGTGTAAACATTAAGGTTTAGTTTGTTCAAGAGCATTATGATTGTAAATAATAATGCATTGCATTACAGTTTCGTTATATGTAGTATAAACTGGCTGGTGTATTTCCATGTGGCAATCTCTTCTAACCAAAAAGGAACTTGTTAAAGACGCCTTAAGTGAAAACCAAACTTTTAAAAAATTTGGATTCCAACGGGAATCGATCCGCAACCCGCGAGAGGAAGTTGGAAGGCAGTTAGTTGTCTTATCAACTAGGCCACGGAGATCGTCATATCCCCAGAAACCGATACTGTAAACGTGACAAACCTATTATAAATGCAACATGTGAAAATTGAACTATTTATTTAAGTTGACAGCTCTTATAGTTTTTTTTAGTAAATTTACACTTCTTGAATATTGTAACAGTGGTAATGTAATAATAACATATGTATTATCTTTCAGTACATACATAAATTATGTTATAAAAATGGCCTTGGTTACATATCACATACTTGTATTATACATTTTGTGATAATGCGTTATTATTCGGTTGCGTCACCTATGTAATCAAATATGGCGCCAGGTGATTGATGTATTAAGTTATAAATTTGAAATGATTTTTATATTACCGAGGATAACACTTAAATTTGATTATATCCATAGCTTAAGTTTCCACGATGAAGATGAATATATATAGACCTTTTGATAGCTTATCTCGCAAATATATTTTCTTTATCATTGCCTTACCTTACATGTGTAATTTCAGGATATTGATCTCAACATAGTATGTTCACATATCATACTATATTGAAATCAATAAACCCATTATTTATTTATTTATATTATGGTAAAAATTTAAAACATTTACAATAAATTATATACATTACGCCATTTCTCTGTTAGGATAGGCAAAGAGGATCGATTTCCAAATATTTCTCTCTTATTTCTTAGTAATGTAATAAAAGTCTCAATATTTCCCTTCCTTCCCCGGATTACCCGTTCTTTTCAGATATATAAAAAAAATAATAAGTTTAGAGAACAAACACTTCTCAAGGGCGCTCTTACTCGGGAACACGTTCTTATGAAAGATTAAAAATATAACAAAAAAAAAAAAGTTGTGTGGTAGGATAGGAACGTGGTGGCTGCGGCCATTAGATTGATTACTTACTCGCATCTGCATATTTTCATATATTTATTTTATAAATCTTTCTCAATATATCCAAAGCATCATATTCCTTATTTCAATATACTATTAGGTCCTTACATATGAAATTGGCGTTTTGTTTGGGAGGAACATAAAGTTGATTTTTTTTTAATATAATATATTTATTTAATCAAAGTATGTACCATTGCTATCTATGCACTTTTGCCATCTCATAGGTAGTTCATCGATCCCTTTACTAAAAAAACCATTCGGACGGGAATCAATAAAATCTTTGAAGTCGGTTTGGACTGCCCCATCGGAGTTGAATTTTTTCCCTTGCAAGAAGTTATCCAAATTTCGAAAAAAATAGTAATCTGTTGGGGCAAGGTCCGGAGAGTACGGTGGATGTCTTAGACATTCCAATTGAAGCTCTTCTAATTTGGTAGCCGTCTGTTGTGCAGTGTGTGGTCTAGCGTTATCATGAAGCAGCAGTGGCCTAGAGCGATTAACCAGCCTCGGTTGTTTAGCAGCTAGCTTTTCCATCATGGTTTGCAGTTGCTGACAATAGACATCTGCCGTAATCGTCTGGCCAGATTTAAGAAAGCTGTAGTGAACGACACCAGCACTAGTCCACCAAACGCTCACAAGTAGCTTTTTTGGAGTCAATTTTCGCTTGGGGCATGGTTTGATGGTTCGGCAGGGTTCAGCCATTGCGATGAGCGCTTCCGATTATCATACAGGATCCACTTTTCATCACAGGTAATGATTCGATTCAAAATCCCTTCATTATTGTGCCGGTTGAGTAATGCAACGCAGCAGTCAACGCGCGTTTGTTGATTTGCTTCACTCAATTCGTGAGGTACCCACCTTTCAAGCTTTTTCACCTTCCCAATTTGCTTCAAGTGGATTAAAACAGTTTTATCACTAACACCCGCAGCCTGCAGCTAACTCGGACGTGGTTTGCGATGGATCCGCTTCCACAATAGCCTTCAATTCTTCATTATCAACTTTCTCCACGGGGCTTGTTCTGCAGGTCGAAATTTCCAGAACGAAAACGTTGGAACCAAAAACGCACTGTGTTTTCTTTTGCGGCACCGTCGCCATACACATCATTAATCCTTCGAGCCGTTTCTGCAGCACTGGTGCCACGGTGGAACTCGTACTCGTAAATAACGCGATATTTCAAGTTTTCCATTTTGTAAACTGAGTGACGCAAAGAAAAAAAACAATTGAGGAAAAAACAAATGAATTATAATTTTCGAAACACAAATACTTGAGTAAATAGCTGTATAAATTTGAAATTCCTAACCAAAGAGAAGATATTTGAGATCAAAGTTGCCAGTACGGCAAAACGCCAATTTCATATGTAAGGACCTAATATTTTAAATTGTTGTACTAGATATTCTTAATAAGTCATGCATTTCGACCGAATTGATACTGATTTTGTCAATCTTTTTTAATGTCCAGTCATCGCCACTTAACAAAGTTGGACATTGGCATACATCACAGTAAGTTATAATTTCTGTTGAATTTGCAATTAATTTATTGACAAACACATTACTTTATGCGCCTGTGCACTTGTTTTCTGCTGCAACACCCTTTCAGTATCTTATCTATGTTATTACTTCTCAAAAATATTGGAATTGTATTTCATTGAAAGAATATTTTTTTTACCTATTCTTGAGTTTTTTTTATTTATTTGAATAACATATTTTTGTTCCTCTAGCTGTGAATTTTCTGGCATACCATACTATAATAACTTGTTAAATAGCTTGCAACTTACATTTATATTTAATTTTTGTTTGTTTCAGGTAATAAAATCTTCAAATTATATTACACAAAAATCATAACGTCGATCAAGGTAGTATGTTTCATATTTTTATATAAAAAAAATATAATTATGAATCAAGGACGAATAATACATGAGATATTATTTTCAACAGGTTATAAAAAATGATATTATAAAAAGCTATCAAATCATTTGATCTTTATTCGAAACATATATTTATCTAAAATAACTTTTAATGTTCTTGATTTTAATTTGGATCTTTTAATTCGTTCAAAAATATTGCTTCATAGTAAACCTTAAAAGTCCTTTATTATTGAATTAACAAAAGGCCGTCCGTAAGAGTTATAAAATATATTTTTTTAAATGTTAATTAGTAAGTCAATGAATAACAAATCAACAATTTACAAGCCTATTAGCAGTACCAATGCTACGAGTATCTCTGGTGTTTGTTTGGGTAGACATCTAGATTATTAGGACTTGATTGATGTCAAGTGACCTACTCGTACCAAATAGTTAAGAAAACCTCCAGGCAATCAAAGGCCGTTGTCTCTGCCACAGCGACTATCGTCAACGTATGACATTTTAATGGAATTAACTTCTAATCATTTAAACCTCAGATTTGGTCCATCTGTACTGTATTATTGCTTATGTGCAATAGTCTAAAGAAAATAAAGTATCATAAGCATAGACAGTATTTAAGTACCATCCTCAATCATATATACTCGAACCGGGCAGTATCATAATCTGCTAAGGTGACAATCTTCAACTGTATTTTAGTACCATCTTTGATGTATGGGAGTTTAACTTCTAAAAAGACTAAGAAAAGCCTGATAAATGCTGAAGAAATGCGTATACTAATATAGGGGGGGGGGGATAATATGTAATAGGATGAAGTGATTAGGGTTGAATGTGAACTTAAGACAGATATGTTGAGTAAGATGAAGAAATGCATTCTGAGATTGTTTGGGCACATAGAATGAATTAATGTAAAAAAACTGACAATACAGTGCAAATGTGAGTTGAAAACGTAGTATAGGAAGACCATGAAAAGTGTGATTGGATCAAGCGAATGATATTTTTAAATAAGGAAATTGAAGTAGGAGAAATCTTAGGAGCTGTATGAAAAGGTTTATGGAGGTAGAACCAGAAAGCTATTAACGAAGAAAAACTGGAACTTTTTTTTTTAATCGGGTTCCAACGGAAATCGAATTCAAACCCCCGAGTATTTTACTCATAAGGCTATGAAAATCATCGTTGATAAGATAAAACTGTTGAAATGTTTTTATTTTATATATTTTTTTTAAATTTAATGACGTAGAAAATTAACTTAATGAGCCGAGTTAATGCAGTGGTAATGCGTGAACTGAGAAGAACTGAGAGCTGAGTTTATGCAGTAGTAATGCGTGAACTGAGAGGTGTGTCGATGTTTGACAGATTAAGAAATATAATTATTTACGATTAATGTGAGCTAAAACAGATGTGTTAAGTACAGTCGAAAGAGCGCGCTCAGGTCGTTTGGGCATGTTGAACGGAGAGTGGGCGAAAGACTGACTAAAAAAATTACAATGCAAACATAAATGGGAGTCGTGTTAGAAAACCACCTTGAAAAGTATGGTTGAATCAAGTGAATTAAATTTTGAAAGAAGTATAGGCGAGGAACAAGCAAGATAGAAGGAGTTGTGTGAAAATGTATACATGTAGATATGGAATGGGTGAATAAAGTATGTCGTGATTCTCTGCCTACCCCATTGGCAAAAAGGAAAGGGAAATTGCGTGATGGTATGCATGTTACAGTTTCTATAAAACACTTCGACTTTATGGAAAAATATAATGGATAATATGAATGTTGTTTATTACAGTTTCTATCAACTACCTCGACTTTATGGAAAAATATAATAGATAATATGTATGTGGTTTATTACAGTTTCTATCAAATACCTCGACTTGATGGAAAAATATATAATAGATAATATGTATGTGGTTTATTACAGTTTCTATCAAATACCTCGACTTTATGGAAAAATATAATAGGTAATATGTACGAGTATGTGGTTTATTTCAATTTCTATCAAATACCTCGACTTTATGGAAAAATATAATAGATATTATTTATGTGGTTTATTACAGTTTCTATCAAATACTTCGACTTTATGGAAAAATATAATATGTAATATCGTCGTTGTTCTGCGAAAAGCATTTAAGTCCATTCTTGCCTAAAATGATTTTTTGATGCTATTTTACTTAAAATTCAAATATCTACACGTGGAAAAAACATTTATGTCCAAAAGTTATATGGTTTCGCTGTTAAGAAAATTTTCACCAAGAAAGATTTAAGTCCAAAAGAGGTGTCCGTATTTTTAATTTTTAGGTAATATTTTTTTAAGCTACTCATTTTTTTGTATTAATTCTTATAAATAAATAAACTGTTTATAAATAACATCTGTTTGTATTATATTTTATTAAAAACTTGATTTTTCATCGCCTTCCGAAACTTAAATTGCATTTATCTCAAAATACAATATTTGGACTTAAATGCTTTTCGCAGAACTACGACGATATGTATGTGGTTTATTATTTATCGCAATAAAAAACTGTGTTTGTTTATTGATATTGTAAATTAATATCGACAAAATCGTGATTCGACCAAAATGTAAATGAACGTACCAAGGAATCAGCTTGACAGCAACGGCAAATTTCATCGGTGCAATACCTTCGTAAATCACGATCCGATTACGAGCATGTCCATGCAACAAATACAATTTGTCGTTGTAAACGAAAACAAATAACCCGGCGTTAGTCGCCTCGGTCACAATCCACTGTAATTAGATCTGCAGGTCTCATATGCATACAGAACAATGGCACGACTATACGGCTACTCGCCCGGTGGCGTTACAATGATCATGCACTCGCATTATGGCAAGGGAAACTAATTAAAAGTGTCGCGTCATTAAAATGCATACAATCTCTTGTGCAATTAAATTACTCTGCGATTTATATTATGGACGATGGTGGCAAAATTATAGAACTGCATCCAGATTACGACTTATAAACATGTGTTCCTTCACTAAAAGATTTTCATTCAGTGACGCTTTGCCAAAAATGATACTTAATACATAGATACCATACATAAAATCACACCATGTCCCTTGTGGGGTAGGCAGAAAGAACAGATCTCCAAACTTTTCTATCCAAGCACACAACATTCGCCTCCTCTACACTCATACATCTCGTCACGCACAATCTTGTATTATTAATACTTCTCACTTCACCTTCTTTCATAATCTTGTCAATTTGTCTCAACCACGTTTTTCTCGGTTTTACTCTTCCGCGCACACTTCGCACTTCTGACTTATATATTATTTCATCATTCGTTCTCTCCACATGTCTACACAACCTTAAAGCTATTTTCTTCATCTTACTTAAAACATTCACTTTATCCATAAATTTATTTCTGATGTCTTCATTCTGCCTTCTTTCAAATATTGACCACTCCACAAATGTTCCTTAATGCACGCAACTCCACTGCATTAATAATCTTATCCTTCTTCTGTCAAGTCCATGTTTGACATTCATACATCAAGGATACCCAATTATGTTACTGAACAAAAGAGATCAATGATCCTTGAAACCTTATACAGGCCTAATACCGACGCAGTACAAATTGAGGTCATGCAGAAATTTTATGACCACCCACAACCCACTCTAAGATTCTTCGGAATATCGTGTCGATTATTTGAAAGCTAGATCTGAAAATTTGAGGATATGCGTTACAACCATCAGTATGCCTGCCAGTGGAACACCATCTTACCATGGGCCTCTGGATGTTTCTTGATCGCCTACGTACCCAAGTGGGCCAATGAAAAAAAACTCAGACCCACCACTTTTTTGTGTGGCGATATTCAATCAATATCGTATCTAATGGTTTAACCCATTGTACCCTGTTAGCTATTCAGAAGAAGCCCTTCAGAATGGAAGCCCCAATGCCATCGCAGTTACGTCATTCTGGCCCTGATGACAAAGATCTAAAGTTGTTGACACGATTGGAATCGAATGTTACTGCACAAGCGTGGTAGATCAACTGCATGGCAAATTATTACCTGCCAGATTTCAATCGAACAAATATGTCCAGTTATCTTGATAATATTTTGGAGTGTAGTACTAGCATAGTCCATTAAATTACCTTCGAATGATGAGATTTGTACCGAATCTCATGTAATATGTAAAAATGGCGTCAAAAAACCTAGGAAAATGCATATGGCAACAAAAATTTGTAAAGTTAATATCTTATTTCCGAAAAATTGTCTCTCGTCGAGGAAATTACACGTATTTTTGTAGATACGTGTATATATAAAAAATATTAAACTTTCATCTTTATGTATGTTATGTCAACTTGTGCAATCGCCATAAAAATTCCCATGAAAATATATATTTTATTTTAAATATGTACACAAATATATTTCATTACTTTATTATATAGCACTTCTGATAAAAATCCTTTTGAAAAAGACCAGACTTGGACTCTTTTTAGTGAACGAACAGGATTGAAACCCAAAATCCTCGGATGTAAGACAAGTACTCTAGCAACTTGGCCACGAATATCGTCAAATATTTATTCTATGAAATTTAAATTGAATTGCAAATTTGACTCATTAAAATGCCTTTTTCTTATCAATAATCAATTTAATCAACGGTTTATTCATAGTGGTCCGCCACTTGACGTATCATATTTTGTGGCTTATGCGCGGTTTTGGTTTTGCAATACAATTAGATATTCAATAATCAAATATACTAAGTTTTCAGTTTCTTTTTTAACTTGAATATCTCAGATGTTCAGACTTTTATTTAATAATTCTTAAATTAATTAAAGTATATGCACTTCCATATTTGTATATTTTGACGATAAAATTTAAGAAATATCAATTTATCCGGTTCAAATTTTGCGAGTTCATTATTTTTACATAATTATGTCCTCTTTCATGGTACAATGTTTTCTTATTAGATTGCTGTTATTTGATTTTTTAGATAAAAGTAGTTAATTATTCAATCTAAATTTTAATTATCATTCATCGATTTCCGTGTTTGGATCATCAAGTGTCAATTATGCCACGTGTTTCCAGTAGCCGGTAACATAGATCGCCATATCATTCGCATCAATCAGGTATTGGCATAAGTATGTAGTCCTGATGTTTGAATAAGTTGATAAGTATCGTGAGGCCTATATAGCCCCACAATCATACTCAATGCTACTGTCGTTCAAGAAACCCCATATCTGCATGTTCAACATGCAATCTAGTCACCGCTACTCATAATCTAATCAGGGGGCTCTCCAAATTGGCCAATGCAGCTGATCTCCCGGTGCCATCTTTTCCGAGAGCTCTGTCCAATTTTCGGATATTTTTTCTTCCCACTTCAGAGATCTCGCTTCTTTATCTGGAGGAATCGTCAGTTATTTTATGAAAACTATTCCTTGGTTTTTAATCTTCATATTGCTGACTAGTGACATGTCTTAGGTACTGTATTCACTTTGTTTATTATATATCAACTACAACACTTCTACGATTGCCGGGTGGGGCGATATCGAGTAATTAGTAGATTTATACAGCAGGTATTGGATATAAGTTTTTCAAATATAGTCATTCTATTTTAATTGAAATGTTATGTTATCGAGAAACTCGATGATAACGCCGGCACGCTGCTTTCAAGTAATGCTGTACTGCATATCTGTGAATCATACTTTAAACTACAATATATTTTAAGTCATTTATGGTATAATTTCTTATTCGTAAAGACGTATTAGCGAAATTGTCGTGTGTATGAATACTTGTCATAGACTATTTATTTGTAATAAATGTGAGCCAGCACCAAAATAATTTTAATGTGTTTTATGTACTACATTTATGTTTATGTGATTCATTTATGTTTAAATGACACATTTACAGTAAATTGGTCAAATTACCAGGGTGTAGCTTTTAATTTAAGGATATACAAACGTTGGCTTCTTTCTGTTTGATATTTCACTATACATTGAATCCTTAGATTTTTATTCATAGCTAGGATCGATTAGTTTCTTAATTTCCTTTTCCAATATGAGAAAGTTTCTGTCAACATACTTTTTACCTGTAGTTTTAGGACATAATAATTTGATGTAATCATTTTTGCAGACTTTCTTTCGATACATAAAAATAATGCAGTACTTAATAGAACTTAGTTTTGACTATATGATAAATTATTTGCCTAGATCATTTTTCCTACTATACGATACTAAAATATTTTGGCATATTCCATGTGTGAGATATGGTTATTTTTTATAATGATCAAAATAATATTGATTTTAACTCCACCAAAATAATTTTAAAAGAATATAAATTAACCTTTACACAAAAAAAATGTAATTAAAATATACTGGATCATTAAATCATATATAAAATTTATTTAAACGCGATGTCAAGTTAATATTAATTTGAATTTTGATACACATGTTTTTTTATTTATTGAATATCTCGCCCATTTTAGCATGAAATTACTTTTAGTTTGCTTATAATTTATTAAAAAATGCCTTAGTATGCATTATTTATTTATTCGTGTTACCCTTGAATATATCAGAATTGGTAATTCGAACATTTTAAAAAGCATGACTGAGAGACAACAACTCGTCTACAATTGTGAGTATTGTCGCCAAACAACCTATTTTTCTAGACTGGTAACCTTTTTTGTCGGGTACCATTGTCAATAAAATCTGATATCTCGGGTAGAAGTCAAACGTCTTATCAACTTATACATAGAGGTTGACATTTTTTTAAATAAAAAACATCATGAAATCATAAGATCTGATCTAATCGTATAACAATGTAGCACTTGATTTCCTTGGCAAAAATAAAAAGTTACGAATGCCTGTAAAAGTATCCGTTTTGTAAAAACGCCGCGTTGTATTATTTTGTTGTGTATACTACCTGGTTTCATTAAACGGATTTTATTATTTTCCGCAGTAATATGACGTGTTGGAGCGACTTCAATGGCATTTCCAGTATGGCAGTGTTGGCGCTGCTATTAGTTAAGGTCGCGCCACTCACTCCCGACCAATCGGAAGAGCCGCTTCTACTACGTCGAGTGACATCATTTTGTTTCACTGTAACCGAACGAATGACTAATATCGCACGTTATTATTTACTAGGAAAAATATAAGCCTTTTATTGAAGTAATAATCAACTGAAAACTTCGAAACGCATTAATAAAATTTAAATAAAAATCAATTTCTTGAAATCTTTCAATGATTGATGATGGATGACATGTACAAACTATAAAACTTTCAAACATATTGAAAAACAACAGCAATTTTTTTTTTCAAATATTAATTAATATACGAGTATATGAAAAAATTATTATATTTTTTTGATATAATTAAATTAAAAATCGTTATTCTCTGAAAAAAATGGAAGAATTTTGAAGAAATGCGTAAATAAAAACAATTTAAAAAATCGTAAATGAAAAGTTATTTTTAAGATAAATAATTTAACTTATATTTCTATTCATATATGTTAATGCAATAATTCAATTCTTAATAATTCAAAATCAAATGAGAAACTCTTTTACAAAGTTGCTGTTTAAAGTTTGATATTAAAAAAATATATATATTTTAATTTAAAGCAATCTTGAAACCATAATATATTTTGGAAAACAATAATGTTCCGAATATAAATTTTGATCAATTATTGTATATTATTGAAGACCTGCAATAATTTTTTAATGTAAGTTAAATTACATTTTCAATGTATGTTCCTTAATAAATATTATTGAACTGTCGAACTAGTAAAAAATTAACTATAAATTGAACCTGTAAATAATAAAAATTGGCTAAATGAACTAAAAAATTGACAATATATGGGAAGCATATTCTAAAAATGTGTGGCAGGCGTATGAAGATATATTCGTGTTGCCAATTCCTTTGGAAGAACCGCGCAGAGTAGTCAACCTTCAGCTTGTGACGCATTTGTGCGTGGGTGATTCTAATTACGAATCAGTTACTGCACTCTTATGCACTGTGAGGACAGCCTGCCTCAATCCAATAAATACACGTAAATGTACATCAAATTACGTACTGAGCAAAAATCAACCAACCCTCAAAACACATGATTTAGTTTTTTTTTTAAATAAAATATTTAAGAAGCATACCTCAATCTTGTATATGGAAAATGCGAATTTATTAATTACGAACAAGTTCCATCTCAAGAACCTTTAATACGGTGATATTTTTCTTCAAATATCTAAAAACAGGATACATTTTGGTGGGATCTATTTTACATATATTTATTTGTCATTCTACTCATCATTGACATCAATTATGCAATATAATACGACATCCTTAACGTGCAAAAATATATGTTTTACTAAATGTGGCACTTTAAATAATTCTTACTAAGAATATTAAAAAATGATACTAATTACTCGTTCAACTGCTATTTTTAGTATCGAACTTATAAAAAAAACTGTTTTTACACAAATATAAAATTTAAAACAGGCATAAAAAAATGTTAAGTTTTCTAAAATATTGTTTTTACTCATTAATTCAATTTTTTTAATTACTACCGATCCTAATTATATCTTTCTTTATTTAAGTCTCAAAATTTACATTATGAAAAGAAAAAAATGGATAACAATTATTGAAAAATTCATCCACCCTGTCGTGTAGCTCATGACTGAGCATCGTGACTCCTATGATAGCCTCTGACGACTCCTCTCCATCCATTCCTGCATTCCGCGGCTCGAAGGGCAGTTGTTAGTCCAGTTACGTATTTTACTTGATCAGTCCAACGTATTGGGATTCTTCCTCTTGTGTGTCGTCCTTCCACGCCTCCAATAACCACAAACCTATCCAAACTGTCTCCTTGGCAACTGCAATATGTCCAAAGAACAAGAGGACTCGGTGAAGGCGTATTGTTGATAATTTGTCGGTGATTCTCAGTTTTTCGGGAATGAAGGCGTTAGTTTGCCTTGCTATCCATGGATTATACCTTTATTATGTTAAAAACAGGAAT